>JANBXA010000729.1:26597500-27797500 GCA_030556225.1 Cricetiscus sungorus
AGAGGGAAGATAACCATTATCTAACAGGAAAGGCCTAGACCCCCCCCCCCCGCCATTTGCAGCTGCCCCCTCTCCATTACAGGAGCACCTTAGAATGTCCCAGATTGTGAAAGGAAGCCTTTGTTCCTCTTCCCCTGTGCCCGCAGTCTTTCACTTTCATTTTCTCTGGGCACAGCCCCAGCCCTTATCTAGGAGAGTGGCAATGACAAACTGGCCCACTGAAAGTTTCTGATTTTTCTCTGCGGCTCAGCGATCTCCATTGCCTGAAGCTCCTGATGGTCCCTTCCTTTCAAAGCCCCAGCACTTGGGACTGAAGGCTGAACTCAGTACTAGCTCCTGAGCATAGCGATAGCAGGGCAGCAAGCAGTGTGTGCTACTGAATGCATGGGAGGAGGAACAGGGGCCTTAGGAGTGTGTGTGTGTGTGTGTGTGTGTGTGTGTGTGTGTGTGTGTGTGTGTGTGTGTGTTGCTGTTGGATAGTGTACCAGTAGGCTTCAAGCTAACTTTGTGTGCATTCTGATATCCTGTTTCGCCTGGATTGGCATCATTGCAGCAAGCCCCAGCTCTGCCTTTGAACCAGTAATTGGGTTATGTGCAGAGGGCAGGGTTTGGGGCCTGTGGGGACACCAGTAAGAGACAAAGGGTTGCATCAGGCAAGGAGTCCCATTACTTGGGTTCCAATCCCAACCCTGTCTTTCCCAGCTATGACAAATACTACAAAAGTTGTTTTAACTCAGGCTCCCTCTCTGTAGATGGGACTGGCCACAGCACCTGCTTTCTAGACGCTAGAGGTCGAGAGTGGGAAATTCATTGTTTTAATAAGGCACTTAGGATGCCCTTAATGGACCCAGTGGTTCCAAAGCCATATGACTGTGAGTGTCCTGTGTTGAAGGGAACTGATCCTCAGGAAACTACTTCTTTTGTCAACTCTGCCTTGTGAAACTTCATAAGTTAGAGAGCAAGCATGGCTATGGGAGCCCAGGGTCTCGAGGACTTAAATGTCTGGCTGTTTTAAACACATGGAAACTCCAGGTAGTATCTTGACATCCTGGACCTCACTTTGTGAGGAACTTAGACTGAGTACCACTGTAGCCCACTTGGACTTGGAGTATGTTGCTCTGTACATAGCCTGGCTTCTAGAGAAGTCATTTCCTGACCTCTGACCTCCCCTGCTCTCTTACAGGTTGTGACATGTGCTCACAGGAAGACTTCCAGGCACAGAGGAGCCAGCTGGTGGCACTGTTGGTCTCAGGGTCCTTGGAAGGCTTTGAGAGCATCTTGGACTGGCTGCTGTCCTGGGATGTGCTGTCCTGGGAGGACTATGAGGGCCTCAGCCTCCCCAGTCAACCTCTCTCCCATTCTGCCAGGCGCCTACTGGACACGGTCTGGAACAAAGGTGATTGGGGCTGTCAGAAGCTCCTTGAAGCTGTCCAGGAGGCCCAGGCCAACAGTCATACCTTTGAACTGCATGGCTGCTGGGACACCCACTCCATTCATCCAACCAGAGACCTGCAGAGTCACCGGCCTGCCATTGTCCGGGGACTCTACAACCATGTAGAAGCCATTCTGGAGCTGGCAAAGGAGCAGGGATTCCTGAGCCAGTTCGAATGTGATGAGATCAGGCTGCCAATCTTCACGTCATCCCAGAGGGTAAGCTGTGTCCTGTGTCAGCACAATTCACAGGGCAAGCTGCTTAGCCAACAAGACTGTTGCTCTTAAGCAGTTGACCCCATGGAATAGCATGATCGGTGGGCTTTCCCATGCAGAGTTGAGCAGTCAGATCAAAGTTGCTCTAGGTTATGCAACAAGTCAGTTATGGTGGGGGCAGCTATGGCACAGGGCAGCTAGAATGATGCTGCTTCTAGGCCAGTTCCATGTGCCTGGATGTTTTTGTATAGAAGCTCTCCAGCTATTCCTCCCTCTCTCTTCTCTCTCTTTTTTTTTTTTTTTTTTTTTTAGCTTGTTTGCAGTGCTGGGCCTTTTGCTGTATCCCAGCCTTAGCCTCTACCCTTCATTTCTCCCGTCTCAGTCTCCTCATTGAATGACACTGTTAACCTCTGATACTCAAGGGTTTGGGGAGAAGTCGCTGAGTTAACCCGTGTGTCTATTAGAGGTGTGTCTGGGAAGCCCATTAACATTGTCTCTGGCTGCTGTCATGTCTGCTGAGTAGCTCTCCGTACTTGCAGACTTTTATTGCTGTCTGCTTCAAATCAACAGCTCAATGGAGAATAATTCTGCATTATACTAAATCCGAATTTAATAGTATAGCCCACTGTGTGCCAATATGGTTTAAATGCCCACCTAGGATTTCAGATATGAAATTTCATTTTATTTAGCAGAAAACACAAGGGCAGAAAAGCATCGCTGGGTATTTCTGCAACCTCTGTTTCCCTGGTGGTCCTCAGGCTGCCTGAGAAGCATGGAAAATAGTGATATTCTACTTTACAGTTTTGGGAAGTCCATAGTAGTGAAGGAGCTGTCAGTGGTGGGCTTTGGTCTTGACTCGTTCATTCAGTCGGAATCTGTGAGGCTTACCGTATGCCTGGTTCTGTATTAAAGGGGGCTGTGTTGAGATTTTGCAGGTGATAGGTATTTGGTCAATACTCACTAATGAAATAAGTAAGTTAGTAGAAGTACATACATTTCAGTGAGAGGATGGGCAAGTCAGACTTCAGGTAAGTTTGGGTAGGCAAAAGCCGAGGTGGATTAAATAAGCATCTGTTTCCAGTGTTGTTTTCCAGCTGTTGGAAGTGGCTGAGCACATGCACAATCTGGGCCTTCTCACTACTGCACGTGGGGCCTGAAGCTATGCCCCAGTGTGCCTTCCCTTGGCATTCAAAAGCGCCTGTTTCCTGTTCTTCCTTGGTGCCTCCTGTGACTGGTTGTGGGGACAGAATCAGCTCACACAGAAGTTACCAGATTGGAGCTCCTCACCTTTGACCTAGTGTTCAGCAGTATATCCAGGGAGAGATTCTCTGAGGCGTTTGAAGAACGACACCAGATGGTTAGGCCCTGGAGGAGATGGGAACAGGAGTACCAAAAGTATTGTCCAAGAAAAGAAAACTCACAGGCCAAAGAAGCAATCAATGGATGCCTGTAGATACCCAGAAAGAAACAGAAAGGACAGCATGCTCTTCCCCAAATCTATGGGATGTAGCAGGAGCTTTTAACCCACTGGAAAGGAGAAAGTCTGGCTTTCAGTGAGCAAAGTCTCCATCCCAAGGAAGGAGTAAGCAGGGCCAGCCGTCTTTAATCCCAGCACTCAGTGAGTTGCAGGCCAGCTAAGGCTACATGGTTAAGGAAGGAAGGAAGGAAGGAAGGAAGGAAGGAAGGAAGGAAGGAAGGAAGGAAGGAAGGAAGGAAGGAAGGAAGGAAGTCTTACCAGGAAGTCTTACCTGGTAAGAGCAACTTACCAGGGTCTTGGCATGTGGCCTGGCTTCTCCTTCCTTGGGAGTCTATCAGGGACCTGCTAGTAGGTCAGTGACAAGGTCATCGGTGAGTGTAGGGCAATCCTGGGTTTTTTTCAAGCTGGAGCATCTGGCAGAGGCGATGTGAAGCACGTGGGGAAGCTGCCTGGGAATGTGGTCCCAGGAAGGAAGGAAGGAAGGAAGGAAGGAAGGAAGGAAGGAAGGAAGGAAGGAAGGAAGGAAGGAAGGAAGAAAGATGAGGGAGTGAGCTGAGGGATGTGACAGTGGAAGAGATAGAATAGCAGCTCTGAGGATTTGGAGGTGACAAAGGGGTCCCATAGCCTGAAGTTAATTGATTAGAATCACTTTTCTTAGTTCCCTTAAGCTTTGGCATTCCAGGGTGTCTGGCTTTCTTTCCCTCAGTGGCTCAATTTCTAACTCAGTGTAGGTGGCACTTATGGTATATCCAGCTCTAACATTAGCCCTTAATTTCTTTGTAGGGTGCCTACCATTGGTTGAAGGTTGAGGACAGAAAACACGTTGTGGAATTAAGCGGAATACAAGTTAAAGAGCCCCCTTTGCCCCTGTTCCTGAGCATGTGCAGGGAGGGTGTGCACTGGAGAGGGTGTGCACTAGGCATGGGACCAGCCTTTTCTCTAGTAGCCAGGTTAAGCCCTGCTACACCCTTCCATCAACAGAAGTTGTTTGTTGAGGATGAAGAACAAACTGCGCATTTGGGAAGGGCTAGCTAGCAATTGAATCTAGGTCTGTTTCTTTCCAGGGAGTGTACACTTCCCTTTGTGTTATAAGATGTGAAAGCGCTATGTAGTTTTGTTCATCTGGGGATAACAGTTGTTGGGAAACCTCAGGCTGGCAACACCAACTGTGATACCAGCTGTCCCTGTGACTCATGCAGATGCTAAAGCCAGTGGGACTGAGGTGACACACTGAGCCCCATCTTGCTTGCTCCTGTCGCAGTACAGATTAAACTGTTTCAAATTGGGAAAATACTGTATGCATTTTCTATGTCTAGGGTAAAAAACATCCAGAAACTGCATGGGATTGGTACCCTGTTCTTCAGGTGCATTCAGTAGAGGCAACCAGTGATCTGGGTTTTATGTTAACCACTCCCTTGCTTTTCTTTATGGTTTCTGTATCTTTTGCTAGAAATTCCCAAACAGTATATTTTATTTTTTAAAAAATGAAGTGGCAAGCTATACTGATGTCAAGGGACAGCAACATTGCTTTGTCTTCTTAGATGGAGGCTCCCAGGTCAGAGCAACTTACCAGGGTCTTGGCATGTGGCCTGGCTTCTCCTTCCTTGGGAGTCTATCAGGGACCTGCTAGTAGGTCAGTGACAAGGTCATCGGTGAGTGTAGGGCAATCCTGGGTTTTTTCAAGCTGGAGCATCTGGCAGAGGCGATGTGAAGCACGTGGGGAAGCTGCCTGGGAATGTGGTCCCAGGAAGTGGGCTGTGCTGCCCAGATTCTGCTCTGAGCTCATTAAAGAGCTGGTCTGACCCCCAGGAACAGGTCAGCACTTATGCTGACACCACCATTGTTTTCAGCTGGGCTGGTTTATTCCATTTTGGTAGACCATACATCCCCCAGTCTATTTTTTTCTTTTTTGACAAACTGTTTAAGAATAGAATTTTCTGAGTGTCTAAATCTTCCCTCATAGTTGACTGACAGCTTGACTAGGGATAAAGTCCAAGTGTCACATCCAAGATACTTGAGAGTCAGGGCAGGAGAACAAACATTAAGGACTGTGTGTGCTGCTGAGTGAGTGGGTTTAAGAATGGTCTGGTCAATTTGGTGAGACCCTGTCTCAAAGTAGAAGGCTCTGGAGCTCCACCTGAGTAGTGGAGAGCTAACATGTGGTGCCCCAGGTTTTACTCCCAGCACTGAAAACACGAGAACAAACATTCTGGCCATCATTTTCCTTCAGAATTTTGATGGCATTACTCCACTATCGTCCCTGTTTAGTGTTGCCATGAAGACTTCAAAGACCATTTTTGTCTCTTTGTGAAACTAGTCAAAATTTCTTTTAGTTCATAATATGCTGATGTGTCATCATCTATCTTGGCTGCACACTGTAGACCAGGCTGGCATTGAATGCACCGAGATCTGCCTGCCTCTGCTTCCCAAGTGCTGAGATTAAAGGTGTGTACCACCACCACCAGGCCTCTCTTCCTTCTCTCTTTCTGAAACTACAGCTGCTTGAATGCTGGAGTTTCTAGATGAATCCTCTAGTTTTCTCCCCATTTTCATTCCTGCATTCTTGTTGTTGTTATTGCTGTCATTTTTGAGACAGGATCTTACACTGTAGCCCAGGCTGGCCTGGAACTTTTGTGTAGCTCATTCTTTAGCCTCTCAAGTACTGGGACTACAGGTACAATCAGCCACATCAGCTCTGTGCTGCTTTTGGTATGGAATTTCAATTCTGAACTCTTGAAGTTTCCATCTTTGCTTACATTTGCAGTGTGTAAAGCTTTTTACTGCTCCTTGATTACAGTGTCTTGCTCTTGTTTTAGGGATATACTCTTTTATATAGATAGACATAATGATATCAGTAGTTGGGTTTTTTGTTTGTATGGTTGGTAGGATTGTTTTATTCATGCTACATACATCTTTGTATTAGGGATGGAACCCAGCTAATGCTGAGCAATGCTCTACCACTGTGTGACATCACTTGCACCCGGTATAAACCTTTAAACCTTCAAATTGCTTTTCTTTCCTCACTGATTTGGCTCTGATCTCCCATATCTGACACTTTCTTTGGGTATTGGGAAGCCTTGGTTGTCTGTCTTATTATTAAAATGACAGATTTTAAAACTCACTGAGCAAGCAGGTGAAACCTCTCTGCTGTAACCTCTACAATAGACAGGAAATGACAGTGTTTCTAGCCATAGATCTTCCCTCCTGGCTTTACCAAGTTCCTCAAATAGAAAATCTCCTGCCCTGTGTAAAGGTCTAATTGTAGAGGTCTAATTTGGATCCTGGAGGATGAGTGGTTTGGGTAGTGGCAAAGTTGCCTTGGCATTCATTTTGTATGTAGTCATTTAAACCTGGCTTTGGGATGGGGCAGCCACTCTTTAGTTGTGCCAGGGTTCTCCCAGTAGTGGGATCCTCTTTCATCCTATCAGAGTGCAGATCTCCAGGCTGCCATGGTAGCAGGCAGGGACAGCATCTAGTGGAGTGGGGAAGAAAGCCTGGTGATTCACGTCAAATTCTTTGACTTGTCCCGTATCTTTATTTCTTCATTGTCTGCTTGTGTTACAGACATACCTGATGCTGCCTTGCCAGAGCTCTTGGGGGACTGTAGGATGTGCATGGCATGCCTTTCAACAGCATATTCTTGTTTTAGGGCTTAGACTTCAGGAGTCCTCTATCATCCAGGAATCCAACCACCCATGTATCCATTCATCCGTCCACCCATCTGTCCACCCACACCCACATCTGGCCATCCACCCATCCATCCATCCATCCATCCATCCATCCATCCATCCATCCATCCATCCATTCATGCCTCCTCCATCCAGTGAATCCTTTCATACTGCCTCTGTCATCGTGACTCTCTCGGTGAACAAAACAGAAAATCTTATTATGCAGATGTTCACATTTCAGCTGGGGATAGACCATAGCAGAAGGGAGCAAGCAAACTGCAGAGTTTGGAAGGTGCTTGTTCAGCTAGTGAAGGAGTGAAGTCTGTCTGTTGAGAGTTCCTAGGGTGGGAAGTAGTGATTTCATTTTCCCATAGGGTTGTTAGAGAGTTCTCATTGAGGGAAGACTTAAAATGGGTGAGAGAGTTAGGCAGACTCTGGTGGGGGTTAGTACTCTAAATAAAGATGTAGTCAGCAAACATCCTGAAGTAGGAACATACTGGGCATGTTCATTAAATGGGAGGGAGGCCAGTGCTAAGTGAAGCATTCAAGGGGAAGAAGAGGAGGCAGTCAGGAAGAGATGCGATCTGGGTCCTCAGGGTCTCAGGTGAGGATATTTGTCTGCTTTGGATCTTACCAAGGAAGTTAGCTGTACTCACAAAAACATAGGCAATAGATAATCCCAAAAGCCAAAAAAAAAAAAAAAAAAAGTAAACACACACACACACACACAATACCATCACTACCAAATCCAAAAATAACAGGAATCAACAATCAATGGTCATTAATATCTCGTAATATCAGTGTTTTAAATTCACCTATAAAAAGACAGGCTAACAGAATGGATACGAATACAGAATCCATCCTTATGCTGCATACAAAAAACACATCTCAATTTCAAAGACAGACATTACCTCAGAGTAAAGTCTTGGGAAAAGATTTTCCAATCAAATGGACCTAAGAAACAAACTGGTGTAGCTATCCTAACCTCTAACAAAATAGACTTCAAAATAAAATTAATCAAAAGAGATGAGGAAGGTCATTTCATATTCATCACAGGAAAAATCCATCAAGATGAAGTCTCAATTCTGAACATCTATGCCCCAAATACAAAGGCACCCACATTCCTAAAATAAGCATTACTAAAACTTAAATCACACATAAAACCCCCCATACTTACAGTGGGAGACTTCAACACCCCACTGTCAGCTCTGAACAGGACTACCAGACAGAAACTTAACAAAGAAATAAAGAAACTAACAGAAGTTATGACTCGGTTGTGTTTAACAGACCTCTATAGAACATTCCATCCAAACACAAAAGGATATACCTTCTTCTTAGCACCCGAATGGAACCTTCTCTAAAATCCACCACATACTTGGCAACAAAGCAAACCTCAACAGATACAAAAAATTGAAATAACTCCCCGTATCTTATTGGATCACCATGGTTTAAAGTTAGAATTCAGCAACAACACAAATTGCAGAAAGCCTACAAACTCATGGAAATTGAACAATGCACCACTCCTGGGTCAAGGAAGAAATAAAGAAAGAAATTAAAGATTTCCTAGAATTCAATGAGAATGATGTCACAACATACCCAAACTTGTGAGACACTTTGAACGCAGTGCTAAGAGGAAAGTTCAGAGCACTAAATGCCTACATAAAGAGAGCTTACCACTGGACATGGGCTGTAGCTGGGAATTTATGCTAAGGCTGTGAGGTTTGACTAACCTGTTTAAGTACTCACCTCTGACCATGAAGCAATCTCCTCTGGCTATGGTGCTGGGGATAGGCTGTAGGCAGAGACAGTATAGAGATAGTTATGCAGTTTCTATGTGAGCCACAGCATGCCTTGGAGCAGAACAGCAGTAGGGCTCATGTGTGCAGTAGGGCTCCATAGCTTGGAGATATCAGCTTCTAAGTGGCTGCTGAGCATGGCCACACAGCTGGGCCACACCACGAGTCTAAATGTAGCAGCTGTGGAAGACTTAACAGAAAAAAACAACACATTTCATTATTTTTTATGTTGACAGTTGGTTGAAATGGCAATATTTTGGATGTTATGGTTAAGTGTGATTTGTGACTAAGCTTAAGTGTACCTATTACTTGTCACTGAAGAATGTGGCTGTTAGAAGGCTCCAGTGTACATGTAACTTTTTTGTATGCCTTTGGCTCTGTTTCTTTCGGGCAACCTGATTCTGGTCCTTTGAAGGTGAAGGCCACAGGATGTGTTGATGAGGTGCAGAGAAGGAGAACTTGGGCTGAAAAGCTAGAAGGGTGGAGGAGACTTGAGCAGGGAGGAGAAAGGCTACGGGCCGGACGTAAGTGTCCAGCATGTATGTCCAACGTGTGTGTGTGTGTGTGTGTGTGTGTGTGTTTATGACACATTTAAGTGGAAGAAGAAAATGGGCCGTTGGGTATGCAGATCCCAGACTCAGGAGACAGTTGAGGCTGGGAAAGAGTGGGTTGTGTATGTAGAGAGAGAGTTCAAACATCCAGGCCACAGGACTTGGTGAGGCCCGTCTTCCAGGTGGTCCACAGCTTCCAGAATCATTTTCTGGTTTTGTAGGTTGGCAGGTTTAGGTGTTTACTTATCTTGTCTTATTTTATTTCATTTTTAGCTCTTCGTTCTTTCAGTGGAGTTGGAGAAAGAGTCAAGCTGGCTGTGTGTTTATTTCACCAACCACGAGTGCATATCTTTGTTTGCTAAATGCAGGCTGTGTCACAGTTGTTTTTCTGGGCTCTTATTTTGATAGAAGAGAACTGTGTATAACATTGTATTATTGGTGTGGTCTCTTTTATCTTAAATGCTTGGCATCAGAAGTGTTTCAGATATTTGGGGGGGGGTTTAGAATATTTCCATAAACAATGAATATCTTGGCAGTTCAACCACAGAAGTCATTTATATTTCATATACACATGGCCTGGAGGTAATTTTACACAATGTTTTAATTTTCCATTTGTAACATCATGTCAGCACTCAAAAGGTTTTGGATGTGCTAAGAGCATTTAGATTTGGGGGTCTTCTGATTAGGGTTGTCTGACTCTTAATAGAAACCATCCCACACTCCGCCTCCTTCAGTCTTCTTGAAAAAAGTAATGGCCTTTTCTTGGTCTGTAGGCAAGAAGGCTGCTTGACCTTGCCACAGTGAAGGCAAACGGACTGGCTGTCTTCCTTCTACAGCACATCAAGGAATTACCTTCACCGCCCCTGCCTTATGAAGGTATGAATCTGTCCCTTCTGGTTAACCGGAAAAGAAAAGGAAGTCAACTCAGATCCCTGGTTAAAGAGCAAAGCACACGTCAGTTACCATCCATGTGTTGGTGCGTTATTCCCCCAGAATCAGTTCCTCCGTTTGAAACCTACCAGCTATCTGACTCATTTGGCAGCAGTGACAACTATTCAGAGTGTGACAACATAACAGCTCTCCTCCTTTCAGTGCTCCCTAAGAACTACACAGTGCCCACTGGAGCCATGGTGTATGGACAGCAAGTTATGCATATACCTCGCTGTCCAGACTGCACTCCACACCGGGCACAGGTAGGGCTGGGATCTCTTGATCTGGAGCTCATAACCATAACTACATAGAGAATTCAGTCTCATTCATGTTTGTGCTCACCAGCTGAGTTTGCAAGAGGCCTGGGTGGTGCAGCCGAGACATGCCAGGCAGCTTGCCATGTGCCTTATGGGCATTCTCTACCACTTGCCACCCATCCTGGGAAGTGGATATTGCTATATCCATTTCACAGATATGAAAACTGAGACTTGACTAGCAAGGAACAGGAAAGTGGCTCTGACTTTAGTGTCCCTACCTTTGCTGCTTGGGAGAAGAAATCATCAATAGCAGACAGGATACAAGCCTGGAACTCTCCCGTTCTTGTACCCACATAGCAGAGAAGGAAGCTAATGTGAACTGAAGGTCCAGGAAATATGTGCCCTGAGCTAAGAGATGGGCTTAGCATTCTGGCCTTGCCCTCTGTGCAGAAGAAAGCCTGTGGGCAGGATGGCTGGAGGCCCATGCTTGGCACTCAGGTGCAAGCTATTTCATACCAGAGCAGGATGTGGGCATCACTGTGTGGTAGCCAGTGTGGCCCTTGGTGAGCATTTGCTAACAGTGTCCACATAGGCATTATACAGTTCCCTGATTTGAGATGCTTCTGAAGGCAACAATTGAGCAGGTGGACACAGTTGCAGACACCTGTAGGTAGAGTCAGAAAGATCAGGAGTTCAAGGTCATCTTCCATTACAATAACAAGTTGGAAGTCATGAGACCCTATCTCAAGAAAAAAAAAAAGTAAAAATTGAGTTTAAATTTTTAATTTTTCTTTAAAATGAAAATGTGAGATATTCTTTAATTTACTCTATTTTCATTTTACATTAATTTATTTATCTACTTATTTATTTTTTTAATCTCTCTCTCTCTCTTTCTATCTCTCTCTCTCTCTCTCTCTCTCTCTCTCTCTCTCTGTGTGTGTGTGTGTGTGTGTGTGTGTGTGTGTGTGTGTATGTGTGTGTGTGTATACATGCATTTGAATGCACCATGGCATGCAAGTGGAAATCAGAAGACAACCTTCAGGGGTTGGCTGTCTCCCTCCACCATATGGATTTTGGGGGTCAAACTCAGATCATCAGGCTTGGTGACAAGTTCTTTTACCACACATCCCTCCTCATTGGGCCATCTTGCCAGGCCTATGTTTGTTTGAAGCTTTTAGTAATATTGGTAATGGCCAGAGACTGGCATTGTAAGTCAGAAAATTGGAAAGGAGGCTGTGTATCTTTTAGTGTTTGGTCAATGCTCCTGATATAGCCAAACAGTAGAAAGAGCCACAAGGATCTTTACTGTTGGGAACAAGAGCCATTGAATACTGGGTGTGGTGGCACAATCTCTAATTCCAGCTCATATGGAGTTCTAGGCAGAAAGATTGCTAGTTTGAAGCTGGTCTGGGCCCCATAGTGAGATCCCCAAAAAACAAAACAAAACAAACAAACAAGCAAAAAACAACAAACAAAAAAACAAAACAAAACAAAACAAAAAAACCAAAAACCAACCAAAGAAACAAACAACAAAAGGAAGGGTTACTAGCGTGGGCATCTGCTTTGCTTGGCTCGGTAGGTACTTCTGTGAGCTAAGAGCTCCTTGACAAAAACTTGCTTGCCTCTGCATTGAGAATAAATGGGCTGGTGCTTTATTGGGGCCATTGAGGCCATAGTGCAGTGAAGATGCTGGCATCCTCTGACGTCCTGCGAGCCTGAGCCTCTGACCAGCCCTTCCTATTTCCTGAAAGGGGAACTGTGCTCTCAGGGGGAAGTGCTTTGCACAGACAACTGGGCCCGGGGTGCAGAGGGGCAGGAGGAGGAAGGGACAAGAAGGAAGTATCAGAAGATCTTGTTGAGGACTTGCCATAGGCGCTTGGTGACCCTGAGTTCCCAGAGTTGACCTCTGTTTCTGGCCAGTCCATTTAGCCATATAAGGTAACACAGCTGTGGGTTCCGGGAATTGGATCTGGACACCGTCTGTGGCCACTTTCCCTGTTGTGGTACGGAATACTTGACAGAATTAACTCGAGAAAGGAAGGCTTGTTTTGGGTCCCATTTTAGGACTGTCCATTGTGGCTAGGAGGATTGGTGGCTGGTGCAGCTTGACCCAAGGAGTGGTGACACAAAAGGCTGATTTTGTTACAGCCACAGACTGGAAGCAGAGAGTTCAGGTAGAAGTAGGGCAGGCTGTAACCTTTGAGTCCTACCCCCAGTGGACCATGTCAGCCACCTAGCCCTGCATCCTAAATGTTCCTCATCTACCAAAACAGTACTATCAGCTGGGTGCCAAACATTCGGATACGTAAGCCTGTGGTGACCTTTCAAATTAATACCTCAGTAGTCCCCATTTCTATAGATGGGAAAACTGGATCCTAGCAAGGTCATGTAGCTTGCGAAGAAGGCAGTAGGCCCAGGTGTCAGACTTCAGAACTTGGACACCAAAGCCCTGTCCCCTATTTTCCTCCAGTGGGGGATGAATGGTGTCTCAGGCCACCCAACAGAAATAGACAATCAGGATACAGCGCCTGTGAGAAATACCCTCCCTGGCACTCTCAAGGTGTGCATGTTAAGTATGACAGTGGCCAGTGTCTCTTTGTTGGATGCTATACTTACCAGGTGCCATGCATCATCCCTGTTTGCCCATGTCAATGTTCTCTGACATTTCCTGCTTTGCAGGGGAAGAACCAGGTTTAGGAAGCTTCTGTGGCTGTCCCCAAAGCCCACAGTAGACAAGACAGGATAAATGCCTACCAGCTCTTCTTTCTGAGCCACACATCACCTCCCCTGTGTAGGTTACTCTCTGCACAGGTCCCATTATGACCACAATACCACCCTCATTTGCCTCTTCTGTATCCCAGCTGCTGAGTGTCAGAAGTTCATATCGAAGCTGAGGACCATGGTGTCAGCACAGTCTCGCTTCCTCAGTACTTACGATGGGTCAGAGAGTCTTTGCCTGGAGGATATATACACGGAGAACATCTTGGAGCTGCGGACAGAGGTGGGCATGGCTGGGGCCCTGCAGAAGAGCCCTGCCATCCTGGGCCTGGAGGAACTCTTTGGTACCCATGGCCATCTTAACAAAGATGCAGACACTGTGTTGGTGGTGGGTGAAGCAGGCAGTGGCAAGAGCACTCTCTTGCAGCGGCTGCACTTGTTGTGGGCGACAGGGCAGAACTTTCAGGAGTTTCTCTTCGTTTTCCCGTTCAGCTGCCGGCAGCTGCAATGCATGGCCAAACCACTGTCTCTAAAGATGCTGCTCTTTGAGCATTGCTGTTGGCCTGATGTCGGTCAGCATGATGTCTTCCAATTCCTCCTTGACCATCCCGACCGTGTCCTGTTAACCTTTGATGGCTTGGATGAGTTCAAGTTCCGGTTCACAGACCGGGAGCGTCACTGCTCTCCGACCGACCCCACGTCAGTCCAGACTCTGCTTTTTAACCTTCTTCAGGGGAACCTGTTGAAGAATGCTTGCAAGGTGCTGACCAGCCGTCCAGATGCTGTGTCAGCTCTCCTCAGGAAGTTCGTCCGGACAGAATGCCACCTCAAGGGCTTCTCGGAAGAGGGGATTGAACAGTACCTGAGAAAGCACCACCGGGAACCTGGGGTGGCCGACCGCCTCATCCACCTGCTCCAAGCCACATCAGCCCTGCATGGTTTGTGCCATCTCCCTGTCTTCTCATGGATGGTGTCCAGATGCCATCAGGAACTGTTGTTGCAGAATGGGGGGTTCCCAACGACCAGCACGGATATGTACCTCCTGATCCTACAGCATTTCCTGCTGCATGCGTCCCCTCCAGATTCCTCCTATCCCCTCATCCTGGGACCTGGGCTCCTTCAGAGCCGGCTCTCCACCCTCTTGCACCTTGGCCACCTGGCTCTCCAGGGCCTGGCCCTGAGCTGCTACGTATTCTCAGCCCAGCAGCTCCAGGCAGCACAGGTTGACTCTGATGATATTTCTCTTGGTTTCCTGGTACGCGCCCAAAATATTGTGCCCGGGAGCAAGACGCCCATGGAATTTCTGCACATTACCTTCCAGTGTTTTTTTGCTGCATTCTACTTGGCAGTCAGTGCGGACACATCAACAGCCTCACTCAGACACCTCTTCAGCTGTGGCCGGCTGGGCAGCTCACTGCTAGTTAGGCTGCTGCCCAGTCTGTGTATCCAGGGCTCCAGAGTCAAGAAGGGCAGCAAAGCAGCTCTACTACTGAAGGCTGAGCCACACAACCTACAGATCACAGCAGCCTTCCTAGCAGGTCTGTTGTCCAAGGAGCACTGGGACCTGTTGGCCGCATGCCAGATCTCTAAGAGGGCGCTGCTCCAGCGCCAGGCATGTGCCCGCTCATGTCTGGCCCAAAGCCTTCGCGAACACTTCCACAACATCCCACCTGCCGTGCCAGGTGAGGCCAAGAGCATGCACGCCATGCCTGGCTTCATTTGGCTTATCCGGAGCTTGTATGAGATGCAGGAGGAGCAACTGGCACAGGAGGCTGTGCGTCGATTGGACATCGGGCACCTGAAGTTGACATTTTGCAGAGTGGGCCCTGCAGAGTGCGCTGCCCTGGCCTTTGTGCTGCGGCACCTCCAGCGACCCGTGGCCCTGCAGCTGGACCACAACTCTGTTGGAGATGTCGGAGTGGAACAGCTGCTGCCCTGCCTTGGTGTCTGCAAAGCTCTGTAGTGAGTGTGACAAGGTCTTGCTGGTTGGGCCTATGGCAAATGCTACTGTCAAGTTTAGATGTAGAAGCCTAACACAATGTTTAGAACCAGAAGGCTGAGCCCAATCCCAGGTCCGCCACCCTTTGTAAACCAGCCAGACCCTTTGCTCTTCTGGACCTTAGTTTCAGTACAGATAACGATAGGCATTGTTCTAGTTTGTTTTCTGTTGCTGTGATAAACAATTCTGACCAAGAGCAACTTAAGGAGGAAAGGGTTTGTTTCATCTTACAGGTTTCAGTCAATTACCCATGGAGCCAGGGCAGGTGTGTGAAGAGGAAACTATGGAGGCATGCAGTGTATTGGCTTGCTTCTTCTGGCTTGCTCAGCTAGCTTCTTTATACACCCCAGGTTCACCTGCCTAGGGAAAGTATCACCCACAGTGGGCTGGGCCCTCTCTCCATCAATTAGCAATCAGGAAATGTCCCATAGACATGTCCACAGGCTGATCCGATGGAGGCAATTCCTCAGTTGAGGTTCCTTTTTCCCAGGTGTATCAAGTTGTAGTTTTGTGCTAGACACTGTGTTATACTTTCCAGAGTGACCCTATCTGTCCCCACAACCATGCTGGGCTCAGAAGGGCCACCAGCACCCCCACAATCCTTTACTTGAGGCTCACAGGAGTCCAGTAGCTTGTGCAGAATCATATAGGAAACAAGGATGGTTTTCACAAATCATGTCCTTCTGGTTCCAGGTCTCCTGGTCCCTGTCTGTGGACACACTTCTAATGCTCTGGAAAAGTCTTGAGGTCCCATGCAAAGTTTTGTTGTCTGTATTGGGGACCGCTTTAAATCAGAAGTGATTTAAACCCTATCAGTCTTTAAAATCTCACCAAGATGGGAAGTTCAGGTCTTGAGAGAAAGTGGTTGGATGACTTTCCATTGCCCATATGCTCCATGCCTGACATGAGGTTCTGCTCTTTGGAACATCTGTGCTCTCGAAGTGTAAACCTCTGTCCATGTCTGGGGTCAGACAAAGGCAGAGGGTGTGCCCAGGCCTGGTAACCAGCATAACCGCAGCTCCCAACTTCCCTTCTCATTTGTCTAGAGAGGGGATGTCCTGCTATTTTTTAGAGCCTACCAGGAAGAGGAAGTTGTACATTACAGTTAAGATCTAGAAACAGATTCCTTACAGATAACCTTAGGTGAATTTAGCAAAAGGTAAGTAAGATTCCTGTGTGTATTAGGATAGCTTATCAGCTCTGAGACAAAGCCACAACACAGATACTGTGTGAAACTGTGGTGACTTGACTAATCTTTATACAGGTACCATGGTTGCAAGTTTATAATATCATGTAATGTACAGTATATGGAGTTGATATATAGCTCTTTTGTATACAATAACTATATACTAGAAATATGAATAGTTCCATCTGGTTCTTGAGGAAGTAGATACTACACTTGAGTTGGGAAGCAGGAAGAAAGTCTGTGGAAGTGACTACAGAATTGTGGATGGAAATTAGGAAGGGCACTAGGGAAGGGCCTGAAGCAAGGGAGGATTTACTGGCTGAGAGCCCTGGAGTGGGGCTTTAGGAAGGGATGCATCTGAGGTTAGAAAGCCTGGCCCTTTCTGTCTGCCTCTTTGACTTTCCAGAATGGTGCCTCTGCTGGCTGAGCCCAGCAGGGAGGCTGAGCCTGTCTCATGTCATCTTAGGGTATCTGCCTCCCAGTCAAGAGCTAAGATAAGAGCATGGATCTGACATGGTTGACATGGTCTGTACCATGGCCATTTTTCCGGGAAGGGAGCAACACCTCGACTGGGAATTTCCACACCTGGGTGTTGAAGGTGCTTTGGGAAATATGAGTGTGCACTTTTCTTGATAGTGGGTCCACACTTTTAAACCATGAACCTCAGAGGACCAGATACATGGGTCTTGATGATCATCAGAACAAGTCATCTCTAGATTTATTTTTTTAAATGAGGCCTCAGCTAGTACATCCTGATCTCAGACCCAAGGTCTTTCCACCCCCAACTCCCCAGTACTGGAGTTACAGATACGGTCTACCAAGCTCAGCACCTGTCTCTAGATGTTTCAATGATCCTTTCTCCATGATTGTGAATGTTCATAGGATCCTATGACATGCTAATGGGTCCAGGGGTCTGGAAGACTATGGCTCTTCCTGTTTCAGAGGAAGGGACTCCTGGTCTGGTTCTAGTTCTGGTAATTAAACAGTGTCAGAAAAAGATGCTGATTGATAGGAGATTCCTGGGCTGAAGTAATTCCTGTCGTGTAGGCTTAGGCTTGGGGCTCGGGAAACAGAGTAGCAAACATCACTGCTGTCTCAGATACCAGAAGTCTTACCCTGTGTGAATATGCAGGAGTCAGCATCTTTTACCCTGAGCAGTTGCCATATATGGATGTATGTCTCTGGGGGATCCATGTGTTGGGAGGTGTAAGAAATGGGGCATTGTGGAGAGTCTGTAGGTTACTGGAGGTGTGTCCTTGTAATGGGTTATTGGAGCCCAGCTCATTTGTTTTTTACATTTTATTCCCTGGCTGGAGATATACATTCTTTTCCTCCTTCAATATTCGGTCATGATGTGATGCCTCGACACAGGTCCCAAAGCATAAGGCCAACTATTGGATTGACATATCCAGAAGTGTGTGTCACAATGAACCTTTTCACTTTACTAGTTAACCACCTTCCACCTTAGGGATTTACATTAGGAAGAGAAAGCCGATTGGAACACAGCTGTTAAAGCCCTTGAGCAAAGTCTACTATTCTTAATCTGTGAACAACCAAGAAGTAGTTTGCACTTCGTGTGTGTGTGTGTGTGTGTGTGTGTGTGTGTGTGTGTGTGTGTGTGTACACATAACACAGCCATAAAGAGGGAGGGAAGAAAGTGGAAGGGAAGAAGGGGCAGGTGTCTCTCCCACAGCGTGAGTCTGCATCTTTTTCAGTGGAAGGGTTTCCATGCCAACTGAAGTCCTTGTTTCTAAGAAACCCTACATGCAAAGAAACCCAACCTGCTGCTCTGCAGGTTTCTTCAGACTGTGCTCTCTGCCTTAAGGGTGATGGTTTTAGTTTTGTGTTGCACTCAGAGGGAGAGATTGCTCAGGCATGGGCACATGGGAGCTTTGTGAAAAGACTTCCCTTAACAGCTCTGACTCACTCTGCTTTCTTTTTTTAAAAAAAATAATCATTTATTTTATGTGATTTGGTGTTTTTGCCTGTGTGAGTGTCTGTGTGAGGGTGTTAGGGTCCCTGGAACTGGAGTTACAGATAGTTGTGAGCTGCCATGTGGGTGCTGGGAATTGAACCCAGGTCCTCTGGAAGACTGTTAAGGTTAGTCAGTACTCTTAACCAATGAGCCATCTCTCTAGCCCCTCACTCTGCTTTCTTTCATCTGTTCTATTTCAGCTCTTAAATCCTGCTCAGGCCTTTCAGGATTGTCCATGGGACTCACTAATAGGTCATATGAACAGTAGTTGGAAACCACTTTTCTGAGAGCCCAAGAAAAGCCTTGGGGAAGCTGCACAGTGCTGTGCTTAGGGCAGGCTGGCAGCCGGCTCAACCCTTTCAGCTAAGTCAGGTCACTTACTCGTGCCTCATAGTCTCTCTCTTAAGGACTTAACAGTAGGATCTACTGCATGGGCTTGGAGGTGAGAGCAGAGTGATGTACTTAGAGCAGTGCCAGGCACCTGGGATGTACTTGTGATTTCAGGTTGCTCCGGCCAGATGTGGTGCTCAGGGGACTGTATGAGCACAGTTTGCTAAGGAAGGCCATTTCTTTCTTGCAGATGAAGGGAACTGCAGATAGCAATTCTAATTGTTTGAATGAGAATGCTCCCCCATAGGGGCAGGTATTTGAACCCTTGGTGCCCAGTTGGCAGTGATGTTTCGGGGAGGTTTAGGAGGTATAGCCTTGCTGGCAGGAGTGTCACCAAAGGTGGGCTTTGAGAGTTTATAGGGTCTTGCCAGCTGGAGTTCACTTTCTCTTTGTGTTCATTGAATACACAAGCTCTCATGCTCTGGCCACCATGCCTACCTAATGGTATCCTGCCTCCCTTCCATGATAGTCTCCTATCCTTCTAGACCCACAAGCCAAAAAATAAATCCTTGCTCCCATTAAGTTGTCCTTTGGTTCATGGTGTTTTATCATAGCAATAGAAAGAAAGCTAGGACAGTTAGTAAATAGCTGATCCAAGTCAGGACATCTAGCCAAGGGGCACTAGCACCTGAGCCAGAAACCGTCTAGACAGGACTACCCGTTTGCCTGACAGCAAAGAATGGTGGGCATGGCTGTTGCATATACAGGTTTCTGATTTCATTGAGTACAGATTCATGGGCTGCCAGCTGCATGCAGGAGGCTGAGAAGCCACGCTGTAGGGAAGCTTTCAGAGGACCCTGTGATCCAGGGTCCCTGGAGGAGCTGGAGGGGCTTGCCCACAGTCAGGGCTTTGATGGACAAAGGGAGGTGAGCAGTGCTCACAAACCCAGGGATGTTTCTAAGGTTTGAGCCACTGTGTCTATCTCACTGGTCTGCCATCTGCTTGCTAGGTGGTTCTGTCCTGTTCTGGTGGCTTTTCCCACAGGTCAGATCCTTTCCACCTCATAGCCTAATGTGAGGTAATTGTCACGGTCACTGTCCTGAAAAGATGGGAACTGGGATTGGAATTAACTCCATGGCCTTTTGAAAACCCCAGTGTTTTTTAGTCAGGGCTCAAGGTCCCCACTCCTTAGACTGTCCCTTACCATCAGTTCTCCTGCAGAGATGGGGGGACATGGGGTGCTCTGCCCTTCTGGTTTTGGGGTGTGTCTCTTTAGGGGTTTCTCTTATCTGCTCTTCTTTTAACTGAACCAATGATGTCTTTTTCAGTTTGCGAGATAACAATATCTCAGATCGAGGTATCTGCACACTGATTGAGTATGCTCTCCTCTGTGAGCAGCTGCAGAAGCTGGCGTGAGTTGAAACAGGCATGGTCACTGAGACAGCTATGAGTGGGTGATGGGGTGGACCAGGTTAGACCTGGCTGGAGGATGCAGGATGGCTCCTGGGTAGAGAGGAAGACACCCTGGTTAACTTGCTGGCCATGTGCTTTGTTTCCATCTTCCCTGGAACCCAGCAGTCTCTTCAACAACAAGCTCACAGATGGCTGTACCTACTCCATGGCCAAGCTCCTTACACACAGGCAGAACTTCTTGTCACTGAGGTGAGTGCTGACTTCCCTTATTCTCTACATCTGATGTTCCTCATAGCTGAGTTCAGGTGATGTGGTCTGAACCATGGTTTGACCAACAGTGGCTGGTGACCCTTGACTGCATCCAGGAAAGGGCCTTATTTGAGCTGTTTCTACTCTACTTAGAGGCTGAGGACCTCCTGTCTTTTGGACAGTTGGTTTCCAGGGTGGGTAGTTTCTACCCCCCCCCCAGTGTCTATGAAGATTTCAAGTTCTTTCTGATGCACACCAAACCTGTACTTACTACTGCAGCTGTGGTACCCAGTTGCTGGATAGTACCCACTATATCCTCAGCACTCATTAGGCAAACTTTGAAATTCCACTTGATGTTTCTGCCCACAACTTGAATCCTTTGCCTACTAGAGATCAACAGATACACCCCAAGTCCCTAGTGCCTTACTCTAAGTCTCTCTGATAGTCATGCTTCTTATGATTTGTGATGCAATAGCAAAGACAGTAAGGAATTGCTTCCATCTGTTACTATTATTATTATTATTATTATTATTTTATTTATTTATTTATTTATTTATTTATTTATTTATTTATTTATTTATTTTGCTGGCTGCCTTTGGGGATGAGGGATGCCGTTTTCAAATTTTATCATTTAGGTCGTCTCAGACAGGGCTACAAAGGTCAAGGCCACAGGTACAACTTTGTACTGAAAGCTCTGTTCTGTCATAGCCACCTGCTCCCCAGCCATCTAGGGAAGTCAGTGGGTAGCATGGGCTGTGTGGCTCAGAACTAGGGGCCTAGGTTTGTGGCCAGCACATGTTGCTTTCACTGTGGCTGAAAGCAGGGGCTCTGGAGCCAGGCTGCCCCCTGGTATAAATCTAGAAATGCAGAGATGTGAATTCTTATTAGCTGCACGACCTTGGGTCAGATAATGTTCCTTCCTGTCTTTCCTTAAAATGGGGATCATAGTTAGAGTCATCTGAAAGGCTGTCACGATGGAGTTAACACACAGAACAAGTCGGTACAGTACATGCTTTATATAGTAAGCTCAGAGACTGAAGGATCGTGGGTAAATTATGTAAGCATCCAGCTTGAGCATCCTTATGTTAGTTCAGTCCTCAGAGAAGGGATTATATGAGCAGAAAATGCCCATGGGTGGGGATATGGGGAAGGAGCTGTGGAGGCTGGGGACTGACCCTGCTTGAAGGAAGGAGATGGATGGGAGGAAGGATTTTGGACTTTGGTGCAGCTCTGGGGGAGTTCATGAAACCACTGGGGTGCTCTCAAATCTAATTTGCCTAGCAGAGGTCTCAGGTTATTTTCTTGGTACCACATGCTTTCTGGAATGAGATGGTCATACCTACCCTGTATGACTGTAGTGATCCAGAGTGGCTTAAAGTGCCTTGAAAATATGAAATTGTATTGCATTTATTCCAGAAGGCTTATCACGGGTGGCAGCTCTGAACTGTTGGTGGGCTAGATTCGGGGATGCTAGAGCCTTTCTGTGGTCTTGTCCTTGTTAATTGCCACATTCCTTTGGTCCTGCCTTTCTTCCCTCCTGCAGTGTCCTTGGTGTTGTCAGAGAACCCTCACATTCTTCCTCTTCCCAGCTCCTCCAGAATAGGCCATCACCACTTCATGGTGACTCCACGGGTTTGAGGTCACAGGGCAGGGGAAGGAGGGGCATACTGGGCTCTAGACTGAGGATGGCTGAAAGCAAGAAGGAAAGATGTGACAGTTTCTTAGGGAAACCAGTGCCCAGGACAGCTTTCTCCTGTGACTCCTGCCCAGGACTTGGAAAAACCAAGTTCAAGTGGGCAGGAGCCATGGTGGGAGTCATGATATGAGCAAGTTCTGCAGAACAGAATGGCACTGCCACGCAGGGACCAGCATGCTGTGCTTTCTTTAAACTTCCTATGTCTTTCTTTCAGGGTGGGGAACAATCACATCACGGCTGCTGGAGCCCAGGTGCTGGCCGAGGGGCTCAAGAGCAATACCTCCTTGCAGTTCCTGGGGTAGGCTGGGTTCAGAGGTGGAGGACCCACATGAGGAAGTTTGTGCCTTTCAAAGATGTCAGTGCAGGCGAGCACTTCACCTGAAGAGCCCACAGGCAGCCTTGGCTCCAGATGGAAGGGTGGGCTGGGGTGAGCGTGGGTGGTGCTAGGCTGTTTCTGAGCTGCCTCTGCTCACACCTCCTCACCTGGTAAGTAGGGAATTCATGGTACAGAGGAAGGGAGAGGGCTGTGCCTTGAACTGAGGATCGAGCTTTCTGGTCTTCAGGGGAATGCAGGTCTGTGCTGCCCTCGGAAGGAAGTACTTTGTGTTTCTCAAGAACACCAGGGACAAAATGGACATGTCTCATGACATGCTTCTAAGGCAGACATCAGTTGTCAAGAACTGGGGATTGTAGAATCCAAGATGTAGGAAGAGAGAGTAACTATAGGGCCTGGATGTTTCCACCCATTGCTCTGGCAGGCTCATTGCCCATAAGCTCAGTGAGAGTCAGGAAGGAGTCTGCTCATTTGAAATCAGCACCCTTTCCAACTGTGTTAGCAGCAACAGAGTATACACAAAATGAGGCCTTAGCCCCATGGAGTTCCTTTCTACCTGAGGTCTCACCTGACACGTCTGGACATTTATGTCCTGTTTAACGTTTTTTAAAGACACCTGTCTGGGCTAGGAATTGCACCAGGAACTGAAACACTCTTATAGGATGCAAACTGTTCTATAAGCCTGGCCCCTCCTCTTGCTTCACAACATAGTATGGACGTCTTTCAGAGGATATGATCTCATTTTAAGAAGAGTTGCACAGCATCCCACTGGTTGGATGCTTTTAGTTTATCTATTTGACATTCAACTGTTGATGTGCCCTTTGGATGTTTCCAGGTTTGTTTGATTCTCTATCATAATGTCCTATGCCCAGAGCAGTGTTCTCATACAGAACAATCCATACTTAATCTAATGTATCCGTTACCTTTGTTGCTAGTACTGAAATATCTGATACAGACAACTTTAGAGAAGATACGTTTATTTTTCACTTATGGTTTCAGAGGAATTAGTCCCCAATTGTTTAGCCCCTTAACTTGAACAAAACATCATGGTGGAAGGAACTTATTGGAGAGAACAGCTGTTCACTTCATGACTGATCAGCAAGAGGAGGCAGGATGTAGGAAGAGACCAGGGCAATGCATGGCCCCAAGGATATACCCCAAGTGACCTACACCTCCCATTAATGCTGTCATAATATGACTCCATCAAGGAATTTACTGGTTAGGTGATTTCCCTCGTGCCATCTGATTGTTGCTGGAAGCACTCCCATTGACATCTGAAGAGGTGGGATTAAATATTTAAATATTTCTCAGCCTAATGAAGTTGGCAATCAAAATTAGCTATTTTACATAGTGAATGAACATGCTGTGCCAGCCCAGCACAGCTGTCTTGTTTATCTGTACATACACACATTCTAGAGCAAGTCCCTGAAAGTATGCTACTGAGTCAGAATGTGTGAACTGTGTCCAAGCTACAGTGGGTCAGGGGAGAAAGACGCAGAAAGTAAAGGAGCTAGACAGCATAGAAGTAGAGGGGATTAAGAAGAAGCAAGAGATTAAAAGGTGGCTTGTCTAGGAAGAGTTAGCCTTGTTCTGGGTAATCTCTGAGAATATAGACTTGTGGGTGAAAGCTACCAGGAAGCAAATCTGAACTAAATGTCAGGAAGGAAAAAAAAAATCACAACCATGTGACCTACTACCAAGGGTGAGAAGGAATGGGGCCACAAGCCTTCAGTACTGAAAGTGAGTTCCCCATCACTGTGGGTGGGTCCATGAACCTTCAGTAACTGAGGGTGAGTTCCCCATCACCAAGGGGATGGGACCATGAGCCTTTGTTAAGTCTGTAATGACACTGAAAAGTCTGAGTGGAGTTTTGTCATCTTACCAGAAAGGTTGTGGTATGTCCACTCTGCTGGGATGGCTGAGACCTCCCGGGGGAGAGGTGGGGGAGTGGTGCCTCAGAAGCATGAAAACACATGCCTGAAGGACGCCCTATTGACTCCTAAGGTTCTGGGGCAACACTGTGGGCGATAAGGGTACCCAAGCCCTGGCTGAAGCTGTGGCTGGTCACCAGAGCATGAAGTGGCTCAGGTAAGCTGCAAGGTGTGTCCTGTCTTTTTTATAGGGGGAACTAGGTGGTTGGGGACAGTCTTGAAGGTCCCTGAACTTTGTACGCACTCCCTTGTTGTAGGCAATGGAGCAAGGAAGAAAGACCATTGGTTTGGGGTCAGGAAACTTGAGGATTTGGGGGTGAATTTGGAGGTGATTCTCCTCCTTTTAGGGTCTGGATTCCCTGTTAGCAAATTGAAGGCTATGAATTGTTATTTTATTATATTTCATCTTAAGGACCTGTTCTAGCCTACTGAAAATGGATGCCTAGTTGGAGAGGGTTTTCAGGCTATTCCTGGCCTTAAGGGGCACTGTAATCAGTCTGAGATGGAGGACACTACTAGAATGCCTCACTCACCCTTCATGGGTCAGTTTGTCTCTGAGGTTCCTCTCTATTCTGATTCATTTTTATTCCATGATTATGTCCAGCCTGGTGGGGAACAATATTGGCAGCGAAGGTGCCCAAGCCCTAGCACTGATGCTGGAGAAGAACAAGTCACTGGAGGAACTCTGGTGAGTTGAGAGGGCTCCCCTGCTCCTGGGAGGCGGGTACTAGTCTTTATTGATTGCCTAGCCTCACCCATAGATAAGCTAAGCCTGGATGACTGATCATTGATTTTGGCTTTGAATTGTGTGAATCTTGCAGAGCCTGGTTTCACTGCTAGTTCTTTTTATCTGTGTGGATATGTTGGCTTGCTGTTTCATTTATTGCCTGCACACAACATAGTGGAAAAGACTGCAGACTCTGGAATCAAGCGGGTAAATTAAAGTAATCCCCAGATTACAGTTTTCCACCTCTGAACAGAAAGCTAGAATGCTTCCACCTCTAGGAAGGTACTTTCAAGAATTAAGGAAGAACTACCTTACCTGCCATCCTAGAGCCTTCATCCAGTAGCTGATAGAAGCAGAAGCAGACACCCACAGCTAAACACTGAGCTGAACTCCTGGAATCCAGTTGCAGACAGGGAGGAGTGGTGAGCAAAGGGGTCAAGACCAGGCTGGAGAAACCCGCAGAAATAGCTGACCTGAACAAGGGGGAGCTCATGGACCCCAAATTGATAGTTGGGAAACCAGGATAGGACTGACCCAGATACCCTGGATGTGGGTGTTAGTTAGGAGGACTGGGCAGTCTATGGGGCCTCTGGTAGTTGAACCAGTATTTATCCCTAGTACAAGAATGGACTTTGGGAGCACATCCACATAGATGGATACTCTCTCAACCTAGACACATGGGGAGGGCCCAGGCCCTGCTCCAAATGATATGACAGACTTTGAAGATCTCCCATGGAAGTCCTCATCCTCCCTGGGGAGCAGAAAGGGGATGGGATAGGGGGATTGTGGGGGGCAGGAGAGGAGGGGAGGGAGAGGGAACTGGGATTGACATGTTAAAAAAAAGCTTGTTTCTAATTTAAATAATAAAAAAACTCACAAAACCAGATGCCCAAAATACCAAGTAAGCTAATAAAAATGGGGTACAGATCTAAACAGAGAATTTTCAACAGAACAAACTCAAATGACTGAAAGACATTTAAAGGATTGCTCAACATCCTTAACCTCAGGGAAATGCAAATCAAAATGACTCTGAGATACCATCTGCCATAATGGCTAAGATGAAAAAAAAAATAAGCAAGGTAGTGCTGGTAGAGAGATTAATATAGTGCTGCCATATGTGCACGCTTAAAATAGTGCCTGCCGTATGTGTACATGTTTCATGAATGCTACCATTGATGCAGCGAGGTTAGTGCTGCTATTGCAGCTGCCAACAACTGCAGCAGTAGTACTATAGGTCCTGAGTGGTAGTGCTTGTGAAGTTTAGTACTTCAAAATGCGTTTGAGTTCTTCAGAGCACTGCCTACGAGAGTCAAGGGTCACCTCAGAAGGCGAATGGAGTTTGGGATCATTGAGAGAAGAGCCACAAAGTGTGCTTATGACACTTACACCAGAAGCAGGGAGACCTCAAGTTATCTATCCTGTAGATGCTGTGAGAGTCTTCAGCTCCAGGGGTGCCTTTGCAGTCCCATATATAGTAGTGAGAGAAAATGCCGAGTGATTTCTCCAGGAAACAGCAAAGCATGGACACTCGAAGGATCACCACATACATATTGTGGCGGTGTTATGTGACAAAACTTTTTCTGGGGAGATGTAACACATATCTGCTCACCTCAGATAGGGAGCCCACGACAGACCAAAGTATGGGTACTACCAAAGTCCAACTTGATAAACCATGAGTATCATTGGGGTGACTTACAGGAGCAGAAATGACTTAAAGACAGCTGCATCATCAAAAGCCCATGGGCATGAGTGACAGCTTACAAAGCTGGGAGCACACTGCACAGCCTGCAAGCATCTCAATAGGTTAAACCATAGAAGTTGTTTTCCCACTGAGAACCATGATCTCCTCAGCCATATTGGGTTATAGTATCAGATGTGAACTCCCTTTTGTGGGCCTGAAATCCAATTGGAAGGCTATTGGCCTTACTCTTGATAGCTGAGCTGCTATTGCACAAGCTGGCACATCCTGCCTAGCATGTTTCAGCATGCAGGATCCATAGCCAAGCAGGAATTTTGGTGAGTTTTTCCACCAGCAGCCTATAATGCCCCCTTTGACAGTATGAAAGCAAACCAGCAGGGCAAGGGTTTTCAGTTCAGTCCCAGCTTAATTTCTCCATGTCTTAGTCAAGCATGCACACACAGTATTTCAGCAGTGGGTTCTTACTGTCCAGTTCTCACAAACAACAATAGCAGTCACAATATTTTTATTTGAGGCTCTTTAGGGGTTTACTAGCCAGCAACTTACAGGGATGGAGCCCACCTCTGGCACTGAGGTTTTTATTCAATAACATTATAGCATCCGGGAGTCTGTCTGCTTGCCTGCCTACTTGCCCACCCTCTTTCCCTCCCTCTCCTCCACATCTCTTCTCCTTCTCCTCCTCCTTCTTTCCCCCTCTCTCTACTCATGTAAGGTATCTTTTGAATTTAAATGCTTTAAATGTTGGTTTAATTACTGAGTGATACTCAGTGGCTTTAAAAGACACTGGTCCTAGGATAGCCTGTATGGCATTGACTTGTAGATACCACATTTTACTGTTGTAAGTATGTATGTCATCTTTGTGGAGTTAGATTTTGTGCCACACCAGAAAGTAGCTTTGTCAGGAGGAGGCCTCCAATCTAGCCTTTTATTGGTGAAGCTGATTTTACAGTCACTGGAGTGGAACCAGTTAAAGATGTTACTTGTTGTAATGTTTTATATACCTCTGTTATGGATGTCACCTGTTATAATGTTTTATCTCCCTCTTGCAGTTGCTGTTTAAATGTCCATGTACAAATCTTTTGTTTCTTTTTATGATGGACACCAAAACTCTATGGAACCATTTGTTCAGGTTGCCTTTGCCATAGCCACCAGCTATAGCCTTTTGAACCCTTGGCTGTTTCTAACAGGAAGGAACACTGGAGTAGTGGGGCACACAGCTGTGTAGCCTCTCCTATGTGGATCTTAGCATGCTCAATAGCCCCATGAGCCTTTCTGTCTCAAACCCATATAACACTCTTTGTCAAGTTATACAGAAGGCAGATCTTAGGCAAGATGGGGCATGAAAGGCGTGGGCACACGCCTTTAATCCCAGCACTCGAGAAGCAGAGGCAGATTGATCTCTTCAAGGCCATCCTGGCCTACATAACCAGTTCCGGGGTAGTCAGGGCTACACAGAGAAACCTTGTCTCAAAAAACAAAACAAAACAAACAAAAACAACACTAAAACAAAAGAAAGAAAGAAAGAAAGAAAGAAAAAAGAAAACCTGCCAGTGTCCCAGAGGGTCCCAGGATGCCTGTAACTTCTTTACATAGACAGGTACTGGGTGTCATGGGATTTTGTCAATAACATTACCAGGTATAATATACATCTTACCAGACCATAATACCACAGGAATTTTATAGCTGTGTTGGGCCCTTGCACCTTGTGCAGACAGAGCTCCCATCCCTGTTTCTTTTATTGCTTGTGTACATCTCTCTAATGGATTTTCGAATCTGTAAAACACTCAGGGGTCAGCATTATGCCATATATACAGCAAAACCTTTTCCAGAGGATGAGTGGGCAAGGCAACATCCCATAATAGATACCGAGATTACAGAGATACCTTGTCGAAGCACTCAGAAAGTCTGTTGTCACCTATTCTCGGCAATTGTCAGGCAATCCCAGACGTTCACAACTAAGAAGATACTAAAATTGAACATAAGCAAGGGTTAACACAGCACGGACAGGTTCCATCTGTTTGAATTAATTGCTTCATTTACAGATCAAGGCAGGGTGTTAAGCATCAATAGGAGGCTCTAGCCTAATTAGCTCCCTGTATCCCTCAGTCATTCTCTCTGAGTCATTGTTTTCACGCCCTGGAGCTCTTCCACGGAGTCTCCCCATGCTTCTCTGCACCAGATAAACTAAGTGGGCCTGACTTAATCTGCTCAGAACAGGTAGGGGCAAAGGTGTGAGTAGTCGAGCTCGTCTCTACTGCACCTGCTGGGTCAGAGTGGCCCTGGGTTGGCACTGTGGATGTAGCAGTCACTGTTGCCTCTCCATTCATGGAAGCCTGGCTGGACAAACCATCTCCACCCTTAGCATAACAGTTTTGCTGGAGGGAAATGTACTTTCCTTTTTCTGGGAGGATGATTCCCCACCTTGGGGCAAGCTTGATCATCTTGACTTGTATCGCTTTCTCACAAATGTTTTCTGTGAACTGCTCCTTGGGTTCCAAAGCCTCCCAGCATCTCCTTTCCTCACAGTTTGGCTTCTTACTAATGTTTTCCCCTTAAGAACCCCAGTCTGACACAAATCTTGTCACGTTAGTTTTTTTTGAGTAACCAAGACAGACCTCTTCATTTGTTTATCTATTCATTTATTTATTCTCCTTTAGTTTGTTCTCTCACACTACAGATTTCTTATATGCTGGTCTAAGTCCATGAGATCTGCCAAAGCCAAATTTAGTTAGTGTAAGTTCATTCTACCACACAATAGGAAGTCTCCATCTGCAAGGCTTAAAGCAGCAAAGATTTATTTTCTTGTGTCTGAGAAGTCTGGAGGTAGGCAGTTTAGAGCTGTAATGGCATCTACAGCAGGCTAGCCAGGACCTCACCTGTCCATCTCTTTCCATCCCATCATGCTTGGCATGTCTCCTCATCTCATGATCGAGATAACTGCTCTATCTGCACAACTACTTATGTATCCCAGGATTCAGTCTCTTTATCGTACAGGGCAAACAGCAGGCGGAATATCTCCCTTTCAACAGCATTCCTGGAAGCTCCCATCTGTCAACTTTCCCTGTGTATCCGTGGCTCTGTGTATGTTACTTGGCCAATTCTGGTTGCAGTGGAAAGCCAGAGATGCATTTTCTTCAAGAAGTACATAGCTTCTCACACAAAAATAAAGTGTCTTGTTAATCTAGGAAAGAAAAAGACAAGTGTATTCATAGCTTCATTTTCATATGATGGGGATTTTTATATAGTGACACTGTGGAGTGAGTGCCCATGCAAAGCTGTCTCTGGATTGAGGTTCCTCACCCCTCTTGTCTCTCCTTATTCTTGCTAAGTGCTGGGATTCTCTCAATGGGGTGGGGATGTAGGTTAACCCTTCCTGACTTCTTCCCCCAAAGTTGATGTCCCCAGGACAACTTGTTCTCCTTTCTGTTATTGGCAGCCTGGAGGGAAACCATGTCTGTGACGAAGGGGTGTGTTTTGTGGCAGAAGGACTGAAGAGAAATTCAAGTTTGAAAATTTTGAAGTAAGTACCCTGTGATGGTACAATAATGCCCAGTCTGAGGAGGGGATTTAGAGTGTGAGGTCAACCTCTGGCCAGCTCTGCAACCTCACTGGGATGTCTGGCTGGGAAAGCTTGTCTTGGTCTGGGCATAGGAGGCTGCCAGTGCTCATTGCTTACCTGGCATCTGGGCAGTGCTGGGAAACACTGCAGGAGGAGAGGTTTAGTGTAGAAGGAAGGGATGGTGACCATAGAGGCTGGACCTGGGGTGGTTATCACCAAGGAGACTAGAACTCATGCTACTGGGGCCTCCAGGAGTTCCCCGATGCAAGAATGGAGCAACAGGATACTTACCCTCAAATGCATGCTGAAGTGTGTGTGTGTGTGTGTGTGTGTGTGTGTGTGTGGTTGTCTGTTGTCCTAAACATCCAGATTATTCTCATGGGGCTGAGCCTGCTTCAAAAGTCTAGAGCAGTGGTTCTCAACTTGGGGGACCAAATGACCCTTTCACAGGGGTCTCCTAAGATGATCAGAAAAACACAGATATTTACATTACAGTTCATAACAGTAGCAAAATTACAGTTATGAAGTCACAAGGAAAGTAATTTTATGGCTGGGGGTCATCACAACATGAGGAACTGTATTAAAAGGTTGAAGCATTAGGATCTGCAAGTGGCAGATCTCAGCAAGCAACACTCAGAATTGGAAATGAAAGCTGAGGAGCATGGACAGGCGGGCTGACTGAATGTATCTGCTGTGTGATTTAGAGGTGTCCTCCTTCCTCCAGGGGCCATTGCTGCTCAGGCAGAAGGGCCATTTGGATGATCCTCTTCAGTGGTGTCTCCTGGTGTGATGTGGTTTGAGTGCTGGTGTTTGCTCGTGTTTGTGCTCATCCATTGATTGGACAAGTGTTTGCACACTCATCTATGCATTTGTGTAAGAAGCGACCCTGCCCCAACTCTGTTAGGTAGAAAGGAAGACAGTGCAGGCCCTGTGTCAACGGGAGGTGTGGTTGCTGCCATTTGGACAAGACCTCTAAGAAGGAGACATTTGAATTCAAACTGGAAAGGCTCCCACTGAAGCCTGGGAGGTTCATGGGACAGCAAGTGCTATTGGAGCACTTGGAGACACTTGGCACATCGTGTGGATGTGGCATCTTTGTCTTTCCTCATTGCCACACTGTGCCTCACTTGATCCTAAAGGAGGCCAGGAATTGGTTGAAGTGGGAGTGTCCTGTGTTACCTGTTGCCGGACTGATTATTCAGCATCCTGAGCAGTAAAAACAACATCATCCCATTACCCCATAGCATCTATATCTATCTATATGTGGGGAGATAAAGAAAGAGAAATAGGGTGGGGAGGAGAGAGAGAGAGAGAGAGAGAGAGAGAGAGGGAGAGAGAGAGAGACAGAGACAGAGACAGAGAGACAGAGAGACAGAGAAAGAGAGAGCACCCACATCTTCCTTTTTCCACTGTCTTCTCTGCCAAGTGTTGGTTGGAGTCCAGCTTCCCAGGCAGACAGTTTCTCCTTGGACAGTTGCCTTAGCTGCCTCAAGTGTAAAGGGATAGTAATTGGCCTCCGCATGGGCTCTGAGCATGCACTGATGCAACAGGCAGAGAGCTGGCACACAGGAAAAGCTCAGTACATGCTGGCATTGTTCTTAGCATCGCTTTGATGGCAGATGTGCAGCAGGCCAGTGCTAGGGAGGAAGGCAGATGGTGCAGTAGTTCCTAGAAGGCAAAAGCTGGGAGCAAAATTTTCCATGGTGGATCAGCTCCTGTCCCCGAGCATCACTGTGAGGTACTCACTATCAATGAGGTGCTGTGCCAATGAGCTCTTGCTGTGCCGTTTTCTGTTTTGTTCTTATTCTCTGTGAGGCAGGCATTTCCTTATTTAGACAAATTTGCCAAAGACTGAACAGCAAATGGTACAGGTTGGAGCTGAACCTTCAACATCCTGGCACTGAACTGTGGGGCTCAGCCCTCATGTCTTTAATGTGTGGCTAGTTTGGTGAGGAAGAGGGGCTTTCTTCACAGGAACATTGGCCTCATGGATGATTTCACTGGGCTTGTGTGAAACCAGACAGGCTCAGCAGAAGACCAAGTCTTATAGAAGCACATCGTGTCTGCTTCTCTTCCAGGCTGTCCAACAATGGCATTACCTACCGGGGGGCAGAAGCCCTCCTGCAGGCCCTCCGCAGGAATAGTACCATTCTGGAAGTTTGGTAAGGCAATTGGGGAAAATTCTTTGCTTTTCCAAACCTTGATTTTCATATCTATGAGATGGAATGAGAGGAGAGAGGAACGGTGGGATTTTGAAGATCAGTTTTGACCAACATTTGATATTATTCTGTTCATAATAGATTCAGATATATGGCTGTAAAGGAAGTTGGTGTCTCTAAAGGGGACAGTTTTTGCTCAAAACCAGGGTGTGGTGGTGTGTAACTGTAATCCCAGTGCTCAAAAGGCTGAGTCAGGAGGATTTTTGTTTTGTTTTTCTACACAGGGTTTCTCTGTGTAGCCAGATTGTCCTGGAACTCACTCTGTAGACCAGGCTGGTCTTGAACTCATAATGATCCACTTGCCTCTGCCTCCCGAGTGCTAGAGGCATGCACTGCCACCACCCAGCGAGACAGGAGGATCATGAGTTTTGAGTCAGTTTAGGTTACAGAGTAAAACTCTGTCTCAGAAAAACAGATAGACAGAATGAACAAACAAGAGAAAGAAAGAAGGGAAGAAAGGAAGAACAAAATGGATGTGTAAAATCAAGAGTATTTATTCTGAAACTTTGGTGTTCTAAGCTGCAAAGTAGGAATAGGGTGTGGTTAGATAATTAAAATAAGAACCCCGTAACTCCCTCTGCCATGACATGAGCATTTAGAGATTGAGGATGGTATGTGAGACCTTCTGCATCTTTGAATTCTGGAGATTGCACAGGATGGGGACTGCAGTATGGTGTGACTACATCTGTATCATTAAAAGCCACAGTCTTCTTTATGTGTTTGCAAAACACATCCAGATACAATTTAATCAAGGCTCCTGCTTCTCATGTAAAAAGCAGAAAGGAATGCTTTGGCTTAATGCATAATGAGTGAAAGTTACTATTTGTGTGCCTCAGGAATTGGCCTAGATACCAATATTTTCAAACTAAGAGAGTCCTTATAAAGGCCTGTATTTCAGATCAGGTATATTCCTATGGGCCTAATACTTAGGAGGCTGAGGCAGGATTGTGAGTTCCAGAGAGTCTGGGCAAGAGCCTATCTCCAAACAAAACAAGCACACCTTTTAGTATTCCTCAAAAATACTGCCCACTCTGGGGCCCTATTTTCTCTATCTTCCTGCTCACCCATCCCCACTCCCCACCTCAGACAAAAATCTCATGTAGCCCAAGCTGGCTTCAAACTCGTGTAGCCAAGGATAAATTCCCAGTTCTTCTGTCTCCACCTTCTAAGTGCTGGGTTCACAGATGTGCACCACCATGCCTGGCCATTTTCAACGCCAGATATTTAGCCAGAGGGGAGGAAGAGTCAGCCCTTCTTAGGTGGACAGACTCTTAGAGCTGGCTGCAGACCTGGAGACAGATCCCATCCATGCTTATGTTACATACCATAGCAAACAGATCTAACCAAAGCTGAAACCCCCTGAAGGTCAGGTGGTCTAGCATTTGAGACAGCATGCTTTTTGTTGTTGCTGTTGTTTCTGTTGTTGTTGTTTTAATCATTGTGCAGGCCTAAGAAAGGTTACATTCTGTGGTCAAGGAGGAGACCAGCCTCAGGCTGCTATTTAAGGGTTCGGATGCCCCTGCTGCTTACTGATGAAGCTGTATGGGCATGAACTTCGCTCATTTCATTTTTAACAGATGTGATTATTGCCTGAAAAAGAATAACTGCCCCCCACCCCCACCCCAGAGTCTGTAGTCTGTAGCTGGCATGGTAGCTGCGGGGTGGTCTGGGCAGCCCTGGGTGGTACATGGTAAAAACAGAACCCTTCCATGTAGTGAGCCTGAGGTTGGGACTGAGCATCAGCCCTTCCCAGGCATGGGATTAAGGGGGGACACTTTCCTTGCAAGCCTTCACTCAGAGCTCACTTCCTTTCATCCCTGCAGGCTCCGAGGGAACACTTTCTCTCCGGAGGAAATTGAAATACTCAGCTCCAGCGACAGCAGACTCTTGCTATGACATCTCAGCCTTGGGGGCTTGGACTCTGGATGCTGAATAGCTTCAGGCCGTATCCCTGTGCTACTCAGGGCTGTACTGTTTTTCCTCCTGGAAGCACTGTAGTGTTCTTCTGATAGCAGAAAAGGGTGCTCTGGTGCCCTCCAGAATTGACTTTTCCCAAGGATGTGTGATGGTTGGTCTTGGTTGACGGAACTGGTTTAAAAGACACGTGGGACTAGAGGACCACATTTCTGTGAGGTGTCTAGAGAGGATCATCATCTAGGGCAGTGACTGGGAGGGGGAAAGGTCCTGACTGAATATGGACAACACAATCCACTGGGTGCCCCATGGGAGGAAGGCGAAGGAGGAGGAAGATAGCATATACCTGCATGCATGAGCTCTTCTTCCTGAGTGAGGACTTCTGTGGCTGCTGACATCTCCTTTGGACAACAGACTCCGGCTTCTTTGGTCTTTTGACATGGACACAGCACCAGTGACACTTTAGGAAGCTTCCAGGTCTCAGCTTCTTGGTCCTGGCACTACCAGACTCTCTGCCTCTCCAGATGGCCATTGTTGGACTGCCCAGTCCCGATGATGTAAGTGAATCTGAGAAATTCCCTTTCTTCCTTCTCCCTTCCTCTCTCCCTTCTTCCCTCCCTCCTCCCTGTTGGTTCAGTTCCTCAGAAGAACTCTGGCTAATGCACCTGCTTTTGCTCTCTTGTTCTTTTCTAGACTCTAAGAATGAGTGGGATGAACACAAGAGCTCCCTCTGACATCAGTATGTGGTGGGCTGCTAGCTGAATGGCCAGGGTTTTGATGGGGGTCAGTCAGACCCATGGATGTCAACTCAGGACCTGTTGTTGTGGAGACCTAGACCCACATGCAAGAGACCCCCCCCCCTTCTCTCAGAGAGAAATATCCAGGAAGCAGCTCTTAGCTATGTCTGGACTCAGCTCACGCTCTAAGGCCATCCCACTCTGGTCCCCCCACTCACCCTGCAGGAGGCTCACCAGGACCTCACCCCAGACAGCCAACACAATACCTACCTTTCTCCCCTTTCTTAACACAAACAACAGCCATTTGCCCTCAGGATGTTTTGGATTTACAAGAAAAACAGGACCACACTCCAGCTGGGATGATCACATGTGGACTTGGGTTTCCAGTAACATCAATTACTCTGTAGCTGAGCCTTTGGAGTCAGTTCCTCCCTCAGCGACAGCTTTTTAGAGTTAATCTGGGCTAGAATTTCAAACAACCCCACCAGGCCTCAAGTTGCTGCCTGTGAACTGAACTGTAACAACAGACTTCTGAAACATATTCACAAAAGGCAGCTCCATTTTATCTGTGACAGAATGCTGTAGGATATAGAGTCAGGGGTTGCACGTCCACAGGGGACAAAACCAGGCCCTTTGCTTCTAAGTCAGGTCTTTTTGTGTTTTTCAAAATGTCACTTTTGTAATTTTTAAATCATAGAAATGTTACTCGCTTCCATATCATTGTGTGTGAAAACAGGTTAATATTTATAAACTGTGTCGTTTTATTCCAAGTTGGCACTTTTATAGACAATGTGATCATGAACTTTCTGTTATAAATAACCACAGAGGTGAAAACTATTGAGTTCCCAAAGCTGTGTTCATTGTGATGAAACATTTAAAAATACCCCCAAATCTGTCAAATTTTAAAGTGCCATGTTCTGGGGGGGGGGGAGGAGATGCTGTTTTCTATTGAATAATTTAATTGTGTAATGCAAAAAGCAATTCTTAGAAAGTGCTGGCAATCAAAACACATTTGGCTGCAACTTAGCAGAGTCTAACCCAGTGTGAAATGGGAAGCTGTTCTGGATGGAGCCTCATGGGGTCACAGGGACAGCCCTCTGGGTCTTCCTTAGTTCCTTTCAAGTGGCTGTAGGAGTAGGACCCTTAAACAGGAGGAAGGTGAAGAAGGTGGGTATGTGCCATTCCCCTTCCAGCAGCCTCCTGCCCTGGCTTCCCTGGCATAAGACTTAGCTGCTCGCTGTGGTGGAGTCCTGCTTCCTTAGAGGTCTTCTGTGTGTCCGGTTTGCTAAAGGTTGGGGCATTTCTGTGTGTGTTGTTCTCGGGATAGTTGTTGGTACAATGACCAGGGGAAGTAGAGGTAGGGCCACCTTCTATTAAGAGGGAATATAGTGGCCATTTGCACAACACCATGTTGGATGGTGAGCTTGTCTTCAGTAATAATTTATTAGCTAGTTATGTCAGAACAAATGGCCATTGTCCTTGTCCTCACAGCTCCAGGGCGAGGGCAGAGGGAAGGGCAGGCAGAAAGCGAGTCCATTAAAAGTGTGTATATAAGAAAATACTTTTCTATTAAAGTAGTAGGAAGGAAGTTGCTAAAGCTAGCATTTAAATGCTCCTCCGAGGCTCATACGCTGATGGCTTGGTGCCTGGCTTCTGATGAACCTGGAGGAAGTGGGACCTGATGGAGGGAAGTGAGGTTATTGGAGGTCATGGCCTTCACAGGGATATCAGGTCCTCTGACCCTTTCTGATCTCTCTTGTTTCTTGTCTACCATGAGGTGAACAGATTCTGTTACCATGTTTCTGCTGTGACACACCACTGCCACAGGTCCACAGCAACAAGGCCTGAATTGGCCTTTCCTCCTCTGATGCTCCTCATCCCAGGTACTCATTGCCTCCTCCATGAGTTACTGAGAAATAAACAGAGGCAGCAGTGCCAGGGAGCTTTCTTCTGATGAGCTAGGAAAGCTGTGTCCCACGGTAAAGAGCTGGCCAGGCCACCAGAGAGTGGACAGAGGCTTTCAGTGCCATGGAGACAGCTGCACAAGGACGGTTCAGACAAGACCCTTGCTGTGTGGCAAGCTGAGTAATGGTCCCCAAAGATATCAGGTTCTAGTACCTAGGGATGGGGGTGGTGGTGGCCATGGGTTATCTGGTTGGCCCTTCACACATTCACTTGTGTGTCCTTATGAAAGAGAGCCGGAGGTGGGGAGATAAGGGATATGACACAGGAGAAGACACCATGACAGCTGGAGCGGATGCCTTGCTGCTGGTCCTTAAGGTAGAAAGGGAGGTAAAGGACTAATGACTGCAGGAATGGAAGCTGGGAATGACAGGGAAGCAGATTCTCCCCACTGCCTCGTAGGACGTCCAGTCCACTTCAAACTTACTCCAAACAGGTGATGGAGTAATTTATGTCACTTTCAGACCTTGTGCTTGTGATGGTTTGCTACAACTGTAGGAAGTGAACATGCTCTGTTTGCTGTGATGTGAGCCAAGGGAAGGGTGTTACTAGATGGGCTGGAAGAGGCATTTCTTGATGGCCATGATCAAGAATTTGGTCTTGGCCTTGGAATACTGTGGCACATAGCTGTAATCCCAGCACTCAACGAGACTCAATGGGAGAATTTAGCATTTGAGCCCAGCCTGGGCTATGTAGTGAGAATCTGTATCAAAAAAAAAAAAAACCCTAAATAAATAAAATAAGGTCAAGCTATTGGAATGTTCTAAGCAGGAGAGACGTGATCCAATTTTTCTTTAACAAAGAACTTTGCTCCTGGGTAGAGATGTGACCCAAATTCATAGGGGTGGGGATGAGAGAGGAGGAAGTGGGAAGGTGGCTGAGATACTGGTGCATCCTGGGTATTGGTGGGGGAGGTGGAGCTAGGAGGATGGGCTCCAGAGACCCTGTGGAGGTGGGTGCCAGGGGCTTGGAGGTAGATAGCAGAGGGCCCAGGGAAAGGGAAGACTCTAGAATGACAAATTTTTAGCTCTGAGAATCTGGAGGCTGGGGACAACACTGAGAAATAGAAGCAGCTGAGAAATAAGCTGAGAAAGAAAAGACTTCTGTTTCATATGGTCGTTTGCTGTGCCTAAGAAAAGTCAAGTTATACTGGATCAGCCTGGAGCCCAGAGAGGGCACTGCCAGAGAGAGTGGGGTGGGTGTCCTCCGTGTCAAAATGAGGAGTGCTTAGACTTGGATGGCAGAATCCATGGAGAGACAGGGAAGAAATAAGAGGTCAGAGCCAAGTGTGGTGATGCACACCAGTGTTACGAGCACTTTCCTGCCAGCCTTGTCCCACAGCCATGTAGGTCCCAAAATAACACACAGAGATTGGATTAGTTATAAAGCTGTTGGCCAGTGTCTAGAACTTCTTATTGGCTAGCTCTGTCTAAATTATTAACCCATAATTACTAATATATGCATTTCAACATGGTCTTGTCTTACTGAGAATGCCAGACTCATGCGGCCTCTCCTCCAGAGATCACATTTCGACTCTTATCCCACGTTTCCCAGAATCCTCCACCTCACCTATCTTGCTTTCATCTTGGCCAACAGTGCTTTATTCACGAGACGCCATCTTAAGCAACAACATCAGTCAATCAAAATTATTTAAAAAGGAAAACAATGACAAAACAAAAAGGGAAGTAAGATATTACATAGACCCAGACAAGAACAGCACCCAGACCTTGGTAGGAAATTACTGACAGAGTTCAGAGTTGAAGAAATTTCCAGACCAACAGAAAGGACTTGGGTACCCAGTGAACTCGGGTTCTCAGTCTTAAATTTCTTGGACTAAAAAGTTACTGGAGAAGCACACGTACTCCTAGCCCTTGGCTTAGCCCAGCCCTTGTAGATTTCCAACGTGGGGCAAAAGTACCTAATGCTTGTATGGGGGAACAAAAGGTACCAGAGCAGGAGACTTTTCTAGATTTTAGTTTTTGGAAACTTTTCAGATTTTAATGATCTCTATCATGATCCTGGGAGAAAGTGGTCATTGAGTATTTTCCTCACCCCTACCTCAGCCTCCTCCACAATCGGGAAACAAGATACTGAAATGAATATGTGGTGAAGAAATGTGATCAAAAAGCCTGGGGGTGTAGCTCTGTGGGAAAGCACTTGCCTAGCACTGCACAGTCCAGGGTTCAGTTTCCAACACTGAAAAAAAAAGAAGAAAGGTTAACAGTGGAACTGTGCCGGAAGTAGGCAGAGTCTAGGTCAGAGTTTTGATGCTTTACTTCAACAATTAAGGTATCTCCTCCCACTCAGTTGTCCCCGGTTAAGCTCTAGCAGCATTCATGCTCAGCCTCAGGTTGGGATAGTGGCCACAGGTCATCTGAGATGTGGGGACTGAGCTGAGCAATTTCCTCTTTGAGAGTTACATCCAAACACATTAAAGCTGCATAGACTGGAAACCCAACCTCTTTAGCTATGCTCCCCTGAGATGCCTGTTGTTTTGACTCTAAATCTCATTGCAACCTATAACTATTTTCCCCAGCAAGCCACCATCCAATCCTCTAAGCACAGCTTTCCTCTGCTACTCATCCTGTCATCTTTTGTTCTAAGGAACACCACACCATTCCAAAAAATCAGAGTAACTTCCTTCATTTTTCTTTTTCCAAACTTCTCTTTTCCTTAATATTTTTTTGACATTTTGTTATGATGCCCAAGCTAGCTTTGAACTTGACGTCTTCCTGCCTCAGCCTTCCTACTGCTGGCGTGACAAGTTTGTATCACCATGTGTAGCTATCTTCTTTCTTGGCATCTGCAGTTCCATGTCCCCTCATACACACTACTCCTTGCTCATTGCTTCCATTCCCAGGAGACAAGGGGTCCCATGGCTGTAACAGTCCCATGGCTGGGCCCCTTACTTCTGAGCCTAGAAAAACCACACTAGTCAGATTAGCCACCGCTCTTCTCTAAGACCTCTTTGACTAAGTGCAGAGCTCACCTAATGAGCTGTATTCAATGGGAGCAGAAGCCAAAGCTGACACAGATGAGAAGAACGAATCTCCTTCCCCAGAGCTTCCTTCCCAAGGAAGGATGGCTATATACATGAGACCATGCTTAGTGCGTGCATTGCCCCAGATGGGTTCCAGATGTGGTGCACATGTGTCAGAGAAGAGCACTAAGTCTTTTCTTCTGTGTGCTTTAGAGTCCCTCACTCGTCACTTATAAATACTGATAACAGCTCAAAGAGGGGAGCAGGGCCTCAGCTGGATTAGCTAAAAGATGTGTAATGTAATCCTTTTTATCTAATTGAAAAGAGCTTTTAGGTGGCCAGTGTAAAAGCTTCCAGATGGAGTGCTCAGGTGTGCCTCGAGTCCCTTCCCCAGAGATAAATACATCGGTGATAGAGGACTCTCAGCCCCCCATCCCTACTCATGACACCATGCGGGGTTTTTGTGGAGAAAGCAGTGGTACCCTAGCCTCATCAGCAAGGATACCTGGTCTACGTAGCCTCTTGGCTCAGAACTCATTCTGGTTTGGAGCCATGTTCACCAGGTTGGTGGGAACACAACTGGAACCATGGAGGTGAGTGACGGGAAGTCACCATTCATTGTGATGGGGAAGGGTAGAGGATTGTAGCAGCGGGGCAGGGATGCCACATCTACTTTGGGTTGTGTTAGATACAGATATGGGATAAGCAGAAAAGTATGAAAATAAATATGGTGAATGTTTATTGAGTGCTTAGTGAGGCATGGGGTAACCCCTGGGAGGCATAGAGCACGGTCTATGTCATGGCCATTCCAGTACTACCAAGAAATGTTTCTTTCAGTTCCCACTGTGTGTCTGAAATAGCTCCCAAAAAGTTACTGGGATTTACCAGTGTCTGGAGAGGGCTGTATTCAATTCACTGGCCATGTGTTAGCGGTCCTGCCCATGCAATAATAGGATTGGGAATGACAACTTACAATCACATTCACTGCCAGGCTAAAAATTCTCCAAGGAGTCCAATTGCTCTAGGAATATGGCTCCACCTGGCCCTGATGAAGTGTGTCATGCCGTCTCAGTCCCTTCAACATGTCATGACTTTCTGTTCCCTTTGGGTTGTTCCCTTAGCTCTTGCTGACGTTCATTGTTCTCTTATTTCGCAAGTTGCTTCCGAGTGAGTCCATCCCTTCTCGGGGTACCTAGACTGTTCTTATCCTAACTGTGCCTGAGTGGTCAATGGTGGCAGCAGGGGCTATTCCGTGCTCCCTGCTGGAGGCAGTTTTGATGTTTCTCTTGTCCACTGATACTTCTTCTGGTAGCTCCTCAGCAACTCAACCTAATCTGCAGAGAGCCAAGGTTGGGTTGGGTGGGAGAGGAGGAGGGTAGAGAAACAGGTGATCAGAGGGGTCTAGGGTCAGAGTTTGGACATAGGCTGGGTCCTACATGAAGGGAAGCTTGGCGGGGGGCTGATAAGAACTCTGTCAGAGACACCTTTTAAACAGGGGTGAGGAAAGAGCATCTATGGGACAGAGGGAATCTATTTCCCATCTCTGGATTTTAATCTCCCTTCTGTAAAGTGAGAGGCTTGGAGACGAAGAGCTGCAAATAATATATAGTGTGATAACACTGTTCTCCCATTTCAGATCATGACGGGCATCTCTTGAGCCAGAACAGTCTACACTGAGCTTCAGGATCATAGCAGCTCAATTCTAGGCAGCTGACAGGGCATGGTGACCAAGATGATCCCGAGCATGTGACAACAAGAGGGTGAAGTGAGATGAGTGGCCATTGTGGCCAGGAGTGGCAGATCGACAGACAATAAGCATAAGAGAAAGGATTTGAGGATAGAAAACAGAATGGACAGGACCAAGGCAAGCTGGAGAAAATAAGAATATTTGCTTCATTAGTCCACTTCTTTAACTCCTCTCTCTTCCTTAGCAAAACCAGTTTTCAGGCTGAAATGCTCTCCCACACAGTCACATTGGATCGCCAAGTCCTGCCAGTGTTGTAGGAGAATCCAGATCTGAAGGGGGATGTTGTTGCCTAAGGCTACTACACGTCACTACTGATTTGTAGCATGTTGCTTCTTGCTAGAGTTCAAGAAGCTGGGAGCAGGGTGTATGTGTATCAATGAAAAATAGGAGAGGCTTGAGGATTAGGTTTACAAAAGATGTTAATTTCCTCATCAGTGATTTTAGCAGGGGGAGTTGCGCTGAGTTTATACTGTTAGTAATCACTCATGTGTCTGCCGACTTTTCTGTTCTCATTGGTTTCAATTCTTTGCATTTTCAGAAACATGCCACTTTCCACTGGGGGAATTTGTGTCATGATTAAACACACACACACACACACACACACACACACACACACACACACACACACCTCCTTCTTTCTCAGTATTAATCACCTTCTCTCATAATTAGTAGATAAAATGTCAAAGGAGAAGGAATTAATTAAGAGGACTATCCAGTGAAGCAAGACCTGTGCTGCCAGGCTCTGGGATTGATTATAAAAAGAGTTTCCTTAACTATTTGGAGCACCTTTGGGAGTCAGAAGCCTCCCTTCTAATTGAAAGATTCTTAACTATACTCCAAATCTGGCTGGTGGCTAGGGGTGCAAGCCTGGATAAGGTGGAGGGTGGAAATCGTTTCTCTATCCTTAGAAGAATCTTTCCAACCAGGGATAGGTGGCGACAGGGTTAAAAAAAACTGCAGGTGTTCCAGACCCCATCTGAGGGCAGGAAGAGCTTCCTTCAACTTTTACTGAGCTCTTACTGTTAGGAGATACTATGTAGCATTTCACAACAATCCGGTAAGACTGGTGGTACTAACACGTCCATTCTACAGATGAGGAAATTGAGGCTCAGCATGGTTGGGAGTTCCCCATGTCACATGGCGAATGATTCAGAAAGAAAACATTGACTCTCAGGTGTGATTCTAAGCTTTGATCTTTCATGGAATTCTGAAAAACCATTCTCAGCTCTCGATCTCTTCCCAGCGGGGTTTTGACAGCTAAGGCAAGAGCCAAGACCAGAGCAAGGGAGGTGGAGCTGGGAGCACAGCACCCCGCCCAGGTCTGGTTTCAGCCAATGGTGACGTGGCACCCGCAGCCTTTTGTCCAATCAGCCATCGTTCCTCGTCCCCCACCCTTTTTCTTCTGCCCCGCCCCCTTCGCTTTCCCTTTGGCTCCACCGAGCTTGACCGAGCGGAAAGTCCCTTCAGCCGGCGCCGCGCCAGCAGCCATTGGAGGAAGGTCTGTTACAGGAAGATCCAATCAGAGCGCGCGCAGGGACGAATCTCTGGGTACGATTGGCTGGCGCTGCGTCTGGCCTCTCCGCCCCCGCTCCTCCCTCCCCGCGGGCGGTTCGGAGGCGGGGCAGGTGGGGGCGGGCCCAGGTAGCAGGTTCGGCTGCGCGGGGGCCGCGCGTCGGAGGTAAATACAGGGGTGGTGGGTGTGGGGCGCCGGGCCGGCCCGGGACGCCGGCTCTGAAGCCGGGCCGCGGCCGGGTCGTTGAGCGGCGGCCTAGGAGGGTGAGTGAGCGCGGCCGAGGCAAGGTCCCCGGCGTTCCTGCTCCGCCTTGCCTCGGGCTCCCTGAGCCGCAGAGGCGACCGTCGGGCCTCAGCGCCCGCCCGTTAGCTGCCCCGGGCCGCCGAGCCTCTGACGTCAACCGTGGCTGTCCACCTCTGGCCTCCGGGAGGGCTCCCGGGTCGCGGGACTCCCGGACCAGAGGACTCGGGTAGGAGCAGCGCAGGACTCAGTCTGCCTCCTCGGCCCGCCGTCACTGACAGATGGGGAAACTGAGGCCGGGACCCTGGCTGGCTCCCAACACCTGCAAGAGGCACCGAGAGCCCAGGGTTTTGGTACTTCATGTCTATACTGTTTAGGGGTGCTGTTGTTGACTTCTCTCCCGGAAGAGCAGGCTGGCCTCGCTAATGGCGTGTTCTGCTTTTTCTTTCAGTTTCCTTGCTCTAGAGGGGAGGATGGTTTTGCACAGTTTGCAGTTGGGAGGTGTGCTCTGTTTATACAGGTACCTCTCCTTCCTTTTGTTATCATGGTCAGCCTTGGTGGAGAATCGTGAAGTCGTGAATGAAGATCACGGTCTTGAGCTGAGTTCAGCTGGGTCAGCTGCCAGGTTATTCATGTCCTTGGCATCCTTTTCTATTCCACCCCTTGGCATTTGCATGTTTTAAGGGCTTGTCATCTTCTAGCCATCAAGCCTTGCAATCTCCCAACTCCAATTATCCTTGCCACCAACCTCTCTCTTGATTTTTCCCTGGAAAGTTGTCTCCTTAGAGGAACATTCATTCATACCTTGTTTTTTTTTTTTTTTTTTTTTTTTTTTGTTGATGCTAATTAGGGAATCTTAATAAGATTGTTCATTTTTGTAATCTTTGGCTTCCAGAGAAGAATGCAGGCCTCAAGGGGGCGTGCATTCAAGCGTCAGTCTCCTGCACACCTCCTTCATACCTCAAGTAGGTTGAGTGGCCCCAAGAATTTAGCCTGCTGCTCCCCACTGGGTAGTGGGTGGATTTGCACAGAATGATTTGCTGAAAATTCTTAGTGAAGTTCATGTAATTTGAATGTTGACAATACTGAGAACATTCTCTAATGTTCTGCTGCAAAATTTTAAGGTATTCTTTCAAAGGAACCCTTGTTTGGAGTGCTAACTTTTGAGATGAGCTGATAAGGCCAGGAACTTGTTATATAAAAAACATCAAACAGAAGATAGCTAAACCGTGGTTAAGTGATTTAAGGGAGTCTTTAATACAGGGAGAACAAGGACAGTAATTATCCTTTCATCAAACTATACTAGTATTTTGTTCCTGGTTGTATACTGGGATCTTAAATTTCTTTACAACATGTCATAGCTGGCGTGAGGATAGGAAGCCAGTTTCAAATGAAGCTCAAAACAACTTGGTTTCATAATTTTGACTTTATCTTGTTTCTACTTAATATGTGTAACAGCATAGTCTAAAATTGATTGTGAGTTCTTTTATCCAGAGAATTAATAATACTTTAGGCAAAAGTCATGTTTCCTGTTTCTTGATCTTATTTTTAAAGTAGTAGAAACTTTTAGTCACCTAAAAAGGACAAGGAAATAGCACTTTGGCTTTTGATGTTGCCACCTCTGAAGCCTTTCCAGCCTAGGGCCTGAAAAGATACTGAGTGGGAGGTCTTGGTTTTGGAGTTCAGTGGCTAGGTTTAACTCATAGGAGACAGTATTGTTGCTTCCCCCAGGTATGACAATAGATGCAAGAACCAAGCTCTGTTTCAAACCCTGTAAGACCCACTTGTTTTAGGGAATGTGTCCTTGTGTCACAAGTTATTCTGGTCTTAGAATCTCTGAATTTGTCTTTACTATTTAGGCTTGTAACAACTTGCTCTTTTAGTGAGAGTTGTCTTTTCTTAAAATAATAGTCATCGTATTTGTCTTAAATCATTTGGAAAATGACGTGTCTCTTTTCTTAAGTATCCATGCCAGCCTGCTTATCTCTTTACCATTTATGATTTGGGCAGTATTTAGTATTGCAATTTCTATGCTGACTTAGAAATCTTCCTGTGGTGTTTTAGAACAAGGAGGCTACCTTCCTCAGAAGATGCCAGGAGTTTTGAATCACACCTGTTTTGGGAAATTTCTTAGGGATAGTACAACCTGATAACTTGGGCTGATATCAAGATGTCTTATAGTCTAGAAAAGTTTAACAGTTATCGTTTTTATGTAGCTAATGGCCTTTTGTACTGTGGTTTTTAGAACTTGGTAAGTCTGATCTTTAATATTTGTTTTAGGACTTATATCTTAATCATCTTTTCATTTCATTCATTGGAAATAGGTCAACATTTATATTTTTCAACCTTCATTTATTTTAATGATTTTTATTTTAATATAATGAAACTCTCCTTTACTTAGCATTCATGCCGTCAACAAGGTCATATAAACAGATATGATTTCAAATCTCTATAACTCTTTTCTGTTCCCTCCCCCCAGTTCCCTCAAAGGGAAATAAAAAAGCGTCTATTCATCCTTTTTTCAGGCTGAACAGTTTTGAGGCTACACTGCTATGTTCCAGCTGCTTGCTAATGTTCTTCCAGTACTTCATTAATTTTCAAAATACACAGGATCACTATTACACAGTCTGACCTGAGACAGTGTTTGAATGAGTTGTTCATGATATGCTCACTTTCACAGTGATTCCATTTACCGAGTGACAAGAGAGTACAACTGAAATTTCTCACTCCACTCTAACCCCATCCTCTTGACTGTGAACTTGGGATGTCTTTTCCTTGTGATGTATTGCAGCAGTTATGACCTGTATTTAAAGCCAGAGCAGAAAACAGTCATCACACCTTACTCAAAGCCTGTAGATTTCAGTGTCTAATCCTGACTATCAGAATACAAGCCCCTGGTCTGGAAGGAACTCACAATGTGATTTTGATGTTTCTCTTTGTAGAGTCTTGAGGCTGTTTTTATTGCATGGGGTTATACGCTTTATTTAACTACTGTGAAGATCCCAATGGAATGAGAATATATTAGGATTATATTCATTACCACAGTGGGAGGAAAGATAGGTTAGTGCATTCCTTTTGCAATGCTGATATCTTGAAATGATAAATGATCATTTTAGAAAGAACAATAAAGTTCTTGATTCAACTTTATTAATTTGGAATAAAGGAAATTAATTTTAACATGTTTCAGCCCTATTAATATATTCCTTCTAAAAGAGGGAAGGTTGCACATGTTTCTTATATTTGGATAATACCTTGAATACGTATTTTGTGATATTTGCTTTGACTATTCTAGTTGTCTCTTGTGACCTATCCTGTTACTGAGTATAAACTCAGGTTCATTTGTGCAACAAGTTGGCAGATATTTATCACTCTTTGTCTAGGTTACTTTAATAATGGTGCTTTAAAACTTCTGTTTATTTCCATGTACCTTTTTACAAAGTAGCTATATTATTTCTTTTTTAATGAGTTACAAAGCAATCTTGTAATCAAATTCATCTAAAATACAACATATACAATGATTTGTTTTCCTTTGATAGTGTTTCATTAGCACTAATGTTTTCTATTTCAAATTGTGGCATTAGTTGTTAAGTTGGAAAACCAACAGAATAGGCAGTTTCCAATGTACTATTTAAAGATACCTGATTTTAGAAAATTTTAGAAATAAAAACAATTTATTTTATAAATAGCTATGAAATGCTTTGACCAAAAATTTTGCATTTTAAAGAGATTCCCCCCCCCACCCCCAAACAATAACTCACTACTTTTTGACTGCCTCAATCTCTGGGAACAGTCTCAAGTATATTTTTGAAATAAGGCTTTATGCACCTTATTCTTCAAGACCCTTCCAGAATTTGTCTGTTCCTCTTTGTTTTTGTTGTTTTGCCTTTTCAGACACAGAAACATACCTCATCACTTCACATCTTAGAACTGATTAGAAACAGTAAATTGGAAAGCGAGCAGGCCACAAATAGAGTCAAAGGCAGACTGCAGGAAACCACAGAAAATGGCTGATTGCTAGAGGGACATGTAATAGGCCCTGATTTATAGAAAACAGGAATGAATGACAGAGGACAAGATGGAAAGCTTTTTTTAATAAAGTAGTAAACAGCCTTATATATTGAGGCTCACTAATAATAATTTGTATTTCTAATGATAACTTAGTGACTAAGAAAAAAGTCATTTCCTTTCTTGAAAAATGCTGACATATTAATAGCATTTTAGTAACAAAACAAAACAAACAATGAAAACCCCCAAATATTTTATCTTGGGGCCTCAGAGGCTCAGAGCCACATTAAGGGGTTGTGTAGCTTCTTGGATGTCCTTTTGAAGGATTTTGTTTATGTGGGGGCTAAGATTGAGGTGTCCACAGGTATATTATGTAAGTGGCAGATATAAATTGACTCCATATCTGAGGAAGTAGACAGTGCCCTCAAGTGGAATTAAAGACACATTACAAAAGGAAGCAGAAAGGAGAAGCTTATATCTCCATCTTCACCAAATGTTGCACAGATGCTTTAAGTGATGGTGGTTTGGAGGGTGCTGAACCTTAGCCTTAGCCTGTCTTGGGTGACCTGCATCTCTCATTTGGGCTTAGAGAGGCACAGACTTGTGAAAATGTTACCGTGATAGGACATTATCACCTAAAAGTGTTTTCTAAGAGAAATGTTACTCTGTGGAATTGCCAGCTTGTGGAATCATTGAGTCAAATAATACAGTTTGATGTTTTAGTTTTAAGTGTATTTGATTTGAATTACAAGAATAAAATGGCTACATATGATAGCTTTATTAATTGCTGCCTTTAACCACAGAGCTAGAGAAGGATATCTCCATCTCAAAGAAGTACTGTATTTGGGAATCAAGTAGCCACATTCTTATGACAGAGAAACCATTATTTTCATGAAGATAATTAAATAATGAAGCCCTTAATTTTAAGGAATGAAATTTTAGTTTTTAAAAATTATTCTTTGACAGTCAGCTCCTATGTCATGGGTTTCTTAACTGGTTTATAATAACTGGGCATGGATTCCTTCTAGCAGTGCAGGCCTCAATTCAATAGAACGTGGTTGAGCCTATCATAGTTATGTCACTAATGAGCATGTTTTGTTCCTGTTGTGTCAGTTAGTTGGGTTAGAATCATAGGATTCATATTTGTATACAATGTTTTGATTACTCTCACCCCATTCTTTCATTTTTTCTTCCACCACCTCTGTCATACAGGTCCCTTTACCACATTCATGTCTTTTTTTTTTTTTTTTTTTTTTTTTGTGCCCTGTTGAGCTTAATGAGGGCCACCTGTTTGAGTACAGGTGTGGTACAAAACAGTGGAGCCTAATTGGGCATAGTGGGTACATATATGAAGATAATGATGATTTCCTCTCCCCCAGAATCCTCTAGTAGCCAATAGTTAAACAAGGATAAGTAAGGTCTATGAACCCTTCCCTAATCTATGTTTAGTTATTGATATGTCAAGTCTCCTACTTGCCCAATGCAAGGACCAAAGCTGCTATGAGTTCATGATTGCAGTGGCTGTTATGGCCAGAAGATGGCATTTTCCTCCTCTTTTCCCTATCTTCTAGCTTTTATATTCTCCACCTCTCCATCCCAATCCTTTTTGCAACATTCCCCGAACCTTAGAGAGGATAGTATAAATTTTCTGTTTAGAGTTCAACACTCAGCGGTTCCTTTTTCTCAGCACCTGGGACAGCCAAGAATCTCTGCATTCACCACCATTCATTGTAAAAAGCTCCATTGATTTAGGCTGAGGATAACATTGGTTTGTAGGTATAACCAGAGACATTTAGAAGTTAGTTGGGTACCATGTCAATTTAGGTAAAAAACAGTAGTTACACCCTAAGCCATGGGTTTCTGCATTGGTTTATAATATCTGCCATTGATTCCCTTTAATAGAGTAGGCCTCAAATCCAAAAGAGCATGGTTGGTTGATCCCAACACAGTCATGCCATTAGTAGGCATGCCTTGTCTGCTGGGTTAGTATTGTAGTCCATAGGGTTCACAGCTGGGTAAGACCACTGATGTCCTACTCTGCCTACCAGCCTGCATAGTACCTCTCAGCATTATGGAAGTTAGTCAGCAGGAAGATTTGTCCATCCCAGCTCTAGCTTGGTTTCTTTGTATCTGACAGCTAAGGAATGTGGTGTCTTAGGATCTCATCATCTAGTTCTGGTGGGCAGCAAGAGTCTGGGCTGTCTTGGGGACTTTTGCAAGCTCTTTGACTAACAATTCATAAAGAGATATCTTACAACTGGCACTGGGATTTTTGTTTAATAACTGCGGCTTCCAGGATCAGTGTTATCGAGGCAAGCAAGATATCTCTCTTCTAAATCTAATTTTCTTTTAACTTGTATTTTTAAATTGGCTTATGAAATAGTAGATTTTTGACTGGCAAGATGGCTTAGTAGGTGAAAGTTCTTGCTGCCAAGCTTGATGACCTGAATTTGATTCCTCAGAGCCTACATGTTGAACAGAGAGAACCAATTCCTAAATGTTGTCCTTCTACCTTTACATGTGAACTGTGGTACTTGTATGTAGCTAATGTGAACTTGGCCTTGTTCCTGATTTTAGTGGGATTGCTTCAAGCTTTTCTTCATTTTGTATGGTGTTGCCTGTGGGATTGTCACATACACTACTTGAAATTATGTTGTTTTAAGTCATCAAAGTAGGCTTTAAAATGAGGCTACAGGATTGTAAAATTAATTTTGTAATGGTTTTAAATGAAAAATTAAAGAGGGGAAAATAATCACTTATGTATTCTTTCCTTTTACACATAGTTAAAATTGTGGTATAAAAACAATTTTTAGTTATAAACATCTATAATTTATAGATATAAACATCAAAATTAGGTTGGATTAAAAATCTTAGAGCAGTGTAATATAGTCATATGTCATTATTGCATAGTCCAAATTTTGGTACTACAAAACCATTTTCTAATATTTTTTATATACTCAAGATTATAATATTTAATACTTGTGATTATAAGAAATTAAATAGTTATAATTAATATAATTAACAACTGCTTGTCTAAGAACAAAAGACACAAGATTATGAAAATGAAATTGAGGGGCTAAAGAGATTAGTCTGTGGTTAAGAGTAGGAGTATGTACTGCTCTCCTAGAAGACCTGAATTCTGTTCTCTTCACCTGCACCCATGGTGGGTGGCTCATAACTGCCTGTAACTCCAGCTTCAGAGGATCCAAACATCCCTCTTTTGGCCTCGTGGAGTACACACATGTGCCATACAATCACAGAGATACAACATATATACATGTGAATAAAAACAAAATGTATAAAAATAAAATTGAGTGAGATAATGTTCCTTTTCCAAAATAGAGCATATATAAATTAATTTGTGAATAAAGTTCCAGAATGTAATATTGTCATATTTTGAATTGATAAAAGATGCTCAATAGTTATGTGTTATTTTCTAAGTTATATGTTTAGAAAATAGCCCTTTTAATTTATAAGATTATGTGTATTTTCTCAGTACTGTGTCTTATTTAAATTAGGCAGAAATGCTACTATGTAAAGTTAAAAAAAAAGTGTCAGAGTCTGTATAGTAAGGTAATCTTTTTTGTTTTTGTAGACTCCAATTTTATGATTTTGGAACAGTCATTATTGTTACTGTCTGTGATTGCTTAGTTACTAGAGTTTTTAAAGAATGCAGTTACAGTGGACACAAGTCATGTGTCTTTTAGCTCTTTGAGATGTTTATAAATGTATATAGTTAAATGGGATTAAAAAAAAACCTTAGCTTTAATTTAAGGTTGTATTGAATGGAGTCTAAATTTTGTTTTGCTTGTTTGCCAGGCACGTTGAATTGCTGCTTTTTTACAGCATGGACAGCAGGTTGCTAACAACTTGCTTTGGGACTTCCAGTGAGCTCAGTTTTTGGGATTTTATGACAGATTTGCTAGTGGTTCCTTTTTGTGAGTTGATGTTCTGAAGTTACTGTCACAATGAGTTCAGGCCTATGGAGCCAAGAGAAAGTTACTTCACCCTACTGGGAAGAACGGATTTTTTATCTCCTTCTTCAAGAAAACAGTGTAACAGACAAACAGACACAGAAGCTTCTAAAAGTGCCCAAAGGAAGTATAGGACAGTACATCCAAGACCGTTCTATGGGGCATTCAAGAGTTCCTTCCGCAAAAGGCAAGAAAAATCAGATTGGATTAAAAATCTTAGAGCAACCACATGCAGTTCTATTTGTTGATGAAAAGGATGTTGCAGAAATCAATGAGAAATTCACAGAGTTACTGTTGGCAATTACCAACTGTGAGGAGAGGCTCAGCCTATTTAGAAACGGAATCCGACTAAGTAAAGGCCTCCAGGTAGATGTGGGCAGTCCTGTGAAAGTACAGCTGCGACCTGGGGAAGAGAAATTTCCAGGAGTTGTACGCTTCAGAGGACCTTTATTAGCGGAGAGGACAGTGTCAGGGATTTTCTTTGGAGTAGAATTGCTGGTAAGTTTGATAAGACATTTGAGAGAGAGAGAGAGAGAGAGAGAGAGAGAGAGAGAGAGAGAGAGAGAGAGAGAGAGAGAGAGAGAAGGGAAAGAAGGAGGGAGGGAGGGAGGGAGGGAGGGAGGGAGGGAGGGAGGGAGGAAGAGACAGAGTGTCTCTGTGTGTGCTTGTGTAAGCAAGCATGTGTGCACAAGCATGTTTCTCCCTTTTTATGCAATGCATTTTTTTATATTCGTGGTCCTTAGGATTTATATTTTTTGTTTGTTTTTGGTTCAGTTCTCAGGATGGACCCCAGGAACTTCCGCCACTGAGCTATGTTTCAGCCCCACAATTTATTTAGGATATAAAGACAATTCTTGAAAAAAATTTAAAAATGATCTCTTCCAATAGAGACATACAAGCCATTATTCTGGACTTTCATATCTTAGAAGTTTTAAGTTACCTATATTAAAAGTTAACACTACCACTTGTAATTAACCACTTCAAAAATATCTTGTGATGTCATCTGCAGGATTTCCAGTTCTTAATGTATGCTATTAAGTATAACAGTTTAGAGGCAAGATTTTTGAAGTGTGTTGTAGCAACTTCAGTTTGCTTATATTTATCCTTGATAAGTATAAATAACCTTGGAATTTATTTCTCTTGAAAACATACCTAAGAATTTTGTATTTCGAAACTGAATATTGGTTCTCAGCAATGCCATACTCTGACATTCTTGTGAGTAGAATTTCATGTTTTATTTGCTTCTTGACTTGATTTTTCAAGCAGTGATATAATTAGGTTTTGACAGCCAGTTATGGTGTATACTAGCAGGGTTGCCAGGCTGCTTAACTAGCCTACATCAAGTTCTCCTAATCTATTCCTCACTTGTGAAGTGCTTAGAGCACATGTGGCTTGCAGTAGTCATACATCAAACAGGATACAGTTTGTTCTCAGTAAATGGAGCTAATGCTGCTGTTTGCTTAAGGTAGAATTCTGTTCATGTCAAAAGTCATGGTAGAATTATGTTGTAAATTTCAGCCTAATCCTTTTTCAAAAGAAGTATGGTCTGAAATTAGGAGTTAGTTTCACTATCAGATACAGCTTTTTTATTTTTTTAAGCACCCAACAGTAGCTGCTAGTCATGATATTTCTTATTATGTGTGTAATTTAGAGTTTTTCCAAAGAAATTGTTCTGAAATCCCTTTAATGGATAATCTTTATATCTCTTTTAAAAATCAAAACTAGGAAGAAGGTCGTGGCCAAGGTTTCACTGATGGAGTATATCAAGGGAAGCAGCTTTTTCAGTGTGATGAAGACTGTGGTGTGTTTGTTGCATTGGACAAGCTGGAACTCATAGAAGATGATGACAATGGATTGGAAAGTGATTTTGCAGACCCAGGGGATACAATGCAGGTTGAACCTCCTCCTTTGGAGATAAACTCCAGAGTTTCTTTGAAGGTTGGAGAAAACTTAGAATCTGGAACAGTAATATTTTGTGATGTTTTGCCAGGAAAAGAGAGTCTAGGATATTTTGTTGGTGTGGACATGGTAAGGAAATTTTGGATTTATTATTGTGAATATTTGTATTAGTTTTGTTACCAATTTAGGTGTAAATAGAATATTATGTATACTGAAAATGAACTAATTTACAGTACTTTAGACATTCCTGTTTATTTTTGGTACAGGATCAGAAACGATGCATTCATTACTTCTTTTCATGTTTTAATAAACTGGGATAATGCTCTTATTCTTTAAATTCTTCTGATAATAACTGAGAAGTAGACAAAAGCAAAACCAAACCAAAAAACATAAAACTGACACTTTCCTGATCAAGCCCAAATACATCATATGATACTGTATTTTCCTTTCATTTAAAAAGATTTTTGATACATTTTTGTGTATACTTGATAAAGTTTAATCATTTTCTGATAGTAATTAATGTAAAAATTCACTGATAGAAAATGCCCAGGAAAAGAGCCATACTTCTTTTTGAGTTGACACAGTATTCCCACAGGATTTGCACTGTTTAAAAACTGTTATCTTATTGTGGCAAAAAAATGTGTATTATAAGTAAGTTTACACCTTGACCATGGTTAGAATAATGGTTCAGTGGCATTTGGTATATTCTCATTATGCCTTCTACACTGTCTTTCATCATCTCATGGTGAGCTCTGTTCCTGTTAAATAAATACTGTCCAGTTTGCCCATGCGTGTTAACTACAGTCTGAGTATTTGCCTCCTATAAGTACCTCAGAAGAGTTTATATGGTATCACCTCTTTTGTTTGTGTCACTCATTTTTATTACTGAATAATCATACTTGTTAATAATGGATGCATTCCAATGCACATATTGAATTGATCTTTGGCATTAAGAGACTGAGAAGAAAGAAGTTGAGAACATTTTTATCATAGACTGTAAGTGTGGGCAGAAGTTTGTTTTGGATAAAGGAGATTCCTTCATAATTGTTAATACCAGGGTATATTGGGAGAGGATATGAGCAGCAGACTCACACAATGGGCATCTTTAGTAATCATTTTTTATCTATTTAGAAATACTCTAAAGAGATGGTGGGGTATGAATGTTCTAGCATGTTTCTGTTACCTTGTGCTTAGAAATTATATAAGATGCTCATTAGTTGGGTACAAAATAAGAATTTGCAGACTCATGCTGTGTGAAATTAGAGCCAGAGTAAGACCCGTGGGCTCCTCAGAATCACCAGTAATTAAGAACATTAAGAACCAGTATTCAGTTTAGTGTTTCAGAGGCTAAGTTGTGGGCTGGGTAGAGAGAAGGTTGAAGAAAGATGGCCATTTGTCTTTGGACTTAGTCTCCTCTTGCTGTAGGTTCTTTGGTCCAGGCTTTAAATGTGTCAGTAAAAAGGTCCTCCCCTTTTTTTGATGGTGGCCTAGGGGATCATCTTGTTTAGCCCAGGCAGGCTGTCTTGAGGCTTGCCTTTCAGCTCCACCCATGTTCTGTTCATCAGTTCCCAACACTCTCATTAGGTTTCTTGAGAAGAAAGTTCCATCAATTGCAACTTTAGTCATGCCTTTCTGTTTCCAGGAACACTTTAGCATTCCACATACTGGTGCTCAGAGCAATTGTTTCACTGTCATCTATCTGTACCTCATGAACAACCCATGTGGCTGGTGATAGAGTATAATGTAGAAAATCTCCATTGTTTAGGGAAAGGTTTGTATACCCACAGATAACAAAAGAATTCTGAAATAACTACTATTCTATTTATAGAAAGGTGTATAGTAGTATATATGAGCAGAGTGCCCAGGGGATGTAAATGTGTGATTAACTTTTAAGGGTAGGTTTCTGGGTAAAACAATGCATTCCTAGTAAATTTTCTTATGCAAATAATGTCTCTTTAAACCTCAGCTGGTGTTATTGCAACCTAAGTATGAAAAACACTTTTGGCTCTTTATTCTGTGTGTTTGCTGTAAGTTGATTTTTATAGTAAAACGTTGTTACTTTAGCAGGTATTCCTAATAGAGTCTTCTTTTGGGCAAAATAGTTAAAAATTTCTCAATGAAAATAATTTAGAGGATACTTTTAAGAAGTGTAGATGTTCATATTTACATTTTATTGACGAGGGCTTAAAAGTTTACTTTTTAATGGTATTTCTAGGATAACCCAATTGGCAACTGGGATGGAAGGTTTGATGGAGTACAGCTTTGTAGCTTTGCAAGTGTTGAAAGTACAATTCTTCTGCACATCAATGACATCATCCCAGGTATGTTTACTTCATGTATTCAGAAGACAGTTTCTAATGTGTATTTTGTTATGAGAATATAGATATATATATATACTTAAGATAGATCTCTTGAAGCTGGCTTTTATATTGTAGAATTGTCATTATATAGAATATCTTTTCTTTCCCCCCAAACAATAACAATATAGATCATTTCTAAAAGTATATAAATATAGTGAAGTTTATACATTATCTTCAACATTGTCCTCTCCTAGACATTCAAAAATACAAAAACTGCTACCTGTTGGAGTAAGAGTTGAAACTAGGAGTCTTTAAAGAGAAATTGGTTATCTCCTCTAAAGTCCATAGTGGACTCAGGATTCTTGTTAAATGAAGGCTGAAGTTCTTATTTTTAGTTAATTAATTTTTTTCTGTTTATTTTACATTCTGACTGGAGTTTGCCTCCCTCCTCTCCTCCCTTTCCCTCCTCTCCTGTCTCCCTTCCCTTCTGACTCCCCTCCCCCAATCCTCCTCTGTTTCTGTAAAAAGGGGATAGACCTCCTGTGGGTGTCAACAAAACATGCCATATCAAGTTGAGATAGGATAAAGTTCCTCCCTTTGTATTAAGACTGGGTGAGGCAACCCAGTATGAGGAATAGGTTCCCCAAAAACCAGCTCAAGTAAGGATGGGCCTGATCACACACACACAACTGTCACACATATGAAGAGGGCCTAGGTCAGTCCCATGCAGGCGTCCTAGCTGTTGGTCCAGCGTCTCTGAGCCCAGGTTAGTTGTTTCTTTGGGTTCCCTTGTGATGACATTGACCCTCCCTGGCTCATACAACCCTTCTTCCTTTTAATTGAACTCCCGGAGGGAGCTCTGTCCAGAGCTTGGCTTGGATCTCTGTATCTGTTTCCATCAGTTACTGGATGAAGGCTCTCTGATGACAATTAGGGTAGTCACCAATCTGATTATGGGGGAAGGCCTGTTCAGGCACCCTCACAACTATTGCTAGAGGTCTTAGCTGGGCTCATCTTTATGGATTCCTGGAGTTTCTCTGACACCAGGTTTCTTCCTGACCCCAAAATGCACCCCCATCAAGACATCTCTTTCATTACTCTCACCCTCCATGTTCTTTTTAAAGATGGTATTATGATAGGTCATGTTCCATAACTGTAGTCAGGAACAATACATAGTTTTATTATAAATATTATTTTATTTACTATGTATATTATTTATTACAAGGTAATAATTAGGGCCAGCAAGATAGCTAAGTGGGTGAAGGCACTTGCACTCTCTCTCTCTCTCTCTCTCTTCCTCTCTTTCTCTCTCCCCCCCCCCCGTGTGTGTGTGTGTGTGTGTGTGTGTGTGTGTGTGTGTGTGTGTGTGTGTGTGTGCGCGCGCTTATTGCTGGGGGTGGAACCCAGAGTCTTGTGGAACCCAGAATCTTGTACATTGGTACAAGAGGTAACAGCGATAAAACACTTTACCACTGAGCTAGAGCATAGCCTCTGAACTTAAAAACAAATGAAAACAAAAACACCAAAAAAAAAAAAAAAAAAAAAGAAGAAAGAAAAGAAAAGAAAACCAAAAAGCAACCCCCACCCCCACAAAAGAACCTTTTGTTTTGCCTCAAGTAAGTATCTTCCTTGGCTACGATGAGGTGATTGACAGTGATAATAACACCAGCCCCTGATGTTAGAATTCCCAGTGATAGGCTAGTGCAATAAAACCAATAGAGTCAGAGATGGGAATGTCCAAAAGCCTGTAGGTAGACCATAGCCAGGGATGTACCAAGCCTGGAATTAGATGATTGGGCTATCTTTCTGTTCTGAACAGATTTATAAGATAGATCTTAATAAACTTTTTTGCTGATGAAAAATATAAAACAGATTGGAGAGATGGCTCAGCGGTTAAGAGCACTGGCTGCACTTCCAGAGATCTTGAGTTCAATTCCCAGCAACCACATGGTAGCTCAAAACTATAGTGTGATCTGATGCCTTCTGGCATAAAGTCGTACATGCAGAGAGAGCACTCATATACATAAAACAAATAAATTAATTTAAAAAATGCATAAAACAGAACAAACAGCAATAGCAGCACAAAACAAAACAACCAAACTATGGCTCAAATCAGACTTAGATTATCTATGATGAAAGTAAGTGGCAGAGCCAAAGACCAAACCCCACCTAATTATCAGCCTGTGTTCTCTTCAGTCCCCCAACAAATCCCATATCCTATGAGTGCTCTTGCAATGTGAAGATCTGCACAGAAACTCATATAACTTAGTGTCACATACTGGGGGATATTGTTTCCATGGAGATAGAGATGTATTTCGTCTCTGGTTCTATAAAAGATAATTTTACTGTAGCAAGAATAATAAGTGAGCAACATACTATTTTTTTTCCTTCTAATGTTTTTCCATTATTGGTAATGTTGACAACAAAATGCTTTTGAGTTGTTTTCTATAGCTTATTTTAGGTCCTGAATTTCTTGTTTCATAGAAATGGAAAATGAAGGCTCCTGGCCTGCACTCTGCTTTTCTTGTCTCCCTGCTGGTGTCAAGTCATAAATACTTGTCTTATAGTTTGAACATGCTCTCATACAGCTTTTAGTTTTGTAGCAAGAGGCATGAGATTTATGTGACAGCTTTAATTCAATTTTGCTCTAAAAAATCTGACATACTTTACTTTTGATTTCTTTTGAGATATATTTGTTACTGATTCTTTGAGAATTTTCATACATGCATATAATATATTTTGAGTATAATACCCTCCCCACAACTCCTCCTGGGTCTCCCATTCCTATTTCCTTGTCCAGCCTTTTGGAAACAAATGATTTCTATTAAAGGTAAAACATATATGTGTTTGTATTTTATTTAGTGGTATTTACTTTTTCATACATGTTTTATAGATAACACAGTTTGGGATGTTTGTGAATTGAAATACTTTTTAATATTATAGTGAATACTTGTTGTTTAAAAAAAAAAAGCAGTATAAAGCACCATTCCTTTAGATAGCAGCAAGTCCTTACGTAGGCTTCTTCAAATGTGGATATTGTAGGAAGCGAAGCAGATAAGAGTTCTTGGGTCTGGGAATGTAGCTCCATGGTAGAACACTTGAGTGAAGCTGTAAGTTCAACTCCCAGCACTGAACAAAAGTGATAATTAGAGCCAGCAAGATGGCTTAGTGGGTATGGCCACTTGACCTCAAACCTTATTCCTGGAACTTCTGTGGTAGAAGGAAAGAGTGACTCCTTCAGATTTTCCTTTGATTTATATACACACGCTATGGCACACAGATGCACACTCATACAGGCACACGCATATGTGCAATAAATTAAGTATACAATTTTTTAAAAATAATTTCTTATGTGGAGCTTTTATTTTAACCAGTTAAGATAGATAGTAAATGAGTGACCACACACAAGAAATTATTTGGGAGCTGAATTGAGAGGGCCTGTCCTAAACAAATTTGGAGAGCTATGCTGATTTTATAATGCTTACTTGCAGGATGGGCTGAGAAGAAGTCCTGGTAATTCTTTCTTTTATTATTACGGAATTTTTATAGAGGAACCAATTCAGGATAGTACTGCTTCTCTACAGTCCTATCTAACTGAAATTTCACTTCAGTTAGCAAATAAATATGTTTGGGTATTTCCTTTTTTAAGAATTTTTTTTCTCCCCCAGATGCTTTGAAACCTTAAAACCTGCGACATTTTTGAGCTAATGTAATCGTCAGTTTTTAGCTATCTTAGTTGCATTGCTTTGAGTTTTGCATCTCATAGCTGAATGAAGTACATTTCAGGATTAGGGAAATCCTTGTTAGTATTTCCATTCAAGAAGGAATAGAATCCCTGAGCTTCACAGCTCAGGGATGCAAACTTGGTTGTATTGTTTTCAGTCTTCTGTAAAATGAAGATTTTAACATTCCCTCCCACCCCCCCAACTCTAAGCTGTATTTGTTCCCGTATATATGTATGTAAATAGTATATGTATACATTCCACCTCTAAATTAGTTTGAATGTAAATGATTTCAGATTCTGTAGTAGCACATACTAAATGGAAAGAAGAAAAGTAAAAAGGTGTTTTAATATTCCTTATGTTAGAACTGGGGTGTAACCTTACAAGAAATTTTTTTTAACAGTACTTACCTTAAAAACATTTCAATTATCTTTTTTTAAACACTGGTATAGAATTAAGAACAAAAAACAAAATAAAACATGAATTTCGTGACTGGGATTCCCTTGTCAAGATCTTCAAGATCCCTGCTTGTCATTGGTGTTATTGCTGGTTTAGAGCAGCAACGAGAAAGGAAGGGTGCTTTTTTCTTTCATAGCTATTGATATTCATAATCCTGAATAGTAGATAATGAAGAATGATACTGCATTTATACACATAAATTACACTTATTTGCCAACAAATAAATCTTGCAAATAGACTTTTAAAAAGTAAAATTGTTTAGATGAAAATTAATTTGGTTTATTTGAATAAGCCTTCATCTATATTTTGTTTCATTAACACTCTTTTCTTGAGGGGGAAAAAACATGACAGTGTCTCCTTTAGTTCTTTAGTTTATTTATTTTTTTTTTCTTGCCCAATTACCTCCATTTGTGGGATAAAATTAACATTTCCAGCACGTAGGAAAGATTCTTTTCAGAGCAATTGAACAGTTGGTGAGATCTGGGAAGAATTCTCCTCAGTGAACTATTGGTGTTGGTGTCTGGATACCTTTGCTTCACCCTGCTATAAAATATACCTCTTTGCACTGTTTTTTTCTGATAGTCCAAAGCATTAACACATCTGCTGTGCCAGCACATCCAAGTTTGTGACGTTTTGATGAAGCATGCCAATTTGGGACACCCCTAAAATAATTCATTTCTTTGAGTAATGCATATAAAGTAATGCAATGAGCTCTGTGTCTGTCAGTCAACAACAACGACTTGCACTATACAGTATGTGCATATTCACAGAAATTTGAAAAGGAAGTTGTTTGGTGGGATCCTTCCCTCCTGAGGCTGATCCCAATCTCATAGTTTTCTTTTGTATCCTTCTTGATCAGTGTGTGTGTGTGTGTGTGTTGTATGTCTTCATATTTCATGTCCTTTAAAAAAGGACATGAACAGTTTTGTTGCAGTATAATTCATAATAGCTATAGAACAGTACATCTCAGACCTCATCAGACAGCCTCTTCCTGCAATAGATGACAACACAGAGACCCTCAAGGTGCTCAGCCTTAAGTGGGAATATCCATTTACACCCCTCCAACCAAGGCTCAGTGAACTTTGCAGAAGAGAGGACAAAAAGATTTTAAGAGCCAAAAGTAGAGGTCAACTTCAAGAAAACAATTTTCTAGATGCCACAGGCAATTGTATATATGATCTTACAGGAATTGTGATGGCATGAGCACCATGGGTGAAGCCTCAAGCCAGACAATATCCCAGCATGAAGGGAGGGGTTATGAAATCCCACCACTAGCTGAAGCACTGTTGGCATTTGGTAGCTGCTGGGGGAAGGAACATCTGCAACCACCAGTCATTCTTTGTTTCCTATGTTTGCAATTTCAGGAAAGTTATATGTTAGTGGAATTATATAAGACATAGATTTTGATTGGCTCTGCTTTATTTCAGCATTATTCTCTGGAGATTTATGCATGTTGGGTTCCTTTTCCTTTTTAGTTGCTAAACTAATCCTTGGTTTTAGTGTTATACTGTTGATTTAATGAGTGCCCATTGAAGTACATTTAAGTTGGGGTCATTATGAACAATGCTTTAATGGGCATTATATGCTGGATGTGAATGAATGAAATCATCATTTTTCTGGTAGAAAATGTGTAGTTTTCCTTTGTGTAGTTTGTAGAGCATATGTTATTTCCATAGTAAGTTTTAAAAACAGTATTTTATTAGCCAGTATTAATTATACATGATAATGGTTTTCATTATGATATTTTCATACGTGTACATAAATGCATTTCAACCCTGATCACCATGTTACCCTTCTTTTGACCCCTCTTACACCTTGTTATCCTTCTTTTCTCAACTAGTCTTGCTTTAATATCTTTGCTTTTGTGTGTGACTTAATGAGTTTCATTAGGATTGCTGTAGGAGCATGTATGCCTTACCTGTGCTACACCATTGAGGGGAAATGTCTCTCCTTCTCCTATATATCATTAACTATGTATACATCCTTAGGAAGGGTGGAGTCTCTTCCCTTTCCATGAAAGGCTAATCTCATGCACATCCTGTGCAAGGTATCATAGCTGCTCTAAGTTCAAGAGTGCAACAACCTGGAAATCAGTATTCTACATGCTTCTCTACTTCTGCCAGCTCTTACATTTTTTCCACCCCTTTTTCTGCAGTGTTACCTGAGTCTTGGAAAGGGTGATATATATGAACCATTTGTGGTTGGACATTTAGCAGCCATTTCTTCTCAGTATTTTTACTATTGCAAAAGGAAGTTTCTCTGACCAAAACTGACAGCAACACCGTGGGCATAATCATAAGTATTTAGAAGGCAGTTCATGAGTCACATCATGTCCATTTAACAAAACAATAGCTATAATTTCTGCCCAAGTCTTATGACCTTCTCACCCATGGGCTTTTGATTGATTTTACAGTGTGAGATGTGAGTTCCCTCCCGTAGAGTAGGCACCAAACCTAATCAGGAAACTGTTTGTTACCCCATAAATAGACTTGCCATTGTTGTGCTACTGAGCTCATCTTCCCTGGCCAGTCAGTCAGTGTTGTTGCACATAGGATAAATAGTTGAATAAGATTGATGATGACAGTTTTCCCCTAGTGATCTGCATCACATTTTCTGCACTATGAGAGAGAGTTAGCAAAGAGGAAGGTCCCAGCCCAGTTCCAGTTTGATTTCTGTGTGCTCTGTGACTAGGGCATATGGTATCCTCAGCAATAAGGTTTTATCTTCTAGATCTGGTGGGCACCAGCAGTGGCAATTTCCTGTGCTATTTTGGGGATCAGGCACCTTCCTGATCAGCAACTCAAAGAGAAGTAGTTCACACCCTTGGCACTGGGATTTTCATTTAGTAACATGGCTTCTGAAAGGCACTTGATCTACCCACATAGGGTACTACTATTTACAGTAAGCTTTCAAAGAAACTGCTACACTGTTTTACAGCATGGCTGTATGGTGTCACATGACCACTGGAAATTATGAATGATCCAGTTTTTCCACATCCTCACCAGCAGAGCTGCTTTTTATGTTAGCTGTTATGAGAAATGTATGGTAATAGTTCATTGTAGTTTTGTTCCTTGATATCTCATTATATTGAACATCTTTTCATGAGTTTGTGCCATATGTTTATATTCTTCAATAAAATGTATTTTTATCTGTTTTGGCCAGGTTCTAATTGGGTTATTTGCTTATTATTGTTGAGTTATGTACATTTAAAAATATGTTATAGACACTAGCCCTCTGTTAAATATTGATTTGCAGACATTTTCTTCTAGTCTTTTTCTTGTCTTAATCTTCTTCATATGATTCACTTTTGGGATTGAGTCCAATAACTTTTACTTAGTCCTATATTTGGAAGTTTTTCTTAATTTTAAAACATGAAGTATAATTCATGTATCAGTACCATCACTCTATTAAAGTATAATTCATCAATGTTAAGTGCATTTAGGATATTGTACATCTATTGCTGCCATATAGATAAAAACCTATTACCCATGTCCAGTAGTAGCTTCCCTCCAGATCCTGGCAACTGTGAATCTGCTTTCTGTCTTTTCAATTTTGCCTATTCTGGAATTTATTCTATGTAGGCAGGACTTCTGGTCATGGGAGACAGAGCCCAAAGGAAGGATGGTTTGAAGTACCAGAGCTCAGCAGGCAACTCTGATGTTATCTGTAAGATTCCCATACAGATACAAATATTATATACATTTATCTAAAGTGTTTATTCTGATTAACCATCCAATCTTACAGAGGTTTTTAGATAATTGATATGCATAGCAAGCCTGGCATCAGGTTTTTTAATATTTTTATTTTTTAATACACTTTGAATTCTCTTTTGGTTTGAATTGTGCTTCTGTGACTGCTGATATTGAACAATACATCATTTTTTAAAAAACACCCTCAATACAATGGGCTACTCAAATTTACAGACATTTGTTTGGTTTGAATAACTTTTCACTCTTGTATTGTTAGGATCTTCAGCCCAAGAATCTTCAAAAGACATTTCTTTTTCCTACAGAAGCAACAAGAGCAATGACTGAGTTCCTAGTTTTATCATTTTGAATGTAGTCCTGATGTGTGTATACTGTGTATACTTGAGGTCTGGTTTCTTTTGTTTAGCACAGTGTTTATGTTGTTGTGTGTAATAGTTTGCTCCATTTTATTGCTATGTAGTAGTAAGTCGTATGAGGATTTTTTTGTGAGCTCTAGAAGTGATCTTTTAGAAGTTTTGTTTCATCTTGTTTTGGTACAGAGTTTGAACCTGAGGTTTTGAATATACTGACAAGTGCTCTATTACTGACTTATGTCTTCAGCTCACAATTTTATGTTCCTTCAGTCAGCTTATGTGTTCATAGAATAGATTGTTTTCAGTCCTTAGTTATCATGAATAGGGTTGCTGTATGCATTTTGGTGTGTTTTTTGTTGACTTACCTTATTTCCTTGAATATTTTTAATCATGATAATTTCAATTTTACAAATTGTTAAATTTATTCCTCACCCTACTCATTATATCCTAGGTTGGAAAGCTCTTCAGATTTAAGCCAGTAAGCCAAATTTGCTTTATGATCCAAGTGATTTTAGATTATAAACATAGGTTTGACAAAGTTTTAAGAAATATTTGTTATATCATTGTTTTAGGGCGGGGGGATATGCTGTGTAACCCTTTACTACATGGAATCCTGTTGGGATGGTCTATTCTTCAAAGTTGATATTTGACCCTATCCCCCAAAGACTTTGGTGGAAGAATAACTGCAGTTTCTACACTCCTAGGACTTGGAGCTTCACTTCCAGCATCATTAGCAGAGCTGGCATTGTGTCTAATCCATTTGGTCTTAGTTTACTTGGCTATCTTGATGCTTACAAAGGGAGGACCCCTGGCTACATTTGTTACAATGACTCAACCTGTGATGTGTGTGTGTGTGTGTGTGTGTGTGTGTGTGTGTGTGTGTGTGTGTGTGTGTGTGTATTTATTCATGTGGTTGGTGGTTTCTTTTCAAATGGAGTTACATACTCTTAGTTACAATTGACAGTGGGCATTATATTTAGTCAGCTTATATGCTGTAATTTGGAGCCTTCCTCCAGTGATAGTTATTCTGTTCTACAAAAACTATCATAGATGACATTTGTAGACATCTGTATTTCTTTCATCATATCATTTTTAAAAGTTATAGTTAATCAGTATATTTTTAATAGAAATGATATCTCAGTGTTTCATTTGCTCATAGTTTGAAGTGTTTAACATATGTAGTTTAATATATATTTCCCTTATCTCCCAATCATGGAGAAAAGTACCAAATGTTACTTACATACAGTTAATTCAGTATGACTCTCTTTTATTTTAAGTGACCCTTTCTGTGTTTAAAAAATAAAAATTTTCTTCTTTTTTTTTTTTCTGTCCTCAAAACTCCGCTGTGGGTGATACTGTTTTTGCTGATAACAGCTTTATCAGGTATGGCTCCTCAGCATCGTGCTGTACTTCATGGATGTGCTTTTGAACCTCCTGAGGGGGAGTCTTTCACCTTCACTCTTCTGTGTTTATTTGATCAGTGCTTATGAGTGTCGGGTGAATGTTACCAGATTTTGAGATTTAAGAAAATCTTTGAATCTAAAAGAAGTTTGCCAAAACTTTTTGTTATCTGTGCTTTGAAGTAAAACTTAGAGTGCTTAGTTTTGAGTTTATTGGCTTTCTGCATTATTGATTTGTACATAATTCTCTGTTTTTCCTTTTACATTTGTTTGTATACATTTCTATATTATTCTTAATGTGTGCATGTTTAAAAGTGAGAACATATTTATTATTGAATGCATTCCTAACTCTAACCTGTCTCATACCCAGGCTTTTGTCAAGCTGTGTTCTGTTAAATAAATTAATTCAAGATACTCACTAGGGTGGTACACAAGGTTTTATCAAGTCAGTTTAGTATATCACATTGCTTAGAGATTATCCAGACACATTGTCATATAAAGATTCTGGATTTTGCAGTAAATAATTGTCCATCTTTATTTATCTCAGCATCTTCCATTAATGCTTGATGTGGAAAATGCAACAAAAATTATAAATAAGGCTTTCTTTAAAGATTTTTAAAACTTCAAATAAAATTGACTGCATCTAACTTCAAAATTTAAAGCATTTTGATAACTGAGGAGTGTATTTTCTTGTAGAAATTACGTTTTTAAGTAAAGTGTTGATTTTTTTTCTCCTAAGAAATTACTTTTTAGTACTTTGGAGTCTTTAAAGAGAATCTGTAAGACTATAAAGATTGTGCTTTTTTTTTATGTTGGAAAAGATTTCTTTGTTTTGTTTATGCTATTGTCATTGATTGCTAAACTATTTATCTTCTATATGAATTTATGTTTATATTTAAAAAGCATGTTTACTGTTTCAGATAGCATGACACAGGAAAGGAGGCCTCCCAAACTAGCCTTTATGTCAAGAGGTGTCGGTGACAAAGGTTCATCTAGTCATAATAAACCAAAGGTTACAGGTATGGATGCCGTTCTTGGTAGTTTTTATAATAATTTGATTTCTCAAATTAAATAAGCTATATGCTATTATGTTTGTATAAGTATATGTACATATAATTTGTTCAGATCTTTTATGTAGACTAAAGTGATATGCACATGATTATAAGTGAAGATGTAGTAAAGAAATCATGGAAAGCCAGGTGGTGATGATGCATGCCATTAATCCCAGCACTCGGGAGTCAGAGACAGGCACATTTCTGTGATTTTGAGGCCAGTCTGGTCTACAGAGTTCCAGGAATGGCTCCAAAGCTGCAAAGAAACCCTGTCTGGAAAAACAAAAACAAACAAACAAAATAAAAAAGAAATCATGGAAATGGCCACCCCATGAGTTGTGGCAGGGTGGGGGGTGGGGTGGGGGGTTATTGGGAGAAAAAGCAGGAGACTGGACATGACCAGGGCTATCTGCAAGAGAAGGGAAAATAGTGGGGGCAGGGGCTGGGGGAAAATCTTGTCTTTATATGGAGAACAAATGGGTAGCTGGTGGTAGGGAATCCCATGAACTGGAGGGAGTTTAGGGTAGGGGAGGAGGTGAGAAAAGCTAGGATATTAGCTTGGGCTGTGCAGAGTGTAACAGGTACTTGTGATATTGAAGGAACCTAGAGGCCACCATGTTTTTTTAAATCTTAATTGGTAAATTTCAGGCCAGTGGAGACCCTCTTCAAAAAAAACAAAAAATCAACAAGATGGTGGCTCTTGAGGACTAACACAGATGCACGCACGCACGCACGCACGCACGCACGCACGCACGCACGCACGCACACAGCTCTTCTCACATACATGCCCATATGTCATACAGAAAAGATACCATAAGGTCACTACTCAAATATTAAAAAGCTATAGGTTTCTTGTTTGCAGATGAGGGTCTTGATAAATTTCCTATGCTGACTTCAAACTTCTGGGCTCTGGTGATGATCCTCTGTCTTAGCTTTCTGAGTAGCTGTCTACAGGTGTGCCTCATAAAGTATGAGTTAAACTATTCAGTGCAGAGCTTTTTGCTTTAAATTGGAAAACAACTGCCTTCAGTAGGGGTTGTGGAATTCCTACTGATAACCAACAAGGTATGTCTTTGTAGTTAACACAGTGCAGGGAAATGTCTATACCTGTTTGTGACGCACGTGTCATTTCTTTTTACTTACTAATCACCCTATAAGCCAATGGTTCTCAACCTTTATAATAATGATGTGACCTTTTAATACAGTTCCTCATGTTGTGGTGATCCCCAACTATTGTTGCTACTTCAGAAGCTGTAATTTTGCTACTGTTATGAATCATAAATATTTGATATGTAGGATGTCTGATATGTGAACCCCAAAGGGGTCACTGTCTACAGTGAAAAATGCTGCTTTAAACCTATGAGATTAGGAAGCTAACAGAAAGAGTTGTGTGTTCTCTACATCTATCATAGGGAAGTTTCTGGAAGAGAAATTTTTATTAGAGTTTTGGAAATTCAACTTGCATTATACCTAGTTATTAAAACTTACATAATTTCCATTTTAGTTTGTTCTACAATAAATCTAATGTGTAAGAAATTATGGTGTTACATTTTTTTCAGATATGAGGAATTTAAAATTTTTTATTTATATTATTTAATTTTATTATTATATTGCTTATTATCATATTTTATTATTTATATTATATTATGATACTTTATTCACTTCTTTCTTTACAACTTGGGAATTCCAAGTTAACATCCTTGGCCACAAGCTTTTTACACACGCCAGGAAAGTTTCCTCTGGTGCTCCACTTATTCGGCTGAGCTGTCTAAATGAACCTTGGTGAGCTGGCTGCCATCCATTCACATGGATCCTCTTACCCACAGTTTCCCTTGGGAAGAGCCAGCACCCAACGATGGAGTCGTTCTCTGCCGTCAGGGTGCAGCTGCTGGGCTCTTCTTATTTTTCATACAGCTTTTCTGAATTGACTTGGGCAGAACCCCTCTCTAAGCAGTGAAGACTGCATGCTTCCCACTAAACTTTTTGTCTATTCATGAACTATCTGGACTTGGATTTGCTGGAAAGGTTTCAGCTGAGGAACTGGTACTAAAATTATGATAGCTTTTGACCACTTTGAACTTGAATTTCCTTGGCTGTGGTGATGTTGAGTTCCCAAAGCTTTGCCTTGAGATCTGAAGTCATCTCCAGCTCAAGCAGCCCTGAGAGATGCCAAACTTGAAGTCCTCTGGCTTCTGGTCTTTGGGCTTCACAATCTTGGCACTTGAGTTGAACTTGGCCTGCTCCTGAGAGGAGGAAAGGGCCATGGGTCACCTGGGTTGTGGACTGTATTCTCAGGGCCATTGATAAGCACAGGACAGATAATTCCATGCATCCCCATCCAGGGCCCAGGGCCCACTGGTTCAGAGGTCCCCAAAGAGTCTGTCCCCTGAAACTGCAAAAAAAGAAGACATTTTATTAATCAAATTCTTAGATGTTTATGTAGCAAATCTAAAAAGAAATTTAAATTATTTCTTTTGTAATGTTGGGGGATCAAAATCAACAGAACCTTATATGTGGCTAGGTAAGTACTTTACTACTCAGGTATTGCTCCAGACACTGAAGTTGATCTTTTTTTGTTTGGGTTTTTTTTTTTGTTTTTTTGTTTTTTTGTTTTATTTTTTGGTACAGAGGTCAAATCTAGTACCTTACTCAAACTAACCCAGGACTCTAATACTGAGTCATACACACACCTGAATTTTTTAAACTGAATTTTGTTCATAGTTTGTATTTGTATTATACCACTTGAAGATTATGAAGGGAAATTATAATCATTAGTCACTTTTTAATAGGATGCATTCTGAGAAGTGCATCATTAGGCAGTTGTGTTTTTCTTTGACCATCATAGAATGTACTTTACAAACCTTGGTGAAAGAAATTTGTGTATATCTAGGTTCTAAAACACTGCTGCATGTTTGTTCTTTTTTTGACTGAAATGTCCTTATATGGCAGGGGTTCTTATCCTCTGTGTCGTGACCCCTTTGGGAGTCCAATGACCCTTTTACTGGGGTCCCTCAAGACCATTGGAAAACACAGATATTTATATTATGATTCATAACAGTGGCAAAATTACAGTTACAAAGTAGTAACAAAAATAATTTTATGGTTGGGGTTGCCACAACCTGAGGAACTGTATTAAAATGTCACAGCATTAGGACAGTTTCTCTGTACAGTCCTTGGTGTCCTGGAACTTGCTCAATAGACCAGGCTCAGATCTGCCTGCCTCTGCCTCCCAAGTGCTGGGATTAAAAGCATGTGGCATCATTGCCCACCAGGGTGGTTTCTTAGAACTTTAATATAAAAGTGACCAGGTTTCTACTTGCTCCTGCTCTTTTTTATGTTGACTAATTACCAAACTTTTAAAGCTGAAGACAACAATACAGTAACAGGTATATGTATATTAATTGTGTGAACAATTGGTAATACCATATGCATATTAATTTATTTATAAAATGCCTTTTATAACATTGACTTTTTACAAAAGAAACTCTTCTTGTTCCATAGGATCTACCTCAGACCCTGGAAGCAGAAGCAGATCTGAATTATTTTATACCTTAAATGGGTCATCTGTTGACTCACAACAACAATCCAAATCCAAAAATCCATGGTATATTGATGAAGGTAATCTATTATTTTAGTTCCCTTTGTAATGATCCCCCTCTGTTTAATATTTAAGGGAAAATGGCTTTTTCATCAATATTTGTACTTTTTGGAAACTGTGAATAGATTGTTGCTAATATGCCAATATCAATATTGCTGAACTAAAATATTAAACATAGTTTGAACTATACTACTATTAGTAGGGTTGAGGATGCATTTGAAATGTGTTAGTAGTCTGGTTTTTTGTTTTTTGTTGTTTTTTTTTTTTCTGAGACAGGGTTTCTCAATATAATAGTCCTGGCTGTCCTGGTACTTACTCTGTAGGCCATGGTAGCCTCAAACTCACAGAGATAACCTCCCTCTGCCTCCCTGAGTTCTGGGATTAAAGGTGTGTGCCACTATACCCAGCAGTTTCTTTTTTATTATTATTAATTCATTTTTTACATTCCAGTCCTAATTTCCCCTCCCTCCCCCCACCCCACCCCACTTCCCCCTCCTTCTATCTACTCCTTAGAGATGGTAAAGCCTCCCCTAGGCAGTCTACTCATTTTGTTCCCATTATCTAGTTAGGGCAGGACCAAGGCAACTCTCCACCCCCACAGCCCTGTGTCTAGACTGAGCATGGTATCTCTCCCTATAGAATGGGCTCCACTTAGTCAGTTTATGCATTAGTGTTAGATCTTGGACCCACTGCCAGTGGTCTCATATATTGCCCATTCACACCATTGTCACCTATATTAAGGGAGTCTCGTTCTGTTACGCAGGTTCCCCATTTGTCAGACCTGAGTCTGTGATCTCTCACTAGCTTGGGTCAGCTGAATCTGTGGGTTTCCTCATCATGGTCTTGACTCTTGTTCATATTTTTCCTCCTTCATCACTTCGATTGTACTCCAGGAGCTTGGTCCATTGGTTAGTTGTGGTTTTCTGCATCTGCTTCAGTCTGTATCTGGAAGAGGGTTTAAGCTTCTCTGGTGTTGTGGATTATAAGTTGAGTATCTTTTGCTTTATGTCTGGTATCCACTTATTAGTGAATACATACTATATTTGTCTTTCTGGTTTTGGGTTACCTACTTATGAGGTTTATTTCTAGTTCTGTTCATTTGCCCAGCAGTTTGTTTTTATCTCTTAATACATCTGCTTATGATCAAAGGTTTTTAGACATGAAGTGACTTATTTAAAGACTTCATATCTTACTTCCTTTAAAACACACTACCTTTCTTTGTTTCTGAGACATCATTTTTCTCTCATTTATTTATTTCCTTCATCTGTTCAGCAAATAGTTATTTGAGACAGTCTTAAGTTACTGTAACAAAGATAAAATAGCTATAGCCTGTAGTTGTTTTTTTTTTTCCCTTTACTCTTAGCTCTTTAACTCTTTTATTCTTTGGGGGGGGGAACCTTCTACCCAGCTCTTAAATAAATCACACACACTGAGACTTATTCTTACTTATGAATGCCTAGCCTTAGCTTGGCTTGTTTCTTGTCAGCTTTTCTTAATCTAAATGATCACTGATACGTTTTACCTGGGCATTTTCCTTTCTTCTGTATATCTTACTTTCACTCTTTAATTCCTGGCTGGCTGGCTGCCTGGCCCCTGACATCCTCTTCTCCTTGTTCTGTCTTGTTTCTTTACACCTGCCCAGATTTTTTCTCCTATTTATTCTTTCTGCCTCACTATTGGCTGTTCAGCTCTTTATTAGACCATCAGGTGTTTTAGACAAGCAAAGACTCACAGCTTCACTGAGTTAAACAAATGCAATACATCTTTACATCATTAAACAAATGTTCCACAGCATAAACAAATGTAAAGCACCTTAAAATAATATTACACTTTAATAGCCCTTGCCTGGTTGAAGTTTTAGTCAATTGTTAAGATAGAAATTCATCAGACACAAATAATGAAGAGTTGCAGAGGTGACCAGTGCAGTGACAGGACTTGGTGCTATGAGGGTGCTGGAGAGGTCACAGGGCCGTCCACCTTATCCAGGTGTCTTAGTGCTGTTATTAAACTCTCACCAAAAGCAACTTGAGGAAGAAAGGGTTTATTTTGTCTTATACTCCCAGGTAACATTTTATCAATGGGGGTGAGGCAGGGCAAGAACTCAGCAGGAACCTGGAGACAGGAACTGAAGCAGAAGCCATAGAGGAACACTGTCTATTGGCTTGTTCCTAATGCTTGCTCAGTCTGCTTTCTTATACAGCTCAGGACCACTTGCCCTGGGTGGCACTGCCCACAGTCAGTGGGCTGGGCCCTCCAAAATTAATCATTAATCAAGAAAATGCTCTACAGGCTTACCTATAGGCAATCTGATGGAGTAATTTCCTCAGTTGAGTTTCTTCTTCCCAAATAACTCTGCCTTGTATCTAGTTGACAGAAAACTAACAAGGACAGCAGGGAAATGGTACAACAAGAGGAATATTATATATTAGGGCATGGAAATAGCATATATAAAGACCTCTGAGAAGAATGGAGCCCTGTAGACTAGAAATATCCAAATGAGGAAAGGGAATATCCAACAGGGCCAGGCTACACATAGCTTCTTTATAACCCTCTGAAAGGAAGTTGGGAGTCACTGAAAAAACTTTAGCAAAGAGGGGCATAACCAGGTTTGCCTTTTGGAAATGGCATTCTGATGTAGAGCAGAGAGTAGACTGAAGTGAGTGAAAAAGTGGATACCACTGAAGGCTGTCATAGGGCTCAGGAACTGATCATAATTTCTGAGATAAGACTTGGAGGAAGAGATAGACGTAAATTGATATAAAGGAGTTATAGGTAGATTGAATGTAATAGTTGAGAAAGAAAGACATACTAGTGGTGGCCCTTGGTTTTCTGGATCATGTTCTTAGATGGCAGGAAGTAGGTGATGAGTTTGATTTTGAGCATGTTTCAGTAGATGGTCCCTTAAAGCTTCCCAGAGGTGAATCATCAAGTAGGCAGTTGAATGTGTTATATGTAGCATGGAAGAGATGTAAGAGCTAGAGAAATACATTTGTGGGTTGTGTTTACAGCAGAAGATTAATGTTCTTTGAATAACAGTGAGAGTGAACAGGGATTAAAATGTTGAAGGACTTAATGGTTGGGATGGGAGGAAAATAAGTTGCTAATGGAGTCTAAGGAAAAGTAACAGTGGGTATTTGGGGGGAAACCAAGAGATTGTTGGGTCAAGAGTGCATCGAGTAAGTGGATAGCAGTCTTGAATTCTCAGAGGGGGCACTTGAAGTGAAGCTCACATAAAGCTCATCTGATGCAATCTCTGGAAGTAATTGTTCACCAGAGGCTTGATTGGGATGAGCTGAGGATGTGGAATGAAGCATTGAGATGGGGCAAGAAGCTTGGGTTTGTTCCTTTGTGTGTATGTGTGTCTGTCTATCCCCACTTTCCACCCTTTTGTTTATATGCCCAATTGCCTGGAAATTCTTCTAGTTCCTCTAGTTTAATAGTCTAGCTGTTCACCTCTTAAAGTGAACCCCCCCGGAATTTTCACAAACTCTTTTAGGTTAAATGTCCTTGAAGTGGTTTTGGTTACTAGCCTGTCTTTTCTATAAGTTTCTAGTACTTCTGCAGTGGTTGGTATTCAGTAAATTCAGTAAACTAAATGAAAATATGGATTTGTAGTATTGTAAGTCTCTATGATAACTACTTATCACATGGATTCAATTATAGGCTAAAGTACACAGTAAAAATCTGTAATTGCATAACATAGCCTACATATATACTTACACAGAAAGTGACTTGAGTGGGTGTTCTCCACATCTGAATCCTTCACTGAGTGGGCTTTTGTGAGCATAGACAGCATGACCTGCCTCCAAGAATTCACCCTTGCCACACAGCAGAATGCACATCTAAATGGTGTTCCTTTAGGAGGACCTGTCTTCCGATGAGTCTATGCTACCAATTCTCAGCTCTCTACCTTCTGGAGAGGGCCTAGCAGACCTGTGGCCTCTCCAGTTGCTGCTGGTCTCTAGATGTGAATGGGGATTATCCAAGATGATGTGAAGAACGATCATATCCTGTCATTGTAAGCAGCTTCACAGATTGCTTTCCAAGGTGCTGATTGATTCCTAAGAAAAAGGAGCTAATGGAAATAGAGGCTTTCATAATCTAGACAATGCTGTCTTCTAATTTCATCTCTTTTTATTAAATCTCTTTTTTTAGTAATACAAACTCTGTATTGTACTGGTGTCTTAGTTACTATTCTGTTGCTGTGAAAAGACATCATGACCAAGGCAACTCTTTTTAAACAATTATTTAATTTGGGCTTGCTTGCAGTTCAAATTCATCCATAATCATCATGGTGGGAAACATACAATCACCACACTGGGACAATAACTGAGAGCTCTACATCCTGATCTGCAGGCAGCAGACAGAGAAAATGGGACTGGGGCTGCTATGGGCTTTTAAAACCTCAAAGCCCACCCACAGTGACACACCTTCTCCAATAAGGCTATACCTCCTAACCGTTCTTGTCCTTGTCAAACAGTTCCACCCCATGGTGACTAAGCATTCAAGAAGTTAGCATGATCTGATGAATTGTTCAATAGTTTCACGAAATAATATTGATCCTAAAAGACTTTCCTTCTCCTTCCTTCTTCTTCTTGGTGTGTGTGTGTGTGCGCGTGCGTGCGTGCGTGCGTGTGTGTGTGTGTGTGTGTGTGTGTGTGTGTGTGTGTGTGTAGGTACTTTGTCTGCATGTACATCTGCATACCAGAAGAGGGTATCAGATAGTTGTGAGCTGCCTTGTGGTTGCTAGGAATTGAACTCAGGACTTTTGGAAGAGCGATGAGTATCCTTAACCACTGAGCCATCTCTCCAGCCCAGTTCTTTCATTCCTTCCTCTGCTCTCTTCCACACTATTCCTTGAGTCTTAGAGGAGGTTGTATAAATGTCCTGTTTAAGATCAAATACTCAGTAGTTGTGCATTCTAAGTGTGGTAGGTAGCCATGAGTTTGCACTCAGCCCTGCTCACTGCAAAGAGAAGATTGTCTGATAAAGGATGCGTGTGGTGTTTTAAGACCCATAGCTTTTGAAATGACATCTCATGTTGACTTGGTAACCTCCCTGTTTGCTAGTAAGGACAAGGCCCTCTCATTATTGGTTATTTGAGTTTCTTCTGTGAATTACCTTTTTATATCTTTCATCTTTTTCCTGGTTTTATTGAAGTTGTATTCTGAGAAAAGTGTGTTACAAGTATTCTCTCCTTTGGCCCAATGCCAGGCTCAGCTACAGCCCCTTTTCATGAACAGGTTCTTAATTTTAACTAGATTATATTTGTCATTTCCCTTTATCAAGTCTATATTCTTATGTCTAATTACCCTCATCCTTGAAGTCATAAAGAACATTGTTCTATATTGTATTCTAGACACATGTTGTTATTCTTTTGTTATGTTGTTCACATTCTTTTATGCTATCTGAAACTGATTTTTGCTGAGTATGAATAAGATTCTGGTTTATTGGGCTGTTGTTATTGTTTGGTTTTGGTTTGCCATGCTGGGAACTGATCTTAAGGCCTCACACTTGCCCTGCAAGCCCCTAGTATATTCCTAGTCCCAGTTTAATTTTTTAAAATTTAGTGTGTATGTGTGTGTGTGTGTGTGTGTGTGTGTGTGTGTGTGTGTGTGTGTGTGTATGTGTGTGTGTGTGTGTGTGCGCGCGCTTGTGTTAGTTCCTATGTACTCCATGCATGCAGGAGCCCAAAGAAGCTAGAAGAAAGAATCAGAGCCCCTGGAACTTGAGTTACAGGCAATTGTGAGCTGCCATATGGGTGCTAGAAACCAAACCCAGTTTCTCTGAAAAAGCTATAAGTACTCTTAACTGCTGAGCCATCTCTCCAGCCTCTAAAGTTTTTAAACATATGTCTTATTGACTTATCTCAACAATATGAAAAAGGCCATTCTTTCTTGATGGAAGCAGTGTGTGCCTGCCAGCTGCAATAGTCACTTAAGAAACAACTTTTGGCTTTTTTTTTTTTTTCTGTAAATTTGTTCTCTTGAGTTATTTTCTTGGTATTTATTTTGACTTAAGCTTTTTTATTATTTTCCCCCTCTTTCATTAATATTTGTTCTGTTTTTGTTCTGTTTTTCTGATATACCAAGCTATATGTGAGTTAATTAATACCTAGCTTTTTTTTTAAAAAAATAAGCTGTCAGTAATTTTTTAAAAAAAAAAAACATTACTTATTCCACAGATGTTCTTTATTCTGTGGTTTCTTCTCTCTCTTATTTATTTCTAAAACTTTTTTCTTTGATTCATGAGTTATTTAGAATTGTTACTTAATATTTTTGTATCTGTTCATACTAATTTCTAACTTAGTTATATTATGGACAAAGAATATAACCTATGTGACACTGACCAGACATAGATGAGCAGTTGGGTACCAGATTACTGAGATGGAAAAATTTGGAGATAAAAAGACAAACAGTGAGTTTCTTATTCAGAGACAGTGAGTTTACAGTGCTTGTGAGCAGACTTGCAGAAGGGTCATGTGGTCAGTTAGACTAGAACTTTGTACTGTTTTTAGTGAGGCAGGCATATTTAATGTTCTTGAACAACCTTTTCTAATTAAGGACAATTTTTCATAGTTGCAGAAGACCCTGCAAAGTCACTTACAGAGCTGTCACCAGACTTTGGACATTCGTCATCGCCACCGCAACCTCCTTCCATGAACTCCTTATCCAGCGAAAACAGATTTCACTCTTTACCCTTCAGCCTGACAAAGATGCCCAACACCAATGGCAGCATTGCTCATAGCCCACTCTCATTGTCAGTGCAGTCTGTGATGGGGGAGCTGAACAGCACACCTATCCAGGAGAGCCCACCCTTGCCCATCTCTTCTGGTAATGCACACGGGCTAGAGGTGGGCTCACTGGCTGAAGTGAAAGAGAACCCCCCGTTCTATGGGGTTATCCGTTGGATTGGCCAGCCACCAGGGCTCAGTGACGTGCTAGCTGGACTGGAACTGGTAATTTGTTTTGGTCTAAAATCTACAACTTTTCTGCATGAGATTTTTGTCTAGGTTCTCCTCTATTAGTTAATTTCTTGGGAAATTATTTGCCAAAAAAAAAAAAAAAAAAAAAAGCAGTAGTAGAAGCAACATTGTTTCTTAGAGTGTTGCCTAGCTTCACCCTTTGCCATTCCTCAAGCTTCTGGTCCACTTCTTCCTTTCTTTGTTTGTGATAAAGGAATAAATTGATTTTTTTTTTAGGCTAGAATATTTAGCCTCCACATATACACAGAATGCAGCAAAGAAAGCAATTCTTCTGTTCCTGTCTTTTCTTATTCCTTAGCCGCCTCCCATTGCAGTCAGCTTAGGGGCGTGATTGACTTTAAAATTAATCATCACATTTGGAGGTCTTTGGGAGAGGGGAAGGTTTTATCTTTGGATATTAGAAAAGCATATTGTATGTTATTTTATAACCAGAAGGGGGGACTTGAATGGTATTGCCTAACTGTGTATGGTTTTTAATTTTTTTTTTTTTCCACTTGTTTTCTTGCTGGCAAGGAACTAGGTAATTTATCTTCTCCTGCCTCTGCCCAGGGGAAGCCAGTAAACCAGGGAAGTTCTACCAGAATATTTTGAAAGGAAATGCATCAAGTATTTCCTGATGGGCTAAAGAGGTTTTTGTTTGTTTGTTTTTTAAGCCATTAGCTGGTGGCCAAAGCACCAGTTACCAGTTAGTCAGTCCCTTTTCCTTGGTGCTGTACAGATTTGAAAAAGGAATTCAGAAAAAGTGAAAACTCCATAGTTCTTCCCTGCTTTTTTTTGTGAGGTGCTGTGTAACACATACCAAAGCTGTTCTTTTTCAGGAAGATGAATGTGCAGGCTGTACTGACGGAACTTTCAGGGGCACTCGCTACTTCACCTGCGCCCTGAAGAAGGCGCTGTTCGTAAAACTGAAGAGCTGCAGACCCGACTCTAGGTTTGCGTCCTTGCAGCCGGTCTCTAATCAGATTGAAAGGTGTAATTCTTTAGGTACTTGTATACTTTTAATTTATTACCCATCTGGAATGACTGTTTCATACTGCCTTTCAGTAACTAAGGGTGATAGTGTTTAAATCATTTAGTTGCCAAAGTTCATCAAGTTTCTAAGTTGGTAAAGATTGTTACTTGGTGCATAAGGAAGTTGTCCTAAGAGGAGATAAGATGAAAAAGAGTCAGGAAAAATGTTTAGGATCTAGAGTGAAAAATAGTGGTTTCTCTCTCTCTCTCTCTCTCTCTCTCTCTCTCTCTCTCTCTCTCTCTCTCTCTTTCTTTCTCTCTTGGTTCTGTTGATTACAGATACTTAATTTTTGGCAGTATGGGTGGTAGAAATGAAAATGTGGCCCTTTTAGCATTAACTTCCCCCTCACCATCTTATTTAAGTACCCCATTCAGGATAGCCTATGAATAAGTCTGATACAGGCCGGAGATGCCTTCAGCTTGGCACATGGAGGACAATTCTTCTCATCATCTTTCCCAGTTCTGAACAATAGTGAAAATCAAGCATGGGAAAATAGGAAAACCATCTCTATGAAAAACATTTTTCTTAATGTTATAGTTGAAAATGAAACATTTTGGACAAGTAACAAAATATTTATTTGACAGGTGCTTAATTGACGTAATTTTCTAAATTCTATATGAAGGGAGTAATGATGAAAGTGAATGTTAGCATTTTTAATAAACCCAGATAAATAGCAGTTAACTAAAGTAAAAAAAAATGTGGAGGATGCCAAAATATACTTTAAATGATATGCATATGTACATGCATATGAATATATACTATAATTGTTTCAGAGAGTTATTTTCATTTTTTATCTTTTCAGCATTTGGAGGCTACTTAAGTGAAGTAGTAGAAGAAAATACTCCACCAAAAATGGAAAAGGAAGGTCTAGAGATAATGATTGGAAAGAAGAAAGGCATCCAGGGCCATTACAATTCTTGTTACTTAGACTCAACTTTATTCTGGTGAGTTCCTATTTTCTTTAGTAGTAGTAGTAATAGTAATAGTAGTAGTAGTAGTAGTAGTAGTAGTAGTAGTAGTAGTAGTAGTAGTAGTGGTGGTGGTGGTGGTGTAGTGCTGTAGGAGAGAGGGGAGACAGGTAGGTATATGTGTATGTGAAAGGAGGTGCCAAATGCCTTTGAGTAGAGAAACTGATGGAGTTAGGAAAGACTGTGAGATGTGGTCCTTGATAGCTAAAGAATTTCATATCCTAGTCCTAGATCCAAAACACTAGCATAAAAGTATTGCAGTGAATAATGAGTAGAAGCAGTGACCCCTGTGATCAGATACTCTGAAAACATCTGTCTCCAATGTAGTATGATTGCACATGTGCTAACTGACCTGCAGTAAGCTACTGGCATTGTGTGCTATGTGCATTTTAGTATACTGAGTGATCATGAAAATTTTTATATTAAAAATTATTTTCCATGGGTTCACTGTTGCCCTCCTTTGTGTAGTTTTCCCTAAAGTGGAGCAAGTTAATATAACAAGGATCTTTAGGCTCTGAAGATTGAACCAAGAATCTGTAGCCTTAAGGATTGTGCACTGCCAGTTAAACTAAGTGGTTTTGCCAACTATGTAAGCTGTGCCACAGAGTTAGGAAGTTATCATGGATGTTGGAATTTTAAAAGTAGAGAACAGAATAAAAATGGTAGGTCTTTTTGTTGGTGGAATACTTTTGATTAAACAAAAAATTCTTTGCATTATTATAATATTCTTTAGATTTCCTGATAAAAAATTATTTTAGCCAAATTTTATTTTCTTTGATACCAACAATTTTCTGTTGCTAGTCACCCACAAGTTATTTTAAGGAAAAACTTACTTTGGTATTAAAATGGATTTGTCATAACTACTGATCTCCAACTTTCTCCCAATGTTGTCTGTGTGTGTGACTGATTCCAAGGCCTCTCTTGGCTTTTGCAAACAAGTTTCATTCATAACATTTCTTGACATGTTTTTATCCTGGTGTTTTTATCTTGGTATTTCTGGTATGGACCTGCAGGGTCTCTGGGCACGAATGGCTGAACTCAGGGCCTGTGCTGTTTGACCCATGAGTTCTTATGCCAGTGGTTCCTTACACTTCGTTCCTTTTCCTCTTTTTTCTCAGATATTACTGTGTTTATAACATAAAGGAAAATGTTCTTTTATTTTGCAGCTTATTTGCTTTTAGTTCTGCCCTGGACACTGTGCTACTTAGACCCAAAGAAAAGAACGATGTAGAGTATTACAGTGAGACTCAAGAGCTACTAAGGACAGAGATAGTTAACCCTCTGAGGATGTAAGTAGAAGGACACGTGTTTTTGTTTTGCCTTTAGTTGGTTTTCTGTTTGATGTTTTCTTATATTGTAACTAATTTATGCTCTGTGCTCATATAGATTAAAAATAGAGCAGAAATTAGTTCTCAATGAAATACTGATTTTTTAAAACCTTTACTCTTCCTCTTATGTTTATTTATTTCTTAAGTCTGTGCGGTGTATAGAATGTAGTGCATTCTGTGAAATGATATGAACCATTTGGTGCCCTGCTCTATAAATTAGTAATGACTCTGCACTAGAAACAGGTGAGGTGTATTAAAGTAATATGGTGTTTTATGTCTTCCTCTACTCCTCTACTAAAGTGAGTTGTATATATTCAGAAAACCACATGGGAAGACTTTGATACATGATGGTAATGTGTGATAACATCCCAAGACCTTTCTGTGACGAGGAGTTAGGTCATCCATTGATCATGAAACATAGGTCAGGGACATAGAGAACAAACTATGTAATTTGAAGTCCAATTAAGATCAATTTAAATTTTGTGATACACTTTTCCTAACAATAGAAATAAAAATTAACTTAATATATTTAAAAAATAACAAAATATGCAAATATAAGTATTCCAAATGACCTACAAGATACTTGTTTTCCTTAATTTTGTAATCACCTTTTAATTATGTGCTTTGATTTTCATATTGTTTTGTCTCATACAAATTTTAAACTTTCAGATTTTTTTTCCCCTGTGTAAATGACACTAGAACAGTACAAGTCAAATCTTAACTACAAGGCATATTATCACGGCCTTCCTTCTTTTTAATGTTATAAGTCTACCAGTAAACATCCTTTGCATACTATTGCCCAACAAGTCCAGAATCATAGTTATACTTTGTCACCCACTCTATAGCAAGAACATGCCAGATGGCCTGAGACCAAGCGTGGTGGTATACACCTGGTAATCCCAGCACTTCATAGCTCAAGTGGCCAAGGCAAGATCAGTTGAGCTCAGAAATTTGAGATATAATTCTTGTATCTACAAACTTCATATATATTGTTTGGACAGAGGTTTTTGCTTTCTCTATTGGAAGCTTCCCACAGGCAGAGACCCTATTTTGTTCTTTTATTATTATTATTATTATTATTATTATTATTATTATTATTATTATTATTATTATTAAATCTCCTCTTGTATTCCTGGTATTACATAAGTGATATATGTTTAGTATATGCTTATTACAAAGAGCTAGCAAGTGAGTGAATAGTCACTCTAAAAAGCAGGTACATGGTATAATCAGCTGGTTCTGACTTGCTCTTTTAAGCCCATGGTCTCCTGTAGTCAGAGAATGTGTTAATTATGTTGGCAAGTTTGATTTAAGACTTTAGATTTTTAATATCTCATCAGTTCTCTTTTCTGTGTCTCTTATCCTACATATTAAAAGGACTTACTAAAATTTGGATATCCTAGCTTATAAAATAGTTGTATTAATGTAATAAGCAAATGCCATTTAAAAATCATTCACCAAGGCTTTTTTAAAAGTTCAGAATTGTATTAGTACATGGTAGTTATTTTTAGGGTGTTTAATAGTATTTAGGAACAATTCTGGTTCTCAGACTTTTACTTTTCAAAGTGAAAGATACCTTCTGTAAGAAGCCTACAATTGAATTCTTAAAAACAAATGCCATGTCTATTGTTTGTTTAACATGTTAGATTTGTATGAAAAGTATTTGATTATTAAGATGTGTCATATAACTCACTGTGCCAGTGACAGTTAATTTACTTTTACCAACATAGATATGGATATGTGTGTGCCACAAAAATTATGAAACTGAGGAAAATACTTGAAAAAGTTGAGGCTGCATCAGGATTTACCTCTGAAGAAAAAGGTGACCCTTCTAATTTATAATATATGCATTGAAAATAACTTAAAGTATGTTATTTAACAGTATGCTAAACTATTTCTTGAAATATAGCTGTTTAGTTTAGAGGATTAATTTTAGGTTAGAATTATTTGAGTGTGCTAGGGATATAGCTCAGTGGTAGAGTATGCAGGAAGCCTTGGATTTGATTCCCAGCACTGCAAAAATAAGTGAAAAAAATTCTATGTAACATGCATATTTCTCCAGATGTTGTGATTTTTCTAAAGTGGATGTGATGTAAAACTACTCTTTAAGAGGCCAGGTGGCTGTAGAGTAGATGACGAAGTGGAGGGCTTTCCTTGTTGCCAGCAGTGGTGTTTGGAGTTGCTTCTCTTCCTGTGGTGAGGGGTGACCTGAATGCTCACAGTTGCCCTCTGTGCTCCTTGTGGAAAGGGGCTGGGAACAGCTAAAGCACTTGCTTAGATTCAGCTCCTGACCTTGAGTTTGCTAACAGTGTACTAAGCTAGCTGTGTTGTTTATACATGTGGCTATTACTTAAATAAAAGGGAAAAAAGGGCATAAACCAGGTGTTGTTCTGCTGAAACCACTCAAAATACATAAAAATAATTTCACTGTATGTGAATGGATATATTCTATTAAATAGGGCAACATGACAACTAAATGAAAAAATAATGTTTTATTATAGCCCTTTAAGTAAAAGCTTTCACTTATCAGGAGGACTTGAAAAACAACTAAACCTTTAATAGAAATAATATCGAATGAATGAAACAAGTTTCATTATGGAAATATGTCTGTCATAAAGAACAGAATGGTTTTTAAACTTTCCTGTGTTTTACTTAATATTTTTGTTGTTGTTGTTTTGTTTTCTCCTAGATCCTGAAGAATTTCTAAATATCCTGTTTCATGATATTTTAAGGGTTGAACCATTGCTAAAAATAAGGTAACTCTCAAGCTGTTTAGAAGCATTGGGGAAGTGGGCCTTCTTGTCTGCTGCCATTGCTTAGTAGGAATGAGGTCCTTCTGATTCTTCCTCAGGGTTCTCTGAGTGTCACTAAGCAGTGCAAGCACAACTGTGGGTTTTGCTAGCTGCTGCCCTCTCCGTGAGATATATTTAACTTGCAGAGAACAAGGTGAACCCATCCTTTTAATTAGTAACTAGTGACAAATGTGCCCACAATTTAATTACTTGTGAAATTGAATGTGAATATTTTTGGAAGTTCAATGAACTTCTTAAAAAGAAATTTTATTCTAATGAATTAAAAAAAACTGAGAGCATTAATTTTGATTTCCCATAACTTATAGAGCTAATTTAACATTCATTTAGCTCTTTAGTTCTCAATTTAGTAACTTGATCTCTTCCTTTTCCCTATGTTGAAAGAATACCTGAGTTTACTGTGGCATGGTTCTTAGTGAGATATTCTAAATGTTTGAGTTTCCCAGGTCATCTGAGTGGTCACAATCTGAATGGTGGGTCCCTCCCAATTTTAGTCTTGGTTTCTCTGGTGAAAATCTTAGGAGTGTGCTGTCTACTCCCTTAAGCCCATCACTGGGCATAAGTCTTACCTCTGTGTCTTAGCCATGCAGTTTGAACCAGTGTTAAACTGATTTGTGTGTAGAATCTCCAATAAATGAACTGACATGATTTGGTCAGAGTTGGTAATCATCACTTTATATGTGCCTAGAAAATCCTAGAGAATTGTCTACAAGGAATTAACAAAAGAATTTATGATCTAGCCATATAAAAAATAATCATGGAAAAATCAGTAACATTTTTGTATTTCTTCAAAAATATAGAAAAGAAATATTTTATGTTTTAGGGAAGAAAAATAAGAAGCAATTAATTTTTAAGGTAGAGTTAAAAAAAAAAGATTTACACTGACCTACAAGGTAGATTGAATTAATTAGTGAGAAAGATTAAATAGTTAAATATTTTAATTTCTGGTTTGATGATGATTATTATTATTATTACATCTCCACCACAGTTTCCTGTCCCTCTCCTTTAAGTCCCTCTATGTCCCTCTCTTCCACCTCTCTCTGCTCTCTCCATCCACCTCCTCTATTTCTATTCAGAAAAGGGCAGGCCTCCCATGGATATCAAACAAACATGGCATATCAAGTTGCATATCAAGACTAGGCACCTCCCTCAAATTAAGGCTGGAGAACGGAATAGGGTCCCAAAAGCCAGTAAAAGAGTCAGAGCCAGCTCCTGCATATTGACGGAAATTTAACCTGTTGTCTTTCCTTTTTCTAAAAACTCAAGAAAATGTTTTAGAGTTTCCTACAAAATGAAGTGGGTGAAAATATTGGCAGGTTTTTTTATTTTAAAAAAATCCTATTATAATTTGTGAAGTCAAAGCAATAGACATTAAAATAGTGTATAATTAGAAGTACTTATCAGTAAACTTGAGAATAAAGCTCAATAGTGTTGAAAGAAAAATAACATGATATAGGACGTATGCCAGGGAGTTTTGGAAGAAAAGGTCAGTTTTGGTTTTTATTTTTTAATATTTTTTTGCCTTAAAACAACATCTTACAATATTTCCCTGACTGGCCTGTAGCTGTAACAGACTGGCCTCAAACTCATAGAAATCCATCTCACTCTGCCTCTGGAGTGCTGGGATTAAAGGCATCTGTCACTACATCCAACTGCCTTAAAATTTTTTTTGAAAGCAGAACAAATTTTTTAATGAAAAGCAAGAAAGAACTCCCAAGAAAGAGGACTTCAAGAGAGGAGTAAACTGTTTTTACTTTTTAGTGGAATAAACTGAAGATGCTTAAATTTTTAACTCCTCCTCCCCAAGTCTAGCCATATCTAAGGGGCATCAAACTTCCCAGGGTTAATATAGGTTGACTATTGCAGTGATTTGCTGAAGTAAGGCAGAGTCAAGCACTGCTGAGAGTGTGAAGACCTTTGTGAAGTGTGCAAAAGGTGTCTGGGCCGTTCTTTACCCCCAAGGAATACACTGTCTCCCTCCTTCCCACACACTTCTAACCAATTTGCTCGTGTTCTCACCAGCTACTTCCTAAAGACTATAAGATGGTATTTTGAGTTCTTTTTCTCCCCCCAAGTGTCATTCATCTCTTTATGAGAGAGGTCAGCTGACTGAGCCAATAGGAAGTTGAGTACCCTTATAATGAGAAATAAATAGAAACAGTCCAAAGTGGTATAGGATATTTTTGTTTCGTTTTGATTTTTTGAGACAGGGTTTCTCTGTATTGCTTTGGAGCCTGTCCTGGAACTAGCTCTGTATACCAGGCTGGCCTTGTACTCAACAGAGATCCAACTGCCTCTGCCTCCCAAGTGCTGGGATTAAAGGCGTGCACCACCAATGCCTGGCTGGTATAGGATATTTTTACATGGTCAAAAAGATACAAGAAAGACTAAGACCAGTGGAGGATAAAAGTAGATTTGATTAACAAAATCAGATAAGCATTCAAAGTAGAATTGTAAAATTCTACTTTGTGTGAGGTGGGGAGGCTCACTGAGGGTAGCAGACACAGTAGAAGAGGAACTTGTCTACTGGAAGATGGAGCTGAGAAGGCACCCTGAGTGGAAGCTAGCTGTAAAGAGTTGGAAACCAGAAAGAGGGAATGGGCCATAGATAGTAGATTGTAACCAAGTTCTTGAAGGGGATGCTAGAACAAAGCAAAGTTATGCAAACGTTTTAGAATTTTGATGTTTAATTCTAAGAATGTATAGAGATCCCAAAGAACCAAAACTAAATTAACTCTCAGAAACATGTTATGAGATACACTTGAATTAAAAGTCAAGAAACAGGTAAATTGAACTTTACAATTTAAAGAGCAGTGATAGCCGGTGGTGGTAGCACACAACTTCAATCCCAGTACACCAGAGGTAGAGGCAGGTGGATCTCTGTGAGTTGGAGGACAGCTTGGTCTACAAAGCTACACAGAGAAACATTGTCTGGGGGTGGGGCAGTGATAATTGCATGTGTAGCACTAAAGATAATAAATTGAAACTAAATAATGAGAAATGATAGTGATAGGAAGCAGACAAAAAGGTGGGATGGCATTAGCAATCAAGAAGCAGATTTGAAGAGTTTTCAGGTTGTGTTTGAAGCATTGTCTGTATTTCCTTTTCCTTTCACTTTCTTTTCTGTTCCTTTCCTTCCTTTTTCCTTTCATTCCTTTCCTTTCTTCTTTCTTCCCTTTTCCTTTCTCCTTTCCTTCTTTTTTTTTTTTTTTTAAAGAAAGAAGGGTTTCTTTTAGCACAGTTTGAGGGTACAGTTGATCAGTGTGAAGTCATGATGGGACTGTGAGGCAGCTTGTGTCTCTGCATCTGCAGTCGGGAAGCTGATGGAGATGAATGCTGGTGCTCAACTTACTTTCTTTTTTTCATTCAGTCTGGGACCCAAATTTATGAAATAGTGCTGCCCACATTTAGGGTGGGTCTTCTCACCTGAACCCAATCAGACATGCTCAGAGGTTTATCTCATAGATGATTCTAGATCCTGTCAAGTTGACAGTATTAACATCACAAGTTCACTTGTCAGCTTGATACCCAAACATACAACTTAAAAAATAAGTTTAATGTTATTTTTAATTGTGTGTATGAGTGTAGTGTCCACAGAAGCTAGAAGAGGATGTCAGATCTCCTGAAGCAGGAGTTACACACTGTTGTGAACCACCTGTTGTGGGTTCTGGAGACTGAGCTCTGGTCCTCTGTAAGAGCATCTTCTTAACTATTGAGATGTTTCCTACTACTTTTGGTTGTGAGCCTTAGCTTTTTAATGGCTGAGCTCTCTCTCCAGCCCTAAACATGTTTTGTTTTTAAGTTTTTTGAGATAGGATTTCTCTGTGTAACAGTCTTGGCTCCTGGCTGTCCTGGAGCTCACTTTGGAGACCAGGCTGGCCTCAAACACAAAGATCTGCCAGCCTCTGCCTCTGGAGTGCTGGAATTAAAAGTGTGCACCACCATGCCTGGCTTAAACATATGATTTTAAAGTTATTACTTTCTGCTCTTTGTCCCCTTAGGCTCTTGGCCATCTTTAATGCAGAATACATTCATTCTAACTTCCATAATTTTTAATGTTCCAACACTGTTCATAGGTATAAATAGAGTCTTTTTAACCATAAGTTCCTGAAAAACCAATAAACTAGTTTTATACTTTCAACTTACAGGGTTAGCCTCTCATCTCAAAAGGAAGGAGTTGGGGGCAGAGCAAGAAAGGGTCAGACCAAAGCAAGACTGACAGTAGTAATACAAACACCAAGGCAGGGCTATCCAAGCTCCTTATAGCCATTTGATGGCATCACAAACTTCACATGCTTACCATGGAGCTACTGAATTTGGAAATGACTGCAAGACCTCAGGACCCATCTATTATGGTCTGCTCCACCAAGATAGGTCCAAACCACACCAGTCCATGAGTGTTTTTATATTAATATTTGTAAAATGTCCGTGTCCATTTTTTAAAAGTTAACCAAATTTGTATTCTTGTGCCCTTGGATCATCCCTAGTAGAGAATATAGCCCAAATAGCATGGCTGGACACAATTTCACAACATTGCTGTGATTTTGTAGTTTCCAGACTTTTAAACACTAGCAATGAGGCTACTTAATTCTATCATTTTCTAAAAGTTTTATAGGCTCTATATTGTATATTGAGTGCGTCTCCCTAACCCTCCATCCCTTCTGTCCCTTTTCACATTTCCCTTCTGTTAGTCCCTTAGTTCCCTAGGTGGCATCACTTCTACTTTGATGTCGTATGCACATCATTGCTTTTCATCTATCTATAGAAAATCTAGGAACCATAAATGAGAGAAAACATACATTGTTACTCTTTATGGAACTGGGTTAATTTGTTTAGTAGGTTTATTTCCAGTTATATTCATTTTTCTATGGCTGACATACTTTGTTCTTTATGGTTGAGAAGAATTCCACTGTGTATATATTTTTAGGAGTGAGCTTTTTGTTGTTTTGGTTTTTTGATCTTTGTTTTATTTTGTTTTTTCAAGACAAAGTTTCTCTGTGTAGCCCTGGCTATCCTGGAGCTCCCTTTGTAGACCAGGCTGGCCTCAAATTCACAGAGATCCATCTGCTTCTGCCTCCTGAGTGCCTGGATCAAACGTGTCTGCTACCACTTCTTGCCCTAGGAGTGAGTTTTGAGTGGCTGCTGTTTCTCCCATTAGCTACCATGCCCCCTTCTGGCCATTCTTGCTTTTTTTTTTTCCTCTATTATCTTTGTTTTTGCTTTTAACTTACTAATGTTTTATGACTTTTTGACTTTTGTAGTCATCAATAACATTAAAATGAGAATAGCTGCTAGTTTCTTGGATTATAGATTATAATCTGTTCTTATTAGCTTTGAGTTCTCAAAGGTGCTCTAGTTTGTTAGCAGATTTTAAGTTTTGTAAATTCAGGACATAATTTGCTTGGGGAAACTGAAGATCACTATGGGCTGCTCTCTGAATTACAGAGGTTTTGTTATAAAAATTGCTGAAGTTTTCCTCTAAGACTCTCTAAATTTAGACATACACTTAAATAATCTGATTCTAAACCCAGGCTTGGCTAAGTTACCTGATAAGGGAAAGTTGTGGACATTTACCTGGTATTTGTCAAGTCTGTGGTGACCATATGAAGAGCATCCTGGTAGCTGAAAGACTAGAGGGCAGTTGTTAGGGTCGGGTCCCTGGGCTTCACACCTTGCACTGCTTTAACTTGCTAGGAAATTATCCTTCCGTACCTCCTAGGACCTTTATTTTAGGAGTAAAAATGTTTGATCTAGAAGGTCTGAGTCTGTCATTGAGGCACTTAAGCATTTGTTCTAGTCATTAAAAGCAGTGCTCACAACCATCTATAACTCCAGTTCTAGGGGGTCTGACACCCATGGCAAAATACCACTATTCAGAAAATAAAAATACAGTTTTAAAAAAAGCAGCTTTTGCTTTCTAGATTTGGAGGGAGAAATCAAACTGATTATATTGCTCATATAGTGTTTCTGGACTGGGATATTATTCTACATTTTTCTTGTGATGGCAAGGAACTTTTGAATAATTTATGAATAAGGCAGAAATAATTTATGAAGTCTGCATAAGTGCATTTAATTATCTTATCCAAATCATTGTTTTTCACCTGGCGTTTGGATGATCCAGAGCTGCACATCATGGTATCATATTCTCAGGTCCTGTCAGATGGTTTCATATTTGGATTAAGGCATTTAATAGACAGCTTATGTGCATTTCTTTCTACATGCTCCTAGATCAGCAGGCCAAAAAGTTCAAGACTGTAACTTCTATCAAATTTTTATGGAAAAAAATGAGAAAGTTGGAGTTCCTACAATTCAGCAGTTATTAGAATGGTCTTTTATCAACAGCAACCTGAAATTTGCAGAGGTTAGTGATTCTAATTGGGTTTTTATTGTTACTTTATTTTGTTTCTTATCAGTGCTGGGGATTAAACCCAAGACTTTTGTACATACTACCCCATGTATTGCCCCACTGAACCACAACCCAGCTCTCACTGTGCTTTAACCAAGATTAGTTTGAAGAAACAGTTAAGAAGACACATCATTTTTTAAAAAGTGGTGTTCTAACTTTGTTTTTTTTCAAGAAAGCCCCTTAGCTTAAGTTGGAATGTTTTGGATTTGGAAAGGGGGGAAAAAGCTGATTTTTAACTTTGAAGTAGCCTAATGCCAAAGATATGCACATACACATACATATTTATGATTTTAGTTGTCATTTTGTCCATGCATATTATCTAAACGTGTCAAAGGTAATGTTACTTTTCTTCCTTTGTGAGAGATAAAATGCCAATAAGCTCTGGATGGGTTTGAAAAGTCTCAATGGCTGTCTGAATAGATGATTTCTGCAGTGCACGCTGTGGTCTGTTTTTAATCAGGTGCATCTCTGAAGTGGTATTTTACTGCCTTCTTTGCTGATGTTTAGATAGCATTGTCCATGATGATGTCCGACAGGGAAGTCTGGAAGCTCTGCAGCACCAGTGCTGTTGCTCTGCATCTGCACTGCAGTTTCACAGGTGGACTCTGTTTCATGGGCCGACAATACTGGTGAAACCACTGCTGGGTTTAACAGCCATGACTATGTCAATTTCATAGGGAAACTGTTTTTACACGTTTCCTCTATTAGTACAGGAAATAGGACTCATGGCTTTAGACATCCTACGTAAGCACTGTATTGAGCTGAGTCCCCAGTTCCTTAGGACTTTGATTTTTGATTTGTAAAACTATGTGTGTGTGTTTATTTATTTATTTATTTATTTATTTATTTATTTATTTATTTATTTATTTATTTGTTAAGGCACCATCCTGCTTGATTATCCAGATGCCTCGGTTTGGAAAAGATTTTAAGCTATTTAAAAAAATTTTTCCATCCTTGGAATTAAATATAACAGATTTGCTTGAAGACAGTAAGTATACAGTCCTTTGTTTTGTTTTGTGTAGTTTTTTAGAAATAGTTGGCCTGGGCTTTCCATTAGTTATAGATATAGTACTTCTGACAAGTAGTTCAGTATCTGGAGAACTTGGATAATTAAGCCAATAATTTGAGTGCTGAGAATTTATTCTGAAAAAAAAAAAGTAGAGGTAAAAATAAATACTTTAAATACAAAATCACTTATTATCTGACAAGAAATTAGAGACAAGTAAGTTAATAAGAAGCAAGTGGTTAATTGGTTATATATCCAAATAATAGACCTACTATCATTAAGACCTAGAGATTTGAGGACAACACATATGAAAACAATGGTGTGTGGTAGTTAGTGGAAGGGAAAGCATTAAGAGGCTGATGAGAGGTGCTTGAGATACATGTGTCCTTGAGTGCACACAGTAATATAAATATTCAGACATAAAACTTTTAAAGAAAGTTCATAATGGTAGAGATTGTCACTTACTGACTTAAGACCATATGTGCTATCAGTTTTCTTTATACTTCCTTTATGTCTTTGGACGTTTCATGACCAGAGGAACAATTCTAGAATAGGTTAACAAAATGGTTATTTGGGGGGGAAAGTCATTAAAAAGATTACAAATACAAGAAAATCCAAATGAAATTTTAAGAGGGTCAGAGAAAGCTAGCTCCTCCCCCAGCATTCTTGTTTTCAAAATATAGCTTTTATTTTTAATAAAAAAACATCTTTTTAAAAGGCTTCTTCCTTTTCTGTCTGCATATGGTAGCTCCTAGGCAGTGCCGCATCTGTGGAGGACTTGCAATGTATGAGTGTAGAGAGTGTTATGATGACCCCGACATCTCAGCAGGGAAGATAAAGCAGTTCTGTAAGACCTGCAGCACTCAGGTAATCCTCACTCACTGATGGATGCGCCCTGCAGCAGTCAGCTACTGATGGTTCAGTACATTGCAGGGTTTGAAAGCCTTTCAGAATCTGTGTACACTTTAAACATTCACAATAAATATTATTGCTCATGTCTCTTCTGCTGGTGTGTGTGTGTGTGTGTGTGTGTGTGTGTGTGTGTGTGTGTGTGTGTGTGTTACTTGTAAGAGATGTGGTCAGTGAAAGTGATTAAAGTCTGCCCCCCTTGAAACATAGCATTAGATCATGTGTGGCATTTTCTTCATGGTCCATTTTAGGTTCACCTCCATCCCAGGAGGTTGAATCATACATATCACCCAGTATCACTTCCCAAAGACTTGCCTGACTGGGACTGGAGACATGGCTGCATCCCCTGTCAGAAGATGGAGTTATTTGCTGTTCTCTGCATAGAAACGAGCCACTATGTTGCTTTTGTGAAGTATGGGAAGGATGACTCTGCCTGGCTCTTCTTTGACAGCATGGCTGATCGAGATGGTATTTAAAACTTTTCTTTTGGGGTGAGATGCTTCCTAGTGAGCTAGTGAGAGCACTTGTTTAGAGTAACAGGGTTAGCCCAGTTAGCTCAGTCGGTAGAGCATGAGACCTTTAGAGTAATTGGGTATTTTTTGAGAGATTTCTTTGAAGGATACAGTGTTGCAGACTTTAATCTTCAAAGAGTGTTAATAATTCTGCACTCAAACTAAGAACAATGATGTTGTGACATATTTGTTAAAGAATCTTGTCAATAATCCCAGACTTAGTAGGTAGAGGATTGTGAATTAGAGATCAAGTTGTGTTACATAGTGAGAACCTATCTCTGTTTGCTCCATGTCAAAACCAACCAACCAACCAACCAACCAACCAACCAACCAACCAACCAACAAACAAAACAGAATCCTAAAATTCTTCTTTTAGAGCTGATTTTACCATTTACTTCCTTTCATTTTTGTAGACAGTAAAGTAGCCATTTATTGAGGATGTAAATGCCAAGCTCTTTGGGATACTTTGGTCATGGAAACCATGCCTGGCTTTTTTGATGTCTAAGCAAAAGTTTAAGGTGTGAAGGTTGCATGGTTTGTATTTACCTCATCTTCCTGATCTCATGCCTTCCATTTCAGGAAGAAACCTTTACTCTATTTTTAGGAAGCTTAGTTATTACTTAGTACACACTCAAGTGTAAGGATCTCAAGGAGTTTTGGTAGTAAGGTACTTGCCACAGCACCCCACATATCCCCTTTTTTCTACAGCTATTCTCCCAAGCCCTAGTCCCCTACATCTTCTGGTGTGGTTCTCTAATAACCAGAGACACCTAGTGGCAGCTTCTTGACCAGAGGCACAAGCTGTATACCAATAGGTCTCTCTAGCTCTCCTCGGCTCTCAGATGCCTGGGGGTACAGCCCACCCCTCCTGTGCATGTACTTCACCCAGTGAGCATTAGCAGCATGCCATTTGGGAAAGCACTTGGGGGAGTGAAGCTGTCATCAGACGATCATGCATGTTCTGATGATCAGTATGACCAACCATGCTAAGGTGTGCAGTATGTCCTTAAAACCTAGGGAAACAGTAGTGTTCAATTACTAAATTTGCTCAGAATTGGATATTCTCGTGAAAAAGAATGTCAGGCTGCTAGTGTCTGGGAAGGACATAAAAATATGAGGGGCTGAGACTTTGTGTGCCCACATGGGTAGCAGCTTCCAAAACAGGGCTGCAGCTTTTCTTAAATATGTGTCTTTTTTTTTTTTAACCGATTTTCTTCAATTTTGGCTGCTGAACCCTCTCATAAACCAAAAAAAAAGATACTGTAATTCTAGAAACATAAAGTCAAACAAAGGCTCTCTCCCCCTCCCCTTTACACCCCCCCCCCATTCTGGGAGTCAGTCTTCACTAAATTCTAGGATAATAAAATTGTTCTTGTGGGCCAGAGTGCCAAGAGAACTTAGAAGTTTGCTATCCTAAAGAGAGCTCTCCTTTCTCTGTAGGTGGTCAGAATGGCTTCAACATTCCGCAAGTGACACCCTGCCCAGAAGTGGGAGAGTACTTGAAGATGTCTCTGGAGGACCTGCACTCTTTGGATTCCAGACGCATTCAAGGCTGTGCACGAAGACTTTTTTGTGATGCATACATGTGCATGTACCAGAGTCCAACCATGAGCTTGTACAAATAACAGGTCATCTGAAATGGGCAGAGACCGAGCACAAAGCTTAGTGCTGTGTTTTCCTCCTGCTGGTGGTTGTCTGGCGCCCATTGCCGGCAATGGGTGTCTTTCGTGACGATGGCCCTTCAGCAAAGGATTCCTGTGTTTCCAAACAAATTGCTTTTGTGTTCTTGAAGTATTTAATAAGAAGCATTTTGCACTCTAGGAAGTATGTTTGTGTTGGTTTTTTAAGAAGTCTAAATGAAGTTATTAATACCTGAAACTTTTAAGTTAACTGCATTGATGATATGATATTTTTGAAAGCATACAATTTTAATTGTGACGTCTAAAACCTCTTTTAGTCCATTGAGGATGTAAATAAATATCTCTTCTTATGGACCAAAAATATGAAATCATTTTTCTTTTGTAGCTATTGATTGCCTTGAGGAAGAAATAATATGGTTTTCTTAAGAGTCTACCTTTACTCCAGTTATTGAAGGTGTGCTGAGTTTAATTGTTAATTTTTACTATATAGTGCTGATTTTCTGCATGTCTGTGTTTTGCCGAGTTTCTATGTTTCTGAAGCAGTGATCAGAATATGCTGAAATTCCTTTTGTGATGTTATTTTCTATTTGTTCTGCTTTTGAGATAAATGAGTGACTTTGTTATAAAATGTCAATTTTTGATGTCATCATCTTGGAGGATTAGGGTACATAGCAATTGGAGCATTTCAGTCATAGTAACAACTGTTACCTAACAGGTTTTCTATAGGAGCTCTTAAGTATTTATGGAACAAGGCACAGTGATTTATGAAATGACTGGAATGGTAAGTAGATAATATATTCTTATACAGATAACACAGTCCAGAGAAAATAAAGTTGGCTTAGAGACATTACTAACATTTCCCCTGAAAGTTGTATTAGATATTTAAAACTCATTTTAAATAAATTACCTTTTTTAATTTAAGTGAACCTCTATTAATTTAAATAAGACTATAATTATGTTTGATCAGAGAACCTTATATTCACTGATGTCAGTTTTGTTTGACTTGAGATAATGACTACTACATCAGTGTATAACTGGAATGTGAGTGAGAGCTTCATCCTCCTGGCTGAAAAAGTAGAAGACGGTTGTTGTCTTAGGACTGCTTGTAGTGTGTGTATCGACCACAGTGGAACTATCACATATACAAGCCAGCATTATAGCGGTTTGTTGTCTGAGTGTTGTTTTGTGATATGGCTGTCTTTCTGGAATAATGTCTCAACCTTCCAGAAAGACAGAGAAGGTGTTTATGTGTAGTATGGCTTTATAAAATATTTAATGTCAAAAGAGAGTCTTTATAAATCTTACTGTTATCTTTAAAGGCACTTTACTGCTTGGTGTTGTTATTCCATTTTGCTAGCTTTATAAGTCATAAGGCACAGAAGCTCTTCCATCTTGTAATCTTTGTACTTTAGCAATAGAAAAGTACATAAATTCTGCACAGACTTTTGTATAGCTGAGTTCCTAGGCTTGGTGGTGAGGCCATGACTAGATGCAAGGGAAGACCTCCAGCTCTGTGCTGGCCTTGCTGCCATCACCTCGGGACAGGTGAGGATGTGAGTGCTGGGTCTGAGGCTTACAAGCTGACCACCCAGAGTCCAGGTATCCTGTAATAAGTATGTATTAAATAAGTCCATTGGTGGGACTTTGAAAGGTTTAGTTGAGGAATGATCAGGAATCTGTATATAGGCAAGACTGGTTTAATGGTGAAAGAGGAAAGGGGTGAGGAAAAGCTTTTTTTTTTTTTTAATTGTAGAAATGGAGGCAAAAATTCATGTTGAGAGACTAGCTACTTGGCTTTCAGAGCAGAGGAGTGAAACCTTGTTTGACAGTGATTCCAAAGTTGGGGTGGCACTTTGTGAGTGAGCAGGATCATGTTTAAAGACAAATTCTAGCAAGATTTTCTCAAAGGAATAATTTGTGTTCTTTAGCAGTAGTGGGTAGGTGGGGCACACGGTGGCTGGAGAGGCCTCAGGACCACAGGCCAGCGGGAGCATTCCCTCATGCTTTCTTGGCCCTCTGGATAGTTCCTCCTCAGTTCTGGTTCCAGCAGAGCCTGGCTTGCTGTGTGAGTAATAGGGCTGGACTACATGATGAAGGTGTATGCTGTTGATTAATTTTTATCTTAGGTTTTTTGTGCTGCTTTCCCATTGCCTTTTAAAATGTTTTGATTATTTTTCCTTATTAAGATGACAGTATAGTTGGATCATCTTACGTACAACATGGTTTATGATCCATAGCTACAAATAGAAAAATGTAAGAATTCATATTTCTCTATCTTGAAGTAAATTTGTATATGTGTATAAAGACTCAGGGGATGGGCAAAGGGAGAGGTAAGGGGTCAAGGTACATTTGAATAATAAGATAAATGTCTAGCCCCTCACTGCCAGCTTCATAAAGAGTCCAACTCAATTCACAAAATAATGTTTTCTAAGAGAGGGAAATGCATTGAAAAACAGTACAGTTCAGCTGTTGGTAGTTGCTATGCATTTTATTCTCAGAGTAGCTTAGAGTTTTTTATTATGTTTGCCAAATGTTTAGGTGAATGGCCAGGCTCATCTTACCTCTGATCATGTCTTTTTCTTACATACTCTCTCAAGCACAAAGGTGGACAAAGAATTGACTCTGACGAGCTTGTCAATCCTTTGGTTGTCTTAATGTGGCATTTCTATAAATTTAGGAGGAGCAGCCCTCCTGGATGAATTACAGTAAGCAGCTGTATAATATTATATCTGTTTGCATTATCTCATACTGCCACAGGAGTGCAAAATACAGTATTTGGCTTTGGTGAGCAATTGCCAACAAGTATTTATTGGACATTTATTAGGTGGCGAGGATATGGCACGGGACCTATGAGGCCTGGTGCCAGCTCTCATACAGCTTACTGCCCTAGTTTAATACCAGAGCATCTGTTGATGATTTCTTAGCCTAGGTGTGGGTGACAAGCCTATCTGGGGACTAGTTTGGGAGACAATGTAGTGTGACAAGGAAGTAGAGGACTAAGGAACAAAACACCTGGGTCCTTTCTCCATCGCTCACCCTGTAGCCAGACTTCCTGAGCTTTAGTTTCTTGCTCTGTATGATAAAGGGGTTGGACTATGCAGTTGGATAGGGGGCAACGGGACAAACTGTCAAGGTTCCAGGCTATGCCTAATGGATCTGATTTCTTGCCAGAAGTAGGAAACTTCCACTCAGAAGCTTAGCAACAGTGACCAGTGGACATGGAATAAAATGGTTGGAAGGCTTCAAAGACCCCTTCTCTTCCTATTATTGTGGGATCAAACAATACTATTATCTGTAGCAGTTATTCTATGTAAGTGTAAAGAAGTGGGTATTGACTATGTGTTTATCTGTGTTTATGTGTGAACTTATTATATAATAAGTGCATTTGGTATGTGTACCTCGGCCCACTATTCCTAGAGGGATTAGCAGTCTTTGGAATATACATAAGTCTTAGAGGATGCTTGGTGGTACTTGCTTGGATATTTCCTTCCACCCTATTTCTATAGAAACAGAGGCTCTGGGAGCCAAAGAAATAGTCAAAATTCTCATGTTGAAGGGGGAAAAAAATCACTGAATTTATTTCTGTCTACTACTTAATAATGAAAAACATTTAAATTCATGGGAACATTTTGCCTGCAAACCACCCCCCCCCAACACACACACACAGATAACAGGTCATCACATCGTAAACAGGATGTCCTTCTTAGAGTAGGTAGGTCATGATGCTTATGATTAAAACAGACTGCCCTCCCTGGGCAGCACCATCCCCCAGTTCTTCACTAGTGACATAATAGCTCACTAATGCAGCAAGGGTGGGTGGAGAAGAGGATGTTACCGTGGAAGCTGGTGAGCAAAAAGGGTTGGAGGAGGCAATGAGCCACCTCTCACAGCAGAGGAGGGCTTGCATGAAGGCAAGCTTCTGTGGCTGTGGGCCTTGACCCTCTTGTCGAAGTTGTCCAAGCATGGCTTCCTGTCAGGGAATTAAGCTCCTGTGTGGGCTTTTATAAGTTGTCTTATTGGATGGGGGATGAGCTGGGGTTGTCTTTTTCTAAATTCTAAAGATTTTTTTCTCAAGTCCAAATGTTGTGGCAGAAGCTGAGCAGCAGGGTTGGCCAGGAGTAGTGAAGAGTGGGAAAAGGGGGATAAACCCTTGCTGGTGGCCTTAAATGGCAGTGCGTTTATACTCAAGAGTACCGTGGGGTTCTGACCTCTGTCCTGGCAGTGCTGACAATTTTGTCTCATTATATTTTAGTTCTTGTCTTCTTCCTAACAGATCTGCGGGAGAAGGGCTGTTGATGCAGGGGTTATCCTTCCAGGCACCATGGGCCTTTTCCCAGTTCTCTTTGCTAGTTGACTTTTACTAGTTATTTATTCTAAAAGGATTATACTAGAGACACAACTGTCTTTGGTTTCATATTATGAAATAGCCTTGTACTGTGGAATGTTAACTCTGGAGAGTTTCCCTCATACTGGAAGTATCCATTTTAAAAAATCCACTGGCACTCTCGAGCGGGATGTGGTTATTATCAGGCTGACCCAGAGGAGCACATTTTGTATTCCATTTCCTTTTCTGGTATCTTGTTCAACATTTATTTGCCTGAAGAACATCCTTTTGTTTATGAAAACATGAATAGCATTGCATAAAACAGTCCCTTACTATCAGAATGCTCCAGTTTAGCCTTAATTTTGTTAAACTTAGAGACGAATGAAGCACTGCTGTGGAAAGAAATGTACCATGTACTATTTCTGTATCATTAAAATGCAGTTTTTATGGTTCTTTCTCCTTGATTTCTTTAAGGGAAGGATCTTGGGGTGGGGAAAACATAGGAATTGGTTCTTCATCAAGCTCCCAGGCACACATTATGTCTAAGAGCATTTATTTCAGGGTGTTGTCATTTGGCTCTGGGCCTCTACCCATTCTGGTGCTGGATATGGCTCATTGACACCATCTCCAAGCCTCCAATCACAGGTTACTCCTCCTGAGATGCCATTTCCCCTGCAGATATGTGGCTCAGAACTGTTCATGGTGTGCACTGGGCCTAAGAAACCCTAAGGATGTGACTGTGTCTCTGTAATGCCCAACATTTTATGGAGTGAAATTTTACTCCAGGCTTCTTTTAGGTAACAAAATGCATGAGAACTCCTCCTTTCTTGGAGACCAAGCCACTTAACTACGCTAGAGTAGTCGCTAGAGTAATCTGAGGTATATTACTAGTCTGTCAAGGATTCTATTTAGAAAACCCACAGCTGATAACATGGTCATGCAAATAACAACATGGGCTGTCCTGCAGCTTTACCTTTTCTTGCTGAATTCAAAGGTTGACATACATTTTCATAGATCTCATTCTTGCATTTGGGCACATTGTTGTGACAGGAATTGCATTGCCCATCTGTGGACATGAATGGTCAAGTGAAAACCAGACTTTGTTGAAGAAAGCTGACCTAGTCAGAGGAACTCTGGGCCTACACTTGATCTTGGGTCGGACTCCCTGACACAATGAAGGATGGGGGGTGCATTGTCAGAGTAAAGGTTCTATCCTGCCTGGAGGTCAGGTCTATACATGGTTTTGTTTGTTTTTTTATGATGCTTATGTTGAACATCCATGGGAATCTCTTAAAATACCCCAGAGATATTTATCAGGGCTCTATTCATTTGTCCAGTGTTCAGCCAAATAGGAACCATTTATGGACAGAGCTTTTCAAGGCAGCAATGCACACATCATCCCTAATGGGAACCTTCTGCTCTAGTGGAAAGTAGGATGTGGATGCAAGCTCCAAAGGGAAAGTAGAAACATCTATGGAAAAGCTACTGGCCTAGCCTGTCAAGAAAGATAGGGCAGATATGTGCTGGATATAGGAGAGATGGTTTAGAAGCAGGAGGGAAGAAGGTTTGAATAAAGGATACTAATATGGGGCAGGAGAAATGGCTCCTCCGTAGGGCCTAAGTTCAACACCCACCACACACATGATGGCTCCCACCATACACATGATGGCTCACAGCGATCTGCAGTTCCGATCCTAGGGGAATCTGACACCCTCTTCTGGACTCTGAAGGCCAGAAGATACAACATGGTGCACAGAAATACATGTAGGCAAAACATCCATACACATAACAAAAAAGATTTTAGAAATTTAGAAAGAATATCAATATGGGCACTGTGAAGATGCTATTTGTTTTGTTTGGGAAGCATTCCAAAGTGTGTGAACTCCAGTTTCAGATGTCATAAAAAAACAAAACAAAAACCAACCACCAGGTTGACTAGGGAAGCTGTCCCGGCGAAGGACCGTTTGGACAGTTTCCTGCCTGTCTTCATCCGTTGGTGATCAAGCACATCTTGAGAGGTTGCCAGTGGTGGGGACTGCTTTACAGTGTTCAGTTTTGATCGAAGGGTTTGTTTCTTACAGCAAGGTGGTTGAAGACTGACCTGCAATTACGGGAACTGGGTAATTTATCTTAGCGAGGGGCTCTCATTACAAAGCACAACTAAAATCCGCAAGGATGTTACCTGTTGACGCTACCACTCTTCAAGACTTTATGCCACCCTGGTGGGCTCTGCTCAGTGTCTGGTTGGTCTCATCAGCCTGTGCAATAAATGTCGTCAGGCCTTGAGCCTACACCCACAGCTTGCTACACCCACAGCTTGCTGCTTCTCGGCTTTTCTCCTCTGGCTACAGAGGGTCAAGGCTGCTCAGGGGGTTGTAATGGGGTGCCATTATACTGTGGGAAGCACAAATGTAATGCCACATGGCAGGCAGGTCAGGGAAGTCAGGAGTCCCCTCAGAGCAGCATCAGGAAAGGTCTTGAAAGTAGTGGGTTGGGGCTGCAAGTGTAAGAAGGGCGAGGGTAGGGTATGGGGACATGGGAACAGCCCTGGTGGTTCCCTTTGCTTATTTTGTGGCATAAGCATCTGTAACGTGGCCATTGCAAGCTATCAAAGCTCAGCAAATGGAATTTGGAAGAGGGGCACAGAAGTGCCGAGCATGTCCACTCTAAATGCTAGAGTCCAGACCAGGGCTCTGCATACTGCTTGGGGGACCAAGCCTAACCAATACTGTTTGCCCAGGTGACATTTTAGTGGGATGCAGTCATACCCACTCACCTGTGCTGCTTGGGTCTGCCAACAGCAGCATCGTGTAGAGCTGGGGCAGAAAACTTGATTCCTGCACAGCCTAAAATATTTGCTCTTTGGCTATTTGCAGGGAAAGACTGCCCACTAGTGTTATTGCTGTGGTTAAGATAGATATGTAAAGGAAGGGTCAAATTTCTAAAGGTGGTTTTGTTATACATGTAGTTAACTGTATCCTTTTCCTCCTCCCTCTCTTTCTTGCTCTTATTTATTTATTTATTTATTTTTATTTATTTATTTATTTATTTATTTATTTATTTATTTATTTATTTATTTATTTATTTATTTATTTAAAGCAAGGTCTTATTCTACAGCCTAGAGTGACCTTGAACTTGCCACAATCCTCCTGCCTTGGTGTTTTGAGTGCTCAGATTACAAGTGTGAATCAACTCTCCTGCCTCAGTTTAAAACTTCCTTAATGGATGCATTTAAGACCTAGCACACTGCTGTCCACCCCTGAAGATCTTCCTATTGCTTCTTAGGGCCCCCTTGTGGGTGCTGTTGCTTATCATGAACTCCTCACATGCCCTGCATGAACTGTTTCTCCCCTACACCATTTGCTCTGATCTGGTGTTTGTTGTGGTCTCAGAACAGGCAGCAGGGCCCTCTCTGACTCTGTACTCCATTTCCCTCAGCACTTTGGCCAGTGCCTGACACAGAACAGGCGCTCAGACATTTGAATGGGGCAAGAGACTGTTAGCCTCTTATACAGATGAGCCATCCTATTCTCTATTGTGGACACAGCAGAACTGGGTCACTGTCAGTCCTTTTGAGAAAGTCCAAGAGATCCCCATCGCTAGCTGCCCCAGGACACGTGTTCTTGGAGACATCTCGGAGCTTCTCCAGAAGGATTTCAGTAAGTGTTGAATGAAACTGCGCTTGTAAAGTGCTTATGACAATGCCTGGCACTCTGAAGCCCCTTATTAAACAGTAGTCACCAGTAACAGCAGAAGCAGCAGCATAGTGGAAATATAATCATGAACTCAAGAGATAGGCTTGCAAGACAAGTTAACACACCCCCTTTGACCTCTACTCTCTCACAGCAAATCTTTCTTTTTTTTTTTTGATAATTTTTTAAAATTTAAGTTTGAAACAAGCTTGTTTTACATGTCAATCCCAGTTCCCGCACCCTCCCATCCTCCCCTGTTCTCCCCACCAATCCCCCATTCCATCCCCTTTCTGTTCCTCAGAGAGCAGACTTCCATGAGGAGTCTTCAAAGTCTGTCATATCATTTGGAGCAGGGCCAAGGCCCTCCCCCATGTATCTAGGCTGAAATAGTATCCCTCTGTGTGGAATGGGCTCCCAATATCCATTTGTATAATAGGGATAAATAATGATCCATTACCAGAGGCCCCATAGACTGCCCAGTCCTCCTAACTGACACCCACATTCAGGGGGTCTGGGTCGGTCGTATGCTGGTTTCCCAGCTGTGGACTGGAGTCCATGAGCTCCCCCTTGTTCAGGTAAGCAGTTTCTGAGGATTTCTCCAGCCTGATCTTAACCCCTTTGCTCGTCACTCTTCCCTCTTTGCAACTGGATCCCAGGAGTTGTGCTCAGTGTTTAGCTGAGCCACAGCAAATCTTCACACTTTGTAAGATATGGAATTTCTTAAGCATCTTGTTTTTCTGAGTGCAGCAGTGCCATCTTGTGGGTGCTTTAGATTATGACAAAGTGCTTGACTGCTCCCAAAGTAGTCTGCCCAGTCAGACTGTATGTTTGGAAGGAGCAGGTGATGTTGAAAGCAAATCTGGCTTTCAGGGCTAGGTGACACATTACAAATGACATGCAGGAGGACTTAAGCTTCCCCTGTGCGACTTAAAGGTTGTGCTGGCTGTTTCTGCTGTCACTGTCCTCTTTCATGATTGGCTCTGTCCTAGTTTCCAGCTTGAGTTTTCTGACTCCTCTAAAGCCACATTTAAAATGAGTTAGTGCCATCTACTGGGAGAACACAGTAAAATTGGTTGTGGAGTCCTAGGCCAGATCTGCAGAATGAATCTTGTTCTATGTGAAGAAAGTTGGAAAAGAACAGGATTGTGATGTCACACTCACTTCACGGATGTGCATGTCCTGGCTTCAGCCTAAAGCTATCAGTTGCACTAATACCCTCACTATTTACTTCGCCAGAGTCGAGTGGTCTGTGGGCCACCTGCTTCTGTGTGATGAGGAAAGTGGGTGTGGAGGTCCCATGCAGAGCAGACAGAACAGCCATCTCCTCCTCCCCGTGGTAGATTGTATGCTAATTCGGGGAGGGTGGAGAACACTTTTTGTCTTTCACGAAACCTGGAGTTTACATCTGGAAAACACGCTGCTTTCTGTGCACATGGGTGTGGGCAGCCCTTGCAGGGCCATGTGCTTCTCCATGCCCATTTTGTGGCACACATCAAGTGGTAAGCGACCCTCGGGTCATGCCTGGGCCATGCCTGGCATGCCACAGGAGTTCCTGCAGGTTACTGCTGCTGCTGTCCCTTGTATGGCCACCATGGGCTGCCCAGCTTCCAGCAGCCTCCTCCCAATCCTGCTCTGTCTGGTGGTGTGGAAGGGTAGGTATGCAGCTCCACTTGTGGGGGCCCTGAGTAGGGCTCACCATGAACAAACCCCAGGGCTTTCTTGGAGAGATCTTCTAACTGGCCTCACCACCTTCCTTGTGGCCTCTCTCAGAGCATCAGTACACACCCCACACAGGAATGGGTCACATTCTGCCCAGTACTGGCATTTAAGGTCTCCATCAGTGAGCTCTGGGGCTCTGGGTACATCAGTACCAACCACTCTTGGGGGCTGGCTCCCCTCAGGCTGCTGGCTTTGCTTGTTTTGGTTCTGCTTCTGCTCCCTGCTCTGGATAATTACTCACAGTTCAAAAGCCTCCATGTTCTGCAAACTGTGTAGTTAGCAAGTATATCACCAGCAATGCTCTTGAGGGAATCATTGGTTGCACATCTGCCTTAGAGTAAGATGGAAGACCCTGGCATTGTTGCTTATAATTAAGGCTTACTTGAGAAGCTTGAAGGTTCAGGATCTTGATATATTAAGGTAGAGGTAGACCCTGGAGTATGGTGCAACATCTGATGATTCTTCCGGAGTGTGTGTGCATGCGTGTATGTGTGTGTGCACGCACATGTGTGCGCGCGCGTGTGCGTGCATGTGTGTGCATGTGCGTGTGTGTGCATGCATGCGTGCATGCTTGCGTGTGTGCATGTGTGTATGTGCAGCTCAGAGGTTGACATTGAATGTCTTTCTCAGTTGATATCTATTTTTGAGTCAGGGTCTCTCTCACTGAACCTGGAGATAGATTTGGTTAGGCTGGCTGACCAGCAAGTCACAAAGATCCTCCTGTGTCAACCTTCCCAGAGCTGGGATTACAGGGGTGCACCTCCAAACAAAGCTTTTTGTTTGTGTATACGGGTGCATGGCATATACTTTACTGACTGAGACATCTCCCCAGCCTGTAGACCGTTATTTTGATGGACACAAGCCAAGGTTCATAATATATTAGGTGAAAGCAGTGGCTTATAAAAGCTCACGTATCACAACGGGCCTCATTTTGCTTATAAGAGAGCAGGCGCTGCACTGGATACATGGATACAGAGGAGTTATTGGCCATGGATGGTGTTTAAGTTTGTTCTTCTCTCATCCATCTCATCCTAAGTGGAACGAACAATTGACTGAGCATTAGGGTCTGCAGCTGGGTGTGTTGGAGGAGGTAACAGGAGCCTTGTGAGCTGTAGATCATATGCTACATGCTTCTCTGGGTGTTGGGGAGTGTGCATCAGGAATTCTGGAGGTCACTGGGGTAGCAAGGCCTGGACACATTCCCCTCAGGTTTACAATGAGCCCTTCTCTTGGCTTCTCTGGGAAAAAGAGGTTCATGCCTGAGGAAAGAAACAGCAGCATGGAGGGTGGTGCCAGGACTCTGGGGGTGTTGTCGCCACGACTAAAACCATCCGTAGACCAAGAGAGTCCATCTGTAGTGACATTATTTGGGAGACTGGAGAGGAGAGGCTGTGGGCCCACTACCTCAACTAAATGTCTTTCCCTTTCCCAGCCTTTGGTGTTGGGACTCTGGAGGGAAGGATGGCATGGACAAAGGGTACCCAGGAGGAGCAGAGCAAGGCTGAGCATACTTTGTGGATGGAGGAGGTGCAGAGACAGACAGTTCGTGCTGACAGCTGTGTATAGAAGCATATAACCTGGATGCCTGGGATAAGGGGCAGGGAAGGACTGACTGGGTAGACACACTCGGGATTCAGGCTACCTATTTTTAAGGATGCTAAGGATGAAGAAGCTAGGAAAGAAGCTGACAGAGAAGAAGCCTGGCAAATGAGAAAGCAGAGTGTGCCTGGCCTGGGCCTCCATTTCTCTACAGAGAGAACATCAGTCCCTGGCTCAAGTTCTCTTATGAGACCGCCATTCCCATTGGTCAGGTGGGGAAATAGATGCATTGACAGAGCCATGGGACTTGAACTTGGTTCTAGAGGCTTGGCCTTGACTCTAAAATAGTGCTTGGTCATGGTGGTTCCTTTTGGTTCCACCTGTACAAAGCCCATGGAAGGGAAGGCCCCTAGGGGTGGCTGTCCAGCTCTGGGGCCACAGGGACATACAAGGTAGTTTTGTTTCTTCTCTGTTAATGTCACGCCACTGATCAGAGCAAGTCTTCCATGTGGGGTTTCTGCATACCCATCCTGCAATGGGGCCACACAGCACCCGAGGGACATCGAGCCTGAACCAGGCTCCTTCGTTCCTGCAAGCAAGTGACAAGCCTTGCACACTACAGCCATCATTTGGCTCATGTCCCCATCAACTTTATGTCATTGTGTGATAGTCTGTGGCCTTGCATGCTGAGGTGGAGTCTGTGGTTGTCACTGGGCTGGTCTCATTCTAACACACTCTCTCCTTCCCTGCTGGCAGGGCTCTGTTGAACAGGCACACCCTTACCTGGAGATGAACTCACCCAGACCTCAGGTGAGTTAGAGGCAGGGCTGGATCAGGATGTATAGGATGAGCACTCCTGCCTGGGGCATGGTTTGCAGAGAATCTGGGCACTGATGTGAGGCTCAGGCTCCTCAGTGGAGGTGGAGTTTGCATGCGTGTTGCCTGAGTGACAGGGCTAGGCTGGCCACATGCTGACCTTGGGCTATAAAACGAGGCCTCCTTGATCATAAGTCTTAAGCTTCAGGTATCATGGAGGGCCAGACTGATACTTTAGTAAAGGAATGGGGTTCGTGCAGCTAAAGGGAGCAAGCAGGGCGTCCAGTTTGCTCTGCTTCTCCAGATACAATTTTTTCCGGAGGAAGTGTGGGTTCCCCATTTGTAAAGTTCTGACAATCATTTTCTCTTGAACTGATACACCAGCGATTTGTGATCTCCACACACTCTCTGCCACTCTGAGAGGCCACATCTTCTATCCGGGCCCAGACTGGTGGCAGCAGGGTGGGAAATCTAGACCCAAGCAGGTTAGAGATCTGTCTGTGTGTCACCCTCTCAGCTCGCCAGCTGTCGTGTCACCAGCACTCTTTGTGAGCTGACTCGGGGCCAGCATAGCATATGCATTTTTGATCAGGTTGCCTTTTGAATGAGTTAACTGTCATGAATAACAGAGCAAAGGGCACCAGCATTGTCTTTAACTATAACTGCTCCAATTAATTATGGTTTAATTAGCATACATCGAGAGCGGCCCTGAAAATAATACTTCATGGGTTACAGATGCCCTGGCAGCTGGAACATGAAGTGTGATCCGGGCTAGGGGAGAGATAGTTATTAATAAATTACTCCCATTGTCAGAGACCCTTATTTATACAAATTAGCAAGGGATACATAATCAACTTTAACTGTATAATTTATAATAATTGATTTCATTTTGACTGACCACTAGTCGCTTACCAAATACCCTTGGAAGAAAAATTGCCCTATTAGGGTAAGTTTAATCCTAAACATAGCTAATGAATCCTATTACTTTAAGGTCATATTTGAAGCTTTTGTTAATTGTCAGAACCATTTTAAATTGATTAGAGTTAAATTAAATCAATGTAATGTTTAGAAAAACAATATTTCTAATGGATGAGGCCAGGCTGACCTCGAATAAACATATTTATCAACCGATTCCTGGTGACGAGAGAGGGAGCAGCTGGGCCCATAAGTCACATTTGTCTATAATATGGGAAATGTCACCAGGCAATTAGTTATGTCAGGTAATGAACAGGGAGCATGGGGACTCTCTTCTGGCAGCTGGTGGATGGGATTGCATGTTCCGGATGGTGGGAAGTGACTACATACCTGTGGGGACTTCCTTGTCCCCTCAACCTCTGCACAGAGGTTTGTGCTGGCCCCTCTGTCTGTCCCCACTGCTCATCTGGACCACCAGGGGCCACCCCTCCTCCTGCCCCTCTTCCCTAGAGCTGGCACCTGCTCTCCCTCCAGGTTGGGATGCTGGCTACTGCACATCTCCCACTCATCTTCTGTAGCCTCAGTTGGCACTGATGCCACCCAGACACCAAGGGAGCCTTCCCAAGCCCATACTCTTGGTTCAAACGCTCTCAGCTTCATAGTTCTGAGACAAGTTAATGGTCACCAGATCCCACACCTGGCAGAAGCTTCCACTGTGGCATACCTACTGATGTCACTTGGCAATGGGTCTCAGAGCCTGGCCCAAGATGGGAGACTCAGGAAGAAGGAAAGCGTGGATGGCTATGAGTGAATATGTGGCACTTTCCAAGACCTTGGCTTGAAGGAGACCACCACCTCACACACTCCGTTCACTTACCAAAGGCCAGGTGTATTGCACACCTTCAGCAAACCTTATGCAATTTCCCCAAGAGGTGGACATTAGTGCCGTCATCTTTGAAGGGTATCTTGACTGAGCTGTGATGGAGCCAGAAACCAAACTCTGGTCAAAGAGAATCCAGAGCCCTCTCTACACCCTTCGTCTGCTCAGCAGGGCTTCTTGCAGGAGTCAGACTGGGAAAGACCTGGGTTCCCACAGAGGTCTTGGTGGTTGCTCTGAGCTTTCTCTCTGAGCACAAGACCTGGGTGTGAGAGCAGATGTAGAGGACAGAAAAGTGATGCTCCCTCCAGAGGTCTTCTGCTTCTCTCTCTGACTTCTTTACACAGAAAGATGTCAAGTGCTCAGAGAGTGTGCATTGCACACTCCACCCGTCCTTCCTGTTTGCAGCTCAGTGGAAATAGTTACAATAATGTCTAATGTCATACATCAACCTCAGTGGGTCAGTGAGCGTCTAAATTCAACAGGGGTTGAGGGGGTCTGTATACATCTGAACTATGGACTCAGCAGGGAAGAGCCCCCCAACCCCCACCCCCAGCCTCCAGCGTTGGCCTGCACTACTCAGTCCTTCAGAGGGCTGAAGAGAGTCAAAGATGGAAGTCAAAGACCCCTTGCCCTGACTCACTGCTTAAGCTGAGTTTGTGAGGTTGGTGCCTGAAGTGGAGGACTTACTTCCTTCAGTCTCGAGCTTTCAGGGAGTCAGTCCATCTTGGAGGAGGAAAGGGCATGTAAATCACAGCAGCTCCTGTCATGGTGGGCATGAAGCAGAGTAAAGGTCATAGGGGAAGGGTCAGGGGTCGATAAAGCCCTGAAGAGGCCATCATATCTCCAGTTTGCAAATGGCAACTGTGCCAAAGCTTTTTGGTCAATGTTCCTTTTTATCCCCTCAGTTGTATGTCTGTCTGTCTGTTTTTCCTATCTGCCTGTCTGTCTATCATCTGTCTATCTATCATCTATCTATCTATCATCTATCTATCTATCTATCTATCTATCTATCTATCTATCTATCATCTACTTATCTCATTGGTTCTATTTTTCTGGAGAAATATGAAGTTGGCCCCCCCAGCTTTTCTCAGAAAACTAGGGGAACTGGCAGATCAGAGCCTGCTTTCTAGAAGAGCAGGTGGGTAGCAGAGGACCCCAACAAGCACGGAGCTCTGCCATCCCCACAGTAACTAAAAGCTGCCCTGAGCCTGGGTGCCAGAGAGTCTTAGGTCTGGCCTAAAGGTGGAGATTCAGGACAAGCAATGGTCTCCAGCCCTGGATCTCAGGAGTCAGAAAGGCCCCATCTTTGGTATCAAATTCAGGGGCTGAGCGGTGGGGAGGAGGTGACAAGGCCCCTTTGCTCCTCATTCATCCCAAATGGCTGGTCCTTTACATCGCCTCATTTATCTCATTCACTGAATCTCATGTAGATGATGATAAATTATGTCATCCAGAAAATGACAAATCAAAGTGTTTTGCCTTGGAGGAAGCACCAGGCCTGTGCATGGGGTTGCCTGAGGGAAGATGGGCTTCCCAGAGTGCTAAAAATTTGTCTTTTTTTTTTTTTTTTTTAGGAGTTAGAGATCCAAAAGTCATGTCTCAAAAATCAGATCTTCCCAGGACTGGGGTGATGTCTCAGGCTGTGTGCCTGTTGTGCGATCATGAACACTGGTGGGGGGGGGCGAGGTTGGATTCCAGCACCCACACAAGTTGTAATCCCAGCAATGAGCAGGGTGGAGGCAGGGGGATTTCTAGGGCTTGCTGGCTGATGGCCAAGCTGAAATATGCTCAGCAAGAGACCCCACCTCAAAGGAGGAAGGTGGAGATGAGAGAGGATGCTGGACACTCTCGTCCTGCACACATATTAAAAAGTACATATGCACACGCACACACACACACACTCACACACACACACACACACACACACACACACACACACACACACACACACACACACACACACAGAGTCAGGGAGTGGCAGGGAGACATGGAGCACAGTCTTAGCTTGTGGATTTGGAAGTCAAATGGAGACTAATCTGCAGGCCAGTGGGCTGGAGGGGGGAAATCTGATGGCCCCTCTTCGCTAAAAGCAGGGACTGGGAGGAACAGAGTCTTTGCAGATATAAAGGTCAGGATCTCAAGATAGTATCACACCTGGGTCAGGATAGGCTCTAAATCCAAGGACAAGTGTCTCTGAAAGCTCCAGAAGAGACAAAAAGGCAGAGACATACTGGAGAGAAGGGGGTGTGAAAATGGGAACAAATTCAGGAGTGACTAAAGTCACTAAAGAATGCAGGAACGCCAAAGGTGGCAACAGTCCCAGAAGCAGGAAGGGACAGGAGTAGATTCTCCTCAGTGTTTTAGAAGAGTTGGGAGCCTGCCATACCTGCATGTGACACTTTCCTCCCCCAAACTATGATGCATTCTGCACTGTGCTGAGTTAAGCTGCTGAGCTAACAAACAGGTCTTGCAGGAGACAAGGAAATAAACCACCAGGCATGATGTTCACTGACCCGAGAACTGTTAAGAGAAATCACCACCTTTATCCCAGCATATCTTGTAGGCAGAGCAAATTGTAGGTCAAAGTGGTGTCCCAATCCCTCCAGTGAACAAATGCCTTGCCTGGTTACAGGAGATGCCTAGCCAGTTCAGGCTCTGTATCCCCTATTGCTATAGTCTTACCTAGGGTCACCCTCGTAGGTTCCTGGGAGTTTCCATTGCTCTAGCTCTCTAGCTCACTCTGAGATGCCCCCCTTTTCATTTGTTTCTTCCAGTCCATCCCCTAACTGTATCCCTTCTGTTCCCATCCCCAGTCTACCCTCAACTTCTATTCTGTTTCCCCTTTGAGCCCCCCTTGTTACTTAGCTTCTCTGGATCTGTGGGTTGTAGCATGGTTATCCTTTACTTTACAGCTAATGATCCACATGTAAGTGAGTACATCCCATGCTTGATTTTCTGGATCTGGGTTACCTCACTTTGGATAATTTTTTTCTGGTTCCATCCAGAAATTGTGAGAGTGGCCAAAAAATGACTGGTCCAGCCTGAGACCCTTGCCAGGAGAGGGAGCCCACCCCTGAAACTGCCTAGAGAGGACAGATAACCTGAGATAGAACCAAACATGAGTGGCAAAAAGAAAAAAATCAATGTAATGATGCCTAATGCTTTTCTGCTAGACTCGTAGATTGATGACTAGCCCAATTGTCAGTTGTCATCAGAGAGGCCTCACCCAGCAGATGCAGATCCACAGGCAAATGTTAGACAGAGCTCAGGGAATCCTGAGGCAGGATGGTAGGAACCAGAGGGGACACCACAAGAAAACTCACAGATCAACTAACCTGGGCTCATAGGGGCTCACAGAGATGGGACAGATAACCAGGGGACCTGCATGGGACTGACCTAGGTCTTCTGCATATGTTACAGGTGTGCAGCTTAGTCTTCCTGTGGGACTCCTAACACTGGGAGCAGGGCTGTCTCTGACTCCATTGCTGACTTTTGGAACCCCTTTCCTCTCACTGGGTTGCCTTGCCCAGACTTAATATGAGGGGACATGCTTAGCCTTATTGTAACTTGATATGCCATGTTTGGTTGATATCCATGGGAGGGCCTGCCTTTTTCTGAATAGAAACGGAGGAGGAGTAGATGGGAGGGGGGTGTAGAGGGGAAGTGTGGGGAGGAAGTGGGAGGAGAGGAGGGAAGGGTGTAAAATAATATTTGTTGTCATTATTTTAAAAATACACATATGGGCTAGGCACCATAGTGGTGATAATCCCAGCACATGAGAGGCTGACATGGGGGAATTGCGTTTGAAATCAACCTGTGCCACATAGTGAGATCCTGTCAAAAACCAACCAACCAAACAAACAAACAAAACCCCAGAAAATACAAGGGGAAAAACTCCAAAACCAAAACCCAATCATATATTAGAAAGGCTGGAGTGAGGTGGGATACGAGAACCACAGCAAAGCCTCACAAAAAACGTCTCTAGTCCCCCTTGCAGACTCCGCAGGCCAAGGTCTGGATCCCTCTTCTTCTAAGCCTCCTCTGGACTTACTGTGCCAGCTTCAGACCCTTCATCTCCCCTATTAAGGTGCAGGGGCTGAGCGCTGTACCACTGAGCTACACCCCAGCCTCCAAGGACCGTTTGAAAGGTGATTTGGAAGCAATCTGAAAGCATGGGTTTCTGACATGCTTTTCTAATTTCAAAATTATCTTGTCTATACCTATTTCCACAACAAAATTCCAACCAAGTTATATCCACTCCTCCTATTTGGATCTTTAATTTTATTTACTGTGGTTTTGGATATACACGGTCAGCTCTGGTCTGAAAATCCCAGAAATGAGCAATTCATAAATTATAGATAACTTCAATTGTAGCATCTTGCTATAATTGTTCTATTTTATTTGTAATTATTGTTAGTCTTACACTGTGCCTTACTTAAAAATTAAAATATAATAGATATATATTCATGATAGCCTAAATGTCTATTGGCAGATAAACAGTAAAAAAAATGTAGCCCATGTATGCCTGGGATTTTATTCAGGTGTACAGAATGAGCTGCCATTTATTGGAAAACAGGCGCAATTGGAGATCATTATGTAAAGCAAAACAAGCCAGACTTAAATGGGGCTGGGAACAGAAATAAGCCAGTGGAGGCAGAGCTTGTCTACTATTAGGATTGTAGAAAGGAGTGTGGGAACTAGGAATACCTCTTTGGAATGAACCCTAGAGCTCTGTGGAATGCGGCTGGGAGGCAGATTCTGACTAGGTGGTTGAAGGAGTGTGTGAGGCTCCAAGGAATCAGGGGCAATAAGCACCAAGTCTACCATGCCGCCAGAGGGTGTGTCCTAAGTGGGGAGGGAGGACTTGGTTTAGCATAACAGGCACATTGTTTGGCACCATGAGGCTAGGAGCGAGTGATGAGGTCCTTAAGAGGGGCTAAGTCCTCACTGGAGTAGGCTTCTTACACAGGAACACCTAGTGCAGTGATCTCTCTAGTGGCTGCCTTCCTTTTCCATGCATGGAAAACTTGTGAAGTCTATCCCTTATTTTCGCCATGTGGGTCCTGGGAAATTGAACTAAGGTCATCAGGCTTGGTGGCAAATGTCTTTACTCCCTGAGCCATTCTGCTAGCCCTCAATGTATTTTTTATTATTACTCTACCAAGAAAATTAGATACTTTTTCCTAATATCTCCCCATCTCATGGCCACACACATACATACATGCATGCACACAACACACACACACACACAGGTGTGTATGTGAGTGTTTGTGTATACATGTATGTGAGCATGTGCACACACACACACACACACACACACACACACACACACACACACCTATTCATTCTGTTGAATGAATTTGGAGAAGCCTGACTAATTCATTCCCCATTTCTATAGATTAAAATTTTCATCTGAAATTTTGTGGAAATTTTCAATTTCTTTCTAAATTTACATGGAAAATGAAGAATTTGGAGTAAACAAAACAGAAATCTAGAGTACTAATATTACTAGAGTAATAATAATTTCAGACTCTTAAAATATATACCATAACCAATATACCATGACATTTATACAATGATGGTAGTATAGATCAATGGAACAAAACCAGAGGTCTAAAAATAGACACATATCTACATAATCAATTGAGTTTTGACAAGTAGCAGAATGGGAACACGATACTACTTTCAACAAAGAATATTGGAATTTTAGTTCAGGAGAAAAGGAATTTTGCCCTTATTCTGTACCACACACAAGCAAGTTGAAATGAACCATAGATTTCAATGTAAGGACTAAAAGTACTTTTCAACTTAGAAGAAAGAAGGAAAAACAGTGTTTGTGTACTCACTTTAAACCAACATGCATGCATCCATGCCTGTGCATGCCCGAGTGTGTGAGTGTGCGTGTGCCTGTGTGTGTGTGTGTGTGTGTGTGTGTGTGAGTGTGCGTGTGCCTGTGTGTGTGTGTGTGTGTGTGTGCTTGCTACATTGGCTTATGTAAGCATAGAGGCTGGCATGTTCACACTTGTAGTGTGATCTATCTGGTAGGCTCAGGGCCTAGGAAAGCTGTTGCTGGCCAAGCTTAAGCCAATGCCCCAGAGAACTGCCTTCCTCCAGGGGAGGTTGGCTTGGGGTTCTCTTAGGGCCTCTGCTGGTGGGACAAGACCCACATGCCTGTGGAGGGTTAAGTGGAGGACTTTGCCCAAAGGTCACTGAGTTACCTAGTGGAGGAATGTGATTTCTTTACATTCATTTGGGCTTGATCTTTTTTCCTTTCTACAGTGTTTTATGGTTTTAAGTACACACATTTTTCATAAAGGAAGTTAGACCTGTCTATAACTGTTTCCTGGTTTTTGAAATTATTATAAATGTTCTTTGTAAAGTCTTTGTTTTGTTCTGTTTTGTTTTTTTGTGGCGGAAGTATTTTGTCACAGGGTCCCCTGTAGTCTGGGCTGGAGCTGACATCACTGTATTGAAGATGACCTTGAACTCTGACCCTCTGACACTAGAGATGGGGTTATAGGCCTTTGGTCACCACACTCAGAATTTTGATTTTCAATCTTTTTTTTTGTTTTTTTTTTTGTTGTTGTTGTTTTTTTTTGTTGTTGTTGTTGTTTTGTTTTTGGTTTTTGGTTTTTTGATACAGGGTTTCTCTGTATCTCTATTGCTTTAGAGCCTGCCCTGGAACTAACTCTGGACTAGACCAGTCTGGACTCAAACTCACAGAGATCTGCCTGCCTCTGCCTCCTGAATGTGCACCACCAATGCCCGGCTGACTTTCAATTTTTTATTTATGATTTTTGTATGTTATTCTTGAGACCAATTTAATGTTAAAGTAACATGTTAGTCTAGTAACTTTCTGGTAAATTATACTGGTGTTGTAAAAAGAAAAAGTGTATACCATCATATTGAACAAGCAGTGACCTTATCTTTTATATATATACATATATATATATATATCTCCACCACACAGCAGCAGAAGGCTTTTTGAGAAAATACTGTCTTGCTTCTGCTGTGTTGAGACACGGGGAGACGTCTCTCTGGCTCTTCTGCTATTGCTGCCTCTGCCCTGGGAGTAACATTTATTCTTCTAGTTCAGTGTGCCCATTGCCTTTCTAATGGCTAATTTCAGCTTTCCCCTAAAGACCTGAGACTCTAGCAGACCACACCCAAGTGTTTATTTATTGTCTATCTTGAAAACCTCTTGTGTCTTTGTCTACTCTGAATTTACACTGCTGGGTGCACACTAGGTGAGCTCCACCTCATCCCAGCTCTATGTATGGTTTTTTATCAGTTCAAGTTTACCTTCAAAGTGAGTTCAAAGTACATGTTCTCTTCTCTGCAGGTGTACTGGATTTTTCCTTACTCTCTCAGTAGAATCTGCCAGAGAAGCCATCTGGGCTAAAGTTATCTCTGAAGCGATGAATCAAATTTCTTTAGTAGTTATATGGAAAGTGTTATCTATTTCTTATCAAATTAGCATTAGTGCTTTGTATCTTTTAAGGCATTTTGCAATTGTATCTTGGCCATCAAGTGTAATGGCACAATCATACTTTATTTTGAAATTTTATACACGTATAAACTGTATATTAAGGTTATCCCTCCTCATTAGTGTTATCTGTCCACCACTTTAATTTCTGTAAGATCTGTAGTTGTGCCTCTGCTCCCATCATCATTATTGGGGATTTGTCTTTTCTCTTCCGTTCCTTGATTATTTCACCCAAAAGTTTATTGGCTATGGTGATCTTTTCAAAGAACCAAGTATTTGTGTCCTTGGGTTTCTTCTCTGTTTTTTTCCTATTATTATTTCTTTCATTTATGCCCTAATCTATTATTTTTCCTTCATTGCTTTGCTTATTTATTTACTTTCTTCTTTCTAATTTATCAAGATGTAAGCAGAAATAATCAAATTAACCCCCCCCTTTTTCCTAAGCCACAGCCATGGGGCCTGTTGAGTCACAGGCTTACACTACAGAACTGACACCACAACCCGGGCCCTGCTGCAGAGCCCTTGCTTGCCTTGGGCCTCTCAGGACTGTTGCCTCTCCACATAAGCTTCTGAAAAGGCAGGAGCAGGCTCCCCTGTGTGGCCATGGGCATCTTCCGATCCTAGCAGGTCTGTGAAGGGCCAGGCTCCTTCTTCAGGGTGAGTTGTACAGTTCTATCCTGGAGAGTCTTTTTAATTGCTCCAGACCACTTTGCTGATGTGTTGTAGGGCCCTGCATGGCCCCTGAGGCACCTCAAGCAAGCCTGAAGCTGTTGGCTGGAACACTTGCCCCACAGTTGTTACTGGTACTCTGCCTGATTTGCTAACACACATCAGCTGGGGAGGAACTAAGCTTGAGAACTTGCACGCTTGACTCTTGATTGTTTTCCACGGTGCTGTGAGTCAGTATATAAGCCCGCACCTTCCCCTCAATAAACAGCATTCAGCATTCCAGCATTCCTGTTGCATGAATGACCTGCTGTCTTGTCTTTTATTTAAATCTCCAGGCCTTCACCCCATTAGTGGAACAGATTGTGGCCCAGGCACTACAATGTGTTTCCCTGAATCTTTAAACACCCATTTTGGGGGTGCACATATCTTAGCAAATCTTCAGAAAGACTTGCTCCTTCTTGCTTATATGACCTGGTTAACAAAATGCCACCAATATAGTGAAATGATGTCAGGAGCTTTGAGAAATGCCCAAATAGATGATATCAGTTTGGACTGGACATAATTGCAAAGTGTTTTTTTACGTCCATGCATGGTTAGAATGTGTAGTTGGTTGATGCTGCCCACTAAATGTATGTGTACTTGGACATACAGATATGACTGTGATGGTTTGAATATTAATGGCCCCCATAGGGTCACATATTTGAATGTTTCGTCATTAAGGAGAGGTACTATGTGAGAAGGATTAGAAGAAGGTGTGACCTTGCTGGAGTAGGTGTGGCCTTTGGAGTAGGTGTGGCCTTGTTGGAGAAAGTATGCCATTAGGGAGGGCTTTGATGTTTCAAAAGCCCAAGCTAAGTCCAGTGTTGCGCTGAAGTCTGAGGATCTGAATGTAGTATTCTCTACTTCTCCAGCGCCATGTCTGCCTGTATGCCATCATGCTCCCTGCCATGATCAGAATGGATTAAACTCCTGAGACAGTAAAGCCTGCCTCAATTAAATGCTTTTTTTTTTTTTTTTTTTTTTTAATGAGAGTTGCTATGGTCATGATGTCTCTTCACAGCGATAGAACATTGGCCAAGACAATGAGCTTACTTGCAGTGAGAACCTTTGAAGACACAATTCTGTCAAAGCCCTCTTGGATTAGGGTGGGCCCAACTATGTGTTTAGAAGAGAAGGGGAGACCCACTGTGGGGAAGGTCTTGTGAAAGTGGGGCCGAGACTGAAATATGTCTGACACCAACAAGGTTGAAGTGTTTCTGATTGCCATTAAGAGGCGGAAGATGCAAGACTATCTACAAGAGCATGGTCTGCCCATGCCTTTGTGTCAGATTCTCAGCTTCCAGGGCTACAAAGGATACATTTCTGATGTACTAAGCCAATACATTTATGGGAACTTGTTACAGGAGTGTTAAGAAAATGACAGACACATTTATCAGACCAGATCCAAAGCTACACGCTGAGAGCTGGTGCTGGTAAATATGCTACCTGTTGTGGTTAGTGTTTTGTCAACTTGACAAAAGCTAGAGTCATGAGTAGAGAGAGCCTCAGGTGAGAAAGGGCTCTTACCAGATTGACCTGTGGGCAAGCCTACCGGACATTTTCTTGATTGATGGTGCGTAGGGGAGGGCCCAGCTCACTGTGGGGACTGCCACTCTCTGGGCATGTGGTCCTGGGTGGTATGAGGAAGCAGGCTGAGCACAACAGCTTCTGCCGCCTCCATGTTCCTGCCTTGATTTCCTTTCACCATAGGCTGTGAGCTGAGAAGTGAGAACAATCTTTCCATCCCAGGTTGGATTTGGTCAGTGTTCTATGACAGCAACAGAGAAGTAATGAAGATGCCATCCTTGGCACAGACCTACAGGTGGGCTGAAGCTCAGTTGAATCTTGTATCCACGGTGGGCAAGGGATGTGCTAGAAACTTTCTCTGTAATGAGCGGTTACACCTCTCAAACCCTAAGGGACACTAGATTGTGGTTAGACTCCATCCCTGAAACCCCCGTCCCTGGGGTTTTAAGTCCTGTGTCAGCCAATGCTCTCTTAAACAGGGTTCTGTCGGTTCCTTTAACCCAGCATCCTCAGGAGCCACTTGGCAGCCTCCCATGGCCCTGCCTATGCCCTGCTCACCTGGATCTGGAGAGGCTTTTATGTAAAATGCCTCCCATCCTGCCACAGTCCAAGCACAGTTGTCTTATGATGAGATTTGGACCTAAACTCAGACTGACTGACCGCGGCTTCTGCTCACGGCTGCAGGAGTCTCTAGGACGGTATAAGGAGCTTTTCTATCTCTCTCACTGTCGTAAGTGTCACAGAACCACACAGAGGGAAAAAAATATTACCTTTGGCTCATGGTTTCAGAGCCAGCGGTGAGGCACAGCGTCATGGCAGTGGGCATGTGGAAGAGGAAGCTGTTCACCTCCTGGTGGACAGGAAGTCGAGCGGAGCAGGCACAGGAAGAAGCCTAGCTGAATATCCCCAGGGTAAAAGCCATCAGCGAACCACTTCCTCCAGAGGGCCCCACCCTCTGCAGAGCTACTTCCTCAATGGCGGGTTGGATTTTTGACTATTGATGGACTAAGTCTTTCATTAGGTCAGAGTCTGATGATCTAATTGTCCCTGGAAACACCCCCATAGACACATCCAGGGGACTTAGTAAGCTCCAGTGCTCTCCACCCCATGAAGCCATCAGATTAACCACCTCAGGCTCTTGGACACTCAAACCTCATTGCTCATGGAGACTGGTTGCTCTGAGCTCAATTTTCCTTATTTTAGGGCATTGATGGAATTTGTCAGCGGTCATCCGATTCCAGTGTTTATAAAAACCTCTTCTGTCATGCCTCTCAAGCACCAAAGCTCCTGAAAAAGGCAGTGTATGCCTGTCACCTGTAACTCCAAGCCCCAGGGGTGGCCCGGGTGAAAGTCTCAGCAACTGCAGCGCTATTGCACGGCACTACCCCAAATCCTAAATTCTAGCCACACAGCTTCTTCGGATTCCCTTTTTGCTTGTCTGTTTGCTAGCAAAACTCCCATACTGACTATTCTTGTTTGGGTTCCTTGGAACGGAGCCCAAGACAAGTAATTGTGTAATTGATCCACAAGGTTATTAAAAAAAAAAAAATAAATCTTGTCAGGGAAGAAAGTAAGCAGAATAAGAAAAGGGAAAAAGAGTAGAACAGGGCAAAGTCCAGTCATGGCTGTGGGAGGAGCCATGGCTGTGGGAGGGGTCTTGGCTGTGGGAGGGGTCATAGCTATGGCCTTGGGAGAGGCTGTGGTGGAGCCATGGGAGGGGCCATGGCTGTAGAAGGGACTGTGGCCGTGGTGGGATAGGTACTATGGCCATTGGAGGGATCATGACTGTGGAAGTGGCTGTGGCTGCGGCCATGGGAGGGTCCGTGACTGTGGGCTGGGCTGTGGCTGCGGGAGGGGCCATGGCTGTGGGAGGGACATGTGAAACATGAATTGTACTGTAGTCATTCTTCGCATTGGGACCAGTGTCTTTTGGATCCTTTGATCTGTCAGCTGTTGTCTGTAGGCTGCACTTGCTGAAGTGGGGTTTAGTCTCTGGGCCTGGGTGACTCTCGTTAGCGGATTACAGAGCTCCAGAGAAGGGAACTATTACCTACCCGATGCACAGAGGTCCAGACGGAGGGTCTGAGAGGGCAGCAATGTAATTCAAGGCTAGTGTGATGTGGTCTAACTTCTGTGCAGGGTGTAGGTAGATTGGTGGTTTCCGAACTTGCGAACACCTTTAACACCTCATGCACATCTGTGACAGTGAGGGGTTTTCTCAGCAGCATTGCTGACCCTTTACAGAGCACCTAGCCCTACAGGACCTGTCCACTGAAAGCCTTTGGTTTTCAAGACAGGGCTATCCCCTCTCTTCCATGGCTTAGAGCCACTGACTTAGAAGTGTCTGTGGAGTGAGCACATGTGTTCTAGTATTGAACTTCAGGTTTTGTTATGAAAAGATTTTTTAAAAAATATTTGAAATCATAAGATTGGTTACTATTTAAGATGACATGAATTTGTCACCAAACACAAGCTGTGATGGGGGAGGACAACTCAGTCACACAGTCAATTGCAGAATGAATTAGAACTAAAGCGGCTACACACACGTCCTCCGGAGAGCAGCCAGTGCTCTAACCACCAAACCACCTCTCCAGCCCCAGAATTTAAAAAGTTCTTGTTGAGTTTATTTTTATTTTGCATGATTTTAAAGCATCACATCTTTCAAATGCACATGCCCAGCACTCTCTTCTAACGCCTTTCCAGATTTGTCTTTCAGGCTCAGCTTCTTTTTATTTTATTTTCTTAAACATAATTCTTTATTGATTTTTTGGGGAATTTCACGTCATGCACCCCAATGACAGGTAAGTCTAGAAGGTTGAAAAAGGCAACTTAAGACAGGCACAGTCATTTGTACTGTGGCAGAAGTGAAGGTATTAATAAAAAAATTAAAAGGGGGGAATTGTCAGGGCCCATTGTTACTAACTCTGTTCCATCTTGACTGAAGGCCAGAGACTTCAAACCTATTCTTGCTCCTCAAGGTTAAACAACAGGACGTTTGGCCCAAGGTGTGGCTACTGGATGTGTCAATCTTTGAGACGTAATAACAGAATGTTTGATTTAGGGCATGGTGACCAGATGTTTTGGGTATTGGGAAGGTAATTATGCTTGTTCATGGTAAGGAAGTCTTTTGCTCTCCCCTTTTGCTTGGGGTGTAGAAGGATGATGAGTAATAAACCTGTGGCGGCTGCAGTATTCACTGAGTGCCCTCCTTCCGACTCTCTCTTCTGTCTCTTCTCTCTTCTTTACTCAGTCCTCATTTCCCCTTTCAGCTACGTTTGAACTCATTGGCTGGACCTCACAGCCCTGGTGACAGCAAGGCCCTTGGACACCAACATGATCTCAGGTGGCTGTCCAGACCCCAAGCAATCACTCAGCCTTCCCTGGCCAACAACAGGAGCCATGGACATCAACCCAGCCCCCAGATGCCGCTGGGCTCAATCCAGACATGGTCCACAGCAGCAGAGGCTCAGTTTCTTAATCCATCATGTTTGTGCTCTTGGTCTGGGCTGGGGAATCTGCCATTTTCTTTTCTCTGAGTTAAAGGCTGCATGCTATATCTGCTTCTTCTAGTCTGCTTCTTGGGTTTTTCATAAGCCAATCAGCTCCGTGGCCCTTTAAACACCTTATCATCTGTTTTAATATCTGCTGCATTGTTTGCACAAATAATTCTTTCTTTTTTACATTTTTAAAGGTATTCTCATACATTTTCTCTTTCAAGTAAATTTTAGCATCAGCCTGTCCAGTCTACACACACACACACACACACACACACACACACACACACACACACACACCTTGAAGGGCAGTGACTGGGGAGGCATTGAATTTATAGCTTAATTCAAGGACATCTGACATCTTTACAATATTGAGTGTTTCCATCCAGGTCCGTGGTTACACCTTTCATTTATTCAGGCCTTCTTTTATGTTCCTCAGTAAAATTTTATGATTTTCTTCACATAGGTCCTGAACATTTCTTCATAGGTTTATTCCTAGGTATTTTATGTATTTTTGTTGTTGTTTTCACTGGGAATGAGCCTGGAGGGTTTCTGGGTTGAACTTACATCATGACATGATTCTTCAGCCTGAGACGAAAAAGCAAAATGTCTCTAGTATTACTTGTTCCTGAGTTGAGACTCCTGCTCTCTCCCTTCAGCGAGCCAGTGGATAATGCCAACTGCAGAAATGGGGTTCCCTTTCTCTAGGGTGCAGTTCTTGGAGTGTGGTGTAGGACTTAGTGCTACCCCAGCCCACAGTGTAGGGGCAGGGGCAGGTGTCACCTCCGTGAAAAGTAACCTGCAACGCGCTGGCTTTCTCAGCTCCTTGCCCTCTCCACTGCCCCTGTGAACACAGGGCTCCTTTGGAAGTCTCTGCCTCCTTGGCAGCTCTGCTGGAGTGTGGTTTCCTCATGGTCTGCCAACCCAGTCCCATGTGTTTCCGTCTTTCAGGAACTGTGAACAAAGTAAGTCTTTGGTTACCCAAAAATGCATCCATTTTTCCTTTTCAATCTGGCTTTTCTTTGGAGAGACTTGGAGCGGGGCTGGTAGATGGGCATGCCTCAGTTGTATTACTGATTCAATCTCTTTTCTTGTTAATTCATGGGAGTAACACATGTTTGTACGGAGATACAGGGGCCATCAAGGGAGGGAGAAGTGAGAGAGGCAGGTAAGAGACAATGACTGAGTGACTATAGGCCTTGAGTATGATGGGGTAAGTTCAAGGACAAGAGGCTGTTATTTCCGGCTTTGGATGGACAGGAGAGGTCAAGGACGGGCACAGAAGTGGAAGATCCTTACAGATGTGGCTGTGGTCAATAACTGTGCCCCCAGCACTATACTCCTTCTGTGTTGTATTAGTCAGGGCTCTCTGGAGACATTGCATATAGAAGGACCAGAGAGGTGCTTGTGATTATGGCAGCAAAAAAGTTCTGTGACCGACCACCTGTATACCGAAACCCAAATCTCTGGGGTCAGTGACCTGGAGGTGGGGTGCTGAAAGCAGTCTATTGCAAATGGTATGGAGGAGAGAATGCTGGAAAGTGTGTGTGTGTGTGTCTGCATGCATGTGCGTGTGCGTGTGTGTGCGTGTGCGTGTGCGTGTGCGTGTGCGTGTGTGTGTGTGTGTGTGTGTGTGTGTGTGTTTGTGTGTGTGCATCATTGTGTATCTGCCTGGAGTACTTCCAGACACTTCGATCTTTCCTAGTTACAGAAAAACACTATAGAATTAAAATCTAGGCAGAGAGAGATTGCCTTGGGGAACGTCCTCTTGGCAAATTAGGAAGCCACTTCTGTCTCTTTGGGGCCCTTACCCCAAGTCTTGGCATTCTCTTAGTCCCCATTTTTCTCTCTTCCTCCCACAGAGGAAGTCTGGGTAGCAGTCATCTGCATGGGTTAGAGCAGCATCTCTGACACTTGAGTCTGAAAGGGACAAAGCCATTTTCCTGCTGCTATTTTAGACTATCCTCCTGTTCCCAGGAAATCCAGCTTCTACGTGGAAACCTCTTGGAGCCAGATTACCTGGCTGGGCCAGCTGAGTTCATTCTACACAAGCAGAAGACCATGTTCCTTGTCATTTGTATGCCCAGCATTTTCTGAGGAGGATGTATAGATTCTCCCAGTGGGTGAGCCAGGCAACTGCAGCCTGCACTTATCCCCGACAGTTGGAGGAGCTGGCCAGAGTGTTCTGTCTTGGCCTGAGGTCTTCACCCCAGCAGGTGAGAAATCTCCTTTGGCATTCAAAGCGGAACGTTTGTTTACCAGGCTCCATAACCAGAATTGATTTTCCTGATGGTCCCTGGGCCTTGCTAGCTGAGTCTGCCCCACTCCTAGAAAGAAGTTCAAATAGAAGTTGGTGTGTTCGGCAAGAGGAGAAGCACTTTGAATGGCCCTGTCTACACTTCCAGCTGCCTGGGCAGCGTCTGAAGTTTGTTCAGACCCACGATGGGAGTCCCAGGTAGAGAGCAGACTCAAGAGTTTGGTGCTGGAGGGAACATGGTGGAAAACTTCCATGTGTGTCTCATCCCCCTTCCTCCCCAAAATTTCCTCTTTTCCCCTTATTTATTTCTTTCCCCCAGAAAACCGTGTGATTTTATATGCTTTTCTCTGCATGTATTAAACTAATCGCACAGCTGAATAGCGGTTCTTAAAACCTGGACATTCACCAAAAAGAAGTTTGCCAGCACAGGCAATTAAGCTTTCTTCTTTGAACAATGGCGTGACTGACTGGCACATTTGAAATGCGAGCGTGTTTTTTTTATTCCTCTGTTCATCCTTCAAGCTGATAAACAGCAACAATGGGAAACAGCTGGGACAGGGAAACATTTGGGTTTGTATTTTCAAAGCAAGCGAAAGAAACCCGTCAGTGTGGGCCAGATCCCGTCTTCCGCCTGAGGGCCAGCCGGCATTTGGGGAGGGAGAAATACTATACATATTTCTAATCAAACATTACATATTTATTAATGTGCAGCTGGTGCATTGTATTCTGAGGGTTGCTAGGGGGGTCTTTCCCCCACCCCCACCCCACCCGCCTTGTTCCTCTAACGTGTCTTGTCTGGCAGGCTGGTATTGTTCTCTAACTGACATTACTTTATAAGACTCCAGAGCCGGGCACATTTACTACGAGTCATAGAGACAGTTGCTCTCCGTCTCTATGTTGTGTGACGTAGGTGCCATTTGAGCCTTAGTTTCTGTTTGGGGCACTGATGGGGGAGCAGCAGAGGTCTCTTTAGGCGGGTGCACTCAGCACCACCTATGGGGAACACACCTAGTGCCATTCCCATTGTCACCCTGGACACTTTCTTTGCAAGCTGTAGCTCCTGTCCTGCCGGCTGTGTTCTTCCTAAACATGGGAGCTGATGTATTTAGGTGTTTATTGAGATTAAACTTTCCGTGCACTCTATTGGAGCAGGGGGTTGGATCTGTCCATTGGTGGGGAGGCCCACCTTGTCAATTTCCATTGAGTGCCGGAAGGAGCTATCACTTTATCATCATTTGTCAGCAGCCTGACAGGTTTTACTCAGCTCGGCCTCCTCCTGGGCCAGCTGTCATAACTTCATTGGCTTTTATGGCAGCAGCTGATTTCCCTTCGGTGATTGTCAAATGAATCTACTTTGCCTTGATATTGGCAATACACTAAACGTAAAAGACGGAAGAGACAAAACTGTGAAGCAACAGACACGAGGGTTCCTGCCACAATCTCCACCTCTCTGGGAACTGTCACCCCTGTCCGTCTTTGGAAATCCTGAGCAAGGGAGGGATGGATCTCCTAGAACATTTAAATCACAGCAAGACCAGCCTTCCTTTGCCCCTCCAACTCCCTGAAAACTTAGAATGAGAGTTTAGGAAGGGCTCTAGGCCCAGGAGAGGGGACAGGTGGGTGTTAGAACCATGCTGTGGTAGGGTTTCCCCTTTGCACCTCAGTTTCCCATGTTTCCTGGGAGAAGCCAGCTGGAACTAAACGTTCTCACACTGGTTCACATTGGAGCAGCAATGGTGATGGGAGAGAGGGCTGGGAGGTGACAGCAGCCAGCTGGAGGGCTCACGCCTCCTTGTAGGGCAGCCACCACTTATGGGCAGCCAAATGAGAAAGCAGAGTTTAAATTTTTACGTCAACTGCTTTAATTTCTATAACTTCTGATGTTGGGTTAAAAAAGAAACCAACTCACTTTGCTGGAAAAATAAAATGTCTGTTGGCACTGCCATCCTGATGGCTATTAATACAGCCACCGCCCATGAGTGTTTCACATGGGTCCCACTGTTAGGATGAGGCTAGAAGCTAGGCCTGTCCCATGTCACAGGTAAGGAGCTGGAACCTTTCCCACAGCCATTCTCTTTGCTGTCAGCTGATCAGGTAACTGACCTCCAGGAGCCTAGAGAGTTGCTGACAAGGGACCTTGGCCTTCACAGAAAATGTGGCTTGTGCTTGAAGATGCTCTCCTAGAAAAAGCCAAAATATTTCAGTGTTCCGTCTACTTTGTGCTACCCTTGAAAAATGCAACCGGCTTCCGGAATTTTCCCACTCTGTCACCTAGTGTTCCAGACTTACAGATTTCCCTTCGGTAAGGAGAAAATGCTTATGTTAATTACTAACTGAGGGCAGTTAGTAGGTGGGGAAGCTGAGGGCTTGCCTCCTGTCCACTGCAGCTTTTCTTGAGGCTTCTTGAGGTTTCTGCCTCAGGCTTCCGAGGTTGTAGGAGAAGGTGCACTCCCTTCTCTGTTCCCAGGGCAGCCCTTTAGCCTCATGATTGCACATTTATACAAAGCTGATTAGCTCTTTAATAAACATCTGTGGGATAAATGTTTGGTGAACACAGGGGGATTTGAAGAAAGCTTTATTTCTCTTTGGCTGTATGTTTCTGTTATTGCTGTCATTTCTTTTTTCTTCTTTGCTCTCACAAACCAACAGGTATATGCAGTTTAACACATGTCACTCAATTCATGTGTCTACACATGGCTCAACACACATGGATGGAATGCTTTCGTGTGGCTCATGTGTTGTACACACACTTACCTGTGGGTCAGTTTACATCGTACACACTTACATGTGGCTTGAGTTGCATGTGGTTCAACAAGTACATGTGTACACAAATCATGAAATTCAGACATTCCTGTAGGGTTGGGATTCATGGCTGCATCGCCAAATGCTCCTGCACCTGCCCAGGCTGAGAAGTGAAGAAGGAAATCAGGGTCTGCATCAGCCTCTATGGCTAGATGACACACCAGGAGGTGGTAGGCAATGCTCACTGGTCGACAGAGCTATCTAGCTTATCCCTCAGGGCCCTTCAGCTGTGCCTGTGAGGTCCATCAGTAAGAAACAGACCCAGGCTGGTGGGTGAACAGAGAAAGAGGTGGGGCTTTGGGTTTAATTTCAGCTGCACAGCCAGTTCTGAGGATGTGAGTGTATCTGCCAGTAAAGTGGTGGATGCCAACAGTTCGAGAGGGCCACATCTATAGGCGAAGGAAGAAGACCCTCTCTCCCCTGCAGCTGCCTAGGGCAATGTCCCCTCTGCTGGCTTGTATGAATCCAGAGGCTCCTAAAGGCTGCTCTCTTGAAGATGGGAGGGGGCTCATTTCCCTGGGGGAAGCCTTGGTAGTTCAGCCTTGTAGAATGGGGGCTACTATCCTTTCCCCCAGAGTGTATTTTATTCTGGGGTACTTTGCGGACCACGGAGGCAGATTCTGTTGGATGGGGCAACTGGCAGACAGGTCCTGCCTCTCCAACTCACTTCAGAGGGAAGTGAAAGGAGGGGGCTGGTGAGGAGGGGAGAACGTTTGAGGGTAGTGGGAACGTTAACGCTTGTCCACAGTATAGCCCTAGGGTATATTCCACAGACATGCCTACACTGTGGGGGGGGCTTTTCATAATTTCTCCACAGACACTGACCACGAGTTGCTGTCTTTCAATTCCAGGTCCGTTTCTCAGGTAACAGCAGAGAAGTGGGATTGGTGATTAGTTTTGAATGCCTGGGCTACTCAATCCTAACACAGCACCCCTACCCGCCCCCCTCCATCCTCAGAAAACACTCACCTGCCTGCTGTACTTGCAGCTTCATGCCTGGAACCTCCTTTCCAGAATGTGCCACTCCTCTTTTTTGCAGGCTCTTAAGGCTGGTGGAAGAGGGAAGAGGACTCAGGCCAGTGGGTGGCCAGCCTATTGCTCTCAGGCTCCTAAGCCAGAACTGTTGTTCCCCTTGGTTTTAGGGAGGGAAAGCCTAGTCTTTCAGAGGAAGAAGTTGGCCATGGGCCTGAGCCCACTGTCCCTGCTCAAGGTCATCAGCAAGCAGCAGCCTCTGCAGGCCAGGACACAGAAGCTGGCAACAGATAAGGGTAGATGTACCTGCATTATCACAGCTCCTTAAGCGAGGATGAATATGTAAATCTTTCCCACAGCCTCCTGGATTACGGGAGCGGGGACTGCCTCCTCTGTAGCAATTCCGAGGGTAAAATTGATTAATATTTGTTTTCAAAATGACATGCAGTGATGTATGAGCCCCTTTACAACTTAAATTAATACTTTAAAGAGATGAATGGTCTCTACAGAGGGTGTTAAAGTTCAAGCCCGGGGAATTTGCATATTTATATTACAGCCAACTGATAGTAATTGTGGGACCAGTCTGTAATGCTGTTCGTTTGTCATTTTCAGCCAGGTTTGCTTCTGCCAGGGACCTCATTAAGTCCCCAAGACTCAGCCCCTCCTGATGCTGGGACCTGAGCCTGTGGACAAGGCACAATTCTGCCTCTTGGTCTCCTGGAGCTAGAGGCCTACTTGGAAGTGAGTACCTATTTGGTGGGGGCAGATGCTTGGAGACTGTTGGTCTGCAAAGCCCTTTAAATGCCCCCAGGAGACAAGGTTTCCTAGTATTTTCAGGGTTAGCCCTCAGGCTAGAAGTAACCAGGGTACAAAGGGTGCAAGCTAACTCCTTTCTTTGAGAGGTGTCTGGAAGCAATTTCAGAGACGAGAAGAAAGCAAAGCACCCATTATTAAGCAGGTGACTGCTACAGGCAACAGGGGTGCAGCCCTGAGGGGGCACCTGGGGCCACACTGTGGAGTGCCTTTGGGATTGGCCCACCCCAGGTGACAGTGTTTATCTTCCATTCTATGTGTCATTGGCTGAGGGTTGCTCCCTGGGGTGGTAATTCCCAGAACCTGAGGCCTGGCTTCAAAAGTCACTGAGAGTCCCAGGCCAGTGGGTGGCCAGCCTGTTGCTCTCAGGCTGCCAAGCCAGAACTGTAGTTCTGCTTGGTTTTAGGGAGGGAAAGCCTAGTCTTTCAGGGAAGAAAGAAATTGGCCCATCTAAGAAAGTGAGGGTGTAAGGTGTGTTTAGCTCCCCTGGCTCACGCTTGAACACACAGATAGATATGGAAGCAGACACTTTCTATTGGTAGAGTAGTTTTGCATTTTCATAGACTAAAAGCAGAATTCCTAGGGCTGAAGAGATGGCTCAGTGGTTAAGAGAACTTGAGAACTTCTCCTTGCTGAAGACCTGGGCTCAGTTTCCATGTGACAACTCACAACTATTCATAGCCCTAGTTCTGGGGTGTCTGACGATCTCTTTCTGCCTCTGCAGGCACCAGGCATGCATGCAGTGTACAGATATACATGCTAAAAAAAAAAAAAAAAACCACTTAGAGGAGTCTGAAAAATAAAAATCGAAAGAAGCAGAATTTATTTCACATATGCATTCTGCTCCCATCCCCATGCTTGCACGTGTGTGTGCACGCGCTCACACACACACACACACACACACACACACACACACACACACACATTTTGGTTTTGTATATTAGTGGCAGAATTGGCCACAGTTCACTGCTACTCCTCCTCTGCTTGGGGCAATGTGACACTCAGTTTTTCATGGGGGAACTGGCATCTGTCACTGCCTTACTTCTTGAACTTGTGAGTTTCTGTGGCCATACTCTGAATTTCTCCTGGAATTTTGTGTCTGCCAGGAGCAGCCTAGATTAGTTTGCTAGAGAAGGACAGGCCACTTAGCAGTGGACAGCCCAGAGAGGGGTTCTGGCCAAGGCCCAGGTGAGATGAGTGGGGTGTCATTAGCTGCTGTAATAGCCACCTACAGATGCATTGTGCCTCTGTAGATTAGATTAGATTAGAACTTCTTGTTTGATTTGTAGACTTGTCTATAAGAGTAAGTCACTTAGATAAGCCACCGGATTTGGGGCTGTTTGTTACATATCATTGTGGCTATTGGTAATGGACAAATGACTTATAGACTTATACTGAACTAGGTCACTCTTTACAGATTAGCAAATGTAAGCAAGCCCCCAATTAGATGTTCTTTTTTTTATAAATTGTCTTGGTCATGGTGTTTTGCATACAATACAAAAGTAGCTAAATCATGATCACATATCCATGTGTCACACTGAGCTATCCCAGACTCCTCTAGGATGGCCAGCTGAGAACGGATTGGGGATTAAGAGGGCCTAGAAAGAGGCATGGAGGCAGTATGCTGTGGTCCATTCTACCTTCAGGGGATGGCGTGCTTCCCATTCAAGGGGCTGGGGCAGTTCGCTCAGGGAAAGTGGGGCATCACTGGAAGTTGGGTGAGGTAGAGAAGGAAGATGGCCTCACGTCTGGAAAGCTGGCAGGAAGCAGAAGGAAAAGGTAGGATGGAGCAGGACCCTGCACTCAAGATGGTTTTGTAGAAGAGGCTTTGACAAGTGACACCCCTCAACACACTCTCAGGATAATGTGGACAAGATATGGCAATCCATAAAGGGGAAGCCAGTGGGCAAGGACTTTTCACATCACCAGCTGACTGGCAGATCCCTCTGGCCATTCACACGCAGAAGCAAGACAGATGGCAGCTGGTGTGTTCTGATATGAAATCAGAGAAGGGAGTTTTGAGGCTATGTGCAGTGTCTGGACTGAACCATGAAACAGCTGCACGGGTCTTGACAGGCCACACCCATGTTCTCTCTCTGCAGGGGTATGTCCCTGTCAGTGTGTTGCACAGGCTTATGGAGGAAGCATGTGGCCCTTCACCCACAAACTTTAAGGAACATTGAGAATGGGACTTTCTCTCCCCTTCCACACAGTGTGATGGTCTCAGTCAGGACAACCGTCACAGACAGAGATGTTGCCTCATCCTGTTGTGTCCACAGCCATACTTGGCCATGTGTCTCAGAAAAGGCCTGTAATTCACCTGAGTTAAATTAGCTAGTTCACAAAATATACATGGATAGTACCAGCAGTGGTGTTTCTGATTGGTAGTGAGTAGTTTGTAAAATATTTGTGTCTTCCTGCTTGGAAGATTGAATCAGTTGTACTTTCTGTTCTCCCTACCCCTGCTTCTGAAGGTGGAGCAGATAACTATTTAACTAAAACCTTATTTGTAGAAACTATAATTTCTTTTCAAAACTGGATTATCTACCAGCCATGAGTAAGATGCCCCATAGCTGCCCTTCTTTCCGGCATAGGGACCTGTGACATCTCAGGTAGTCTGTTTTCCATGCTTGGGTGTTTACATAATTAAAAAGCAGGGTTACCTCCTCCCCTTCTTGCAGGAACTGTGGCATGAGTGAAGAGTTGTTTTGAGGGTTGTTTTGAGACACTGAGATTGGAGGTTGTTATAGCAGCAGCACTGACCTAACATGGTGCCATGCGAATATCAGACATTACTAGTATGTTTTACTATCATTTCTCGTGTCCATTGCACTCAGAGAATTGTCTGTGAATGTTTCTGGAGGTCAATAAGCACACTCTTCCACCAAACCTCACCCAGCCTGAACCCAAAGCCCATCTCTAATGTGCTCATGATATCTCTAACATACATCTGACGATCTGTCCAGGTTCTGCTGCCCCCATCATGTGGCTGTGAATGTGTGTGTAGGTGCATAGGTCTGTGTATTCATGTGGAGGCCAAGGGGAGATGCTGGATGCCTTCTTGTATTGCTATATACTTTAGTCCCTTAACACAGCCCCTCACCAAATCTGAAGTTGGTTGTCCTTTGGCTAGACTGGTAGCCAGAAGGCCAGGAGAGCTTCCTATCTCTGCCCCAACACCCACCAGAGCTGGATGCAGTTTTCCATGAGCGAGCCCAACCTGATGTTTCACATGGACCTGGGAATCCAAACTCAGGTCCTCACCCTTGCATATCGCTCATATCTGCCTTCTCTAGCATGAGCTCTGGGTCTTTGGTCACTGCAATCCTGAAGTCCCGCCTCTGGGACAGCTACAAAGTTGATGCTGGATCAGTCAATGACTGTTTAATGCCATTGGAGAAATCTGAGTTATGAGTGTCCTTAAGTGGTTTGTATTAGATTTCAGCATTTGTAATTGCACAAACAATATTGTAGCAACAACCATAAAAATAGAGGCAGAAAGAAAAAAAAGCCCTAATTATGCTCCCTCTAAAATTAAGGCCGTGTCCCTGCTCCCTGCATCTGTCTTCATGAGTGGGGGCTTTGAAAGCAGCTTTCAGCCAATGTTTTGTACTGTTATTTTCTTCACTTCAAAGACTCTCATGAGGACCCATTTCTGTTGAATATATGAGACCTTCGCAGTAGAGGCTGTGTATATTCCAGTTCACAGCATCACAATTCCAAGTATTTGGACATTTGAACATATTTTGCTATTTTGGTCAAAACAGCCATGGGCATCTTTGTTCATGGGAATGTCCCCTCTTCCTCTTGCCACTTCAGGATGGAAGGTTCTTAGTCTTTCAGATGCCCCTGTAAGAATATAGCATTCTGACCTACTTGTCACCCCTCTCCTACATACAGTGAGCAGTGCTGTGATGGTTTGAATGAGGTACCCCCATAAGATGCAGGCATTTGAGTGCTTGGTCTCTGGTTGGTGCCTCCAGGGCAGGAACCTGGAGGCAGGAGCTGATACGGAGGCCATGGAGGGGTGCTGCTTACTGGCTTGCTCCTCATGGCTTGTCCAGCCTGCTCTCTTATGGAATCCAGGACCAGCAATCCAGGATGGCACCACCCACAATGAGCTAGCCCCTTCCACATCAATCAAGGAAATGCCCTGTTGGCTTACTCACAGAGAGTGGAAATGTATTCTCAATTAAGATTCCTTATTCCTAGATGTGTCTAGGTTTGTGTCAAGGTGACAGAACACAGCTACCATAGTCACTGAATAACACAGCTGCAGTAGGTTTTCTGGCAGGAAATTGTCACTTGTGTCCCCTTTGAATGTGGGTTCTGTGTCCTGCCTTGGAGCCATTGCAGAAGCAGCCTTGTTATTTGCTTTTCCTTCTCTTCTCTGGTGTGATGGGGACCTGATGTCTACCTCCTCTCATTTCCCTTCACCTGCTGACTTCCTTCTTGTTACATCAGCGGTGGAGATGCGGGCTTTGCAACTTCCCATGTTTCTATGTGAATAAATGGACACTTAACACCTAGGATAGGTATACTGGGGCTCTGGAATCTGCTCCTTCTCCAGATGGGTGATGCAGGAGGCTTTTGTGTACCTTTGTCCATGACTACTTCAGAGGTCTTTGCCATGTGCTCCATTGCAAGGTGGTGCAGAAACTCCTGAGAAGTTCAGAGTAAAGTGCACCTTGAGAAGGTGGGCTGTCTGTGTCCATTACACAGGTGAGTACTCTGAGTTTAGGGCCTGTCTCCCTCCTGCTGTGTCACAAGCACCCAGACCAAGGCCTGGCATGGAGTATATGCTTGATGACTGCTAAATGAATCAGATGAATAAAAGAGGGTGTCTGGAAGATTAGGGGTCTTACATGAAGTTTTACCAGGTGGATCCTGTGGAAGGGAGAGGGAAGATAAGGAGACAAAGAGATGCCCACAGAACAGGGCTCTGTTCAGCTCACTGTGGGTGTTTCTTGGTTTTAGTTCCATTTTGAATTATGTGTAGAGGCCTTTCCTTCCTTCCTTCCTTCCTTCCTTCCTTCCTTCCTTCCTTCCTTCCTTCCTTCTTCCCTCTCTCCTTCCCTTCTTCCCTCCCTCCCTCCTTCCTTCAATGGATTTAATTGGGTGGCTTATATGGACCTGGCTGTGTGCTGGGCACAAATTCCAGCCCACCTACAGCTACAATTTTAGTGCAGAGGAGACAGTACCCAAACTGTTTTCTAGTGTGTTGAGAAGTAAGAAGTGGCATGTGGAAGGGAGGTGGGTATCAGTGTGACCGTGTCAAGCATGCCAGTCTTGCTTTTGCACTCTGTCAGGAGGAACCCTCTTCCACATCAGAACCCTGAGACCCATGGTGCAGGAAGAGTGGGGATGTTCTGAAGCTGACCTAACCACCCTCGACCCCCAGCCTGCTTCCAGTTGTGATCTACAGCCAGGGATGCAGGGACAAACATGCTCAGCATCCCCTGGCCTCCACAAGATTCCTTTAGCCACTGCACAAACTCCATTTGCCTTCTGATGGGCATCTCCTGATCAGAGTCAGTAACTTATCACTATGAACGTGTACCACAAGCACCCGTGGCTTCTCTTCACTAGGTGATGCATTTCTGGAAGATGGCGTCAATTGAAGCCACAAAAATACTTCCTAGGCCATCCCAGTTAGAGCAAGAACGCCTGTAACACAAATAAATAAAAGACCCAGAGACTCAATTGGGGTTCAAACTTCAAGCTGAATATCAGAAAAGCAAAGCAGCTGGCCACTAGCTCTCACCTCTATCTCAGACTGAGAGGGCTGTTCCATGCACGAGCTCTTCACCAAGCCTCAAACTGCTGTGTCTCCTCAGTGTGGCTGGAGAACAAATGCCTCATACTGAGTGCTGAAGTCCCTGCTTCTGTCTTTTATAGCCCTCTAGTGCTTGGATTAAAGGCGTGTGATCTGTTACTTTTACACTGATTTAATCTCATGTATCCCTGGGTGGCCTTGAACTCAGAGAGATCCGTTTACCTCTCAATCCCGAGTCCTAGGATTAAACGTGTGTGCCTGGCTTCTAAGACTTGTAGCTGACTTTGTTTTCCGAATCTTCAGGCAAGCTTTAACAAATCACAAATAATGTATCTCCGCAAACACCCATCTTCCACATCTTGTCAGACATTACAAATTTTTTTTCCAGTAGGAGGGATGAAACTGACGTTCCATTGTTATTCCAATGGGCAAGGCCTATATTTGCTTGTTTTATATGTTTATTGATGTTTTCAATTGGCTTTTCTGCAGGCATGTTTAGTCATGTTCTCAGTTCAATCACTAGTAACCACTGTGTGGATTTTTTGGGGGGAGATTCGAGCAGATGTGCATGTACCCCAGAGAGAGCTCTGACAAGAGACCGAAGAAACAAGTCCACCAGTCCAGGAACACAGCTGAGGGGGCTTACAAGAGCATGGCTGACTCAGAAGCAGATTCGGCCAGGAAAGCCTACCCCAGTGAGTGAGGACTCTCGGAAGCCCAGTCCCTGGAGTTGACTGCATAGACTGCAGGCATTTCACTGGAGGGAGCCCCCTCTCCCGGCAACTGTGCACTGTTCAGCTTTGGGGAAAGGGTTTGCAACTTTCTCTCTCTCTCTCTCTCTCTCTCTCTCTCTCTCTCTCTCTCTCTCTCTCTCTCTCCCTCCCCTTCCTTCCTTCTTCCTTCCCTCCTTCCCTCCTTCCCTCCCTCTCTCCTTCCTTCAATGGATTTTTTCTTTTCTTTTTTTCTGAGACAGAGTTTCTCTGTGTAGCTTTGGAGCCTGTCCTGGAATTAGCTCTGTAGACTAGGCTGGCCTGGAACTCACAGAGATCCACCTGCCTCTGCCTCTGAGTGTTGGAATTAAAGGTGTGTGCCACCACCCGGCAAGGCTTTTAAGAGTCTTATCTTGTGAGATGTATCCCTGAGCCTTGTAAACTCAGTAGCTTTCCAAGACTCAGTCTCCCTTCTCAGCTCAGGAAGGAATGTTTCAACCAGAACCACATGTCTAGTGTTGCCTGCCATATTGCTTCCTCAGGCCCTTTCTGCTGCTTGCCAATGTCTGTTGCTAGAACATGTATTTATCATGTCCCTGATTCACCAGCTCAGTTTATGCAGTAGAATTTTATTTATAAATAAAAAGTAAACAGGTGCAGAGAGCGTAAATAACATTCCCTAGCTGGCACAGCAGGTGCGGGGCGGAGCTGGCTCAATGTTCACTCCTGTGCAGGACAGCCCATGACTATAACCATGGGGCATTTTGTGAGAGGAAGGGAGGGGCCTGCTCAGCCTCAGAAACCCACTTGCCCGGCACACAAGCCTGTTGATAGGGAGAGGGATGCAGGGTTACTCAGTATGGGCTTATTGGAAAGAGCTGCCCTTACAGGGGACACACATGCTGCCTGGGACAGGGGCTCTGCTAACTCCAAGGCACTTAGAGGGCAGTCTTCCTGTCCCACGGTCCATCTCAGCCTCGCAACCACAGCTTGGAACCTGGAAGAAATGGAACATGGCTGTGTTTGTTCTTCTGTTCCTGGCTTCTATAACTTATACGTGTCAAACTTCATTCTTCCTCAAGGCTGAGCACTATTCAATTGTGTTGCTAGGCCCCATTTAAAAATCCATTCAGGGATCGTGGACACTAGAGTGACTTCCACCTTGTGGCCACTGTGCTAACTGCAGCTCTGTGCACGGGGTTTGAACCCAGATGAAGAACTGTTGGATCATTATGGTAATGTGATGTTTAATATTTCTGGAATCGACATGGTATTTCCACAGTAGCTAATAAAGCATTTCCTGGCAGCACACGAGGGTTCTGACTTCACACTTCTGATTTTCTGATAGTAGCCACCGTAGTGAGTCAATGTGGTAGCAAAGGTTTTAATGTTTTTGTGTGTATTATAGGACTCGGTGTGAGGTGACAAGATGTGGTAAATTGTGAGACTGGGTCACCTGGATCATGCCAGCTGCTCTCTTAAGGTCCAGACCCTGAGGAGCCCCTTCTGCCATGCGGCACCAGGGAACCACAGGTCTAAGGACTGAGGTGAGGAGCATGGAGCAGGTCCTGTCCTGCCTGGGCCCAGACTCAGCGAGTGCTCAAACATGTGTCTTCTGGGTGATGCTGGCTGCGGCTGAGCCTTAGCTGGGGACAGATACTGGAACACCTGTGTGATTTGTTCCTGTTGGTCTTCGTAGGGTGGGAGTTGGACTCCTCAGGAGGGAAGCAGGGTGGGGTGAGCAGAGGCTGTACTCTCCTGTACCCTGTGAAGTCACAGGACATCCTTCCCTCAGTGAGCTCCAAGGGAGACTATGAAGAGTAGACCCCAGCCCCTCCTCCCTCCCGCCCCCTCCCCCCATGAGAGGAGAGGCCAGGTGCCCCTGGAGCCCAAGGAACTGAAAGTATTTTAGAATATCCAAATCTGCCACCCCTGCCAGAAGGTGTCAGTAGTGGCAAGGCCATTGGAGCAACTCCTTCCTTCCTTCCTTCCTTCCTTCCTTCCTTCCTTCCTTCCTTCCTTCCTTCCTTCCCTCCCTCCCTCCTTCCTTCCTTGCTTCCTTCCTGATTTATTTATTATGTGTATGTTGTTCTGCCTGCATGTACACCTGAAGCCCAGAAGAGGGCACCAGATCTCATTACAGATGGTTTGTGAGCCACCATCTGGTTCCTGGGAATTGAACTCAGGACCACTAAGAGCAACCAGTGCTGTTAACCCCTGGAGCATTTCTTCAGCCCTTTCTAAACATTTCCCTTCAGAGTCTCATCTGCAGTCTCCATAAACGCCCTGCTGTGTGTCCAGCACTGTTTATATTCACCTGTGCTGATGTGACATGGGGACTTAAGCACAGCACACAACTGGGGATGGGGTACAGCCGGGGTGGAAAGGAGAGTGGGAGGCCAGGGGGAGTGAGCACGCTAGGGGCTGGATGGGGCGGGGATAAGGCCCTGCTGTCAGCCCTACACTTCAGCGAGGCTTTGGGGGCTGTGGTGATGGGTTGGGTGTTGAAGGTCTGGTGTGCCGGGAGATGCTCCATGTGAAGGCAGGGGGAAATGCTGGGTATGAGGAGACACAGTGGAGGCCATGGAGCTAAACTGGGACAGATAATGCTCTGCTGGGGCGCTGGGGAGCCATAGCAGTGTAAGAGCAGGGTTGGCCCCGATGTGCTTTTGTGTTCTGGAGGAGTAGTTTCGGGGTAGGAGACAATAGCCGAGGCTAATCCCTGAAAGGTCTAAGGTTATAATTTTAAGCTAGGCTTACTTCTCTGTCCGACAGGGTCCAGAAAACCTACAGTCTGCTTGAGTTGCGGCTCAGGAAGTGGCTGGCTTTCGGTGTCATGTTCCTTGTGGGCTGCCTTGCTTTCTTGGGAACTGTTTTTGGTTTTTTCTTTTTTCTACAATACACATGGGACATGGGGTATTTGATCATCTAGGGCAGACCATGTGACCCCAGGGGGTTAATCAGGAAGCCCCCAGCTGCCTAGAAACAGTGATTGGCCAGAAGTGCACATGTGATTAAAGGGCTGCCTAGCTTTCCCTTGTGGGGCTTGCTAGGGAGGCTAGAGGATGGGGGTCCTCTGAAATCAGCGGCTGTAGGGCATGTGGTTTGGATGTGAATTGTCTCCCAAAAGCCCCTATGTTTGGACACTTGAACCCCAGATGGTGGCGCTGTTTGGGAAACTCGTGGAACTGATAGGAGGGGAAGCCTCTATGGAGAAAGTGAATGACTGGGGGCCTTGAGGCTTTGTGGTCCCTCTTTCTGTCTGCTTTTGCTTTCTGACTCTGGGCATAATGTGAGCAACCAGCTCATGCTGACCTTCCTGCCTTCTCCACCATGACAGCTTGAATCCCCAGACCTGCAGGCCAAAATCGATCCTTTCTCAATCTAGTAACTTCTTATTAGGCGTTTGTTCACATCAACAGTAACAGTAGCCAGTGCAAAGACCACAGAGGCCCCCCTTCCAGCGCTTTGCACAAGCCGCCTGCCTGGGATGGATGGGATTCAAACCGGAGAACAACAGAACACAGTGGCTACTGGAGCATCTGTGTCCATCCATGGCTGAAGGTGGCACAGGGCTCTCACTTAAACAGGCAACCAACCTTCTTTGCATTGGCCCAGCATCAGCCAGAGTCCCGACGGCCCTAGGCCACATTTGGTGCTTCTCCACCCATTGTCCAAGGTTTCTGGCCCCTCCTTTTTCTAATCAAGCACCAGTCCGTGTCCTGATCCCTCATTTTGGAGCAAGCTTTTCATTTGCTTCCCCTGGTGGCCACAGAGTAAGAGAGGGGCTAAGGGAAGAGCACGTGCCAGGCAAGGCCAGGGAGTCTGGGGACCAAGGGCCCAACTGAAGCACCTCAAGAACAAGCCCAGACCCCACTGGTCTGTTTATTTTAAAGAAGTAAAACACAGACACAGCGAAGTTGAGTGATTCGTTCAGGCTGCACAGTTAGGAAGTGGCTGACCTGAACCTGAGTCCTTTGTAAAATCTATGATGAGTAAACCTGCTCACACAGCCTTGCCTGTCAGGAGAGAAGGGCCAACAAAGGACTGGCTAGAGGGATGGGAGACTAGGCCCTTGCTCTGAAACACAGTAGTGGTTACGGGGTGTATACACATAGCCATGCTCACCCCCACCCCACCCTCAGTCCCCAACCTGACCCAGTTTTGCTGAGGTCAGGTAAGAGGCGACTAAAACCATTCTGGGTGATGGGGTTGGGTGCATTAGATGCTTGGTCAGGTGCATAAACGAAGGCTCTTGGATAACATGTCTTTTAAAAAGAGCTCTATGTGGTTCCCACGGCAACCCAGGCCTGCTCCCCAGAGGCCTGGAGTTCACTTTAGCCCAACATCTTTTCAGTGTCCCCAACTCTCAGTAATGTCTGTCTGCTGTCAGGACTTCCCAATTCATCGCTTCGGGGTAATGGCTGTTAGCTTTGGGCTGTGATCAATGGAGATGTAGCTCTGGCTCTCACCCTTCCTATATACCTTTACCAGAATTTTTTGAGGGTTGGCGTTCTAACTTTGAGGTTGCTAGAGGCATCTTCTGCAGCTCTGAGGCCTTCTTGGTAAAATACTCCTTCCCAGGACCTTTCCTTTTCCATAGTTCCACAATTCTCCCTAGGCACCGGCCAGTTACCATGGTCACAAGGCCCAGAAACTCTCATTCCATCACTGTCCCTTCTCTGAGGCTTTGCACTTACCCAAGGCTTTTCCATGCTCTGCAATACCCATCCATAACTTGCTCCCGCCCCCCCCCCCGGGGATTTCACTGTATAGCTCAGGCTGATCTCCAACTGGGTGCTGAGATTTCAGGTCTGTATGACTAGACCAGCCTACCGTGTGGCTTACCTGTCTGTCGTGTGGCTTCTGAAGTCCCAGGGGCCAGCTGTTGCTGAGGTCCCCTCTCTCTTCTCCCATCACTGTTTGAAAGTAGAAATGGCTTGTAGCTGCTAGTCTAGCCTTATGTTATCATCTGTCTTCACTGTGTTATTGTAAAAAAGAGAAAGCTAAACAGGGTACAGTGGTATAGGTCTGCCTGTAGACCCAGTACTTAGGAAGTAGAGGTCAGATGATCAGAGCCATCTTTGACTCTGTTAGTCAGTTGGAGAATAGCCTGGGCTGTATGCAGCCCTGTCTCAAAGCAAATCAGAAAAGAAAGAAAGAAAGAAAGAAAGAAAGAAAGAAAGAAAGAAAGAAAGACAGAAAGGAAAAAGCCGGTGAGGGACAGCATAAGCAGAACCAAAACACACCCATACAAGTGCGGCTGAACAACAGCCGCAGTTCAGGCATCCTGGCAGTCTGCAGCAGACACTTGGCTCCCTCCCCTATACCTTGAAAGTCTGAACAATGAGGCCTTTTGTGGGCTGGTCTCTTCTGCTGGGCGCTCTGAGTCACTGCATATTTTTGTGTGTGCAGTCACAAATGGTGTGACTCATTCTCCCACTTGGGGCATTTGGGGACTTGTTCTGTTTTACTTACAATTGCAGAAAAAAAAAATCAGATATTACAGAGGTGACAAAAAAAAATTACAGCCAAGTCATATAACCCACCTCTGCATGTCACAGGCTGGTGGGAAGAGTGCAGGCTCCAGGTCATTGCCAAGGGCTCCTGGATGTGGGGATTGTGGGTTCAGGTTGGATCAAGCTTGATCTATTTTTGCTAAGGTCAAATAAGGAGGAGGCTAACCTAAGAAATGCACGTGAAAGGTGGAGGCAGCAACTTTCTTATCCAACCCGGAGAGTCAGCCAGGGTCCGGAAGAGTACTCGGCTGTGGAGCTGTTTTCCAACTAGACTACTATGTTGGTGGCTCAAGAGTCACAGCTGAAAGGCTCCAGAGAAGTTACTGACATGCCATGAGGGCAATCCCCAGACAGGAGTGGGCATCCCCTCCTCCTGCCTGCGTGTCCCCAGGCTCTGTGGTCTCAGTGCTGCACACCTTGGGCAAGTCACTTCCACACTGCATGCCCAGGGCTCTGCAGCTTGATCTAGCCAATTAGCTGAGTCCCATTCATCCTGGAATCTAAGCTTTTTGTACCTGTGTTTTCTGGAGGCTCTGGGTCTTGGAGGCCAGGATCCCAGCACCCAGATTCCAGGGCAGCAGGGGGTGCGGGCGTGGCCAGGTACTGGGGCTTCATGGAATTGCATGCGGAGCACGTGTCTCCTCTCGGAGCTGCGGGGCCTGTCTCTTTCTATTAGTTTAACAAGCCCTGGTATTAATGAGATTGCTCTATAATTGAACCTTTTCACGGGTCCCTCGGTAATGAAATTATGCTAATTTGCATTCAGCACCACCAGGCATCCATCACGCGGGATCAGCCAGGAGCGGCCGGTGAGGCGGCGTGAATGCACCGCTAATTATCACCGAAATGAACAAACCCGGCAGGATTATGATTTCATCTTCTGCCCTTCTCGCCACTGGCTCCGCCCAGTCTACATTCGTCTTTTCATGCATATAGTTGTTGGTGGGGTGGGCACAGGAGGCTGCCGCCATTGGCTGAGCAGCAGCAGGGCCTGGCACCTCAGCAAGCACCTGCAAACTGGGTGCTGCTATTTCAGGCCAAGTTGAGTAAGCAGCGTGGAAGCTCACTGCCTGCTTCTAACCTTGTAGCCTGCTGGGTGTGTGTGTGTGTGTGTGTGTGTGTGTGTGTGTGTGTGTGTGTGTGTGTGTGTGGTGGGGCGGGGTGCATGGTTGTTGGACAGGGTGGTAGTGTGAGTGTGTGACTGGGTGTCAGGGTGTGAATCTATGTGTGTGTGACCCTGCTGAGTAGCTGCAATCACTGCCTGCCTGTGTGGGAGTGTGTACATTCACTCACTATCTGGGCTGAGGGTGGCAGTGTGTATCTAGTGAGTGTTTGAGCCTGTGTGCATGGCTCTAGCCTGTATGCTTGCCTGTGGGGTACCTCAGCAGTTCTCTGTACCTCAGTGTAGGTGGCCTATGCGTTTGTACGTCTGTTTGAGAGGTGTGTGTGTGTGTGTGTGTGTGTGTGTCTGTGTGTGTATGTGTGTGTTGTGGGGTTTATGGCTCTGCCACTGTCTGATGTGTTGAACTGTGGGGATCTGTATTGATGAGAGTAATTGTCAAAGTGCCCACATCAGTGCTAATGATGTGTGGTAACATTTGTGCCTGCCTCTGGCCATATGCTGGGAGTCTTCTATTGGCCTGGTTACCCAGTGGCTCCAGAATGGTGGCTTCTGATAGAGATGGAGGGTCACCACAACAGGGGGGCAACTAGAGGGTTCCTGCTTCCCACTGCTGGATCCTCAAGGGCTCTACCCAGCTCTCGGTGAGCTAAGGAGAGTTGAGACTGCTTTTCTGGCCAGATATGAAAGATGAGGGCTTGGAAGGGACCCCATGCTAAGCTGAATGTCTGCAGTGAGTCCTGTGCCTTGTCCGGAACAGCATTTGTTGGTATTCCTCTATGTCAGGCTTTCTGGATCCGTAGGGACTAGTGGGGATGTGAGGTGGAACAAGGCCAGTGAAGCTCGCTCAGTGTCCCTTAGGGTAGAGATGCTATTCCTAATGAGAACATGTGCCGCCCGTGTGCTCGCCTTCTCTAGCTTCTGTCCTCAGCTATGACTCAGGCAGAGGAGAGTCACTGACGGCACGTGTACTTTCGGGGAGGCTTGTTCGTGCAATGCCAGAGTTTCTGAGAGCAGTAACACTGGTGAGGCTGACTGGAAATATGATGGATAAAAGACTGCCTGTTTTACACACATACACACGTTTCCAAGCCCCCGTTTCACTGTGTGAAACACATGTAGCAATCTATGTTATGACATGTTGGCGTTGAGGTGAAAATGGAATCAGTAATGTGTAAATGTACAACAGCTGGCTTGATGAAAAAATATTGTATGTGCATACTATAAAATTAATTACATAATTTGCAAACATAAAGGCATATAGCAGTTTACATACATCCTATCAGTCCTTGTAAGTTCCATACAATCAGCTGATTCTTCCAAAATGTTGCTGGTTTTCGCCACTTTCCTGTCCACAGATGGGCCATGGTGGCAGCTAATGAATGGCTACAGTTCTGAGGTAAAGCTTGTTGGAGTTTTCATAAGTGAGGCTAATAGAAGGGGGAAAACCCTTAAACACGTGTCAAAACTGCCCTTTTCAGTGGTGTGAGAGTCTTCTTGTTGAACTCAATAACGGGTTTTGAATATTGGGAAAATATTTCTGAATAACTTGCTCTGCTTAATAATATAATGGCTTCAATGCCACACACTTAAGTTTAAGAGGCAGCGTTAATACTTTTGACTTATTTTTTAAGTCTAGGCAATCAATAAAACAGCAAATCAAGTCCTGATTTGCTATGATGGCTAATTTCTATGGTGTATACACTAAGATCATGATGGCATTGAACCTCCAGTTGGGCAGTTGGATGGGGATGTGACAGTTTTATTGGGAACACCTTCCACAGGTTCAGTTTGCTGCTCAGTCTCCAGCCATATGATCCTGTCTTGAAGGCTGCTGGACCTTTAGGAGGTGGGGCCTGGCTCGTGGAAGTGGCTCTCAGGGGCTGGCCTTGGAAGGATACACCAATCCCTGGTTCCACTCACCTTTTCTGTCTTTTATCTGCCACCATGTGAGTCATCTCTGTCACACACTCCTGATACCATGGATGAAGCTGCCACCATCTCTCCCTAGCAGTGATGGACCAAACCCCCTAAACTGTGACCCAAAATAAATCCTTCCTTGCTTGGGCTGCTTTTGTCCAGTGTTTTGGCTCAGGGATGAGAAGAGTGGCTCACACACCATTCTGACCACAAAGATATTCTAGGTTAGTCACAGTGAGGGTGCAGATAATAAAATACGTAATTAGGAAGTGATAGGCTATGGGAATTCTTAAGTTTGTTTTAATATAATCTATCTAACCATACATTTATGTAATTTAACTTGTAATGGAGAGCAACTAAGAACCCTCTTGCATTTTCTCAGTAAATTTAACTGGTTATTGCAAGGTGAATGTGCAAGAACTGAGTAAGGTAAAATGATGGTGGGCCTTGTATGTTTTGGTCACTCAATCCGAAGTGGTAAACATTCTTATTTATTCTTGTTCACTGTGGTGCTGGAGAAACTACTTCTGTAGGACTAGGAAGGCCACTTCTGACCCGTGAGCCCGTGCACTTGCTTTTCACAGAGAAGCAGTTTATGCTCCTTCATCATTTCCTGGAGTCTGAGCAGGTGAAGTGTATGGAAGCATTGGGAGTGTTGATTATTTTGGAAACCGAGCAGGGTCTGGAATATCTTATGCACGGTGGTAAGCTTCTACCTTGAGTGTGGGAGGGGCTTGACAAATGTTTTCAAAATGCTGAAGTAAAATGTCAAACACTGGAGGGTACAAATCCCACACTTGCAATTTGATGGGTTTTTAACAAGTGTCCCTCTAATGCCCCTAGTGAAGGTAGGTGAAGAGTTCCCTAGCACTCTCTTCTAGTTCACCCCCAGCATGTACCATGGCTTATCAGTGTTCTGCTATCAGTGTGGAGCCATTTGCATCCCTTTTAAACTTCCTATAGATAGATCATGCATGTGTAGCCTCTCATGCGTTTGGCATCCTCTGCTGACATGTGGGTAAGGTTCATATCTACGATGGACTGGTAGTTTATTCGTTTTACTTGCAGACATGTCATCATTTGCTTCTGATTCTCTTATTTATGGACACATGAGAGGTTTCTGCTCAGGACTATTACAGCGATTACAATTTCTAGGAGCACAAGTATACAGAGGCTTGAAGCTGGGTCTGTGGGCACTGGATTCTGGTGGGTGCTTCTGTTGCAGACACCTATCTAGAACACTGGTCCTTCAGGATAAAAGGGCACCAGAGGTGCATAGAAGGAGCTGGAACACACCTCCCTGTAGACCACTTTTGCTTGGGGAGTTGCAGCATCTGTGGACCTACAGCTATTGTGGGCCCTTAAAGGAAGGGCAAATATTCTAGTCTGGAGAGGATCGTCCTCAGGAGACTGCAATCATGGCTTGTTATGACTCAAGCTTTTCTTGGGTCTATGGTGTGTATGTGTGTGGTGTGACACATGTGTATTATGTAGTGTGCTTTACATGTGTGTTATCTGTGTTATGTATAATGTATGTGGTGTGTGTGTCATAGGTGGTGTGTGTGTGTGTATGTGTGTTGAATTGCAGCTCCAATGGGCAGGGAAACGACAAGGATGTAGCCAACTTGCTGATCAATGCTCTGTCTAGAGAAAGCTGCAGGGATTTGTGGCTTGTCTGGGGGGAGAGGCAGTTAGAGGGTCTGTAATCTAACATATTAGTTTGCAATCCCATCAACAAAAAGGTTCTGCCCATGTCTGATGATGCCTTTGTAATGCCAGCTCGTATGATGGGGCTGTACAACCATCTCACTTGTGGTTTGAATTTGTGGTTTAAAGTTTAATTGGTCTGAAGTTCAGTGCTGCTAAGTAGATTATGTACAGGCAGCCCTGTATGTTGCTTTGTGGCGTTGATTCAAATTTTTGTGCCTACTGTTTATTGGGTTGTTTGTATCTTTATTATTGAATTGTTGATGATGTTCTTTGTATAACAACAATGAATTCTTTATCAAGTGTAGGCTTTACAGTACTTTCTTCCAAACCAAACAACATTTTGATATAATTCCTCCCTCCTACCTTCCCTCCCTCAAACTGGTCCCAGTGCACTTTCTTTGATGCACGCTATGGGTGGAGATGAAAACGGCTGTCCATATGCCTGCTGCTTCCCATGGGTGCTGGGCTCTAGCTCTCTGGACTCATAAGCCCAAATAAGCTTATGTAAGAAGCCCTTCCCTTCCCTCTGTAAGTTGTTACATTGGTCGTGGTGTTATTTAACTTTTACCTTTAAGTCTACTATTACCTATCTCAGTCTAGGTAGAGGGTGAGGGTCCCTCATAAATGTACTTGTTACCACAGCATCTTTTTCTTCACTATATAGTTTTCCCTCCCTCCCATGGTTCTGTCTGCATGTGTGCCTGCCTTCAGAAGAGGGCACCAGATCTCATTACTGATGGTTGTGAGCAACCATGTGGTTGCTGGGAATTGAACTCAGGACCTCTGGAAGAGCAGCCAGTGCTTTTAACCACTGAGCCATCTCTCCAGCCCCCACTACATTGTCTTGATGGCTTTATTGAGAGTCAAGTTATTATAAGTGTATGAGTCATTTTCTGGGCTCTCTGATACTCTATGATCAGCTTGCCTATGATTTTTATTACCATATGATTTGATTACTAAATCCTGAAAACAATAATGTGAGTCCTTCAGAGGTTTTTTTTTTTTTCTTCCTCAAGATTGTTTTGATTATTTAAAGTTGTGGGAAGCCACAGCCCCAAGATGAAGCCTGGCTGGATGCCAGGTAGTTCGCGCTTAGCTGTAAACAAGCCTTATTTGGAAGTGCTTGATGGATCTGGTGCGCTTCATCCTCCTGTGGCCTATCCGGGATCGCCAGGTGGCATGAGCTGATTGGGCTGTGAGCACATTTTTAAGGGCTTGCTTGGGCTGGGAGCAGAGGAAGCTGATGGGAGAAACAGAAGCTGATGTGAGTAGAGGAAGCTGATGTACAAGGATCCTGAATAAAACTGCTTGAAGAAGAGTCGTGGTTGCGTATTTCCTTGCCGGCCTAGGTAGGCGCGCAACATAAAAGTCAAATTTGAGTAAGTGTGGTCACACATAGTTTAATCTTAGTGTTGGGAGCTGAGGCAGGAATGTATCTCAGGGCTAGCTTGGGCTACATAGGACAGCCTGTCTGAAAAAGACAAAACTAACCCCAAACTTGTAGAGAGTTGTGAAGTGCCACACCTTAAAGATGGCACTGGCTTCCGCCTTCCACCTCCCGATGGTGAGCGCTCTCTGTCATAAACAAGTCTTTATTTGGCTAAGCCTGTTTAGCTTGTTTGCTTCTGCATTAGAACAGCCTATCTGAAGGGTTCACTTGGCTCACTGGGGTTGGTTGGCACAAGGGGATTTAAGCCTGTGCGGGTGTTTCCAAGGGAGCAGAAGCTGATGTATAAGGTTCCTGAATAAACTGCTTGAAGATCTCCCCTGAGTTGCGTCTTCCTTGCTGGTAGAGATTGGGCAAGGTACAAACTCAAATGTAAAAAGCCATTTGCAGCCAGGCAGTGATGGTACATGCCTTTAATCCCAGCACTCAGGAGGCAGAGGTAGGATGATCCCTGTGAGTTCAAGATCAGCCTGGTCTTCAAGAGCTGGTTCCAGGACAGCCTCCAGTATCACAGAGAAACCCTGTCTCGAAAAACCAAAACAAGAAAAAAAAAAAAAAAAAAAAAAAGCAAGCCCTTTGCATTTATATATAAAATTTTGAATCAGTGAGTACATTTACACATTAAAAAATAACTTTTCTGATTGAAATTGCATTTTATCTTTATGTTAATTGGGAGAGTACTTCACCTTGTTAGTATTGAATTTCTGATTTATACATATTTATCTCTTTGTATTAAATCCTGTTTTCATCCCAAACATTTGTAGTTTTCAGTGTACAGGCTTCTTTTGGCTTTTTTTTTTTTCTCTTTTTCTTTGAGACAGGATTTCACTGTGGAGCCCCAGCTGTCCTGGACCTAGCTTTGTAGACCAGGCTGGCTTCAAACTCAACAGAGTTTGCCTCTGCCTCTGCCTTCTGAGTGCTGGGATTAAAGGCATGCACCACCATTGCCCTGCTCTGTTTTATTTATTTCTAATAATTTTTTATTAAAATTAGATTATTTAACATTTAAATGTTATAATTGTAGTATTTTTCATAAAAGTATAAAATTAGAAATTATGTCAATATATTTCATATTTATAAAATACTCAAAATATTTATTTTGTACTTAAAAATAGAAACTTTATCTTAAAATTTATTTTAAATACATGTGTAAAAACAAATGCTTATTAAACATAGTTGTAAAAATATGATTAGATTTTACATTTGAGCCTGCATCTGTCGCCTTACTCTATTTATTAATTTAAATAGCACTTTTGGTGGATCTGTTAGGACCTTTTAGATAAAATATATTCTCTTCACTCATGCCATATAGAGTGGGGGTCTCAGGCATTGTGATTTACATCTCATGGTTCTGGAGGCCCAGGTGCCAGCTAGTTTGGACCTTGTCTAGGGTGATCTTTCTGGCTCATGAGGGCTGAGTTTCACTGCTCTCTTGCATGAAGAAAACAACAAACATTTGGTGTCCCTGCTCACTCAACAAGCACTGTCTTGGTGAGTGTTTCCGTGACCGCCACGACCAAAAGCAACTTGGCGGAGCTCATAGTCCATCAGGGAGGTAAGTCCAGGGAGGGACTCGAGTCAGGAGCTGATGCAGAATTCATGGAGAAGTGGTGCTTACTAGCTTGTGCTCCATACTTGCTCAGCCTGCTTCTTGTAGCACACAGGACCATCTGCCCGGGGATGGCACTACCCACAGGGAGCTGGACAGTCACACATCAGTCATTAGTCAAGAAGATGTCCCAAAGCTTTCCAATCTGACGAAGGCGGTTTTTCAGTTGAGGTTTCCTCTTTTCAGCTGACCCTAGGACAGGTACTAACAAATGGGTACTTGACAAAATCCAGGACAAGGTACTAACCTTGACATGGGGGCTCTACTTATATTACCCCACCCAAAACTCATCACTTCATACAGCCTTGCCTTCTAATATTACATTGAAAGTAACCCTTCAACACGTGAATCTGGGGAAAGGCATAAACACAACAGTCATGTAATCTGTGTATAAATACAATTTCTTCTTCTCTATATTCATGCCTTTTCATTCTGTTTCTTACCTTACTGCAATAATAAATGGTTCTAAAATGATATTAAGTAGAAATGTTGACAGCAGCACACTTGCCTTATCAATCATGGAGTAAGTATAAATTAATATACCTCAAATACAATATGCTTGTCATTTTTAAGAAAGGTTCCCTTTTCCTGAAAAGTTCCCTTCTGTTTATCCTCTACTTTGCATTTTTTGAATGGGGGTTATATTTGTCAAATGCTTTTTATGACTCTATAAGATGATCATAACTTCCTTTTCAGTTTGCTTATGTGGTAAGTTACATTGTTTGCCTTTCAAATATTAAATCAATTGTACACACAGAGCTAGGTCCCACTTTGCTGACATATATTATCCTTTTATACATTGCTAGATTACATGTTAGCATTTTTGTAAAATACTTTGGCATTCGTGTGCATAAGGGAGATGAGTTTTTATTTTACTGTGATATCTGTTTCTGTGGCTCCTGGTTCCTTCCCACCTTTTTGTTTTCTTCCTTCCTTCCTTCCTTCCTTCCTTCCTTTCTTTCTTTCTTTCTTTCTTTCTTTCTTTCTTTCTTTCTTTCTTTCTTTCTTTCTTCCTGTTTGTTTGTTATTCTGGGGATTGTGTCTAGAGCCTAATGCATGCTAGGCAAGTCCTGCACCAGTGAACTGAATCTCCAGCTCCTCTGGCATTGTGTGTGTGTGTGTGTGTGTGTGTGTGTATGTGTTTGTGTTTGTATGACTATGTCTGCGTCTGTATATGTCTATGCGTATATCTGTGTGTGTATGTGTGTGTAAGTCTGTGTGTGTGTTTGTGTTTATGTGTGTATGAGTGTGTGTCTATGTGTATATCTATGTGTGTGAGTATGTGTGTGTATATGTCTCTGTGTGTGTATCTGTGTGTATGAGTATGTGTGTATGTGTTGGTATGTGTGATGTGTGTTTGCGTGTGTGTTTATGTGTGTATCTGTGTGTGTGAGTACGTGAGTTTGTGTGTGTGTGTGTGTGTGTGTGTGTGTGTGTGTGTGTGTGTGTGTGTGGTAAATTACACATGACATATGGTAAACCATATAGACAGTGTTTCCACTGTGGTCCTATTCTAGAAATCACTTCCGAACCCCCATTTTTACTGCCCCCTCCCCTGAAAACCAGTGGCTTCTGTCTGTGGGCTTCCTTACATTTGGCTTTGCTTATTTCTAGGGTTTCCATAAAAGCTAATTGTACAATATGGGAGTGACTCCTGCACCTGGCTTCTCCCATTTAGCACAGTATTTGGAGCATCCACCCGTTCTGTGGCATGCACAAGAACTTCTTTCTGTTTTAAGAATGAACTACATTCCATACACATAGAAGCCACATTTTAATACCAATTCATTATTTTATGACAATTTGACAGTCATTCCTTCATAGCCATCATGAACAGTACTGCTGTGAACATTTGTATACAAGCCTTTGCTTGCTGGGTGTCTTGGTCATTGTTCTATTGCTATGAATAGGCAGCATGACCACTGCAACCCTTATAAAAGAAAGCAATTTTTGGGGGGCTGGCTTACAGTTCCAGAGGTTTAGCAGTCATGGTGCTGGAGAAGCAGTTGAGGTCTGTATCCTGATCTCCAGGCAGAGGGAGACTCTGGCCCTGGTTGGTGCTTTTGAAACTTCAAACACCCGTCCAAGGCACATTCCTCCAATAAGGCTACACCTCTTAATCCATTTCAAATAGTGCCACTCCCTGATGCCTAAGCATTAACATATATGAGCCTGTGGGGGTCATGCTTACTCAAGCCACCACACTGGGACACCTACTATAAGTTTTCATGAGTATTTGCCTGAGTGATGTTGCTGGGTCATATGCTAATGCCATGTTTAGCTTGCTGGGGAACTACCAAACTGTTTTCTGAAGCAAACCACTGCTGATATTCATAGCATGTCTACAGGTAGCAGGTTGGGCATGTTTTCACTGATCTGTTATTTTACATTCATTTTACTATCGTTATTAGGTTATATTGCGATGGATTGTGGGTTTGATTTGCATTTTTATTTATGACAAATGCTGCTAAACATTACTTCATATGCATGTTGAAAGTATTGTGCATCTATCTACATTGTAATTGATTATTTGTCCTCTGGTCATTTCATAAAAGCAGACATTAGATTTCCAAATCTTAGCAGATACAGTATTTACAAACACTTTCTTAGATTTTGCAGAATCTTTGCTCACTCTCTTGATAATGCTATCAGTGAAATAAACTATTCATTTTTCATTGCTTGTGCTTTTGGTTTCATAAATAAGAAACTAATGCCAAGATCAAGGCCATGAGGCTATGTCTGTTTTATCATAAGAATTTTGCTATTTGGTCTCCCTCATTTAAGTCTTTGGTCCATTTTTAGATAATTTATATCTTGAGGCAAGGATCCAGCTTTAATCTTTGCATGTGGATTAAATCTTTGCATGTGCATGCATGTGGATTAATCTTTGCATGTGCATGCCTTGGGGCATGTCCCAAGGATTTTGTGAAAAGACTATTTCTCCCATTGAAAACACTGGCAGCTTTGTACAAACTATTGAACACAGATGTGTGGGTTTGTTTCCATATTTTTGTGTGAATGTGTATACATGTGTGTTCATGTTCATTTGTGTGTGGGTGTGTGTATAAGCACAGTTCTGTGTGGACAAGTGTGCATGTTTGTGTAGAGGTGAGAGGACAACCTCGGGTATCTCACTAGTCTGAAACTTATAAAGTAGCTAGGCTTGGCTGACTAGCAAGCTCAGGGGTCAGCCTGTCTCTGCTTCCACAGCACTGCAGTTGTACTGACCCCCACAGCACTGAGGCCATAACTGACCTCCCCAGCTGACTTTTTTGACAAGAGTTCTGGTATTGCACTTAAGCCCCTGTTCTTAGAAGGCAAGAACCTTATCAACTGAACCCCCCAGACCTCCATGTTTTTTTATTACAAACAATTCATGGCTCTATTTTATTGGTCTATATACTTGCTCTGCAGAAATATCCACTGTTAGTTTTCAGTTCTATAGCTTCATATTGCAATCATGAGACTGAGCATTCCAAAATTACTTTTTATTTTCAAGATTAATTTTGGTCATTTGGGGTTTCTTGCAGTTACCCACAATTTTTAGCTCATACATACATACATACATATATATGTTTGCATAAAAGGCCATTGGGATATTGACTGAATCTACAGGTTTAGATAATTATGTGGTGATATTGCCTTTCATCCTACAAGCATAAGATGGCTTCCTACTTATTTAAGGCTGATCTTATTTTCAGTCATGATTTATGGTTGGTTTTATTGCTCCTTTTAGTTTATTTACCACAAAACATTTTTTTCATGCTTATCTCTTATTTTTTTCCAATTGTTCATTCAGTGTGCAGAATTACCAATTGTTTTATATGTTTGTTTTTTTAACCACAATGTTGCTGAATTTTTATTTTTTAGATTTATTTTAAATTACACATGTATGTGCATTCATGTACATAATTGCAGATACCTGTGTGTGTGTGTGTGTGTGTGTGTGTGTGTGTGTGTGTGTGTGTGTGTGCATAAACACATGTTCAAGTGCCTGCAGAGGACAGCAGATGGTGTGGTTTCTCCTGAAGCTAAAGATGTAAGTGGTTGTGAGCTGAGCAATGTGGGTGCTGGGACCCACTTGTGTCATCTGGAAGAGTAGTACTAGATCTTTACTACTGAATCCTCTCTCCAGCCTTGTTGCTAAATTAAAACATAACAAAACAAAACCCTACCATTTTGTAGCTTCATTGGAACTTTTCTGTATAAGAGGATGCCATCTACAAATAGATATTTTCACTTTTTTTCCTCCCAATGTTGATGGTTTTGTGCATTCTTCTTAGTGGCTCTGAAAGACCTGTTTAGAAGTTAAGAGAAATGGTGAAAGTGAGATCCTAATCTTGCCCTGGCCTTCTGAGGAAAACCCTCAGCCAACATGACTTTTGCTGTCATGCCACAGGTGACATCCCTGGGTGCCTCTGGGTAGGTGGAGCTCTTCTTGTTTTGAATTATGAGAGAATGTTTGGTTAAGCCCAACACTTTGTTCTGCATCAGTTGAGACCACTCTATGGTCTTCCCTTTACTCTGTTGGGGTAGCGGATTTCATTGCTGATTTCTAATATTGTGCCATCTTTGCATTCCAGGGACAAATCTCACTTGGCTACAGCATATAATCCTTCAATCACACTGCTGGGCTTGCTTTCCTCAGATTTGTTGAGGCTATTTTTATCTATCTTCATAAGAAATCTCAGCCTGATATTTAATTTTATTGTGATTTCTTGGTCTAGTTGTAGCAGTAGAGTAGTGTTAACCTCATAGAATAAATATGAAAGTGTAACCTCCATTTCTAGTGTCCTCAAGAGAGATATTGAGAAATACCAGGGCAAATTCTTTGATAGGATTCCTCAGGGGATCCATCTGGTTCTGGCCTATGTTTGTTGGTCTGTTTTGGGTAATGATACTTTCTTGATTTTTCATGGATCTGTTAAGATCTCTATTTGTTTATCATCTAAGTATCTATCATATAACTATGTATCTATCTATGTATCTATCTACCTATGTGTGTATCTATCATCTATCTATGTATCTATTTATCATCTTTTATATTTGTCTTTTTTTTTGTCTGCTCGAACAATTTCAGGCTGCTAAGTGTTTGTTCACTTGTCTAGGTTATTTGTTGGCATACACTTGTATTTCTTTTCATGTATTTTAACTCATTTCCCTATGAAGTCACCAGTGATACTCCCGTTTCATTTTTTACCTTAGTTCATGCTTTTTTAAAAATCTTGTTCTTTTTTGAAAGCCTCTTGCTTTTGGTGCCAACTCTACACCTATTTTCTCCCCCTTTATGACTCCAGTGAGGAGGTTAAGATGGTGGTTTGGGAGTTCATTTTGTTCAACACAGGCATCACTCACATGTGTAAGTTTCCCTTGAGACTGCTTCATTGTCTCACTAATTTTGGTATGTTGTCCCAAATAATTGTGTGTGTTCAGTTTTATAAACTCTCCAGCTTTGCTTCACTAATGATTCACAGTTTTATTCCATGTGGTTAAGGGTGCTTCTTATGACTTCAATCTTATTTGTTTACATTGATTTCAATATCCTATTAATGGAGTCTTTGCATGGCTCCATGGATGGACCTGACTGGGGCTCCAAGAGGATGAAGAAAAGCAGACAGATGGATACTCAGAAGGAGATGGGGCTGGTTTTCCTGGGCTCTCCAACAGAGAAAAACCAGCAACCCAGCCACTTAATGTGTTTATTGCATACAGTTGAATAGAGAGGAGGGGTTATTGGATACAGCTGAACAAGGAGGTTGGGTTTATGTACAGCTGGATCAAGGAGATGGGTTTTGTTAATCTTGGAAGGAACAGTCCCTGTAGAGGAACGATCTTCAGACTATACAGAAAGATAGGCTGGACATTTTCTACACAACTGTTAACATGCACACTTGGACCAGAGAAAGTCTTTGCCATTTCCTTGAGTCTCACCCTGGGATTTTTGCTGTTTTCCCATGCTGTGGGTCATTGACATGGCTGTGCCAACAGCACACATTCATCCAGGACTTTGCTCACTTGGGGCGTGTTCCTCTCCCTACCTGTTGCAGTACTTAACATGTTTCTTTTGTACAAATAGAGTTGGCCTTGCTTGTCTGATTCACAGTGTCAGCACCTGTTATCCTGTTTTTGTTGTTGTTGTTGTTGTTGTTACTATTATTATTATTTGGACAGGAGTGTTTAGAACATTTACATTTAATGTAATTATTTATATGGGTGGGCTTAAACCTATCTTTCATTTTTCTGTTTGATCCACCACTTTTTCTTCTGACTTCCCTTTCTGCTTTACTTGGGCATGTAGAATACTTTAATATCCTATTCAATTTTCTGTCTTTTCCATTTATTTGTAGTAATCTTGTTCATAATCTCTACTCCTAATTTATACTTTACCAAGTCACCTAAAATTTTAAAAGCTAGAACAGTTCCATTTATTTCTCTGTTCTTTGTGCTCTTTTGTATGTATTATTTCTGCATGTGCGGGAATCCTGTGAAGACAATGCTATTATCTCTGCTTTAAACGATTTGTTTTCTATTAACAGAATTGAGAAGGAAAAAAAAGTGTGTGTGTGTGTTTTAATCTAAAAACACCATTACCATTTTTAGTGTACCCATTCTTTTTAACGTATTTGAATTTTCATATATTTTAATTACTCCTCCACTGAAAGAACTTTTCAATGCATTTTTTTATGTCTTTGATATGCAAGACTGCTGGTTACAAATTATTTGAGCTTTTGTTTATCTGAAACTGTATCTATTTTGTTCTTTCAAATAAGCCAGGATCTTGGTATATCTTGAAATGCTCAAGCTAGCCTAGAACTCTCAATTCTCCTGCCTCAGCCTCCCACTTCCCCTTATTTTTCTATATACAATTCTGAATATGTAATTTCTGTATATACAATTTTGGGTTTAGAGTTCTCTCCTCCAACTCCGTTTTTCAAGATCAGTACTCCCCTGTCTGTATTATACCTTTTTCTCTGACTGTTTTATAGAGTTGTATTTCACCTGTTTTGAAAGTTAACATATATTGATTATATCTGTTCTTTGAGTATGTTGATCTCATCTGTGCTGGTTCAGTTTTGTCAACTTGACAGGAACCTAGACATATTTTGAAAGAGGAAACTCATTGAAAACACACTTCCATCACCTTCTTCTGTGGGCATGTCTATAGGACATTTTCTTGATCAATGATTGATGTGGGAGGGCCAAGTCCATGTGAGTGGTGCCAACCCGAGGCAGGTAGGCCTGGGTCCTATAAGAAAGCAGACTGAGAAAGCCACAGGGAAGAGCCAGTAAGCAGTGTTCCTCCTTCACCTCCTGCCTCCAGGTTCCTGCTTTGACTTCCTTCAGTGATGGAGTGTGTCTGATTTAAGGGTTTCATTGCAGTGGAGAGACACCATGACCACAACAATTTTTATAAAGAAAAACATTACATCGGGACTGGCTTACAGGTTCAGAATTTTAGTCCATTATCATCATGGTAGGAAGCATGATAGTATGAAGGGAGACATGGTGCTGGAGAAAGAGCCAAGAGGTTTCTGAAGGCAGCTGGAAGAGAGAGAAATTAGGCCTGACCTGAGCATCTAAAACCTCAAAGTCCAACCCCAATGACACACTTTCTCCAACAAGGTGACATCTACTCCAACAAAGATATACCTGCTTCCACAAGGCCACACCTACTCCAATAAGGCCACATCCACTCCAACAAGGCCACACCTCCACTAATGCCACTCCCTATGAGTCTATGGGGGCCATTTTCATTAAAACCTTAGCACTGTGTGGCCTGAGTTCTAATATGAAATAAATCCTTTCTTCCCCATGTTGTTTTTGGCCATGGTGTTTATCTTACTGAAAGAAAACCCTCATTTCTGTGAAATTTTTTAAGTATTTCTTCAAATATTTTTTCTGCACTATTCTGTCTTCCTTATCTGTCTAGAATTCTAAGACTTTGCATGTTGAACTAATTACCCCACAGTTGATGAGTTCCTGACTATTTTTAAAGTTTTTTGTTTGTTTGTTTTTGTTTTTTGTTTTTTCCCTCTCTGGGCACTTTCAGCCAATGCATCTCCAAGTTCACTTCCTCCTCCCCCACCCCCACAGCATCTAGTCTGACTTCAAAGACACCTAGTGACTATTTCACTTCAGACATAACAACAGTTCTTGAATTTCTTCTATTTTGTTCTCTTGGATTATTTGTATTGAGTCTTTATTTCTCTAAATTTCCTTAATATATGTATGGCGACTGTTTCAAAATCTGTGGACATCAATCCTAGCTTCTGAACTTCCAGATCACTGGCTCTTTCTTGATTTTTGATTTTTTTCTGTGTACTCCCCTTTTATTAGATTCTGGATTTTTCTGTTATCCTTAAGTGATGTTGAGTCTTGTTCTGGCAAAAGCAGAATTCCTGGTGGGTTGTCTGGTTCTAATAGGCTATACCTGGTTCTCCTAGGCTGTGTCTAATTCTCCTAGTCTATATCTGGTTATAGTAGGCTGTGTATTCATCACTTTCATCATTACTGTGACCAAATATCTGACAAGAAGCAACATAAGGGAATAGAGGTTTGTTTGGGCCAGAGGTTAAGGGAACACAGTCTACTGTAGTCTGGAGTCACAGGGCTGGAGTAACTCAAAGCTGTGGTGACAGGACCATGAGGCTGCTTGTGAACATGTTGGTAGAATAGGAAGAATGGAGGGCAGAATTCTGGGACCCAGCCATCTTTCTACTTGCTACCACCTTCTTCAGTGTGGGCACCCCAGCCCAGGACATAGTGCTGTCCACATTCAGGGCTTTGTTGTTGTTGTTGTTGTTGTTGTTGTTTTTGCATCATGTAATCCTCTCTAGAAATGACATTATAGGCAGGAGGTCTGAAGCCCCTGAAACACTGGCCTGTGCTTTAGGATGGCTTCTTGCACTTTGCGTCTCCCAGTGTGAGTACTGGGTCACCACAAAAAAAAAAAAAAAACCAACAACAAAAGGACTGGCTTCCCATCAACCCCCTGTACAGCAGTACAATTATTCAAGAGGGCTCCACATATAGTGTGCATCTTCCCAAGGGTTGTGTCTCCACATGGAGGCCCTGGGGATTAAACTTCAGCACAGCTCTTGGGGAGGAACAAAAGCATTCAAACGTTGACAAACGGAACCTTACTCTGGGGAAACTCTGCTGCCTGGTTGAGCTCCTCCAGGTGCAGTGAGGTAGCTGTCATCTAGAAAGAACAGCATAGCTCTTAAAGCTCTCCTCAGGGCCACTGCTTCTGTGAAGCCCTCTCTGACTTTACCAGCCCCCCACGGAGAGGGGAGAGCCAGGCCCTTCCTAGCTCTTGGCAGCAATGCTGCCCAAAGCCATCTTCTTCATCAAGGACAACAGGGACCCAGTGCCTCCCTGCCCCTCCAGGTCTTTGTCATGGGGCTTTTGAGACAGCACAGGATTCAGTGATGTCACTGGCTAGTGAAGCCAGGCTGTCAGCGGCGCCTTCTTCTCGTGGCAATCACACCCACAGCCCACCCATGCCTCCTTCTGCAGACACCACATTTTGTGAGGCTCTCACTGGAGTGTCCTGTCTTTTTCCTGAACTTCCCAATTGATTGGTCCTTATTTCTTTCTGGGCTATGTGAGAATTTGTCTTTCCTGAACCAAACTCAGGCAAACATATATCAGTTTCACATTCTGCCAAAAATTAGTCTTCCCCTCCCCTAGGCCTCATTAAACTGCCTGTCTGTTTCAGTCGGCATGGTGGCCGAGGGTGCCATGGTCTCTTAGTAGCAGTCTGAAGTCAGAGAGGCTTGCTAATTTTGAGTTAAATAGAAGAAATGGGATTATTACTGCAGATCTTCTCAGAGCCTTCGTTGCCTTCATTTCCACTGTGACTCTGCCATGTGTTGTTCTTCAAGCTTGCCTGAGTTTGTGGCCTGTTTCCTTATTCTCTCCTGGGCTTAGTTCTGCCCAACTCAGGGGGAAATTCTGGACTTGGGCACAGTGTAACAAGACCTTCCATTTACTCTGGGCAAGTTGGGGGCTGAGGCTTAGCTCCCAGCATTATCTGCTGTTTTTAGAATGTCATTGCAGAGGCAGGTTCCACTTCTGTAGGGGTGTACGGGTTCAGATGTATATATGTGTGTATGCATGTGTGTGTATGTGTGCATGTGTGTATAGGTGTGCGTGTGTATGCATGCATATGTGTGTATGTGTGCAAATGTGTACATGTGGGTGTGGGGATGCATGCGTATGTGTGCATGTGTATGTGTATACATATGTGTATAGGTATGTGTGTGTGTGGGTGTACATGTGACTATTGATGTACATGCATGTGTGTAGGGCTATGCATGTGGATATGGATATGTATGCATGTGTGAGGGGCTATTCATGTGGGTGTGCATGAGTATAGGTGTGCATGTGTCTGTGTGTGTGTGTGTGTGTGTGTGTGTGTATGCATGCCCCTGTGTTTCTTTTTAACCTTTCATTTTTTAAAATTGGAAATAGGCTTTTTTTTCATACAATATATTCTGATTATGGCTTCCACTCACCAGCTCCACCTATTTTGTTCCTGACTTCCCCACACCCATATCCATACCCCCTTTTTAAATTTCTCTTTAGAATACAAATAGGCATCTGAATGATATAAAGTATGATGAGATAAATTAAAAATAACTAAACCAGAATAGGATGAAGCAAACAAAGTGCCAGGAAAAAGGAACAGAAGGGAAGCACTGAAACATGTAGAAATGTAGAAACACACACATTTGCACATGCAGAAATCCCATAAAAAAACACTTGAAGCCATAATAAATTACACAAAACACTTGTAGGAAAAAATGAAACACAGAAAAGAAAGGAAATAAAGAAACAAAACAAAACAACAACCAAAAAAAAATACATAACAAGGAACCTCCTAGAAGACCTTTGAGTCTGCTTTGTGTTTGCTGTCCACTGGGTATGGGCTCTGCCCTTCGGAGGCACGCTGTGTACTCAGTGAGACTGCTGGAGAAAACTAATTTCCCCCTGGGAGCGATTACCAGTTAGAGAGAGCTTCTGGGTTCGGGATGGAGGCTTGTATACTTTTCCCTTGGCTCTGGGACTCCATGCAGGCCCTGTGCATGTTGCTACAGTCTATGTGGCACTTCATATATGTGTTGGTCCTCTTGTGTCTAGAAGTTCTTGTTTCCATGTGGCCTTCATTCCCTCTTGGCTCTTACAATTTTTTTGCTCCCTCTTCCACAGGGTTCTCTGAGCCCGGAGGGGAGGGTTTGATGGGGATGTCCCATTTAGTTCTGAGTGTCCCAAGGTCTTTCATTGTTCAGCTGTGTGTCTCTGCATTTATCACCATATTCTTCAGGAACAAACATCTCTGATGATAGCTGAGCAAGACACCTATCTATGAGTATAGCAGAATGTCATTAGGAGTCATTTTTTATTGTTACGTTCCCTTAGCATAACAGTAGCGTTTGATTTCCTCCTAGGTCCCTGGCCTATCCAGTCTAAGGTTGTTGGCCTTCCAAGCAGTGTCAGTTATGGATTCCATCTCATGAAACAGGCCTCACTCAAATCAGAGAGTGGTTGGTTACTCCCACAAGCATTGTGCCACTATTGCAACAATGTGCAGTTGGGTCACCATTGTAGATGAAAGGGTTTGGTGTTTATCTTTCTTCTCTGGTAGCATGCACAGTATCTTCTAGTACCATAAACACTAGTGAGTAGAGGTGAAAGCACTAAGAAGGCACCAGCTTCACTTGTGTTCAATGAGTTGTGTAGGTGTTGTCTTCAGCAATAGGACTTTGCCATCAGTTTGTGGAGAACATTCAATTACCTTGGCAATAGCCTGGGTTGTTTATGAGTGTCCATGGGGCCCCTTTGGCTAACAACTCAGTGAGATCTAATCCATTTCTAAAACTGAAAGTTTTATTTGATGATGAGAGATGTTTAGTTGGGACTTTGTCTGCCCTGATATTTGGTGAAAAGTAGTTTCTATTGTATTGGGTTTCCATATGACTTCTTGAGTGATCCTTGGGTTTAGCTGTCACTCTCTGTATTTCCTTCCTTACCCTCTATTTTCTCCCCATCTCCATTTGATCCTCTTGGTCCATGGCCCTGCCTACTCCTTAACTATTCTTTTTCCCCTTCCTAGGGAGTGTCATTCTTCCCCCTTAGTCACTCTCTACCCATACACTGTGATTATATGGATCATGTTTACTGAAGACTTAACAGCTCTCATCCACATATAAGCAATTAAACACCATCCTGGGTGATGAATACTCACCACTCAGGATGATTTTTTTTCTAGGTCCATCCATTTACCATTTAAAAATTTCATTTTTTAACAACCAAGTAATATTCCATTGTGTAAATGTACTACGTTTTCTTTATCCATTCTTCTGATAATAAACATCTAGACTGTTCCAATGTCTGGCTATTATGAACAGAGTAGTAATGAACATAGCTGAGCAAATATGTCTGTAGTAGGATGGATGTAGGGTCCTTTGGGTAGGGTCCAGCTAGATCTGGAGGTCAGTCTATTCCAGGCTTCCTGAGAAACAGCCACACTGATTTTCATAGTGGCTGTACAAGTCTGTACTTCCACCAGCTGTGGATGAGTTTTCATCTTATTTTGCATCCTTGCCAGCATGAACTGTCATTTGTTTTATTGATCTTGGCCATTATGACAGGTGTAAGATAAAATCTCTAAGTAGTTTGATTTACATTTCCTCAATGACTAAGGATGTTAAACATTTCTTTAAGTGTTTCTCAGACATTTGTGTTTCATCTTTTGAGAATTCTCTGTTTAGATATGTACCTCATTTTTAACTGGGTTATTTGTTTTCTTGATATCCTGTTTTTTTTCTTTTTCTTTTCTTTTTTGTTCTTTATATATTTTAGATATTAGCACTCCTGTCAGATGTGAGATTGGTAAAATTCTTTCTCCATTCTGCAGGGTGCCATCTGAATGATGCTGTTCTTTGCCATGTAGAAGTTCTTCAGGTTGATGAGGTTCTTATGTTTAATTGTGGATCTTGGTGCCTGTGCTAATGGTGTTCTGTTCAGAAAGTTTTTTCCTGTGCCAATTGAGTTCAAAGTTATTCCCTACTCTCTCTCCTATCAGGTTCAGGGTATCTTGCCTTATGTTGAGGTCTTTGATCTGTTTGCATTTGAGTTTTGTGCATGTAGGGTCATAACTATGGATCTGTTTTAATTCTTCTACATGCAACCATCCAGCTTGATCATTTGTTGAAGATGTTATCTTTTTTTCTGGTGTGTATTTCTGGGTTCTTCATCTAAAATCACCAAAGTAGGTGTTCATGTCTGGTCTTTAATTTTGACTCCAATGATCTATTTTTTGTTTAATAAAAAACACAATGCTGTTTTTTTATTACTCTAGCTCTCTACTACTGCCTGAAATCATGGATTGTGATACCTCCAGCAGTTATTTTTATTATACAGTATTGTTTTAGTTATCTTTGGTTGTGTGTGTGTGTGTGTGTGTGTGTGTGTGTGTGTGTGTTCATATGAAACTTAACAATTGTCCTTTCAAGTTCTCTGAAGAATTTTGTTGGAATTTTGATGGAGATTGTGTTGACTCTGTAGATTGCTTTTGGTTGGATGGCCATTTTTACTTGTTAATCCTGTCAATCTATGAACATAGGAGATCTTCCCATCTTCTGAAATCTTCAATTTCTCTTTGCTATCTTAACGTTTTTATTATACAAGTCTTTCACTTGCTTGGTTAGAGTAACCCCAAGAGATATATTTCTTGAGGCTATTGTGAAATAACTTTCATATTAAGTACATGGTCCTCTGTTGGCTGGAAAGATCGAGGGACTCTTGACTATTGTCTTGCTTTTCATTCTTCAGCTAGGTCTTCACACCTAGAAGTCTGTCTAGACATCACTCTGCTGGGAAGTAGGCCTTATGCTCTGCTTTCCTGCACACTTCAGTAGTCCTAGAATGCTGGTTGCAGAGTGGAGAGTCAGAGGCCCTTGGAGGTCTTGTGTCTAACAAGTGGGGAAACTGAGACCCTGACACCAAGCTGCGCAAAGTCACCAATTGACTGTCTTAGGCTTCCGGCTCCCTGGGAAGCCACATTCAGTGTCAGTGGAAGATACTGCTCCTGATCTGTGAAAGCAGTGTCCAGGGAATGGGACTCGATATCTCCACAAGTGACTCTAACAAGGGTCGCAGAGGGATCTCATCTCAGACGGGGTAGGTAGGGCAAGGGTAGGGATGCCCAACACCAAGGCCTTTCTCCTTTACCAAGGCAGCTGCTGCATCTGTCTGGTTTACTGTCCTTGCGTCTGTTTGGATCCTCCACATCCCTTGGAGGCTCATGTGATGAAGGATGGTCTCCAGCAGATAGCACCGTTGGAAGTGGTGAGTCTTTAAGGTCGTCAGGGTGTGTCCTCAGAGGCACCATCCTGTCTGCTTCCTGCTACTGTGAAGAGAGCAGATGTGCTCTGCAAAGCTTTGGTCCACCATGCACCGCCTCACTTCAGGGTAAACCCACAGGCCGGTTGACCATCTCTGAGATCATGGGCCTAGCAAAACTTCTTTTTCCTGTTTCAAGTAATTGTTCCAGTACTGTGCTACAGGGATGCAAAATACTCATAAAATACCACCTGCTGGGTGAAACAGGGTTCCACAGCTTCCCTGCTCCCAGCGGGAGGAGAAAAAAAGTGCCTGGTGCAGCGCCAGCACACTCAGGACCATGGGCACCCAGTTCCACCTGTGGCGCTGAGTGCCACGTCTTTAGCCCTGCCAGCCTTCCTTGACTCTACGTGTATGTGCAGCTGGCTCCGGCTGTAGGCCTGCGTCCCTGCACCCTGCTGCTTGCTCTGGGCTTATCCAGCATGGCTGATGGTCACTGGACAGTTTGGTATTAAGATGATGTAGAGGACTATGAGTTGGGGAGGGGAGAGCAACTGACATCTAATTAGCCTTCATTTGAATCTCCACGCAGCAATTACGACTTCTGAGCAGCGGGCGTTGTTATTGAGGGTCGCCTGTGAGGCGCGCCTAATTATTATAATCACTGCACTCCTAATGATGCTAATGGGGCGCAGTGTGGCTGCACGCCCCGGTCAGCGGCAGGCCGCAGAGGTCGGGAATGGAAGCTGCTAGAAGGAACAGGCTGCAGCAATGCCCCTTATAGAGGACTTTAATATCTGCCGGCATTACCTCACCTGATGCCCTCCCAGTAATCCCCTCAAATGATTCTATTGTGGCTCCCTTCTTACCGAGTCTTGTGCTACAGGATGCTGTGACTGAGAGGGAAGTGTCTGGCCAAGGAGGCCCAGCTGAGACACTACAGAGCCCAGATTAGCATTCAAGCAGCTTGACATTCTCTTCACAGAGTCCGTCTCTTCCTTTCTCCCCCCTGCCTTTCTTTCCTGACCAATACTTATTAACCAGCACATGCTGGGCACAGGCTACTGATGGTCTCTCTGCGATTGGGGGGAGGTCCAGCGAAATTGAATGAGTGGGCATGCACACACACACACACACACACACACACACACACACACGAATGCACTCACACTTATAGAGGGCTCAATGGACCAAATATGTTAGTGATTCCATTTAATTTTGCACTTGCATTTAATATGATTCACGGCGAGATTTCTCCTGGGAGATGGACTGCGGAACGGTGTAAGAACAGGCAGACTTTTCAATCCCATAGAGGGAGAGCAAATTTGACTGGAGCTAGAAGAGGAACTACGTAGGACTTTCCAGAAACTGTTGTGAGAATTAATGCCCTGCTGGTACAAGGGCAGGGCATTATAGGTGATGTTCAAAAGACGGTGAAGCAAAGACATCAGCGAGATGGGGTAGGTGAGCAGGGAGAGGGTGTGGCAAGGGAAGGCCAGAGGCATGGTTGGGGACGGGGTTCTGGAAAGTTTGTCATGGCAGTGTCTTGGTAGTTCATTGTAAATGTGCTGGGAAACCGTAGGAGGGTAAGACTGTGTGAGGAGATGGTGCAACCGTTTCCAACTGCCTGGACCAGGTGCTTGTTTGGCAGACCCCATCAGGGGCCTGGCAGAGGGCTGCTTTCCGCAAAGCTCTATGGCTCTGCCCAGGGGTGACTTGCGCCACGTGGACTTCTCTCCCACCACCACTCCAGTGGCACCCTCACTGTATCATATCTCACCAGAGTCCCCAGCAGAACAAGCTGCTGCCCAGTACCTGCTCAGTGCCTCTGCTTACAGACACTATCCTGATCTGCATGTCTCTAGAGAGGGATTTTGATAGGCTCATCCTGGGCCAGGGACTCTTCCCCTTCTGCAAGGTCCAATCAGTGGAGACTGGGAGTTGAGCCCAGTTAGTGAGCTGTTCTCCACCGTAGGTGGGGCTCCTCCTGCTCAGGGGTGACCCTGTCTAGTTTCTATAGGTCCTCCCCGTTCATCAAGGTTCTGACTTAACCATCCAGTACTTAATCTGTGCCTGGTAGAATGGGTGCTTAGCAGAGGTGTAACTCCGATAACCTCAGAGTACATCAACTCCACCTGACAGATGGGTGGCAGGGCCAACCACCTGGTTCTCTGTCCTCTTCTAGTCTGCACATGAGAACAATAAACTAGTCTCCTGCACTTGGAGGGAGGAGGCATCCCATTGGGGATCCAAATAACAGGAGGCTTGTTTATTGAGCCTCTAGGAAGAGACAGTGCCCATCCTGCCACCCACCATCCAGTACCATACTTTCAGCCCCTGTCCAGTGTCAGGAGCCAGTTTTCACCCTGTCACTTACTTTCTAGCTTCAGGAGCTGAGCCCTATCTTGTCACTGGGAGTGGAGCTTGGTGGTAGACTAGCTTGTGCAAGTCCCTGGGTTCCAGCCCCAGAATTCCAAAGATACAAAGCCCCTCCTCCCCAGCTTTTTTTTTTTTTTTTTTTTTTCTAGACAGGGTTTCTTTTTGTAACCTTGGCTGTCCTGGAACTAGATCCTGTAGACCAGGCTGGCCTGGAGCTCACAGAGATCCACCTGTCTCTGCCTCCTGAGTCCTGGGATTAAAGGTGTGCACCACCATTGCCCAGCTCTTGCTCTCTTGAATTTTTAAGTGAGTTTTTGTTTTCTGTTGTTGTTTTGAAATGCAAAATTTTGCAAGGCTAGTTTTGTAGCATAACCATTGATGAGGGCAATCCCCGTGGAAGGGACAATTGCTTTTCCATTTTTCACAGGCCTCAATGGTTGCTATTTGCTACCTGCTCTGCTCTGGACCTTGCCTCAGGGCTGTACAGGTATACAAATCTGTGACACCTGAGGGAAAGTGCCCTGAGGGAGAGCAGGCAAGCAGGGCTGGGAGCTGCGGGTGAGTCCCCTCCCTGCTGCCACTTCCTGCACTTGGCTCCCAGGCTGCCTGCTGAGGAGGCATCTCAGCAGGGGAGACCAAGGCAGGGCACCCGTGGGGACGCTTCGAGGAAATAGAAAATATTTTCCCAGGCAAAGTCAACACTGCTATTTGTTTTAGTTGCTTAAATTATATGTGTTATTTATTTTTTAAGTGGTCTGTCATTATTAGTGAATGGGGAAGGCACCGGTCTCACAATGCAACCAAAATTTTCGATATTGCTATGTAGTCATTAACAAATGAACATCTCATCTTTGCAAAAGGCTGTGAGCATGAGGCCCTGGAGCTGGGTGACTTGTTGGCTAATTATAGCCGTGTGGAGGGAACAGACTTGGGGGCTTGCTATACCTTGCCTCTTCCATCTGTTTGGGTTCGTATCATCATTCAAAAAATGTACTTCACCCAGCACTCAGGAGGCAGAAGCAGGTGGATCTCTATGAGTTTGAGGCCAGCTTGATCTACAGAGCTAGCTCCAGAACAGGCTCCAAAGCAATACAGAGAAACCCTGTCTTGAAAGAAAAATGTATGTATGTATGTATGTATGTATGTATGTATGTATGTATGTATGTATGCATGCATGCATGCATGCATGCATGCTTTGGCAGTGTGTGTGCCCAGCCTGTGAAGGCTCTGGACCATGTGCATCCTGCACTGCCCCTACACACCTGTGAGAGTGTCGCACTGTAGCCTCTTGCTTTGTACCACTCTCACAGATGACATATTCAGAAAATAGCAAGTATCAGGTCCCCCTCGAAAAGTTTCCAGGTACAGAAAACAATAAAACAAATAGGGAGAACGAAGCACTTCCAAGGTGTTTGCTTGCTGTATTCCAGCAAGTGCTCTATGTAGGTCCTGACATCCTGGAGAAGCTGAATTAGCCCCATTTTGTAGATGTGGAAAGTGAGGCACAGAGGCACATGATATGCAGACTTCCAGTAAGAATGAAACGTCGCTGGCTTAGAAGGAAAAAGTGGATAAACAGGACCTGGAAAAAGAGGTCAACGGCTGACCAGGCCTCACTGAGAAGGCAGTGGAACTCATCACAGAAAGGTCCTAAGAAAATAGCATGTGTCGGGGTAGAAGTGAGTGTGGTGGAGAGAGGCGGGAAGGGATAGGAAAAGAGGGGAGGAGGGGTGGGGGGTGCGGTTTTGCTGTAGAAACCTGATTGTGCTATAACTCCAATGCTCCCCTTGAGCCTTGAGATGATGGTCGCTGGTAGGGGTGGGGTGGGGGTGCCCTTAGAGGCTTGAATCTAGTCTTGTGTGTGGGTGTCTGGCTAAAGAGGTGAGGCCACCATCTCTTGCTTCCTACTCTACCTTCTACAGACACACAGATGCCAGAAACAAGGGTTTGAAATGTCTCCACAGGCTTGTGTCTAAACTCTTGATCCCCAGCTGGTGACACTATCTGGGGAGGTAGGGCCCAGTTGGAGGGAATAGGACACTAATGACACACCTGTAGGGAGTTGTCCTAGATCCTGGTCCCCTCCTCTCTTGTCTTCCTGTTTTCAATGAGGTATATATGGCTTCCTCCTCCATAGACCTCTGCCCCCACGAAACGTTCTGCCCAAGCACACACAGCCACCCCTCCATGCAGTGACTCTTCTGAAACCAAGAGTAGAAATAATCTTTCCTCCCCTACAGCATTCCCTTGGACACAGGGCTCACAGAGAGGACAAGATAAACCAAGGAGAAGAGCCTCTCACATCTCTGTGATGGTGAGTGCTCAGATGTGGAGCCATAGGTTTCCAGGGTTAGTGGGAACCACAGAACAAAGCAGCCCAGGCCTCTTGAAGAAAGAGCCAATCAAAGATGGCGCCAAGGGGAAGTCAGGAGGGCAAGTCCTGAGATGTTTACATAAAAAGAGTGATTAGTTGCCAAGATTGAACCAGATGAGGTCACTGCATGAACGGCTCATGTTCACTAGGTAAAGCATAGGGCGCCTAAGCACATGCATAAGTTGATCTTTAAAACTATTGGCTGACTCTTTACCTGCCCTGAGGATTTTTGCTTTAAAAGATGCTTGCTAAGGGGCAAAAAAGGAGTTCCTGATTGACTAGATTCCACTAGATTGTCTAGGGGATCCTGGGAGGCTTGGGAACTTACCCTTCCTTGGACCCAGCTCAGCCTTTCCTGGTTGGGCTAAGAACCTGCAGTGGCACACACCTTTAATCTCAGCATTTGGGAGGCAGTGGCAAGCAGATCTGTGTGAGTTCAAGGTCATCCTGGTCTACAGACTGATTTCTAGGACAACCAGGGCTACTCAGAGAAACCCTATCTCAAACTTCTTCCCCCACCCAAAAAAAAAAAAAAAAAAAAAAAAAAAAGATTTTTTTCAAATCAATGGGTTGTTGGAGCATGTGAAAGGGATAAACCTACAGATCCAAGACAACAGGATCTCCATGACAGGACAGCAATGGGATATCTAAGAGGAACCCCAGCGAGAGCCCATTATTGGTGGTGTAGCAGAAGCCAGAGACCTCAAGCCAGACCAATGCCAATGACTCATGGCAATGGACACTTGCAAGTAAAGATGAATGGACCAGAGGGTGCACTGTGTGACTCAGCGGACCACACTACAGCTTCTAAGACAAGATTCTTCTTTATGTTTTGTTTCTTTGTTTTGTTTGGTTTGGGTTTTTCTTTTATATTTGGTTTTGTTTGTAGGGGAGGTTACAAGGGCAGAGGGCAGACGTGGAGAGAGGGGGATGAGTAGGGTCAGAATGCATGATGTGAAACCCACCAAGAGTCAATAAAAGTTAAAAGAAAGAAAGGTGAAGATGGCATGCTCTTTCTGCCTAGGTCAGGGCCCATTCAGAGGGCTCCTTGTGTAGGGGGTTGTATGTGGGGCAGTTCAGGGTAGGGTGACCAGGCTGAAGGGGCTCTGTGCCTTGGGACCTGTGAGATGTTTAGTGACATTTTTGTTCTAGAGCTGAAAGTGGGAAGAAGTCATTTAAACTAAAGTTGCCTTCTGTAGGAATGTTTCTGGAAGGGCAGGGGCATCTTCTGGGCAGCCCTACAGGGGAAAGGGCATCTGCTGGGCAAGCCTACAAGCAGAATTCTGTCCCTGGGAACACAAACCAGGAAGATTTGAGTTCTTCACCACTATGAAGGATTTTGTAAAGTTGGAGCTGAGTGACAGCTAGTGATAGAGACAAGCAGGAGCCGGAAAGGGCGGGGCCTTTATTCTTTGTCATCAAAGAGAGGATGAAGTGAGTTAATTCATGGAAAGTACCCAGAAGACTGCCAGCTGAAGCACACTCAGTGTCACCTGTGACCTCTATGCACTCATACTGGAAGGAGTCAGTCAGTCCGGGCAGGGGAACTCCTGTGATGACAGAGCTGACTCCAGTGCTCTCTGAGGTTGGCTTGAGGAGCTTTGGAAACCGCTTCCTCCCTGAGGCACTGGTCCCATCAGTCTGCCATTGGCTTAGGATGAAGTGGCAATGTCTCTAGCCTGGGGTCTCTCAGTCCACTGTCATGGTTTTGTGTGTGTGTGTGTGTGTGTGTGTGTGTGTGTGTGTGTGTGTGTGTGTGTATGTGTTTCTGAGTTAGTTGCACATCACCATGTCATCCTGAGCTAGTTCAACTTCGGGAAAGGACGTTTCATGAAGACTGGTAATGTGGCTTTTATTGGATCCAAATCTCTCTGAGGAACATTGAGATTGTGTGACTTAGTCCACGAGCACAGCCAGAAGTCAGCTGAGTTCGCTTGGGTTGCTTCTGCCTGCTGAGAGTCTGTGGTGATGGCTTGACCAAATTCTTAGGAAATGAGTGAAGCATGTTTGTTGGGAGCCATGTGGTCTAGTTTTGGACCAGTTTTATGAATGCTTGTCCAATGAGTCTCCAGGTGAGGCAAAGCCCACAGGGAAAATCTCATTTGGTAAGGACCAGTGGACTTGGGAACAATGCATAATACTACTGGGACTGCACATCCAGTGCACTCTCTTCTCATAATATTGATGATTCTCTTGGTGGTTTTAGTGTCATTTTGTCAATCATGCATGGGACAGATGTGACCATTCCTGGAAATCCCATTTTTTGCCTTGAATATTGTCCCCTAAAATTCTTTGGGAGCTGATGCTTCTCAAATTTCTTGTCTGGGGATGTCAGCTGTCACTTCAGACCCCGGGAGCTGTCCTGATTCCGTGCTGACAGGATCCGAGGCAGATCACCACTACTTCTGTAAATATGTTTTAAATGAGATTGTTGTTCTTGAAAATATATACCTATGTCAGTCACCTTTCAGTTTTGTAAAGACAGGATGTACCTGGCTTGATATTTGACCAAGCTAATACAATGATGTGTTGTTTTTGGTTTAAAGGTATTTTTATGTAAAAGTTGGGAGAAAACATATTTGGCATATTTGTTTTTGCTGGAAGGTAATGTTGGAAGATGGGAAAAACTTGTTCATTAGTATGGAAAAGCATGCTTTTTTATGTATAAATAAGACAGCTAGAGCTATTTGGGGCCAGCCACTTGTGTGAAACTCATCTGGTGGTCAGACAAATCATTTCTTTGGGCTGATGCCCACTCCCAATCTCAGGACCTGAATCCAGGTCAGAGCAGGACTGCAGTACATGTTCCTGGGTGCACCCAGGGGGTTTCAGAGAGGACCAGATCATGAAGGAGCTGTCCTGACAAATTGTTCAAACTACTGGGAGGTGGTGGATGGTAGAAGAGGAAGCTGATTGGAATAAACAGGTCTCTAGCTAGGGCTCTGTTGTTGAAGGGCATACCTGGCCCTGGCTTCTTCCTGTCTATCTCTTTGCTTCCTGATCACATGGAGTGAGTAGCTCTGCTCCCTCATGCCTGCCTGCCACAATGCTCTGTCTCACCATAGCCTAGACACAATAGCTCTAGCGGAGTGTTGACTAAAATCTCTGAACATGTGAATCAGAATAAGCCCTCCCTTCCTTAGGCTACTTTTCTCATGGATTCATGACAATGGCAGTAGATCTAACACATCTGTAGCAGATGCCATGGCAAGGAGTGCCCAATGATGGAGGAGGAGGAGGAGGAGGAGGAGGAGGAGGAGGAGGGGATCATAAAGATGACAGCCATCATTCCTGTCTCTTCTCCCTCTTCTGCACACCCACAGCTTGAGAGGTGGCCATCACACACTACACGTTTTATCCTAGCTCATCCTTGGCATCTTGTGATCTAAGAATGGCCATCTTCAATCTGTTTATGAGAGAAATGAGGTTTCAAGAGCCAAAGTTCCATGCTCAAGGCTACCATGCAAGCAGGAGGTGGAGCCAGGTCAGGTGACATTGTGTCAGCCAGTCAGCCACTGCTTAGGTGCCTCTGCCCCACTGGGCAGGTGAAACCGGCCATGAGAACAGAGGACAGATGGGGTATGTGCTTGGTGTCAACAGAGTGAGACAGAGGAGAGCCTAAGGACCGAGGCATTCCGAAGGATATGTCCTCCTTCCCTGAGGTCACAGTGGTATGCCCTTGGTAATTCCCCCTTTTAGTGCAGGCCATGAGGAAGTGATAAGCACTCCATTTCAATGGTGATCTTTTTTTTTTTTTTTTTTTTTTGCCATTCCCAACTGGGCTCTCCCTTGAGACCCTAGTGTTAATGAAATCAAACAAAATGAAAATGGGTAAATTATTGCAAAGCTACGAACACCTCCGAGGGCCATGGCTCACTAGTTTCCAATAGCACCTCATTTGGGAGGCTGCAGCGGAAGCCAAAGCAATTCAATCCCATGGGCGAGGTGGTGGAAGGAAGGGACAAAAGAGACAAGATATTGCAATCACGGGGTCACTGACCCAGGCTTTTGTATAATTATAGAATTTCATTTTGGGCCAACTGGACTGACACTAGAGCTTGTTGGCAAATTACTGGTGAAAAAAAAAAACAAAGCAATTTTTAGCAACCTTAAAAGAGTTACTGCCCTGTTTGGGTGTCAGCAGCACTGAGAGGGAGGAGCCGGGCAGGAGGGGGAGAGTAGCCCAGGCCGGACATGGCCAGTTGTCCACAGAGCAGAAAGGGCTTTTATCCGGGATCTGTGAGAGTGTCCCCACACAGGCCTTCCTTGGGACGTCTTCAGAATTAAAGGTGTTGAGGCAAGAATATGGTCTTCCTAGGTGCTCCTCCTAGGTGCTCCTCCCAGGTGCTCCTCCCAGGTGCTCCTCCTAGGCGCTCCTCCTAGGTGCTCCTCCTAGGCGCTCTTCCTAGGTGCTCCTCCCCCAGGGGAGCAGGGGACTCCCTTTCCCCAAACAGCAGCCAGTCCAGCCTCCTCCTCCCCCCCCCACACACACTTGGCTTCTTTTTTGGCCCCTTAGCTTTGCTCATCCTGTTGTTTTGCTCCCTTGTGAAATGCTGCAAAAAGCATTCGTCCCCTGAGAGAATTGTCAGCCCCGCCTACCCCTGATGGGGGCTTTAGTGATCCTTGCTATTGTTTTTTGCACCAAGTTTTTGTGATGAATATTTCTTTTAATTTTTCACAAAGAGACTTGAAAATAGATTTTTCTCTTCATATAGCCTTCATCTGTTTTATTCTGTTTACTTGTTTCTGTTATGTCTTCCCATGTATTAACTATGAAGTTGTGGTTTTTGACATTTTTTTCCAGATTTTCCTATCTTATTTTACTTCACTTAAATAGCCCCTCTGGTTTTATGTCAAACAAATAAACGAATCCTGATTTTGTGTGCTGGTTAAATGTGTTTTTGTTTTGTTTTGTTTGTAAGACAGGTAGAAGTTATCTGCTATCATTTTAAAAAAATGCCTATTACATTTTCTCAGGTGTCACTCTGAAGGACTTTACACCACCTGGGTCTGACGATTCACATACCCAGCCGTCATGGGTTTGCCACGTGACAACAGTAGCTGGCCTCCATTACGTGTTACTTTCCTGATGAATGGTGCTGTGTCCTTCTGTGAGCAGGGGGTCCTGTGATTGCACACTTGGCTGATGGGGCAATTCTAAATCCCAGCTTCTGAATGTCTACCTTCCATTTCTGAACTGTTCTGACATAAGTCATCCCAGAAGCTGTGGACCTACACCATCTACAGCCAGGCTTGCAAACCCTCTGGGGAGCATTAACTTTGCAGCACAAGGGTCATAAGAAGAGCCAACAGATCCCATCAGTGCTTCTTTGTGGTTCCTCTGCCTTGGCTTGTCCATCTATACAATGGGTTGGTTGAGGAGATACCTCTACAATGCTCCAGACGGCTGGTGTTCTCTTACATCAAGGATGTTGTTCATCTTGGAAACCTGCTCTTGAGGGACCCATTGTGAGGGGTGAGTGAAGCTGTACATGAAGCCAGTGCATTAGGGGGAAGATGATATAGCAAAGGTTTATGAGACATTTGCAGAAGTTTTCTGCCTGCTCCCAGAAAGGGCAGGGGGAAGCTGGGAGCTCCCTTCTTGCCCATAGCAGTCTCAGACTCTTTGGGACAGCTGGGCAAGTGGTGATATGTATAAAGGTCCTTCTCCCTGCAAGAGGTGATGAGAGCAGATAGGGAGGGAGTGTGCACAGGAATCCCCATCCTGTCTTTATTTGGGCTGCACAGGTAGCAATGGGTAGTGTATATCCTCTAAATCAGGGCCTCTGGGTGGCTGGGACTTTGCGTGTATGTGTATGTGTGTGTGTGTGTGTGTGTGTGTGTGTGTGTGTGTGTGTGTGTGTGTGTGTGTGTGTCTCCTGGATGAGTTGCCATGCCTGCCTGACCAGCATACCAGCCAAGATCTCTAGTGTGCTCCCCTCAGCAACTGTAGAGGCTGTGCTTGAAGGCAGAATGAGGAGACTGCCTGTGGAGGTGTTAGGTGTCCACTCATCAAAGAATGAAGGTGAAGGAGGCTGAACTGAGTGTGATGACATCTGTCTATAATTCCAACATTCAGGAAGCTAGCTTAGAAGCCTCGCTCAGGGCTAGCCTGCGTTATATCGTGAGTTTCAGGTCAGCCTGGCCAGGGCAACAACATCTTGTTACAGAACAAGACAAGTGAAAGAGGCTGGATTTTGCCTCTGAGAGTAAGGTTCAAAACCTCCATGGAGATGTGGTGAGGCTTAGAGGGTTGATAGAGAAGGCAGATGATGGCAGTCCTACTCTTAATAAATCTACTTTGGAGAAAAACTTCCTCAGGGGCTAAGATTGTCTATCCAGGCGGTGAGAGCCCCAAGGCATGACACTAAAAGGAAGGGAGGTGTTAGAATATCAGATGACCTGGGACCTCTCTGGAAGAGGCAAAGGTGCTTTAGTCAGGTGCAAAGACCAGAAAGTCATTTTCAGCCTGGTTAAAGGAGAAAGAAGGTTCTTCCTGTGGTTGTTGGTAATTTGCCATTGGGAGACACAGGTTATTGTCCCAAGTGCTCTGGCCATGGTGAGTGCACTATATCCTTGTATGCACTTGTCAGCTTTGCATCCCTCTGGGATGTACAGTTTACTGAGCATCCTCCATCCTTGACGCAGTTCCAGTGTCAAGGTCCTCACATCCTGTATCTCAAAGTGTGGGAATTTAGCTTGTGAAATTAGTCTAGTTGTGAATGAAGAGGCTAATCTCAGAGGAAGAAAGGTTCCAATTGTCTTTCTACAGTTCTGGGAATGGCAGGGGCCATGCTACAATATTCAGAATTCTTAGGGAAGTACTCTGTTGGTCATAGACAGGAGGAACAGCAGAGGAGCCTAGGCCAGAGCCTTCCTTAGAGTCTCCAGGGAGAAAGCAAGGCATGGAGTGAGAGGATGCATGTGTATCTAGGATGCATAGTTTCTAGTTGGAATCATTCTAGTGACTTTGAGTCAGAGGCTCACTAGTATGTGGGGAAAAGATTTGTGGAAGGGGAGAGTAGACACTCCCGATTGGCTGGCTTGCATGTAGTCCTGGAGGGGCAAGCCTGTCTCATCAGATAGCATGAATACTCAGCCCCATCATCAATCAGAATATATGCTGGGGACAGAACTCAGTAGTAGAGCATGTATCTAGGAGGTATGAGGCCCTGGGTTTGATCTTTAGCACCATAAATAAAACACCAAAACAAAAATCAGTGATAACCTTAAAAAACCCACCACCACCAGAAACAAGAAAACAACAACCCCATCTCCCAAACTCACCCAAACTGAAAAACAAAAACAAAAGAAAAAAAAGCCAACATGATAGGCCTGCTGAATGGAAGCCACACAGGTGAATAAGGCATCTCAGAAGGCACAGAACACCCTGTAGATGAGTCTTCTTTGAGTGCTGTGGTAAGACAGAAGACTTCAGTTGGTTTCCTGAGACATATACTCAGCCCAGGAAGCCAAGCATCCCCCAGGGGATGCAGAAGCAGGCAGCCATAGCAACCATAAAGATGGGTAGAATGGTGCCTTGCTCCACATGGAGTCAGAGGGAAAGTTCCTACTGAGGGCTGAATATAAGGTGCCCCAGAGCCAGGGTAGAGGAGGCAGCCTGCACTCAGAATCACCTCTGGTTCTTGTACCCCATTCTTTGCATCCTAGGCTGAATTTTCCTGATAGCATTGGCGACTGACTCACTCTTAGGTGTTGAAGTATCATCTTTGGTTCCATGAAAATCTATCTGCAGCCCATTCTCATCTTCTTCCAGTGCTGGTCCAGATTAACTGGGCCAGATACACACAGTAGGGTTGCAAGGGAGAGTGCACTGTCTGACTCCCTACTCCATCATTTCCCCTTGTCTACTGCTGCTGGGTGTCCTGTCTTCTGTATATGGAGCCCCAGGTGGAAAGATGCCATAACCAATGGGCTGCTTCTAGAGTAGGCACAGATGATGCTTGAGAATGGTATTTGTTTGGTTTTGATGGGCATTGTGGCACCCTCAGAAGGGGCTTATGCTTGGTCAGGCTTCTGGAAGTGAGCTGTGTCCTCTCTGCCTGACCTCCAGGGATGCCCCCTTTGGCTTTGTGGTGGTTTGAATAAGAAAGGTCCCATAAGCTCATTTATCTGGATGCTTAGTTACCAGGGAGTGGAGCCATTTAAAAGTATTAGAAGTATTAGAGGCTGTGGCCTTATTGGGATAGGTGTGGCCTTGTTGGAGGAGGTGTGTGGCTGGGGTGGGCTTTGAGGTTTTAAAAGCCCAAGCCAGACTCAGAATCTCTCTCTTCCTGATGCCCATGGATCTGGATGTAAAACTCTCAGTTACTTCTCCAGCACCATGTCTGACTATGTGCCACCATGCTCTTTGCCATGATGATAATGGACTAAGCCTTTGAAATTGTAAGCAAGCCCCCTCTGTGAGTTGCCTTGCTCCTCTGCACTGTAATAGGACACTAACTAGGGCAGGATACACAGAGCTGACAGGCATAACACCTACAAAGGTCTTGACATGGTCACCTCTTCTGGCTTGTATTTGGGTCAGAAGAAACTCCTGCATCCTTATTACCCTGAACTGAGGTAGGATGCACTGCTTTCGGCTGCCTTGTTTCCACACCTTGAGGTAGAGGGTGGTCCAGCCTGCCTGTCTCAGTTCATCTAGGGCAGAGAGATCCCTGAGCCTGTGTGTATACCTACACTGTTGCGGGTATATCCCTAGCCTATAAAACACCCCAGGGCTTCATAGGGATTTCCTTGACGATAATGGTTAGCTCCCAGTGTCAGAGAAGTTGACACCACTGGGAGGAGCTCTTGGCCAAAGGTAGACAGAAATTGATGGATTACCTGCCAACACCCTTGTCCACAGGTAGGAGAAGATGCATGATGCCCTGGGACCTCCTTTCTGAGATGGGGTCCTGCAGTTTCTCTGGAGAGTATTCAGGACTGTAGACCCTGCCCCATGGTAGGTTCAGCTCAGGAACTTGAAAGACCCCAAGTACCAGTTTGTAGCTGACACACAGACCTAGCAATTCTGCTCCTAGGCATGTGCCAGACAGCAGAGCGACACAGACAAACACACGTGCAACAGCGTCTGTAAAGCAGTGTTGTTCCTGATATCACAAAAGCAGGAAGACACCAATGCCTACAAATAGTAGAAGAGATGCTTACAGTGTTGTTATACAGTGGGTTACTACACAGCAGTGAAAGTATGTGAATGCTATGTGACAATATGGATGGAGCTCACGGGCATGAAGTTGTGTCAAAGAAGACATACAAAGGTGGCATCATTTCATCATGTTCAAAACCAAGTAGAGTTACTCCGTGACACAGAAGCTGAGTGAGTACTTGACATTGCAGGGGAGGGAGTGACTGGGAAATACCATGAGGAAGCTTCTAGAAAGCTGGCCATGTTCCATTTCTTGGTCTGGATGATGGCTGGCTGTGTTCATGTCATGAGAATTAATGCATCTGTACACTTGGGATTTGCGTATCTTACTATATACAACAGGCTTCAATTCCTTTATAAATATGTCAACACCACTCCAGTATAAACCTGCTGGGGGCTTTGGGGAGAGGGAAGAGATCAAGTTCCGAGAGGTGCACAAATTAGCAAGCATGTGCTGGTAGAAGCCAGAGAGGAGCCTGGGATAGGATTTCTGGAGTGTCTGGTCAAGGGAAACACAATTTATGGCTGAGTGAGCAAGCATTCGTTGGGGGCACTCTCCTGGAACAGAGGACTTTGGCAAGCGCCTCCACAGTCACTGTTGAGGCCCTTAAACTCTTAAAAAAAAGTGAGGGTCCACACTAAGAAGAAGGAGAACTATTGTAGGAGATGGCAGAGGAAGGAAACTAGATGAAAGGAGAGCCATCGGAGGATGGCGGTTTTAGTGAGAAATGCAGGATGGGCTGTTCACTAACAGCTCTGGGAACATGCTGGCGAAGGGCACCAAGCCTCCTAATGCTTTCGGGGTGGCCTCTACCTGTGTTCAAGGCTGATGGGAAGGGAAGTGTCAGTGGAACGGGGCTCACTAGCACATCTGGCAATAAATCAGAAGCTGCACTGATTGCTGTGGCTGGCAAAAACCACGTGTCTAGATCTGAAAGAAAGCGCTAAGATGAATCAGGGATCATGGTGGTCCTGAGGCAACTTTAGGCAGGCAGATAATAAGACTCGTGTGGAGGACAGATCTGAACTTCTGGCCCCAGACAAAATATAGCAGTGAGATTCAGATTTTCTCTTGGGTGGTATTTATTGGCTTCTGAGACACTAGCAATGATGGGTGAATGATGCCCAAGAAATGGAGATCAGATTTATGGAGGCATGTGTTTGCTCTAGCTTCCTGCCTCTCTACTGGAAGGGGAAATTCAGATAGATGCTCGAAGGGAGAAAGCAGAGCTGAGGGTTGGGAAACTAAGTTAGTTGGTTGGTAGGATGGTGTCCTGGAGGGGAGCGAGACATGGGCAGGAAATTCTGGAGTTGAGCTGAAGACTTCTTCAAGGGCCTGTATGTTCCAGTATGTGAGGGCCCCGCCTCTTGCTGACAGACTGCAGGGAACAGAAGAACTATAGGGAATGGCGCTCTCCCTGGGGGTAAGTGTTCGGTCCTACCACTAGGTGGAAAACCCCAGGATACCTGGGCTCCTGGTAAATGTCTGGGCTCCAGATAGAGCACAGAGAAAGTTCTGGACTCAGGATGTAGTGGGAATGAAGAGATTAGATGAGGGTGAGCAAGGCTCCACTCCTGCTTAGCAAATCACAAAAGCATCAGCCCTGGAGAAGCAAACTGGAACTCATAACTGCATCTGAAACAACCCTGAGGAGGGTTAAAGTTTCGGCCGCACAGTGAAGCTGATATTGTTTGTTGTGTCGGGGAGGGAACTTGGGGGGGGGGAGACAGTGTTTGCACAGCATACACCCAGCCTTCTGCTCTATCACAGAGCCCCCCACCTAGATCTGCTTGACATTGAGTAAAACTTAGCTGATATAGATAAAAACCATGGAAACAATTCCCACCATGGGGAAATGAACCTGCCCAATGAAGGTGACCTGAACAGGCAAAGAAGTTAGTGTTGGTAGCTAAGGTCATCAAATAATCGTTATATTTATAGTCTTCACATTTACCTGTTAAACGACTGTAAGACAAACACAAGGAGGGGCCAACTTGGACTTCTATGTCTCACAGAATGTGAGACCAAGATGCATCGTGTGAGAATGATAAGGTATGCATTGCAGAACAAAGAGCAGTCATCCCCTTATCCAGAGGTTTGTTTTCTGTGTTGGTTACCTATGGCTAACTGTGCCTTAAGGGCATAAAAGAGAAACTCTCAGAGGTGACCCCTTCCTAATTAGATTAAAGTATAATATGTATACCTGTGTGTGTGTGTGTGTGTATGTGTGTGTGTGTGTGTGTGTGTGTGTGTGTGTGTGTGTGTACTGCTGTCTGTCTTTCCTGACTCTGTTTAGCAGCATTCACTGGGTCCCAGCATGTGGACCCCGTGGATGGGTGAAGGAAGGATCCCAGAAAGATCCTGAGGCACAGTGATAGAAGCCATCTAAACTGAAGCCCATCAGAAGGAAAAGGGACAGAAACAGCACCAGTGATCTGTGGGGCGTCAAACAACCCATGGACACATGTGCTCCCAAAGGAGAGAAGACAGGGCGGCATTTAAGGGTTCTTTTGAAGAAACAAGGAATAAGGTGTTTCTCAAATTTGGTAAACTCGCGGGCCCACAGTTCTCAACTGAATCTAGCAAAACACAAGAACCAAGAAGAGATCCACACCAAGGATGTCAGCTGGCTAGGTTTGGCTACTAAGATGAAAATTTTCAAGAAGAGGAGGAAAAGTAAAGAAGGCAGAAAAACTAGGTGGTATTTTTTATAGATAAGGACAATGGAGGATTTCTTCTTAGAAACAATGTAAGAGAGGAACTAGGGGAGGATCATTTTTAAATCAAAAGGGGGTTGGGGCTGTGAGCTTAGAACTCACATTCAGGAAACTGATTTTAAAGGGATGGAGAAGGTGTACAGTGCCTTGGGCAGAGGCGGTTTCCTGGCTGACTGAGCATGGCAGAGGCATGGGGGAACGTGGGTGGGAGTGGGTGATGTATCTTATTGCCATGCCTTTGCCCCACTGTATCTAAGGAGACAGGCATAGAATCCCCAATACATGTGATTGTCAGCAGCCCTGACTCCAGTAGTAAAGGGTTGGCTTGTGGCACCAAATAAACTCCAGACATTGATAAGCTGGGGCACACATGAACAAACGTGGAAGGAGACGGCTCGGGAGATGACTAGAAGGTTAAAGTGCTTGGTGCACAAACACGAGGTCCTGAGTTTGGATCTCAGAACCATGTAAGTTCCGGGTGGGCAATCCAGCCTCAGAAGGCTGAAACACTGGCTTCCCAGAGCAAGCTAGCTGTACCCATGAGCCCCGGGTTTCTGAGTTTCAGTGAATAAATGACTAAAGTAAGATCAGAGAGCAACTGGGAATAATTTCTGACATCAACCTTAGAACCCCACATCCATAGGTGCACACACACTACACACCACACCCCCACATTCATTAATTACTCTTTATATCACTGTGACAAAATGTCTCAGAGAAACAACTTGTAACAAGAGGCTTATTTTGGCTCAAGGCTTCAGAGAATTTCATCTGCCATAGTGGAGAAAGAGTAACAGAGCAGCCCTGGGCTCCATCTGTGGTTTTAGAGGTGTGTGGTGGAGTCTGCTCCCGTGGTATCTGGTCAGGAAGCCCAGTATGCACGCAGACTGGAGCCAAGGGTGTATAACTCTCACAGGCAGCCATCTTGAAACTGCTTCCTGCAGCAGGCCCTACCTCCTAAAGGCATCAGTCTTCAAAACAGCCCTACAGGCCGAATTTGTGAGGTGCTTACTGCAATAGCCCACAGGTACGTTCCAGACTCAAAGCATAACCTAGAGGAATATAACCTACAGGAAGCCAGCTATCTCTTGCAAACTTGCTTCTCTGTGTTGTCACCTGAGGGCACCGGTTGTGTCTTTCATCTTTCAAGGTAGCTTACACTGGTGGTTTTATGCAGGTTCTCCAGATCTTACCTTGGGCTGGGCTGTATTCCTCTTGTCTGAGGCACCCAACTTCTTGGACTGGGCTACCAGCCTTTGGCTCTTCAGCTTATAGAGAGCCATGCTGGGACTGCCAGCCTCCCATTACACAAGCCAAGCTATGGATTCCCTTTCATAACCATATACACATTGTTAGCTCCATTCTTCAGAGAACCCGGGCTACCCTTTCTCTCTCCTGTCTCGGGCATCAGGCATGCACTTGGAGCTGAAGGTTCAGCTCTCCTCCTCCCGTTCCTTCTTTGTTAACATTTTCCTCCAATAAAATCTTGCTCGTCCTCTCTTGGCTTAACGCCTGCTTCTCCGGAGACTGGAAGCACCACACCTTTTCTGCTCAGTGCCCTCCACACCCTCCCTTCTTCCCTTACCTCAGCTTTCTTCCGTGCCTCTGGTTCTAATCAATGATCCTTTGTATTTGAGTTGTCTGTGTGTGGCCTGCATCTTTCTTTGGAGTTTAAAACTTGTTCAGATGGGGTGCTGGGCAAGGTTCCTATCCTGTCCACTCTTCTGCCATGCCTACTCTCTCGCACAGGACAGAGCATCACAAACACTTCTTAAATAAATGTTCAGGAAGCCGTGGGAAATTGAGGAAGTGGCAAGCATCTGGAAACCCTGATGAGAAAGCAGATGTTCTGCCTTTCAAAGATGGTGACTGAAGACCGGTGTTGCCTCCATGTGGATCCTGAGATTCTCCATGGCTGTTTGGATTACATACCAGGTTCCAGCCTGGGGAGGACACTCATCTGGGGGCAGGTGGGGCATCAAAGTCCCCTTGATGTATCCTACCAGAAGCACTGGGTCTGAGGCAGAGCTGCCTCTTCCTGAAATGGGTGGTGCAGCAGCAATCCCCGGATATGTCCCTGAAGTGAATACTGAGTAGAGTGTCTATCCAGAGTGAGAAATTCATGAAGTGCTGTCCTTAGCCAGCAGGGGTGGGGACCAGACAGTGATAGGTGGCTTCTTTGAAGATGAAAATCATTAGATTTCAATGGAAATCCAGGAGGCAGCATCCCACTGACAGAGATTTAACCTACATTGCAGGGCAGAACAAGCAATTGATAGCATGATTGATAATAATTTGACGGCGGTAATTGTGGAGGGGGAACTTGAAAATTAGATCAGCAGGAAACAGACCATGAGTCAATGGCATCTTTGGTGGGCCAAATTTTCTTTTACGTATCTTTTGAACTTTCTTTTCAATTGTTGCCACTGTTTTTTCTTTTTCCAGAAGAACCCTGAAATCTCTGAGAGAGAGCCATTCTAGAACCAGTGTATCATGGAACCATATTCCAGCAGACCACCTAGGGAACACAGCCCGGGCTCCTTTGGGTGGGCCCTGTGACTGCAGATCCTCACCATCTGGGGTATGGATAGCTTGCATCCCAGGCAGAGCACTGCTGGCATCCAGAGCGCTGGCAGACTTGAAGCACTTGCTTGCTCTCTCAAGGATTGTTCAGGCACAGCATGAGCTTCTCGAGGCAAGCACTTCTCCCTCTGTACCTGCCCAGCAGTCTTGGTTAACACCGAAGGGCTCCTCTCTCCCTGCTTCCTGACTGAACACCCCACGTGACCATTGCCTCAGGTCCCTGCCACCAAGAGAGACTGTACCCTGGAGCTGTGAGCCAGAGCAACTGTCCCCCTCAGAACACAGCAGAGGTAGATGTGCCAGACAGCACTGCCAAGGAAAGGATGGATCAACCCTCAGCATCCTTCAGTCTCCAGTGGATGAGCACTGAGGTATCCTCTATCAAATGGATCTCTGAAGGCCTCTAGCAGGCAGGCCTGAATTTCAGCTGCTCACAGCAGGGATGGCTTGTGGACACGCCTGTTTTTTCTGCCTTCCTTAGCTGTTTTCTTCATGCTCACTGTGGAGTGTGATGATTGGTTTTCCTCTTAATTGACAGCTTGATGTGATCAAGAATCATGCTGGAAACAAATCTTTGAGCATATTTATGTAGGAGATACTACATAGATTAGGTTAGGTAAATGTGGTGGGAAGACCCACTGTAAATGTAGGCAGCACGATTCCATGGGCAGGGACTCTGGACTGAGTAAAAAGGGGGGAGCTATGATTGCACAAATATCCATCTCCCTCCTCTGTCGGCTTCCTGAGTGCAGGTGCAATGTGATCAGCGGCCTGAAGCTCCTGCCACCATGGAACTTTACTCATTAAGTTGGTTTTGCCAGGTGTTTTGACCCAGCAGTGTATAAAGTAACTAACATGGTAAGTGGCCTGTACTCAGACCTCTGCTCCCATGAGATGATTGTGTGTGCTTTCTGTGTTAGTATGCAGAATCTTAACCAATGGTTTGGCTGGGTGCTGAGCTATGGGAAGAGACGCTGACCATCACACCAGGCTTCCCTGACCTCCTCCAGGCCCTGGGAGGGCATGTTGGTCAGTTTTTCAAAGTTGTGACGAAATGCCTGAGAAAAACACATGAAGAGAGGAAAGATTTATTTGGCTCATTGTTTTAGGGCATTGTGGCAAGCAGAGCGGCTCTCCTTGAGGCAGTCATGAAGCAGAGAATGCCCATGTTGGGGATTTTTCTTTTCCCCCTTTATGTACACAGTACCCTTGCCCCCGCCAAGGGAATCACCCCCACACAGCTTGGGTCTTCTCCCTCGGTTATCTCTCACAGATACACTCAAAAGAGGGCCTTCTCAATCCAGACAGGTTGACAGCAAAGATCAAACATCAGGCATGTAGGAGTCATGCCAGGTTCACAATATGGCTACCTGAAAATGCCACACATCACAGTGGACATCAGGAGGCAACAGGGAGTTAGGGCATTGGTGGAGGAGAAGGTTCAGGTTTGTCAAGTAGAACTCTGTAGCCTCTTATCTGATAGAGCTATGATGTGATTGCTGCCTTCCCACCAACCTGGAGGATTTGAAATGTACAAAATTCACCCCAGTAATTTCTGGATGAGGGAGGGACATGAGTAGAACAAGCCAAGTATAATAAAGATTAGCCTGCTGTGGGAGATAGCTCAGAGGCAGAGTGCTTGACCAACATGTACAGGGTCTTAGGTTCAAACCCCAGTAGGGGCAAAAAAGCAAATCCTTTAATTGTGGAGTTAAGGGTACATTGGCCATTCTGGCCACTCTTTGAGAGTACCGTAAGTGGAGAGGGGTCATGTTGGTGTTGCCTGGAGGGCTGGGAATGGAGAGTTGGGAATGGATACAGTGATCACACTATATGCAATTGACAAGCCTTGGCAGAGGGGGCTTTGTTTTCATGAGGAACATCCTACACAAGCTGGAGGGTGCTTAGCTGCCATGGTGGGTGTTGGGGCTCACTGAGTGTGGGTTAGGGAGACAGGACTGCACCTGCCTTGCTGGAAGGGGTGATGGCCACTTACTCTGACCAGTGTCATGTTACTGGATGTGGGCCTGGTGGTGCTTGCTCTTCTTCAAGAGACTTGGAGCTTTCCAAGTTTTCTGTGATGTGTTCCAGTTGCTAATAGTCTAAAGTTGCTAAGAGGCCATGGGTCCATATGTGCCAGTGTAGACCTGCAATCGGGTGGTGATTACATATGCCAGTGGGGACTGTGCATTCTGGTGTGCTCCAATGAGCAGTCTGAAGACAGTCTCTAGTGATGGCTGCCTCACAGACACCTCCTTTACACAGTGTCTTCCCTTCAGTAAGCCTCTTCCTGCTCCTGGTATCTCGTCTCCTATTTCTGTTTTTTTCCTTTTTTAAAGATTTATATATTCTTTCATTTTCTGTGTATGAGTGTTTGCCTATGTATGTATGTATGTATGTATGTATGTATGTATGTATGTATGTATGTGTGTGTGCACCATGTGCATGACCATGTTTGAGGAAAGCACCAGATCTACTTGAACTGGAGTAACAGACAATCGTGAGCTGATGTGTGGGTACTGGGAACTAAACCTGAGTCTTCTGGAAGAGAAGCCTGTGCTCTTAATCATTGAGTCATCTCTCTGAGAGTGCCTTCTTTCCCTCAACTATAAGTCCATGCTTCGGCTGCTATTGCAATCCCTGGCATGTGCAGGAGATTATGTTCTAGTGGTCTGAGTGATTTCTGAAAACCCTGATGCAGACGGTCCAGGAGCTAAAAAGTGAGCATGACTTGGGGATCTGTAAAGCCAACTTGAAGGAGACTGCATGTGGCTGGTATGTGTATGCAAGTACGTGACTAGGCTGGAGGAGGTGGAGGAGTAGCAGGGGACAATGAGCAGGTGGCTGACAGGTACCTTAAGATGCCTGAAGGGAGAAAGTGTCTTTTCTTCTTCAACTCCAAACTAAGACAAGAAGTGGGCTGGAGCAGCATGGCTTGCTTCTTGGCCTTAAATACTTCCTCACCGACCCAGTCAAGACTGGAAGTGATGGGTTTGCAGTTTAAGCCGGCTCAGGCAGTGAGGAAGCCTGGCTGGGGAATGACTGTGTGTGCTCAGCTGTAGTACTGTTTTCTCTTGAGGTCTCAGCTCCTTTCTCTCTAGGCCACCTTCAACAGTGGCTCCTCCTGAGGCAGTGTAATGGTGGCTGCTAGCCTAGGCCACACGCCCTTGCAATTTTCATCATCTCTTCTGGAACATTTCTCACAGAAGTATTAGAAGTGAATCCTCTTAGGGGCAAGTCTCTGGGTCCAGAGGATGGAGTGCGTGACTCGGCAGCTTAGGGCCTCTGGGATGCAGGGAGGAGGAGAGCTCCACCCAAATCCCTGGATTCAAACTGGGAAAGGGTGGTTTTGGAAGGAAAGGAAAAGTCAAATGTCATTTTCAGAAGGCAGGGCAAGAGCAGGGGAGTCACAGGATCCAGCACACTCACCACAAGAGTGAAGTTCATCATAGAGACCCAGGAAAGGGCCAGCGCTCATCCCAACCTGGTCCCTGGATCTCACAGAGGGAGAGCATTTTATGTTGGCTTGTGTGTCTGCATCTTCCACTCTTAAGTTTTTCTGTGAACACCATGATGTGCACTTGACGTCTTGCTCAGTTTTCTTGCATCTAACATGTTATAGGTCATTGGTGTTGTTGATTTTGTTTGTGTTTCCACTGCTGGGGATAGAAACCATGAGCTCAAACACATTCAGAAAGCAATCTACCACTGGGCTCCACCTAGCCTCAGTAGTTTTTGTTGTTGTTGTTGTTGTTGTTGTTGTTTTGGTGGTTTTTTTGTTTGTGTGTTTGTTTTTTGTTTTTGTTTTTGAGGAATCCAGGCTGGTCTTGAAGTTGTGATCCTTTTGCCTCAGCTATCTGAGTACTGAGATTATAGGTCTTTGCCAACATGTCTGACCCAATGTCATTTTTAATGAGGGGAGTGATGACTTTTCAGGTCACAACTTGGGCTGCACAATCGCTTGTTAGGAGTACCCTGAAGGAACCCTGCCCTGAGGAAGGAGCTGAGGCCTCCCAGGGGACTGGTGATGGTGGTGGCTTATCCCCAGTTCAGCAAGGGCCACAGCCTGAATGGAAACTCTTAGCCTAAACTCAGACTGTCTCTTTCACAGTCTTGAGATCTGAGGAAACTTCAAGGGTGAAATGTCATGATTCCTGCAGTTTGATTGGGCTAACCCCATTTAGAGGTCTGCTTTTAGAGGTCCCACAAATTTTTGCTAGCCAAGTGGCTTGTAATTATAGGGGACAATAATCAATCCCCAAATAAGAACCATGCTAAGAATGACAAATAGTGTTCATTATGTGTGTTAGTTCTGACTGGGTTGCTGGAGTGCAGTATTAGGACAGATCCTGAGGCTGCATCTGGTTCAAGGGAAATTAGAAACAGGATTGATTAGTAATATCTGCCACAATCTCCAGCTCCACAAGCCATGTTGTTCTTGCTGAGGAGTCGGTATTCATGGTGATCCAAACTTTCTCCTTGCCCTCTGGTCAGTGTTGACATTTCTGCCTTATAATCCCTAGAAATTTCACCCAGCCATCCCTGTAACTGGCAGGAACTGAGGACACACACGACAAGAATATATCATAGCAATTCTTACAGAGCCCAGCCGTCTCCTTTCGGGACACCAAGGACCTGCAGCTTTCTGCATCACCACCAGGAAGGCCACACTCACTCTGCCCTGTGCCGACCTCTCTTCCTGGTCAGTTCTTTAACTTGACTCCAGTTTTACTTAGATTGGTTTACTTCCATAGGATCTTCTAGGGTTTGGGTGCAGCTTGGAGGAAGGATGCCTACCAAGCACACACAAGGCTCTCAGTTCAATCCCAGAAATTTTAGGAAAAAACAAAAAGACAAACAACAAACAAACAAATAAAAACACCAATCAATCAGAGAGGATTGTCCTTGAATTACTATGAAAAGAAATAAATCTTTCTTCCTCCACCAAATAAATAACCTGAGGAAGACTATGCAGCCACAGGCAGAGAGAGTGAGGATGCTCATTTGGAATTAAAATGCATGACTTTGGGATTGACCTGACTGGTGCAACAAGGAATGAAGAAAGGACAGACAAACAGATACATGTATAGAAAAGCTGGGGTTGGGTGGCCCTTGTGCCGTGATGGACATGGAACAGCTGCAACAGCAGCATCCAGGGAGGTCAGAGTGTTTATCTCATACACCTGGATCAGGGAGGCGGGTTCATGGTTTACAGGGTGCACAGCTGATCAATAGGGCAGCTTTCGTTAACCTAGGTCGGAAGTCTCTATAGCTGAGCAGATTTTGGCTGAAAACATGCAGTGGGAGGAAGCCACAGTCAGTACCTTTCTCTATACACTGCCAGTATCCTCTCACAGACCAGGGAAAGGAATCACCATTTCCCTGAGCCTAACTTGGGGAAGGCTTTGCCATGGTCTGAGTCATTGAGGTCTTGGCATGGCTATGCTCATGTCAATAATACACATCACTCACGGTGTGATCTGTTCTCCTACAAGACAATGTAAGAAGGAGGGAAGTAGGCATGTTCCTGAAGCTTCTGACACATCAGGCTATGAACCTAGGAGCTAATGTGTAGGCAAGCCTGGTGTCAGGGACAAAGCCATGTGTTGGCTTTGCAGGCAGTGCTGATGGCAGGTCTCATGGGCACAGGAAGTCCCACCCTGTGGTTAGTCTGGGATTTCCTGTGAGTGCTGGCAGGTGCAATGTGGCCTTAGGGAAGCAGTTCTCAAACTGTGGGTCATGATCCCTTTGAGGGTTGCATACCAGATATTTACGTTACGATTCATAACAGTAGCAAAATTACAGTTATGAAGTTATGGTTGGGAGTCACCACAACATGAGGAGCTGTGTTAGAAGGTCGAAGTGTAGGAATGTTGAGATCCACTGTCTTAGGGAGAGGTGTGAAACTTCTTTACTTGTCATGGCTTGGATATGAAGTGTCCTCAAAAGACTTACCACACTTCTATTTAAGGCTTGGTCCCCACCTGGGGTCACTATTGAGAGGTGACTGAGTCATCGGGCACTAACCTCACCAGGGGATTAATTGATAGGTTGCCAGGAGGTGAGGCCAGGTGAAGGAAGTAGGTTACCGGGGGGGGTAGGGGACATGTCTTCAAAGGATGTTTGGGACCCTGAACCCCTCCATCTTTGAAGCTATGTGAGGTATTTTGTTATGGCAAAGAAGGGGCTGACTGACTCACAATTCCATCCTACGAGGTCAGCACCCACTGTGTGGTCAAGTTTATATGTCTGTGGCACAGAATGGGACAGGTCATAGCGGTTCCCCCAGCTTCTGCTTAGGAGAATCTTCAGGACTTAGAGAGGAGCCTGATGCTGCCCAGCATAAGTGGTGGCAGCTGGACTAACTGACTGCCCACTTCTGCAGGGCCCCTCACATCTGCTCAGAGACAACACACAACCCTTCTTGGTTCAGGTCCTCTCATGGAATGGAGGCATGGAGGCATGGAGGCATGCAGGCATGGAGGCACGGAGGCATGGAGGCATGGAGGCACGCAGGCATGGAGGCACGGAGGCATGGAGGCACGGAGGCATGGAGGCACGGAGGCACGGAGGCACGGAGGCATGGAGGCACGGAGGCATGGAGGCATGGAGGCATGCAGGCATGCAGGCACGGAGGCATGCAGGCATGCAGGCACAGAGGCATGGAGGCATGGAGGCATGGAGGCATGGAGGCATGGAGGCACGGAGGCATGGAGGCATGGAGGCATGGAGGCATGGAGGCACGGAGGCATGGAGGCATGGAGGCATGGAGGCACGGAGGCATGGAGGCATGGAGGCATGCAGGCATGCAGGCATGCAGGCATGCAGGCAGATAGATACAGGAAGAGTCAAACTCATGCACACGCCAGGCTCCCAGGCAGCTACTAGGTCCCTAACTATTGTCACCCTTGCCTGTGTGGTGCATACCAGAGAAACAGGGCTCAAACAAGGCCGGTGTGCACAAGGCTGTGGATGCCATCCTAGTGTGTTTGATCTGGTTTGCAGACAGTTCTCTGAGAGGTGAGGGGCTCCTGCTGTCCCCATGAACCCTGTGGAGTTCCGTGTCACCTGACTTGGATGCTAGTGATTATCCAATGATGCCAAATGACTCCCCATCCTTTGAGAACTGTGCGAGGGACAGGTGTACATCCCTAAGTTGTAATCGCCTGCATGGCCCATTCTCCTTTCTTCCCTGGAAACCTGTCAAGCTGGGCACTAGAGTGGCTTTGTCTTGAGCCTGCAATTAATTGGCTTGTGGCCCATTTTTCTGTCCAGTCCCCAGTTCCTCATTGGTACAGTATATTAGCTTATTGCCTGCAGACTTGAGAGTCCATGGGCGTACAGGTCACCTGGAGTAGGGAAGGCAGGACTGAACTAGGCAGTGTGAGAAGGACTGTGCTGTCTTCAGCACCAGCTGCTCATCCACAGCTGGATACTGCCATGGGAAGTCAGGACCACTGTGGCTTTGTACTTCTGAAGTGTTAAAAGAAGACATGTGGTTTTTGACGTAAAATCTCATTAAAAATTTTAGGCAGCCAGTTTAAAATTTCTGCCAATGGACCTTGATTTGAGGCCCAGGCCCTACAATTCTTTAGGTCAGAGGTCTTGGGATTTGTTCTTTGGATTGTGGCTCTCATTTTGCCCTGTAGATTCCCAGTCCTGCTGGAGCGCTGTGATACCAACCCATCCTGCTGAATTCAGGTGTAGCATCATGTGGCTTTATTTGGCCAGTAGAATGGGAGATGAAGCCTGTGCCATAGGCAAGCAGCAGCATGCTGAGCTAGCCTAAGTGTTCCTGTGCTCTCTTGATGCCACCAGACTAGTGTTCCTGATGCCAGCTGTTCTGTCCATCTGGCTCCCAGATGATGGCAAGGCAGCCCTACAGAATGAGAAGCCAAGGGATTGCATGTGCTTGTTACAGCTGCATCACTTGGCCAGTGCTGACCCTCACCGTGTCCTTCTATCCAGTCACTGGGCTCACAGCCAGCCTGTAAACGCTTCATGACTACTAAACAGCAGAGCAGACAAGAGAGGCAGCCTCTGATTTGTTTGGTTCTCTGTTGTGGCTCCGTTGTGTAATATGGGGTTCAGTGGGATATAGTAGGTGCTCAATAAATGTTGAATGAAGGAGCGATTGGCACATCAGATATGGGAGGAAAGGAGGCTCAGGCACTTGAGTGGGTGGCCCCAAGGTCCACTTTCCTTTTGGGTTCAGAGTGGCCGGGTCCTTGACAGTCTATATTTGGTGTTAAACATCTCCCAGAATGCTGAGACAAATGAATCCCTGTGGGAGTCTCTGCTCTTACCCCATAGGAGAGAGGAAAACCATAGAGGACCTTGTGTGGATTCTAGGGCAAGTGCCATTCTTGGCATGCCGAGAAACTGGGGCAGGTCCTTGGACCTACTAGTCCCTGTGTCCTTGTGGTGACCTCCACCCATTCATTCCTGCACTGCCTTCAGAGACAGTGTCACATGCCGTGTCACCTCCATGGTGATTCTCACCGTGCTGTTTTATTCTTAGTCCTTTCTCTGTTGGCTGCATGATGTCTGTAATCACACTATAGTAAGACTATAGACAGGGGCACACTATCATCTTCTGCCTCCTGCGTTTGCCACGTTCAGTGTCAGTTCTGCCAATGTAACCTCAAGAGCATGTCCCTGCTTTGTGTTTGTCCCACCTGTCCCAATGCTGGGCCACTACAGTAACCAACTAGGCTTCCTGGCTTCTGTCTGCCAGGAGGGCCTTCCCTTAGATCTTCTGCCAGGCCCTTGTCATTATTCAATATCAGCTTGATTGTCACTCCTCCCCCAACCTCAATGTCTGAAGTAGGTCCCCAGTGTCAGTCTCCTTGCCCCTACTTCACTCACTACCCTCATGGCTGCTTCCTGCACCCCCTTTGCTCACTGTCAAAGCTAATCATGTTTCTGAGTCAGGGTTTCTCAGCATCAGCCCTACCCACATTTGGGGGTAGAGAATTCTGTGTTGTGGGTATTGTCTTGTGTCGAAGGATCTGTATCAGATTCCCGGATCTATATCACAAGGTACCAGCAGCACACCCTTCCTAGTCGTGAGCACCAAAGATGTCCTTCTGCAGGCGTGTGAACAAACTTGCCCTTGATGGTTGAGAACCATTGCTGTGGAGAGCGAAGGCTGTCACAGGAAACCTCAGCACTGCACATCTAGGACCAGGATGGCAGTCCATAGGTAATGCATGAAGGAACTGTGGCAGAAATTATCACATCAGAGAGACAGTTGCATAGCATCCAAAATAATCCTTGTCTGCAGAATCTAGAGTCACATCTTGGAAATGCATGCAGTCCTGTGTAAGGTCTCACCGGGCCTAAAGGAGTGTGGGATTGTAGACAGCGACGCTGTCTACGGAGAGCCTGTGGGCCCAAGAGGGGAGACTGTAAGCACCCTGACAGGTTGTCAGCTTTTAATGTAAAACTGGAGGAAAAGTTTGCAGCTACACCACGCACAGGCTGAAGGAGATAAATCACAGTTACTTGCAGCTGGCTGACAGCAGTTTAAGCCACTGCAATCACCAGGCTCCGAGGGGGAAGCTCCTTTTATCTTACTAAATGCAAAAAGTAGAGCTGAAATTGGCAATATCTCGGCCCTCTCCGCGGCCCGGCTTTTTACATAAATATCAGCAAGCGGTAAGTAAATTCTGTTGACGAAATGTAATAAAACAAAGACTGTTTCGAATATGACCATTCCCCAATGCATTCCGCAGCCTCTCCCACTCACTTATTGCTCGCTGCTGAGATTATAAGGTTTGCTTTTATCTGTCAGAAATCAATATTTCAAACATCGGATAAAAGAGGAAATTGAACTGGGAATAGGCTGAAGTGCTGTAAAAAACTACAAAGCACAATTATCAAAAAGCACTTAAAGTGCTTAATAGGACATACATATAAAAATGCTCAAATTAATGTCAGGGAACCATAATGAGAACTTTTCCTATGCTTTTTCCTCCCTCACAGTGTAATTTGAAGACTGGCCAGTCCATCAATATGGTTTTCAATTTCTACGATGCCCTGAGGACTCTGAGCTGTGCATCTGTTGGAAATGAACCATTACATATGATTGGTTAATATTTCAGTTTATTGAAGATACATTATTTTGTATGGAGTGTTTAAGCTGTTGAGGTTTAACCATTACAAACAGTTATGACAAAAATAGATCTTGGAGTAAACAGCCTCCACAGTCATGCTTTTAATAAGCAGCGCCATAACTAGGAAATTGGATTTCCAGGAGCTAGGAGATGGAGGGTAGGAAGTTGCAGGAGAGTGAGCTGAAGTAGGGAGCCCCCCCTTCTTCTCTACACCAGAACAGGTTGGATATTGAGGGTGGGGTCTGTTTTTCTTTTTCCTTTGATGACAGAGTCTCTCTGAACTGCCCAGACTAGCTTTGGCCTTAAACTCCTGGACTCAAGTGATCTGCTTATCTCATAATCTCCAGAATATGAATCTATATACTCAGCCAGGCTTAAAGCTTATGTATATATGATATATGATGAGGTCTCCCCTTCTCTTTCTATCTCTGTCTTTCTGTCTTCTCTCTCTCTCTCCCTCCCTCTCTCTGTCTCTCTCTGTCTCTCTCTGTCTCTGTCTCTCTGTCTCTCTGTCTCTCTGTCTCTCTGTCTCTCTCTCTCTCTCTCTCTCTCTCTCTGTGTGTGTGTGTGTGTGTGTGTGTGTGTGTGTGTGTGTGTGTGTAGTACTAAGGTCTATATATGCTACTAGGCAAGTTATCTACAAGTGAGCTATATCCTCAGACCTTTTTTTTTTTTTTTTTTTTTTTTTTGAGACAGGGTCTTACTAAGTTGCCTCAAGTAGTCTTGAACTTATAGCAGCTGTGATTACAGCTCTTTGCTACCAAACCCTATCTCCAAAACCCACACAAAACCCACCATAGCATTCTTTATTTTTTATATTTTAATTTGATTAATTGTGTATATTCATGTGAGCGCATGTTCGCCTATGTGTGTGTGTACATGCCTGTGTGCATGCACACACCCGCATGTGCATGGAGACAGAGAATGTTGGGTTCCTCAGAGATGGAGTTATAGGCATCGTGGGACACTGAAGTTGTTATGTGTAGGGATTCAAACCCTCATGATGGTGCCAGCAAACCCTAACCACTGAGCCATCTCTCCAGCCCCTTTGATTTTTATGGTTGTTTTTCTTCCAATTGAGAGAAGCTGTATTTCCCCAAGAGTGATCACAAATACTACTTGCTCTTCCTCCTCCCTCATTGAGATAGCTGGGGATCAAATCCAAGGCTCTATGAATTCTAGACAAACCCCTACCAAGTAACACCCCCAGCCCTTATAGTTGTCCCTTTCTAGATAATAATTGCTTAGCTGGAGTTCTAAATTGGGAATCAGCAGCCTTTTCCTGACAAGCCAGATAGGGAATGCTACAGAATCTGCAGAGGCTAGTTGCTAAGAACTGTCGAAAACATCCACGCCATTCTTAGCTGGTGGCTGCAGGAAACCTGTGTGCCACTTGCACCTCCCCTGGCAGGGCAGAATGCATCTGCATACCTTTCCTGATTGCATGTTTTGAAGTCCCATAGATGCTGAGAATATAATCCACAGCCCCTTCTGTGGATTATGACAGGCCAAGGCACCAAGGCTTCATGTCTTATGTCTGTCCTTTCACTCCTCCAACCCAGGCCCCTCACCCCTTCTGTTTTCTATCTGTGACTTAGACATGCTCCTCCTCTCTCCTAGAATATTCTCCCCACCTGCTGAAATTTGTCCTTGGTCAAACTACCCCTTCTTGAGAACTGCCAACCACACACACACTACAAATACACACACACACACATGCACATACACAAACACACACCACAAACACACATATACAAAACACACATACTACATATAACACATACCACACATATACATCACACATAATACACACCATATACCACACATATATGCCACACATACACACACACATACCACACACCACATATAACACAGACACCACAACATGCCATTTATAACACACACTACCTATACACATCGCACACATACCCCTCTCTCTGACTTTGTTTCTCTCTGTCTCTGTTTCTCTCTGTCTCTCTGTCTCTGCTTCTCTCTGTGTGTCTGTGTGTCTGTCTGTCTGTCTCCTATCTCTCTCCCAGCCTCTCTGTAGCCTCCAGATCCTTGTTCTCCATTTTCTGGGCCTTGTTTCATCATTTCTTATCCATGTATGTCGCTTTAATGTGCTCAGCAGCAAGAACATGTGGTTCCCAACGTTCCAATGGCCTCAAGGCTGTTTCACAGGTTCAGAGCCCATGTCTGGAAGAGTGGGCAAATGAAACCACCAATGGAATGCTTTCCATTCTCTGGGGAAGCCGGTTCTCACAGTCAAAGGTTTTTTCCCCTGTCCTTCACTCTGAGTTTCCCACTGAAGAAGATAGCCTTTCTTTTTGCCTATGCTGTCCCTTTAGCCTGGGCTACACTCTTCCTTTACTCTCCCCCACTCAACCACAGCTTCTCGCTGTGCCTGGCATAGCTAAAGATGCACACCTTCAGGAAGCCCTCCTTAATCCACAGGTCATGTTGTTGCTGAGTCCTTGGAGTAACTGAGTCACAGACCCACGACTGGGAATGGCTGGGGCAGGCCCCACGCACCTCTGTCATGAGATGTGTGCACACCCCAGCTAGCACAGCCACTCTGTGGTGATCTCCAGTGTCAGGACGTGAGCTCAGATGGAGTCCCTAAATAACAGATCAATCTGGCACACTGGCCCTCAGTCCCTGCAGCTCCCTGTGAGAGGTCTATGGGCATCTACATAGGAAGGGGAGGGAAGTTCAGCTGGGCAGGAGAGTCTGGGGGAGGCACTGAAGAGTATGTGGGGGCTCAGCCACATCCTCTTGACTTTCCAGCCTTTTCTATCACTCAGCTCAGCAAACATGTCTCGTTTCTAGTCTGTGCCTCTGCGTTTGGGGGCAAGCGTCAAACACACTGGCGCTCAGAACAGTGGGAGCAGGTCATTGGCTTCCGTTGTGTCCACAGTGCAGCTAGAACTTGCTAGGTGCCCTCTGCATGCTGGGTGCCTGTTATAATTTGAGTGTATTTGAATAAACAAAACAGCGTGGCCCCCATGGTGAACAATCAGCCTAGATATGGTCATTATTCTGGCTCATTCCTTCCTGGCCAGGTCTTTACCCTTCGTGTATTTATGGTTGAAGAAAACTGACAGTTTACTACTGCAGAATACTCCATGCTCCAAGTCTGTGTTAGGGTTTCTGTTGTTGTGATAAATTAGTATGATCAAAGACAGCTTGGGGGAGGAAAGGGAGTTTAATCAAGCTTAAAACTCTTAGGTCACACTCCATCGCTGTAGGGACCCAGAGACAGGATCTGAAGCAGGAGCCATGAAGGAATGTTGCTTACTGGCTCCCTTCTCCTGGCTTGCTTGTTTGTTTTCTTAGATAACCCAGGGCCCAGATGTAACACCACCCACTATTGTCTAGGCTCTTCCACACTAATATTTAATCAATAAATTCCCCCACAGGGCTGACCACAGGCCAATCTGATGGACGCATTCTCTCAATTGAGGCTTCATCCTCGCAGATGATTCAAGTTGACATAAAACTAGCCAGCACAACTGACCCCTCATCAACTGGAAGCACAAACACATCACTGTTTAACTGCAACCTTTTCTTTCTCATTTGTTCCCAAGATGTCATATTAGCATCATGACATAAAACGATATAATTTTAATAGTTCCACAGTCTAAAAAAAAATCATTTTTAAAGTTCAGTCTCTTTGAAAGATCCAAAGTTTCTAAAATATACAAAGACTCCAAAGTCTAACTCCAAATCTCTTTAAAATTCTAAAGTTTCTCTAAACTATCCAAGGCCTAATAACTGTGTGCTCCTATAAAATTGAAACAAAAACAGAAACTAAGTTATGTACTTTGTATTTAAAAAATGAAGAGTCAGGGCACAGCTACCATCACATCAAAGCAAAATCAAAATCCAAGTGTCCGATGTTCAGAGCTTGACATCAGGGACCTGTTTGTAATACTCCAGGCTCCAGGGGACACTGGTGGCTCCACCTCTTTGGCTCTACTGTCTACGGCACTACTGTCTTAGGGGCCCAGGCTGCCTCCACGCCACACCTGCTGCTGCCCATGGTTGTCTCATGGTACTGAGGTCTCTAATATGCTGGGGTCTTCTCTGAGACTCAGGATGTGCCTTCACCAGAAGCCTCTGCTGGGCTCTTTTCGGGGACTCTGATCCTGCCACAAGGTGCCTCCTCTGGACCACAGCTTCTGAGTGCAGACTCTGCGTAAACACTTCCCAGAAGACTGTACCTCAGTGATGTTCATCTCTCTTAACACTAATTCTTCAGCGGGGCTGACTAGTATCAAGTGCCCTCGTAGAGCAAAGGTTTTGCTTTGGTGGTTCCAGTCTCTTGTTAATTATAGCCAATACTTCAGCCCCATAAGACAGAATCTTAATTTAAAACATCAAACAGCCACAATAGTCTTTACTTATCCCTGAAACTTCACAAACCAGGCCTCTTTGTGTATGGATCGCTCTCAACATTCTTATCTTCCCAGCTTCCATATAATCTCCCCAGAGTCTATTGAGCTCTGAGCATTCAATGGCTTCTCATGCCCAAAGTCTGACTGGTACCAGAATCCTCCAAGACCTCAAGGCACAGGAGAGGGGGTATTGTAACTACATAAGTCTTTTGAGACCACAAAGCCCACCCCCAGTGGACACACCTCCTTCAACAAGGTCACACCTCCTAATCCTTCCCAAACAGTTCTACCAATTGGAGACCAAGTATTCAAGCATATGAGCCTATGGAGGATCTTATTATTCAACCCACCACATTTGTATACCCCAGGACCATCTGCAAAAGTCTAGCAACACCCACAATGGTCTGGGTCCTCCATGTCAATCATTAATTAAGAAAATGCCCCACAGGCCAATCTTATGGAGGCAGTTCCTCAGTTGAGGCTCCCAGATGTCAAGTTAATGACAACAACAACAAAACCAGATCTAAGCCCAAACATCATATGCTCATGGTTAGCCAATCACTGAAGGAAGTATGAGATTGTGAAACATGAACAATGAATTCAGTGAATTAAATCTTTTTTAGGTTGCAGAAGTTAAAACCTGAAGAGAGTGGTTTGTCTAAGACTGCACTGGGAGAGGTATGACTCAAGTCATTGTGGGTGGACAGTGTTGTGTTGGGGGCTGCAGTTGGGCAAGAGGGGTGGCTTTCAAAGGGAGAAATTCTGGTGTTAGCTAAGGAACTGAGTGGGGAGGAGAGGGGAGGCGGTGCTAAGAGGAGTCGCCTTGACTTAGGCTGGGATGGGCAGGGTACAACTTAAGAGTGGGCCAGGACAAGGGTGAGAAGGTTCCTGGGAACCAGAGGCTCATGGCTTGTCCTCCATGTGGGTGGCCTCCTGAGCTCCATGCCCACTCAAGAAAAGAGCCAGAGCACAGGAGACATGGGCAAGGGTGTAGTCCAAAGTCACTGTGCCCCACCACCGAGCAGGGAGCGAATGGCCCACAGAGACAGTGAATCATGATTTTCAAAGAGGTAAAGTGCCTCTCAGCTCAGAGAGGATGAGAGAAAGGAGACGTCCGCTCCCCACAAAGGAGGCACATTACTCTAAGTAGAGGATTTCGTAATTATATTCATTTGAAATAACGGAGCATTTTCACCTATTAAGGGAGTCGAAAGGAGGTGCTGGGAGTGAGGCAGCCCCTTCCCAGGGCCGCTCCCATTGTTCACGCAGAGACGCTGCGATATAGATTAATCTCTTCTGTGAAAGGAGACAGTGAACAGAGGGGCAGGCTCGCCTGGGTCACTGTGCCCTGTCAGCTTGTTGACTGCAACAGGCCAGGTGCTCAAAGGGAAGGGATAGTGGGGTCCTGTGGGGAAACTTGGAACAGGGCTGTCTTGGGCACTTCCTGTGGTAGTGAACATGCCCTGTGCCTGGTCTGTAGCCATGTGTGGCTGTTAGGCCCTTGGAATTTGGAGAGTGTACCCAAGAAAATGAAATTTTCATTATGTTTAACTTTAATTCATTTAAAATTAAAGTCTGGTGGCCATCTGTGCCTAGTGACTTGTCCCCAGTGAAGGGGCACTCTCCTTAGGGGCACGGACTCAAGATGCTACTGACTGGCTAGGAGATATCAAATGAACAAGGTTACTAGGTAACTGACGAGGTTTCCATTTTTATCTTACGACACATTGACCTCTTGGGCCAGCCATGGCCTTCCCATCATTTGAGATCATCAGATAAGCAGAACCCTGACCTCAGGGCTGGGGACACCACAGGAGAGGTGGAGGCTGACACATGAACAAACACAAGTTCTGTGTGGGCCAGTGTGGAACAGAAGGCCCCCGTGCAACCTTTGACATAGTCTGCGTTTTGTCTTACAGATGAGGAACATGAGGGCCGGGTGGGGCAGAGACCTGAGCAGAGAAAGCAAGTCCACCAGGGCTCAGCCCCATCCTATGCTCAGCCAGGGTCACAGATCAAGAGTTGAGCACTGGCACGTCCCTGGAGCTGTGGGTTCTTTAGTGGCCTCAGAAACTCAAAGGGCTACTGTGTGTGTCTAGGTGTATGGCACAGGGAGACACCTGGCTCTGAGTCAGAATGAGTAGGGGCCTGGACTGATGGTGCACTGCCACAGGGGCACCTAGGGACCCTTCCCCAAGCTTGCCCGTTGGATTGACAACACGGCAGTGAGAAGAACAAAATAGAACATGACCCTGACTCGAGCACTTCTAATGGGCCCCTCCGTACCTTAGTCTCCAATTCTGAAAATTGGGATTGTGACTCCCTTCACAGAGGGGGAATAAGCAAACCCATGGGAGCAGCTGGTGTAGCAGGCAGCCACCAGATGTCAGAGGACAGGGCTTACTCGGGTCCCTTCTGCACAGGCGCTTTGTGCTGTGAGCTGATCCCCTGTGTGTAGAACTTCTTTGAGAATTTATTTTATTTTTAATTTAATGTGCACCTCTCTCTCTCCCCCTTTCTCCCTCCCTTTCTCCCTCTCTCTCTCTCTCTCTCTCTCTCTCTCTCTCTCTCTCTCTCTCTCTCTCTCTCTCTCTCTCTGTGTGTGTGTGTGTGTGTGTGTGTGTGTGTGTGTGTGTGTGTGTGTGTGTGTGTGTGTGTATGGGTGCCTGTGTATGGCCAGAAGAGTATGTTAGCTCCCTGAAACTAACATTGTGAGCCATATGATATGGGTGCTGGAAACTGAACTGGGATCCTATGTAAGAGCAGCAAGTGCTCTTAACTATTGAATCATCTCTCCAGTCCCTAGAGCTCAGAGGACAGATCTCACATCCACGGAAGTGGCCAACATTTTCCGGTCTACAGTGCAGGAGCAGGACTGTGTGACCTAGTCCTCACCAATGATCTGAATTTGCCTGTATTCAGATTGGAGCCAGGATGGAAGGCAACATAGGCAGACTGCCCCAACAGTGTCTATGGCCTAGGCTGCTACCAGATGCAGCAGCAAAGGCAGTCATGCTACCCAACCTTGCCACAGGTGAGCATCTTCCATGCTTATTGCAAGACCAATTCTCTGAGGCAATCTGGACTGTAACAATGTGCTCTCAAAGGTCCCTATTACTTGAAATGGCTGGCAAGTCCTGATTGTTGTGCTTAGCGTACTAGGGAACAACTTTCCTCTAAGGTTCACTCCAAGCAGCCTTGTGTAGGCTGAGAGAGTGCTCACACATAAAAGTCAGCTACCCAGTTTCCAACATCCAAGACAAGATAGCGTTATTTAGACACATGGAGACACACATCAGCTAGCCCACCCTTTCAAGAAGTCTGGTCCTCTCATCACCATCGAGACCCACTTATTAAAACATAAATTATATTGTTCATAGCAATAGCTGGTCTCATGATGTCTCTGGAAGTGATTCAGGAGAACCCTGGTCACCCGTGACAAGCTGCTGACAGCTGATGAGCTGCTGAAAGAAGAAACAATTGTCAGGGTGTGATGGGCTAAGTGGCTCAGTATTTGATGTTCAATAATTGATCGCCAAATCTCTAAATGGCAGGTACAGAAATGACTCTGGGAAAGTGATGCAGGGTTTGAGTAATTTTGTCTGAGTCATGGGCTCAACGTTGGAGTGAGACTCTACCATGAGTGCAAAGATGAATTCCACTGTTAAAATATTTGGGACATTAAAAACTAAATAAAAACAGCAACAAATCAATACTTGAGTCTGTCTTCTAAGAATTAACACCACCGTGTTTCTTGCTGTATTTTCTTAGATAAAAGATGATTGTCGTTTTCAACATTTTTAGTCTTGGTTTCAAGATAAGGCCCATTCAAATGGTTCACTTACGAACAGCTAAGAAATGCAGGAGCATGTAGCAGTGGCCAGAGGAGGCCCTGGGAAGAAGTGTCTATGCCCACCTCATGGTACCCTGACTCCAGCAACGCCCCCTACTCAGCACACCTGTTGATGGGTCCTTCAGTCACTTGTAGGAACTCCCTGGTTGTGGCTTTTCCCCCAACAACAGCACCCTGTGGAATGAATAGCCACCCTGCTCACCACAGCACAAGATCCTACGAGGGCTCTGCAGCAGTCTCTCCCCTAGCCAACCCCTGTCCCTGCGGGGCAGGAACCCCAAGCCTCAGCATCTGGCCTGCTGTCCATCACAGGTAGGAACTGCAGACTTGCCTTAGTTGCTCAGCAGCGCCGGGCCGCCTAGGGATTCTGGTCACCACGGCTGCTGTAATTGCTTTTTGCTCTAGCCTCCTTCCCAGGTTTTCTGCATGCTGATGGTGCAGGCCTGGTCTCCACTGGATTGCAGTGGTATTTTTTTAGTGTTCCGACCAGTGTGTCCGGTTGACTGAGACATTTCGGAGAAGAAGCAGGTGCATTTACTTTTCAAGTATTATTTTACTAATCAATTGAAAAATTACCTTCATGAATGACAGAAGTGCAGAGCTGTGGAGCATTTCATTAACGGGCGCAAACATTAATTACGGATCCAGCCCGACCTTGCACACACGGAAATTATGGGACTGATCTATTTTCTCTGTGCTTAATTGCAGCCAGTGACTAGTTCCTTAAATCATTATCTGATAGGCCTCCGGTGAGAAGACAATTTATGGGGTGGTACCCCGAGGCCTTGCTGGGTCCTGTGCTGTTCTGTAGGGGTAAATGGAGATGGCCACATCAGAGGACCCTCAGGCACATGCCATTGCCTTGCGAGTAATAATGAAGGGGACACTTCCCAAAACTGAATTTCTAGTAGCCTTTCTGAGCTGGTGTCTCAGAAGCAGGCCTTGTTGCTGCTTCCTCAGGCCAGTTACAGCCACTTGCCTGAATGCTGTCACAGTGCTGAGACCCAGGATGACTGTTTTGTGAGTGGCATAGCCTGTACAGCTACACACAAAGGCCCTAGACGTATTTCTATTGAGTCAGATCTGAGCTATCTCTAATGATTTCTGTCAAGGCTCTAGTCCTGGGCCTTGTTTAGTAGGCCCACTGGAGGGCAAAGGTCCTTGGGCATATTCAGGCTGGCCAGTCAGGCCCTATCCTTGGTTGCATGTCGTGCTTTCTAAGGCCATGGACCAGATCACATGTTTCTTGGGGCTATACACTTGGCTACTGTAACTCCTGGCTAGATATAATTTCTAACACTGACAGGACATCCAGGGGAAGGAACATAGTAAGAGACTGTGAAGACACAGGAGTCTTTCCCCAGCCTTTGAATGTGCTGGGACTTCTGGACCACAGCCAGCCTCGGCTCTGTAAGGCAGGCGTGGGTGAATTTGTCATCCTAAAAGTGGGAGAAATAGACAGGTGCTCCTTGAAGGCACTCACACAGTTCTTTCTTTCTAAATGCCGCAGCAGGCAGCTGCCTGTCCTACTTGTCCCCTTTAGCCCCAGTCTGGGATCTGTGAACCACTTGGACTCTGTGAGAGGGTATAGAGGCCAGAGCTGCAGGAAGTTGGGTGTGGGGGATCAGACGCTGGCTGTAACTTGCCTGAACCTGGGCATTTGCAGCAGCCTCTGCTGAGAGCTGAGGGGAAAGGAGGCAAGTCTTGCAAACCTTCCCTGTGTAAACGGGACAAGCACAGCTCCAGTATATCAAGGAGCCTTTCCCCAGCCTGATTCCCATTTTGGATCCTCCACAACTCAGGTACTGTGAAGGATTGGGAATCCTCCAAGCCTTTCAGGCCCTAGCCATTGGTTCCATGATGGGTCCCTCAATCACTTGTAGAAACTCCCTTGTTTGTGGCATTCTTCCCAGTAGTGAAGATCTAAGGTCAGCTCGACAGGGTTCCAAAGCTACACTATCCAACATACTGGGACAACACTCTGGTACAGGTGTTTCTGACTGAAGGAAGGAAGGAAGACAGGAGATGGTGATAAATTCAATGTGCCACTCAAGGTCACTGGGCTGGCTGCCTCCTCCTGGGCTCCAGTTTCCTCCTGTCACTCAGCATCAGTGCATGAAAATAAGGACAGAGCAACAGTTTAACACTGGGACTCTTCACAAGGGCATGAACAGGGTCTAGGGACCCCACCTGGGGGAAATTTGCCTACAGGCTCAGAGAGAGTATGCTATAAATGTAGGCTGGTATAGCTAGAGAAGGAGATATTACCAGACCCCAGAGCCAGAGGTCACATGGAGAGGGCTGGTCACAGGATTCCCAGTGACCAAGGTCATGTGGCAGTGGAGTTAGTCTGTGGCAATTCTGGCAGACAGAGCAGCTAGTGTCACTCAGTGGTTGAACCTGGCCAGAAGCCAGATGGCACAGGCTCCTGGATCTTTAGTTAAGGCATCTCAATTGGTGGAGTTCAGAGCAATGTGGGGACAGTGGGGATGGTGAAAGGAGCAGCCTGTAGAAGATACACAGAGCACTGTGTGACACAGCCTATGGACCTCACCATTGAGTTTCTCTGGCTCTTGTCCCCACTTGCTACCACAGGACCACTTGCTTCTTCAAACCTCCCCTTCTCCGGGTGTTTTGGAGACCTTCATGTGTCGTCACAAACCAGTGTCCCATGGGGATGACACTGCTCTGAGCACCTCTACCAATGCGCTAGGCTTGTCATGCAAAGCTTTACTGGGGTCTATAGGAATGGTGCTGGGAAGGTGTTCCCACCCCATCCTACCCCAGGTTACTGACCCATCACAGTGTAGTCTTTCCGTGGCCAGATTGCTTCTGGGCTGTGAAGTATAGGATTCCATCACAACCTTGCTGTGTGTCCAGGAATAGTGTTTCTCCGGGGCTCAGTTTCTCCATCTTAGAGTTGGGCCATGCCAAGTTCATGGCATAAGCTCTGAATGTTGCACTTTGCACAGAGTTAGACGCTGTGGCAAGATGGCAGAAGCACGTATGTGTTGATCCAGTCTGGGAAGGAACCTCTTCCCCATTAACAGAATGGAAAATGGCACACATTCATGTTCTCAGCCTCCATTGAAGTGTGGTCACATGACCTAGGCTCCACCAATAAGGCATGTTCCATTAGTAATACATAAGATATCTTCTCATGTTCCATTAGTAATACAGAAGATATATTCTATCAGACGTTGGTCCACCTTTGAATCTCAGGTTCTTCCCTGAATGACTCACAAAATCCAGGGAGTTGCAGGAGTTGATTGGCTGGGCCTGAGGCATGTGACTGTGTTCTATGGGAGTGGGTAGATTCTGCCATACCCAGACCTCATGCACTGAGACTGTGAAGGGAGAGAGAGTGACCAAAGAGAAATGTGGACACTTTTCCAGAACGTGAAATGGAGCAAGAAATCAGCAGTTACCAGACACAGACGTTTATGGTGTGGAATGTGAAAGACTCTGGGGTCTTAGGGACTGATCTAATAATTGAACACTAATTGATATCTGGAAGATGTTTCCATCTTTAGGACATTCCACACACAGAATAGCCTCCAGCTTCGTAGGCCTAAGGTGAGTCCACCTCTTACCCCATCAAGGCTTCAGTCAGGAAGCTGACATCTCTGGCTCTGACACTTTTTATGTATGATCTCAAGCAATCTTTCCTTTCTGTGGGCTTTGATTTCTCATTCTGTAAAGTTGGGGCGACTGGTGTGACCAGGTGCCCCTAGATTCCTCCCAGCTCTTACATGCTTAGATCTGGCAAACCCAGCCTGGGTTCTCTCTGCACACACAAGGAAATTGAATGAACACTGGGTAGTGCTGGGAATTCTTGCTAATCCTTGCTTTTTTGTAGCATAATTCAATTCAGCAATTCAATTCAACAAACATGTATTGAATGTTTATCAGAGTGAAGCTAAGCCCAGCATTTGGAGAATTAGCTTTTATGTTTACAAAATCTGTTCCTTGCTAACATCCTGTGTGAGCTGGCTGCATAGGGGAGGGACACAGAGCAAGTGGAGTCCATGAGCTTCCTCCATGCAATGTCAGGTCCCCCCAGACGGCATTGGGGGGTCTTTGCTGCCCATAGCTGCACTTGTCCATTGGTGAGTGCCTGTCTTTCTTATTTGGTGCTTGATTCCACTGGGGAAGATTAAGGATGCTTTGGTACCTAACATAGTCCTGGCACAAGTATGTCCTCAACAAAGGCTTGTGGAATGAATATGAGTCAAAGGAGGGAGAGTAGAAGAGGAAGTTGACAGAGCCATGTCCAGCTCTCTGTAGGACCTTGGTCGATTTCCTCATCTGTAAAGTGGAGGGAACTGCCAAATGAAAACTAATTTCCCAGCAGGCTTTGCGCCACAGTCATGCCTGGTGCCAGACAATATGGCTGCCCTAGTGGCAGCCTGGATTCTCTTGTTTGGAAATGCTGAGGGTAAGAGCAGTTGTCTGCATTTTAGAAGATTCTAAGGGGATTTGGCTAAAGTGGGGCACTGGGACTTCTATGCAAGTAAATCTCTGACACTGTAGAGTTTCCAAATGATGTTCAAACAAAGTCCACTGGAGTACTTCCCCTGCCTGAGCCCCCATCCCCCTACTCTAGCCTCAGCACCAGGGAGATGGGGCCTACCTGATTGCCTGCCCCTGAATCTCCCTCTGCTTCAAACACCAGGTAATTTGCATCAGCTTTGATTACCATCTCCAGCCTTTTCCTCAGCTCAGCTTTTGGGAGACAAGTTTCTGAAATGCACCTTTGGATTATAGCGCTCCCATGCTGTGCAAATGACACAGGAGGCGTACCCACACCGATTGGGCCCTGCCACCTTTGCAGGGAGCAGCACACTAATCAGTGCATGGTGGAGCCTAGCTATTTCCTCAGCTGGATAGAGACAATGGGCTCCGTGACTGGGGGGTGGGGGGACACAGCCTCACAAAGGGCAGTATCTGCCAAACTCAGATTCTTCCACTCAGGTCAAACTAGCAGCCCTGGGGGCAGATGCCCCATCTGGAAGCAGCAACTGCCCTTTAGAGGCACAGAGCCCCAGGCCCTACTTCTTGGAAGGTGTGTGTGGGAGGGTCAGAAAGAGCCCCATGCTGAGCATCATCCATACTTTGCCCATTTATAAAATGGGGTTCTACACTTTACTTGTCTCTATCATATGACAGAGTTGAGAGTGAAGGGGGGAAAGGGAAATGTAACTGAGCAGTCTACATATCCCTTAGTACAGTCTACACATCTCCCTAGAGGAAGGGCCTGTCTTCAGTGGCCATAGCCCAGTGGGATTGATGGGTGGCCCCTTGCATCCTACTCTTATGCATTTGCCATTTCTAAACCAGTGAAGTTTGCCACTCCAAGGACAAAGAACAGGTCCACATAACATTTGTTTCCCCCTATCATATCAGGCAGTACTGAAAAGGTGATTAAGACCAAGACTTCTTGCCACTAGTTGGGGAGGTGGGTCTGTCAACTGGGCATCCTTCCTTCAAGTGGCTCTGGTTCAAAGCTAGCACCCAGGGACTCAAGGACAATTGACTTCAGACTGAATGGGAAGCAAGCTTTCTCAGAACTCAGATGAAGAAGCATAAAGTAGTTAATATTAAATAAAGAGATTGGGTAACTCTTCCTTCCCTTCTCTGTTTTACAGTCCCTGCTATGCCCTTGATCTGGGCCTGTTTTGCTTGTGATTAATGAATGACTCACCTTGAGCTGTTTTCTGCTTATTTCAGACACATTATGAATTTGAAGAGGTCACATTAAACTTGGCACCTGAAGGGAGCGCTCAGGAGTCTGGAAAGAAAGAGCCAGTGGTGTAGAAGACTTCCTGGGCAGTGGACATTAGGAATGCGCCCAACATAGTTCCCACACAAGGTCTGCAGGTTCGAAATCCCCCAAAGAACCTTGACTAGCTGAGATGAGGCCTGAGAGGAGTGAATAGTCATCCCCAGTGAGCATGCACAAGGGTCACATTCCAGGTCGAGTCCCTTGTTTCCCCCTGACTCTGTCTTCCAAGTTTCATCCCACATGTGGCCTTCATTTTTGTTGTTTGGTTAATTCCGTTTCTCTAAGTTCTGTCAAACTCTCCTTGCATGCCCACATTTCCAGAGTTAGGAATAGGGGAAAGAACAGATGATGACGGTCTTGGGTGTCTGCAGAGCTGGGATTTGTATGGTGCTGCTGTGATCTTTTCTTCTGACACCTTTCTTAGAGTCTGGACTCCCAACAAGAGAACTGAAGAGCCCAAGAATCTGAATGTGGTCAAGTATTTTGCATGTGGCATAGGGTTAAAGGCAAAATTATCTGAAGCAGTCTTCTCCCGGTGAGACCACAGGCCAGTAGCAGTCACCTTTAGCATTGGTTACATTTCTGGTCCTGAATGTGAGCTTGCTTTAGTATCTCTGTACCCTCTTAGACTGCCACCGTGTGGTTCTAAGGAAGGTTATGGAGGAGACAACTCTCCCTAGAGGGCACAGGGTCCCTGACTCTGTCCCTCTCTTGTGTCTGTCCCTGTCCTATGTCATACTCCCTCTTGTGTCTGACCCACCAAACTACAGAGACACTTTAGCAGAAAGTGGACATCTTGCTCACCTCCTGGCAGCCTGCTCCGAAGTCGGCATAACCCAGGGGATCTGACAAAGTCCATGTTCAGAGTAAACTGGAAGTGTGCAGCCATCACTCCTGTACAGATGGACCTTCTTGCTGTCATCTTTAGAGCTGAGGTGTAGCAAGGGAGTGTAATGGGTCTTGGAGAATGGGTCTTGGAGAATGCCAGAGATAGCATCAGAGCAGTGTCTGTCACTCCACATATAGGACTCTGATTTCACACCCACCTGAAGGAAACGTGCTCTCCACGCCACTGAGGTTTTAGAGAACAGAAGTCCATCTTCTCAGCATGAGAAAGATGGAATTCTGGTATGAGCAGAGTCTGGGGAGAGGTGTGGGTAGCCCCATGCCAGTGTTCCAGTGTTGGCCTGGATGTATGAAGAGTTAGCTCCCTGGAGCTGGGGGTGGGAGGTGGGGGTTGGCTACAAGTGACTTGGGTCCTGAGGCTCTGACTAATAACCCACCAAACACCCTTGGGTTCCCCAAATCTCCCACAGATTGTCTCTCTCGTTGTTGAAACAAGGTTGTGGGCCTCCAGAAGGGTTGACCCTCAGCTGGGAAGGGATTCTCCAGCATCCCATGACTATTGTCCTGGGTGCCAGACTGGCACCTGTGTATTCTGCATCGGTTTCTAGGGCTGCCGTAGCCAGATGCCCCGTCTGACTGGCGTTGAGCAATAGGGTCCATTCTCTTAACCTGCTGCAGGCTGGAGTATGCCCTTCTCCTGCACAGGCAGGCTTCCTTCTCTCTCTCAGACCTGGGTGGGTGCTAGCTCCCTTGTTTCTTGCATCACAGCCGCTATGCTTCCCATTCTGGCACCACGCGGCATCTGCCTTTTCACCAGTCACTTTTCTTATCAGGGCACCCTCATTCTGGATTTAGGACTTACCCCAATTCAACCCCTGTTGCCTGTTACTTGTCTACTTGTGGACATGTGTTTGTAACCTCAAAATCAGTACACACCATCATTTGTAGGCGTACAAAGAGCAGCGAGGGCATTGAGTTGCCCAATGTGCACATTCCTAGCTGAGGTCATGTAAGGTAGCCTCTGTCTTCCTGCTAGAGCCCTGGCTCACAGGGTCCTTTGAAGCTCAATTAGTGCCATGTGGTTATGGTTTTTTTTTTTTTTATTTTTTCAGTTTGTACTTCTGACTGATGTTTGCGCTGTGTGCAATGGCCCCGGGTGCAGAGCTGAAGTTCTAGCCAGTGTCCATGAGTGCACAGCTGCTTATACTATGAAGCAAACACAAAGTCATCATGGGTTTTCAGAGTCAAGTCCTGACCTTATTCAATTGGGCATTTATTTCTGTACTATAGGTACTTGTCGCATGGGGCTGTATGGTGATTAAATAAGAAAATATAAGGAAGTTGTGTTGGCATCATAATGAGCTTGAAATACAAGTTAAGCTAAGGCAGTAATAACATATTCGTTCATAAAAATTATTTGTGTTTATATGTATGTGTGCATATACAGGCATATGTGTACATGTGAATATAGTACCTAAGGAGGCCAGAGATGGGTTTTGGGTTCCATGGAGCTGGAGCAGGTGATTGTGAGCCATCAACATGGGTATCTAGTTCTCTGCAAAAACAGTAAGCACTCTTAACTGCTGAACGATCTCTCCAGCCTCATGCTAAATGTTATGGTTTGAAGTGTGAAATGCCTCCTATGGGCTCCCATGCTTGGTCCCTGGCTGGTAGCACTGTTTCTGGAGGTTATGGGGGCCTTCAAGTCTTGGTCTAGCCAGCAGAAGTGGATTGCTGGATATAGGTCATGAAGGTGACATTCTTGGTTTACCAAGATGTGGATAAATGAGCTCAGAAGCACTGGCCCTGGATACAGCCTCCACCACCACAGACAGAGCATCCCCAGATGCCCTCCTACAAAACTGAGTGAATACCCTTACAACCGTGAGTCTAAATAAACCCTTCCTTTCTCACATTAGGTCTTCTGTCACAATAAAGAGGTAAGCAGCCAACGCTAGCTTTCTCTTCATATTGCTGTGCTTCTCCTAATGTGCCTTCAGTTTTGTTTTTTATGTGGGTTTTCTAAGACTCCCGTGAGATATGGGCTAGAGAGATAGCTCAGTGGTTAAGACTGGTCCCAGCACCTACCTGGTGGTTCACAACTGTTTGTAACTACAGTTCCAGGGCAGCTAATGCTCTCTTCTGAAGTCTGCAGGCACCAGACATGCACATGGTACCCAGAAACATATGCAGGCAAAATAAATAAATAATCTTAAGAGATAATGCAGGATGACACTTATTCATCCAGACACTGCCTACTCTCCAAATTTCAAATGTCTGGATTCACTTCCTGAAAGTAAGGATAATTTTCCCAAACCCCTCTAGAGGAACCAGAGGAGACTGCAACAAATTCACAATCAATCCTTTCCTGCCAAGGTACCCCAGACTCCCATTTCCTACCTCATTTTGGTTCTGTATTAGAGGTAATTAGGAGTGCTTCCTTAGAGATGCATCAGTGTTTAATGAAGAGGCTTTGATGGCAGCAGCAAGGGGAAGCTGACAATGAGAGAGGAGGAAGACAAGGCTTCAGGAAGAAGACAAAGTACCTCAAAGTCACTGAGGGCCTTTCATTGAAGGGTGTGTCTGGCTGCACACTGGTCTGTAGACACAAATACTTCACTGCATGGTCATGTTGTAATGATTTGGGAAGAGGGGATACATTCAGGCCCACTCACCTGGCTCGGAAGCCTCTCTACACCAGCTCTGGGGTCTAAGTGAACTCAGCTTCACCTGCACCCCGGATTATCCTTGCACTTAACAGTATCTGTGAGGCAGAACTGAGGGGATGAGGTGATGGTGCATGTAAAGCTCCATCACTGTGCCTGGCACTAGGAATTCACAGTGTTGTGTCATAATTTTCAAAGCAGATCGTATATGCTTTCTTACTTGTTCTTCACAATTACCTTTCATCCATTCATCTGTCTTTATCTATCCATCATCCTTATCTATCATCTATCCATCATCCTTATCCATCCATCCATCCATCCATCCATCCATCCATCTATCCATCCATGCATACATACATACATACATCCTTATCCATCCATCTATCCATCCATACATACATACATCCTTATCCATTCAAGCATACATCCATTTATCCATTCATTCTTGCCCATTTATGCATATATCCATTTATCCATCTATGTATCCATTGACCCATCCATCTATCCATCTATCCATCTATCCATCTATCCATCCATCTTTATCCATTCAAGCATCTATTCATTCAACCATCCTTTTCCATCCATCCTCATCCATCCATCCTAACAAGCAAAGCAACTATCCATGCAGCCAATCTTTTTAGATACATACACACATACATACATAATCCACCTATCAGTCCTGTGATTGACCTTGAATAGTTATCCAAGAATGAGCAACAGATATAAAACTTGTCCACTCATAAGAGCTTAGTGACAGCTTGGAGACACAGGCAAGAGATGTAGCAACCAAATAGCTATGTATAAAATCAGGTTTGTGATGTAATAAGCAGGAGGTAGTGAAAGGACCATCAGGAAGTCTGTGAATGGTTAGCTTCAGCTGTCAACTTGATACAAACCTAGAGTCATCTGGGAAGAGGGGACCTCACTAAAGAATTGCCTCAATCAGATTGGCCTGTGACCTATGTGTGTGGCATTTTCTTAATTGTTAATTATTGGAAGTGTGTCTAGCCCATGGTGAACATGGTTAGTGTTCATGGACTGAATAAGAAAGCAGGCTGAACACGCCTTGGAGAGCAAGCCGGTAAGCAGCACTCCTCCATGGCCCCTGCCTTCCACACAGTTCCTGCCTTGTTCCACCTGCCCTGGCTTCTCTCAGTGTGGACTGGAACCTGTGACCTGAGGTAAACCCTTTCATCACTAAGTTGTTTTAGGTTGTGATGTTTATCATAGCAGCAGGAAGCAAACAATAACAATGCTGTGGGGAAGGTATAGCCAGGAATAGCCAGATTTCTGATCATGAAGGTATATCTACAAGTAGGTTGGCAAAATGGACATTTTAAGCAAGGGTAAGTAACTTAAGGCCATGAGGTAAGCAGCTTGGATCTTCTAGCCATGCCTGTTCACACATTTAGAATTGCTAGAAGCATAGTTATCTGGGAGAGTTTGCCTTCCTGTATATCTGAAAGGTTTCAATATGAGTTCAGGGTCACAGGCCAAGAAATGGCCACTCAATATTTGACCCCTGACAAAATCCTAGAAGGCCAGCCTGCTCCCTAGCTAAGTCCCTGCTAGGAGCTTAATAGTGACCGATGATGGCTTCAAGATGTTTTGTGCAAGCCTAAAAGATGTCTATTGCCCTGTTCAGAAAAAAATGATTTATTTTCACCAAGTCTGGAATGCCACATGAGTGGAATAAGTGCCACTTCCTTAGCTAGGTCCAGAATAAGGTATGTTGCCTGTCTCAGTAAACAACTGAGACCAAGAAAGTAAAGAAACTGGGTCTGGCCATATGGAAAGGTTGGGGTGAGGAATACCATGGTTCTCGGGTGTTCTGTCCACAAAGGTTGGTATACTGGAAGCTTGGTCCTCAGTATGGTCATATTGGGAGGTGGCAGAGCCTTTGAGGAGGGGGCATGGTGTGAAGCAATTAGATCATTAGTAATGCTGTCTTTGGAAGGGGTTTGCACAGTTATCCCTCTAGAGAGAGGGCTGTTCTAAAAGAGCAAGGGTATCTCACTGTGCAATTGCTCCCTCACATCACCCACCTCCCTCTCATCACCCACTGTGTTACCATGAAGCCTTCAACCGAGGCCAAACCAATGGGACTGCCTAGTGTTGTACTCTCAGCCTCTAAACTGTAAGCTAAATAAACTCTCTCACTTAATCATTGTCTAACCTGGGGTATTTTTAAAATAGCAATGGAAAACTGAATAAAACAGAATCTGGCCATAGACTCTTGGCCACTGGCCCAGCATCATTCTCTCCATCAGGCAAGCCACAGTTCATCTGCCGCACATTCTTGGAAATCCTAGAAGGCCAGCCTGCCGTATCCCTGGTCAGGGTAGCTTTGCCACACATTCCTTTGTTGGGTTTCTGAGCTTGACCAACCAGGGCATGTTGGTGTTTGTCACAAAGTCCAGTAGCTTATACTCATATTTTTCCAACTGCCCATTGACCTTTGCTCTTGCTAGCCATCTTGTGGCTTCTGACCTTCCACCAAATTTGTCCAGAACATTTTTTACTTTGACCATTAATCTGTAACCAAGTATTTCCTGCTTATTTGGGGGAGATGCAGCCAAACTTTCTGTAAGTACAAAACCATAGCAGCAAAGCCACATATGATTATGTTGCTTCTTGGCCAATGTGTAGGTGACAGCTGTACATGGTGACTGCCCTGAGACTCTGATCCCTTCCAACAATAGAGTCAGTAAGGACAAAGATGCAGAGAAGGGACTGCGATCATGTATTAATTAACTCAGCCAAATAGGACTGGGATCAGGTCTGCCAAGCTTCTGTGCCTCTGTCAGACCTGGCTGAATTTGAGCAGGGATTCCCTTATATTCCCTGATGGTACTTCCTCAGGCTTGGCATACCTTGGCCCAATCATTGTCCTACATCAATAGCTGCACCTCACCACAGGTCCAGGCTCCACCTCTATTTTCTTTGAGGAGGGGGGTTACTTTCTAGAGGGCACAAGGGAAGTGATTGTGTCAAGAGCCCTCTGCAGGCACAGACTGAATAGCGCTAAGTCGGGACAAGTGTGACAGTTAAGATGGATGGCCCTGAGCCGAGGCAAACACTGGGCTGCTGGGTAGATCTGCTCATTATGGGTTGTGGAACCTCCCCGTGAGGAGCACTCCCACAGCTTGTCAGAGCTCTTGAACTGGACTTATGGTGCCTCAGTTTCCCCAGCTATAATGTGGAACCTTGTGGCAAGACCCCATGTCCAGAAGGTTCCACAATCTCCCAAAACAGTACCATCAGGTGGAGAGCACGTGTTCACATATATGGGCACGTAGAGAGTGGGGGTTCCTCATAGTCAAACCATAACATCTGGTCCTCAGCCTTGAAAGAGGCAATGGATGAAGCCTAGTAGAAACAGATGGGGAGGGCTGCCTGGCCCTGTGGCAGACCAGGATCATGACCACTGAGACACAGAATTGCCTGAAAGGCTGAATCTAGCAGCAACTGTCGCCTTGGGTATGGCATGACAGCCCAAGCCTATGACCATAATGTCTCCTGCCAAAGTTTGCATCCTGTCTCCCCATGACCTCTGTGAGTGACCCCATGGATCTATGAGACAGGTTTTGTAAGGAAGACAGTATTTCTTTGACTCGGAGGGAACTTGCTTAAAGATCCATCAAGCATGTTGGGGGCTAACTTCAGCTAATGGAGACAGCAGTTGGCAGACAGTCCCTATGTTCTAAAGGAAGGAGTCATGTGCTTGCAGAGTCCCAGAGCTGCCTGTGTGGTTAAGCCTAAAGCCCTGGCTTTACTAGATCACTGACAAGCCATGCCTTCATTATCTTGGTGTTTTCCCATACATGTACTTTAAAGGTCACATCTCACCAGCAGCCTTTAGAGGGACCTAACAGGAGACTGATCCAAAGTGCCTGTCCCACTTATCTGGGTCCCAGTGTCCCTCCCCTCACTCAGGACTTTCCAAGAGCCCGCCTTTGAAATGCCACCTGAATCAGAGGCAGTATAATGCCAGCTTTCTTCTGAAGAGAGCCTCCCACTGAGCATCAGCCTGGAGCCCCACTCACATGGAACAAGTCTCTTTGGGCTGAATCTCCAAGGTTGGAACTTGTGAGTGCCCAGGTTGTTTAAAGATGAGCAGGCCCAGGCTTATCACCCACCACCTTCTCTGGCCAGGAGGGTCAATCAAAGAAAGCCAGCCCTGCCATAGCTTTCCCCTTGGTGCACAGGCTTTGATTGTGAGTCCTGGCTGTCAACTTGACTGCATCTGGAATTAACTCAAACTTAAGATGCTGGGCACCCTTGTGAGGGGTTTTTTTGATCATGTTGTTTGAAGTAGGGAGATCCATCCTAAATCTGGGCTGCACCCTCTGGTGCCAGCTTAGATACAAGGGTGTGAAAGAGGAGACTTTGGATTTCAGCCTGCTTGCCTTCACTATTACTGTCCTGTTGCTGTGGCATCCCTTTATCGGTATGAAAACCAATTCCATGGGGATTCCAATGTAGACTGAAAACCAGCACCTCTCTAGGATTCTCCAGGCCTTCAGCAACAGATTGAGACTGCTGAGACAGCCAGCCCCAGATTGAACAATTACTGGATTCTCAGCTTTTCCAGCATGAGAGCCATTGTTGGGCTTCCTGGCCTTCAACCTGTAAGCCAATCTAGTGTGTGTGTGTGTGTGTGTGTGTGTGTGTGTGTGTGTGTGTGTGTGTTCATTCTATCAGTTCCATTCCTTTAGAGAACCCTGACTAATACCCACACACACATCTTCTGAAGTCTGGGTTCCCCAGAACACTGAGCTGCTACCATGGCTGACATGGAGCATCACAAAGCACAGGGGCTGCCTTCAGCCCAGCATCTCTTCCTCATGCCCACTTCCCACAGGTTTGAGGTGTCATGGTATTCACAAAAGGTTAGGCTGTGGAAGGCTTTGCAGAAAAAGCCATTAGTAGCTAGCTGCCTTGTGAGTCTGTTCTCAAGGGCAGCATGGCCTGTTGGCATCTTCTTTCCCCTCTGAAATCCATGGTCATTAATCTGGATTGTGGGTTGAGAGACACAGTGTTCTAACAATGGTATAACACACCCTTGCATGTCAGCTTGGGACTTTCTGGGGGGTTCTGACCTAATCAATGTCTTAATCCATCAATGGATTCAAAATGTGAATAGACTGTTGTGGAGAAGCAAGGATGATACAGCTATGGAAGGAGGGGACTATTTGGAGGAAGTGGCTCCCTAGGGCTTGTCTTATGGTTGTGTCCTGGGTGTTGCTGGAGTTTCTTGTCCCACCAGGTCTCACTGCCATTTCTACCCCAAATAGACACTATATCGACTATAAAACTGTTGGCTGAAGACTAGGGCTCCTTATGGGCTAGCTCTGCTTAATTATTAGCCCATTTCTATAATCTATGTATTTCTATGTGGTCTTATCTTACCGGATAAGAGTCCGGACCTGTTACTCCTTCCTTGGCTATATAGAGTCTCTTCATGGCACCTCTCTACCTACCTTTCCCAGATGTCTCCTTGTCTCCTAGTCCTGCCTATCTTCCTGTCTCTATCAACCAATAAGAGAAACATATATACAGAAGGACATCCCCTATCATCTGGGTCCTTCTTGTTTTGTACCACTGCTGCATGGCTGCCCAGAGTATACAGCTCTGCTACATTACATCTTCCTGTCCTAGCAAGGAACCTTTGGAAACCACGGGCAAAGAAAGTTCCTCAGGTTGGAATAAAGATGATTGGCAAGATGCCCATGTAACATGGTTATCTCCATGGACCAGGGATGGGTGGGCAAGTCCAGGAAAAGAGGGGCAGGGCCTGGAAGATGAGTCAATTAGACACATGTGTTTCCTGTTCTGGCCAATCTTACAGGTTAAGGAGACAGGAATAGTCATTGGATGCTTAGATGCCATGAAGAAAATAAACCAGTACAATGTGGGAGCATGATGGGTGAGGGTAAGGGTACTTTGAATATTTAGGGCAGGATGGGGCCATCTGAGGAGGTGTCCTTGAGCTAAGACTGCAGAAATCTTAAGTAGGGTTCCAGGACACAGGGACCTTCTAAATCTGCAGAGTAGGACAGACGTCTGGAGTAGGGTTCATGACAAGAAATTGGGTCAGGGAGGTCAGCTGGTGTTGTAGAGGCTTCAGAGTTCCATCTGAGTGTAGGGCATCTATCCCTGGAGCTGGGGATGGGGGTTGGGTTCAGGAAGAGAATGACTGGTTCTGATTGATATTTTTCTTCTTTTTTAAGATTTATTGCAAGTTACATGTATGCATGTGTGCCTCTGTGTGTCTTTATGCATATGCTTGCAGGTGTGAGGAGGTCAGAAGATGGCATCAGATCCACTAGAGTTAGAATTACAGACAGTTGTGAACTGCCAGATGTGGGTCCTGGGAAGCAAACTTAGGTTCTCTAGTGAGCAGTAAGTGCTCTTAACCGCTGAGCCATCTTTCTGGTGCCCTGATTTGTGCTTTTTTCTAATTTTACTTAAAATTTAAAGCACAGCCAAGTCTAGTGGCACAGGACTGTAACCAACCATGCAGCAGTGTGAAGTAGGTGAGTCAAAAGACCAAGGGCAGCCTAGACTGCAGAGTAACTTTGAGGCCAACGAAGGAGTATAGTAAGGCCCTAGCTTAAATTTAATGTTTAACAGGGGTGTGGGCTGGGGCAGCAGCTGGGTGGTGGAGTGTTTTCCTAGTGTGTGTGTGTGTTTTCCACCCTCAGTATTGCACAAAGACAAAAAGGAGCTATAAAATATATTTAAGGGTCATGTAAATGCTCATGTTAGTAGAAGCACATCTTGAAGAGTAATCACATGTTTGTATACCACTGCTCTCAGGTCAACATATAGGACATTTCCAACATCTGGGCACCTACACTTCTAACAGCTCCCCATGGCGTGCTGAGGAGAAGCACTGTGGGGCCGAGGCCTGGGCAGGGGACCACTTAGACTTGACTGGGTGTGACAATGGTGACAATGGTGAAGTCAGAACAAAGATGAATGGTTGGCTTGAGAGACTGTCTGCTAATAGAACCAGTTAGAACTGCTGATATGCAAAGATGGATGAGATTAAAGAATTCTGTAAGGTCTGGGCTTCAAAAATGGGGTGGGCTGCTCACTGGTGCAGAGGGCCCTGAGCAAACACCATGACGTAGCATTGCCCCTCCTAGGTTTGCACTGAGCTGGCAGATCTCAGTATGCCATTGTGGAGAATTCACTACAGCTAAGACACAAGCTGAGCCCAAGTGTTCATTAGCAAGAGAATGGATTAAGAGAAAGTAGTCCATATGCACAACAGAATACTATCCGGACTTGAAAGGAAATGCTCTCATTTGCAGCACTAGAGCCGGCTGGACATTTAGTGAAATAAACCACCTGACTGTGGAATCTGAAAGAGCCAAAGTCAAGCAGATGACAGGGTAGGTGACTGTCAGAGGCCGGAGCATGAGGATGTTTCAGGGATTCTGGCCAAAGGATACAGAATTTTAGTTAGACAAGAGCAGTAAGTTCAATGGGTGCCTTTTAGGACGTGACAATTAGTTAATGACAAGGTAATTCTGAACTTGAAAATATCAAATAGCTAAGTGAATAGATAATCAGTGCTCTCAATAGGTGAACACACACACACACACACGTACACACACATGTACACACACACGTATATACACCCACACCCACACACACACACACACACACACACACACACACCACATCACACACACCACTGAACTCTTCCATGGTGTGTGTATATATCATGTTCTATGCCATGAATGAATATGTATAATTTTACTTGTCAATTAAATAATTAATACAATAGCCAGGCCTTTAATCCCAACACTTGGGAACAGGCAGATGGATCTCTGAGTTTGAGACCAGCCTGGTCTACAGAGTGAGTTCTAGGACAGCCAGGGCTACATGGAGAAAATCAGCCTGGAAAAATTAAAGAAAAAAGAAAAGAAAAGAAAATTGCTCCTCAAGACATAGAATGGAACAAGTTAACGTGGTAGATTCTGGGGTTATGGGGCAGAGGAAGCAAGGAGTGCTAGAAACATGCAAGGCTATCAATGGACGACCTACGTGAACCCTGCAGCTGGTTACTGCCAGGAGGTATATTCTCCCCTCTTCCCCAGCCCCAGCCTCAGAGAAGAGCCCCAGGAGAGTGGACTCACACAGAAGTCACTGACAGGCTTGGCCACAGGAACATAGGCCTGGGTAGCCTGGGTGCCAGGGAGGCAGAGAAGAATGACTCTGGGTGGGTGCTGTTTCCCTCCCAGCTGCCCCCTGGGAAACCCAGGTCAGGGGAAGGAGAGGTGATGTCTGTCCCTTTATCAGGAGCCATCTGCTCAGTAATGCAAGCAACCCCCTCTGCCAGAGGAGGCGAGGAAAAATGACTGTGACAGCCCTGCCACACAACAGGGAGAGGGGTCCCTAGGCCTGTGAGGTAATACCTCTGATGATATATGGCCCAAGACGAGTTGGGTTAATGATCTTCAGCAGGACCCAGGAGTAAACCCCAGTAATTTCATAATACAGCGTGTGATGGATTAAGGCGTGTTAATACCAGGAGTATACATTAAGGGAAATGATCTCGCTGGCATACTAAATGGCAAAATAAAAGCACTTTTAGAAACTTCCATGATTAATTGCTCTGCCCTTTTAGTTCTGTATCATGATAAAGTAAAGCCACTTCTCCTGGTCACCTCCCAGGCAATCCCTCTAAAGCTCTGTAGCCCTCTGAGGAGCTCCTGGGTTGTCACTCTGGGTCTAGAACCCAAACTTGCAGCCTGGATGTAATCTCACATGTCCCTTATGGATTCCAGCCATCACTGTCATCACTCTGTCTCTTAAGAGAGCCTCCCAAGCACCCACCCTTATGAAACCACTGATGCACATAACATGGGATGTAGTAGGGATCACAGCATTGCTTGAGACAACCACACAGATGTAGCCCTTGGCAAATGGGCTTTAGAAGTCAAGCTCGCAAGTTAGGGTCTCAGCCCATTTACTTACCAGCTGCCTGATCTTGGAACAAATTGTAGAACCTCTTTATCCTCAGTTTCTCTATAAAACTGAAGGTAATGGAAAACCTCTCTTGTGAGGTTACAGGGAGGCAAGATGCTTTGCTTTAACAAGGGCTCATGGGACAGAGAACATCTACCGTGTGTCATCAGGCACTGTGAATGCACACCCAGGGTTTAACACAGTACCTGGCACCTGCTCAGTACCATGGTGCTCAGTAAATGTTTGTTCCTGGAAAGCAAGCTATAGTGATCTTGCTCAACAGCCCAGAAAGGAAGCCACCATTATTTTCATTTCACAGGCAGGTAAAACTGAGGCAGAGAATTTATTAAATTGCTGAATCTCCTATTAAAAGACCCCATGAGTTTCTGAAAGCAAATGGATTCCTTTAACTCTCATGCCTGTGGGATGGGTAGAGAAAGAAAAAAAAAATCTCACTGTTCACCCTTAAAAACATGGATGATGCCAGGCGGTGGTGGCATACTTAAATCCCAGCACTCGGGAGGCAGAGGCAGGTGGATCTCTGTGAGTTTGAGGCCAGCCTGGTCTACAGAGTGAGTTCCAGGATAGCTAGGGCTGATACATAGAGAAACCATATGAAGAAAAACCAAACGAAACAAAACAAAAAGCCCATGGATGATGGGATGAGTGTATAGTCACACAGGTTGACATACACCCTCCAGTTCCCCACCTCCATTCCTTTGGGAGGAAATGGCTGTTCAGAGGTGGTAGAAGATTCTAGAACTGGAGGCAGGATACATTCTAGGACCAGAGCCTAGCCCTCCCTTATTTGAGTCTCAGCTAAGTTGCCAGTTCTACTCTTCCTTCACACACCAGGATTGGAATGAAAACAAAACAAAACAAAACAAAACAAAACAAAAACAAAAAAACAAAACTACAAAGACAAAGCAAGAATGTGTTTCATAGCCAGTGATGGAAAGAACACCAGCTGGGTGGGACTTTTCTAGCACCCTCTTCTGTTACAAGAGTGTGAGGGAAGTTCACTCCTGAGCAGTGGTAGCCACAGGGAACAAAGGTCAGTTCCATCTTCCTGGGCTCTCAGGCTCCTTGAGCAGCATCTGCAGGTGACTTCCTGTAGATGACCTCATCTGCTATGACAAAGGCTGGTGCCAGGTGGCTCCAACTCCTCCCCTGGAAACTACTTGCATCTTACAGAATTCTTCAGCCTTTGTGGTAGTTTGAAAGAAAATGGCCCCCATAGGCCCATAGTGAGTGGAGTATTAAGAGGTGTGGCCTCATTGGAGAAAGTGTGTTACTGGGGGGATGGACTTTGAGGTTTCATTTGCTCCAGCCAGGCCCAGTGTCGTTCTCTTCCTTTTGCCTGCAGATCCAGATGTAGACCTCTCTCAGTTACCTCTCGGCACCATGTCTGCCCGTATGCCACCATGCTTCCCACCATGATGATGATGGACTAAACCTCTGAACTGTAAGCCAGCCCCAATGAAACGTTTTCCTTTGTAAGAGTTAACGGTGGTCAGCAGTAGAAACCCTCCCTATGAAGGCAGCCTCCTTCACATTCGCTCACCCAAACTGTACTTCCTGAATAGCATGCCTGCTTAGACCAGCTGCAACAGAACAAAAATAATGTTAGGATAGAGTCTTGTCCCCATGAACCTTAAGCATGAGGAGCAGTCAAGCAGAGAAACGGGTCATTCACTTCAGGGCTTACCAGTGGAAGATGGGAACTTACTTCCACTTCCTGGAAATACTCAAGGAAAGGCATTTCAAGAAAGAAAAAGATTGTTCAAATTTTCATGTTCACTCCCTGTGAACCTGGTGTGTTCCCCTAGGTGCCTTAGCTCTTGCCACGGCCTGCAGGACACTGCACTGACTCTACTTGGTCAGCCCTGAGTGGTCCATGCACTTGGTCTTTCCCAGAGAACACTTCATTTGATGCTCAGGACAGTCCTCAGAGAAGGAGGCCACCAGCTGTTCCCTCTTCGGATGGGATCTAAGACAGACATTGGCATGAGAGTATACTAGGCTCCCCTTAAAAATATGGAAGATGGGCAGATTGTACAATCAGACAAATATAGCATTTGAAGAGTATGAAGTTCTGGTCTAAAATTACATTTAATTATTGTTACATCTTAGACTTTGTAGGAAATAACAGTACAGAAGTGTGACTTTCAAATTAGCATTTGAAAGTGTCTGTGAGGTAGGTGAGGGTTTTAACAAACCTTGGGGTTTTGAGCCTAAAATTATATGACATTTATTTGCAACCACAAAATTAGGTTAATCAGTTATTGTTCACTCCTTGCTCTGAGAGAAGAAGGGCTCTCATTCGCCACTGCCTGGATTTGCCAGCCTCCCTGATTATTTTAAAGGACAAAAAGGATGCATTTCTCGCTTTCCTCTTTGTTTTGACCAGTTGCTGGTGACAAGACCCAACAGGAAATGTAAAATATGAGGGAAGCGTCATTCGCCTGGTTACAGGACAACACATTGGTGCCTCTCTAGCCCCTTAATTCATTTCTTATGGTTTTTCTTGTCACATCTACTTGTTTTATAGCTTACTAACTTGCAAGTTATAGTTGTAATTTATGGTCAGAATTGAGTGGTAGCAAATCAAGGAATATTCCATTGATTACCCTAAATTGTCTAATCTCCTGTATGTTTTTAGAACTTGATTGGGTGGTATTTACTGATTGCCTTCATCTAATTTAAAAATCAATCAATAGCAACAATGAGTGCTGGGGGATAAATTGAGTCTAATGCAGACTAACCACGCAAATATCCGTCAGCGACTCCTCACAATCCCACCTACAGGCAGCTGAAATACAGAAACTCAAGCGGCCAGGAGCTGGGAGGCCAGGCAGAAGCCCTGAAACTCCCTCTGCCATCTCACGCCTCTCCCATTGTCTATTTAGGGTGATTGCCCTCTGCTAATGTGAACATATTTCACTACAATAAAGCTGTAGCAGAGGAGATAAAAACCGGATCTGACTGCATTTCAAGGCTCAGCGGCCTATCTTCCCCCACACCCTCTGAGGATATTAATGGGGATTAGCATAACTCCAGCCTTTTCTTGTTAACTGCCTGCCCCAATCCAGAGAGAAGCACTCACACATCCTTTGACATGGGGGCTGGGTCTGCTTTTATTTTCCTCCCGTCTGGGCATGTGCTGTAGCCAGTTCTGGGCCAGGCATTTGGGTCAGTTGTGTTAGTGCACACACCCGGCAGGGTGTTGGTTCCGTCATACAGATGGAGACTGAAGTTCTCTTGGGTTCAAGGACTGGTGCAGGGTGTGGGTGGAGAAGAGGGAAGGATGGACCTGCTGGCTGCCCACCACAGCCCTTCCTAAGCCAAGGCATCCTGGAGAAAGCGAAGGAAGCCAAGGCCAACCTCTTGGAGAGCTCGTATCTGCTTGCTAATTGAACCTGCACGTAATTCTCAATAAGGCAAAGTAGGACCAAATAGTGTGTAACTACCCTGTGACAACCAGTTATGGGCCATTAATGAAGGAGCAAAGAGAGTAAGTTTTCACTTAGTGAATGAAGAATTTAAAATACCATACTAATGTTTTGGTGTGTGTGTGTGTGTGTGTGTGTGTGTGTGTGTGTGTGTGTGTGTGTGTGTGAGTGTGTTAGGAGGGAGGTCTTTGTTAGAGTTTGTCTTGAGACAGAGTCCTGATGTGTAGTCCTGGATAGCCTTGATCTTCCTAATCTCTTGCCTCAGACTCCCAGGTGTTGGCATTACAGGCATGTATTACAGCACTAGGGTCATATTAGAAGGGTGTGGTGGTGGTGCATGTGTTTGCATATGTAAACATGTATTTGGGGGTATGCATGCACATGTGTGCGCTATGTGTGGAGGCCAGAATTTGATGTTGTGTGTCTTCCTGGATTGCTTTTTACCTTTTTGTTTATTTATCTTGTGTGTGCTGTGCTGTGTGTTCATGTGGGTATATGTAGATTCTCAGGAATATGTGTTGATGTACACATGGGGGTGGACGCCGAGTGTCTTCCTCAATTGCTTTCCCCCTTATGGAGGGAGTCAGCCTCTCACGGAACCTGAATTTCACTAGGCTGGCTGACCAGTGAGCTCCAGAAATCCCCTGGTTCTGCTCCTCCTCAAATGGCATGCAGGCCTGCCCCTCCCCCACTGCTGAGCCTTACAAACACCTGCCTGCTATGCTGGTTTTTTTTTTTTTTTTTTTTTTTTTTTTTTAACATGGTTGCTCCTGACCCAAACCCAGCCCCTCTTGTTTGTGTGGAGCCAGCTTCCAACTTCCATTTGCTTTATATTTCTATTTTTAAGATGATTTGTGTGTACGTGTCCATGTGCATATATGCGTATGCATAGGGTGGCTATGCAGAGGTGATTGTACATGCACACATGTGCATGTGGGGTGCCTATGCAGAGGTCAGAAGAGAGCGCTTGATCCCTGGGAGCTGGCATTAAAAGCACTTGTGCTACCCCTGCGTTCCTTATGAGTTCTGGGATCCAAAGTCTGGTCCTCATGAGCGTGTGGACAGCACTCTTAACCCCAGGGCTCCAGGCCCTGCCCTGTGACCTTATCCTTTGGGATGGGGTCTCACACTGTGCCTGGAGCTCACTGAATTGACTCAGTTGGCTGATTGGAAGCCCCAGGAATCGTCCTACCTCCACCTCCTAGTGCTGCAATGACAGGGCCCTGCCCCATCTGGGCTCTAACACAGGCCCGGGGGACCAGAACTCAGGTCCTCACACTTGTATGGTGAGCACTTTATCAGCTGAGCTACCTCCCGGCTCCTTGTATCAGGAGTTTGAGACTCTCAAGTAGTGCCTGGGCCCCAGCGTGATCTTTCAGACTTCCTAACAGGCGCAGTTGAAAAAAACTCTGGCTCCATTTATTTGTATTAATACATGGCATGGCTGCTCACCTAATCCTTTTTGAAAACAGGCGCAGTTGAAAAAAACTCTGGCTCCATTTATTTGTATTAATACATGGCATGGCTGCTCACCTAATCCTTTTTGAAAACTGGGTCTAGGGATTCCTCCAGCTTCCTATGCAAGGTTTCCCAGTGTTGAGAAGTGCCTGGGAGGCCGGTGTGCTCATGGTGTTCTTTACACTGGCAAACATGCCGGTGCCGGTCCTGAACGCTAGAGAAGAGTCCTGTGTGCTGCAATTCCCTGCATCGGAGCTCTGAAGGTGGGAACTTCTGAAGCTTCTGCCCATTTCCTCACTGAGAATGAGTGGCATCCCTGGAAGGCTTTATACATAAACTTCACCAGGACTATGGTCCTTACTTTGTTTCTCAAGATAGTCAACCCATTTTAAAATAAATTTATGAATTATTAAGCATTTCCTTACCACAGGACTCTATTTTATAGATCAGGGAGTTAAGCAACTTTCTCTTGGGCTGCTGGGTAAGCAGGGCTGAGCATCTGAAGTTCACTCTTTCCAATGGATTTTGCATATGCTGTCCCCTTTCAGCACTGTACATCTCCTCAACCGAGACTGCTGATTATCACAATATCTGTTTTTCACCACGAGCAAAGTGTTACATCTTAGCAGGGTACAGAACAAAGCCCGTATTGCTCAGATTCCCTTGCAGCTAAGTGCGACCAGCTAAATGTAGCCCACAAGACAGAGGTGTGCAACTACCTGACAGAATCTTTTTAATCGATTTGAGATATTGCCTAAAATATACATGAAGAACTATAGCAGCTTTATGCATCATCACCTAAAGCTGGAGGCAACTAAGAGAGAGAATGGAACCTCTCTAGCCTTCTTCCCACAGCCCACAAACCTAGTCTATTCATGACCAAAACCTAGACATATTCTGGTTGAGGGACATGCTACAGAACACCTACCCAGCACCCCTGCCAAGCATCCAGTAAGATCCCGCAGCAGGAGGATGAAGTTGGGTAGAAACTATGAAATCTAGCAAAGCATGGACTTCAGTTAAGAGTATTATATGATGTTAATGATAGGGGATCCTGGGTTAGAGGTGCTGTGGGCAACTCTCTGTACTAACATTACAATTTTTCTGACTATACATCCAAAACTATTTTAAAACAATCTTCTTAAGGAAGATGAGAATTGGCTTGTACCCCTGTCCCAATCTCTTGTGGCTTCCTCTATGTCACTTCTTAGACTGTTGATCCATTGGCTGCCATGTTGGAAAGTGATGACAAAGCTGCCCCCGTGACCCTAAGGATGGGGAGTCATAAGCTGGGAGGAAACTGGGTCCCCGAGGACTTCATGCCGCTGAGCAGCCACACCAGGCCTGGCTGGCCAACTTCCCGGCTTTTATGTAGAAGAGAGATAAAGTCTGAGCGTGTTGAAATCTTGTTATTTTAGGCCTTTGTTTCTCACAGCCAAATCAAGTCATCACAGTCACCATTCTTTGTTTTTTTCTCCCTAAGACATGGGTCCCTTGGGTGAGATGTCAGCTGCCTCACTGGGATGAGGCTCAGGGCCTCTGGCCTCTTCTGCCTGAGAAGCTGGGGAATTCTTCTGCATGAAGCAACGTGGAGATGCCAGTGGTGTCAGAATTATGAGCACTTTACAACCCATAAGAATTTCTCCTTCAGACACTCTGAGAGCTGAGGTGGCCACAGCTGGGGGAACTGAGGCCTCAACAGAGGAAGAGGCCCTGATGGTTCCCTCAGGAGCAAATTCTGGACATCATTACTCTCCCACTGTCCTAGTAGTTTCTGATTGGGTCAGACAACCTGAAGGGAACTCAGAGTTGAGAAAGTAGGAGCAGGTGTGGACAAGTGGTCTGGTGCCCACCCCCATGCCAAGACAGAACTGCACTTGTCCCTGTAATATATTGGAACTCTCATTTTATTAGGTTTTTTTTTTTTTTAACATGTTACCTACTGCTGAGCTATACCCAGCCCTACTCAGATGTCGTGTTTTGGAAGGCAGGTCTGGTAAAAGCATCGGCAACACAGAAGCACCACTGCATTCAGCTTTTGACACTGGTGCCTAATGTTAGGGTTTGCAAAGTGTTTGCTGAGCATCTGCTGCACCGGCTGTGCTGGGCTAGGCCAGCAGGCCACATTTTTCTTCAATGCTCCTCACAGATAGGTGAGGGGGATGTCACCTCATGTCTCTCATGATGAAACTCAAGTTCAAGGAAATGAAGCACAGCACCAGAGGACACATCTAGGGTTGCCTGTCCTGACCATTTGTCTACACTGCTCCCTCTACACTGAACAGGTAGAAGGCCAGAACTACTGCAAGACGGTGATTCTAGCAATCTTTGTGGATCTTTGCAGGCACCAGCCACTTTCAGTGCCCTCTAGAGACCTCCTGTGTCCAAAGGGGCAAGGATCCAATGGTCTCTAAGGAAACACCACCAATTAGAGACCAAGGGCCTAGGACTCCAGCTCACAGGGACACTTGGAGCTTCCTGAACAAGCCACATTCCTGGGGTCCTCCACTTGGGGGCGTTGCCATCTGCCTTTAGTGGGGACCCATCAGAAGCCATGCTCTTGATGTTACAGCCTCATCAGTAGTGTGGACACCGCAAGGTGGAAGGGTGTCCATTACCAGGACATGTGTCTCTCTGTCTTTGAGGGGCATGCCCATCACTTACACAAACTCACCTCCAAGACATTGGGGCAGGCAGCATTTAAAAAAAAAAATTGCAAGGAGGCCATTATCATCATTAGCCCACCTGAGAAAGCTCACGGGATGATGGAAGAGGTCTTTGCCATCCGCCAGCCTCCTCTGCGGTGGGTCATTAGTTAAAAGGGGGTGGGGGTGGGGCCGGGTGCCAGGTCTGGACCAGAGTGCTCCCTTTGGAGAAAGGAGCCGGAGACAAATGATTCGAGTCTGAATTCCATATACACCGGAGATTGCTTATCGATCCCCATCAGAATATGCGGCTGGCCCCGGGGACGGCTGGGATTTTCTCAGGGAGTTAATAACGTGGCAGCCTAGCTGTCTTGTCCAATTCACTGAAGCCAGGCCTCTAATCAGCACAGAGTTTCTTATTTTGAGAATTCTTGCCACTTGTGCGTGCTTGCGCCCCTTCCACTCTGCTGGGCCTTGCCAGTGATTGAAATGACAGCCCACGGATGGGGAAGCTAATCAAATTGTTTATTATCGACCTAAATCAATACGTATAGATTGTCGAAGCATTACTGTCACGCTGCCAAAAAGTCATACTAATAATTCCCGGCCAGCAGATGGAATCCAGCCACCATCTCTCCAACTTGAATTACATCTGAATTTAGGGGAACAAAACAATTAAAATGGGGAGGGGCTTTCAGTGTGAGTGTGTGGGGGGGGGCCTGAGTGTAGATGCATTCTGACACAACTCAATGGCTTTGCATTAGGTATGACTGCTGAAATGTCACTTTGAGATATGGGCCCTCAGCTAGGGAGAGTCAAAAGTCCTCATGAACTACAAGAGGGGACATGTGAGGATGGGAGGGTGTGCTCTGCAAGGAAGGGTGGGGACTTGGGAGATCAGGTGGAGACCAAGGGGATGCTGGGATTTTGGCAGCTCAGATACAAGCTCTTGGCTGCTTAAGAGGACTACTGGTGAGATACCCTTTCTTCCTAGACTCAGTGACCAGACATGATTTCTTGCTTCCTAGAGGACAGGTTGGACATGAAGAAGAGGAGGTTCTCACTGTCTGGAAGACAAATAGCCATAGACACCTCAGTTGCAGTGACTTTAGAACCAGCAGTGTCTGGGCCAATGCAAGTCTCCTTGGGAGTCAGGAAAAGCATCTGTGTAAGCCCGCTTTCCTTGACTGTAACAAGCAGTGGGGCCAAGCAACTTACAAAGAGAAAGGTTTTTTTTTTCTGATCAGTTTCAGAGGTTCTGGTCCATAACTGATTGGCTTGTTGCTTTGGGTGAGATAGTACCCACAAAGGAGCATGTTGCAGGGCCAAGACTCCTTCATTTTGTGGCCAAGAAATGAAAGAGGAAAGAAACTTTTAAGAACACACTCCCAATAACCTAAAAACCTTCCACTAAGCCTAATTTCCTGAGTGTTCCATCACCTTCCTGTCAGGCCACCTCAGAACCAAACATTCAATACATGACCTCCTGGGGACATTTAACATCCAAACTATAACAGGGCTCCTTTGGCATTTGGTTAGATACATTAGAAAATGCCCTTGTCTGGACAGACACACTGTTGAGGTTGCCTGGCTTAGCCAAGGAAGCTTCATGGGGTTGTAGCCCCGACCTGGGACGTGGCACTGTTGTGAACACTATGCAAAGGAATGGATAAGGCTTGTGCCAGAGTGTGTCTGGGCTCTGGGGAAGTTTGTTAATTCCTCACCATAACCTCATAGGTTGATCTACTACAGATGGAGAAACAGAGGGACCATGGAATTAGGTAATTTGCCCAAGGTCATGTTCATAAGGGACAGAGCTGAAATCTCAGCTCTACATCTGGTTTCTTGTCCAGGATGCATGGAATCAAGGCTGGCTGAGGAAGAGACGACTACAAAGAGGCAACGGGGTGGGCCTTGACTTCACAGTTTCCCCTCCTCCCAACCTCAGCCCACCCCCCACACTGAGCATGCGCTGAGACTCACACCAGATACACCACATGTTGAGTTATGACATCACCATTTACAGAGCGAGCATCTCTGTTTTCTCTATGTGACATGCTAAGAATTGTCCCCCCAAGAAAGCCCTTCTGGGGCTACTAGGAGAATAAGAGATGAGAGGAAATGTGAGGCTTTGCAAGCCAGGGTCAGAGGAGGATCTCTCAGCCAGCATCCTAGAGCACTGGCTTCTCTCTGCTGTGGGAAGAGGGTCAGCTCCAGGGGCTGAATCCAGGGGCTGGTCTCTCCAACAGGTCCCCTGAAGATCCAGATGCCTCATCAACATGCTAGAGACTGGAATGCCACTCAGAGCATCCAGTGTGACATCTGTGTGGGGACAGAAGCCGTGGGCTCTCCAGCAACCACGTAAACTAAACCGTGGGGATCAAGAGTGAAGCTTGGACAACTGGTTTCTCTTCCACAGGGCCCTCTTAACCAGAGCCACTCGGTGTTGCAGCGAAGAGAGCCCTCAGTGTCCTCACTTGCCTTGCACTGACATGTCCATAGTTTGTCTCTGTCCTAGGAACAACTTCTTGTGGAGAATGTGTCAGTTGGTGGGTGGGAGAACAGAGAAGAGCCCAGCCACTGGTCAGCCATGTCACTGTGTGTCAGGGAATGCCTGTCTGTCCCTTTCCCTGCCTTAGATTCAGTATGAGTTGTCAGGCTGGAGATGACAGGACACCTACCCTGGTTGAAAGCCCTTAGCATGTTCAGTGAGTAGGTCAGCCTGTGCCACATGCCACATGCCACATATTGTCTTCTGCATGAGTGAAGTGCCCTCAATGACAGAGGTATGCCAGATCTCCTTACCGGCCCTAAGCCCCAGCCCAGGCTCTTCACGTTTGTTATTTTTACAGTGCTAGAAATTGGATTCACAGCCTTGTGTGTACTTAAGCAATGCTCCACCACAGAACCATGTTCCCACTCACACAATGCTCCACCACAGAGCCGTGCTCACACTCACACAGTGCTCCACCACAGAGCCGTGCTCACACTCACACAACGCTCCACCACAGAGCCGTGCTCACACTCACACAGTGCTCCACCACAGAGCCGTGCTCACACTCACACAACGCTCCACCACAGAGCCGTGCTCACACTCACACAACGCTCCACCACAGAGCCGTGCTCACACTCACACAGTGCTCCACCACAGAGCCGTGCTCACACTCACACAGTGCTCCACCACAGAGCCGTGCTCACACTCACACAGTGCTCCACCACAGAGCCGTGCTCACACTCACACAGTGCTCCACCACAGAGCCGTGCTCACACTCACACAACGCTCCACCACAGAGCCGTGCTCACACTCACACAGTGCTCCACCACAGAGCCGTGCTCACACTCACACAGTGCTCCACCACAGAGCCGTGCTCACACTCACACAGTGCTCCACCACAGAGCCGTGCTCACACTCACACAGTGCTCCACCACAGAGCCGTGCTCACACTCACACAGTGCTCCACCACAGAGCCGTGCTCACACTCACACAATACTCCACCACAGAGCCGTGCTCACACTCACACCACAGCTCCAGATCTTAAGAACAAGCAGTGTGTTCCTGATTTATCCCACCTGGCTTGAACAGATGCCATTTGCTGAGCAGTCTCCATTCAAACCAAGTATGCCCTCAATGAGACATGGAAACCTCCCTCTCCACTATCTAGAGTTTGTCCCATGCCATACAAAGCAGTGGGAGGCTATTTCAGACTCCAGAGACCTGAGCTGTGTCACCCAGCCTTTCAGGTTCAAGCGGGCTCCAAATTTGGCAAACACATTTCCCTGTCCCAAAAGAGAAAAAAAATAAAACCCACTAGCAAACACTAGCAAAAAATACATTACACTGGGCATTAAATTTCTGTGACGGAAATAACTCATTTTCATGACACACTATAATAATAGCAAATTATGGTACACAATGAACCCATTCTCATTAAAGTCTGTGTGGAGAAAAGGAAAGAATACAAAATGTATACAATTGTTTAAAGGAAAAATGCCATGTAATATAAAAGATACTCTAATAGCTATTTCTAATTACAAAGAAGAGAAAAATCACTAAAAAAATTTTACAGCATCTAATTACAAAAAACCCGACAAAATAAGTCTGTATAAAATTAATAACTGAGGACATTAAATGACTGTACTACCTCAAAACTGTTCCTCTTCCTGCCAAGGACTGTCAGGCCGCGATGGGCATTAACTCTCAAGCATTTGTTTGTCTGCAGTCAGTGGGGGTCCCTCTCCATCAGGTGTTCAGCTAGCTGGCTTGGCACAAGTGACATCATTTTATCTTTATGTGACTTTCTCAGTTAGGCATAATTATTCTCTAATGTTGGTGAAGCTGAGGTTCAGAGGGATATTGTGTGTTAACCTCTAGGTCTTAGACTGGTCAGCCCATAGCAAAGCCATGGATACCTATTTCGCCATATTTATTATAAAGCTTGTCTCTTATAGCTGGGGCAAAACGTCCTCAAGACACAGGACTCAACTTAGCCAAAAAGTCTCAGAGTCAGCCCTTGCATCATCAACCTTGGCTTTCAAGATTGAGAACTCAGCCAACAGCTGTGATCAGTACTGCCCAGCTTCCTGAGAAGCCTGGCTACTCCACATTATTGTCCTTCTGTCCTCTGTGGTCACTCTGTAGCTGTGGGGCAGTGTGGAGCAGAGGACAGGCTGGGAACAGGGAAACTGAGGGAACCAAAACAGCCCCAGGGGCAGAAGCAAAGTACTGGGATGAGAGCAGTGGTGTGGAGGCCTGGGGGTAGGTGTGCGGTACCCCCTACACAGGCAAGGCCCCAAAGACTTGGCAACACTTTATAGGCTGGACCTGTTCCAAGAATTCCTGCTTGGGACCCGTGTGGGTGGCAGGAATGTTAACTGAGTGTGGACACGGAAGGAGTCAGACTTGAGGCTGGAGCGGAGGGTCGGGTTTGGATGTGTTGAGTTTGAAAGTTCCCTCTACTTCACTTGGGGGTCTAAAAGCCAGCTCAGTGGTTACCGATAGGACTTTGGCTTAGCTTTATGTTTGGAGATAGTCACACTATGTTGCCTTGACTAGCCTAATATTCACTATGTAGCCAGTGAGGCTTCAAACCCACAGTAATCCTCCTGCCTCAACTTTTTGAGTGCTGGGATAACAAGAGTGTTCTACCACACTTGGCTTTGGAATAAAAGTCGAGGGCCACTGCTCCCTAGCCCACCATGAACCTGCCTTACTTCCTTTGGCCACTATGTCAGTAAATAGGCAACTGATTCCACCAGATATTTAGGTAAAAAACAAACAAACAAACAAAAACAATGAAGTCACACTAACAACTATGTGTCTGTCACCTTCACGGGGGCATTCAATTCTTCAGCATATTTCATCCATTCTCCCTTCATATTGCATTAAGGATGTAGCCACCACCTTGTTTCCCTGCCTAAATAGTGACTACAGTACATCCTGCCACTATGACAGCTCCTTGGTGAGTTCCAGTTTCTACTTCAGGCTTCTGAAGTCGTGTACCACAGCAGGTGGAATGTTTTTACAGTATAGATCAAATATTGTCATGTGACTCTGTTCAAATCCCTTCCCTGACTTTCTGTGAGACTCACTTTAATGACTTAAATTGTTTCTTTACAAAATATGTGTGGAAGTCCTACCCCCATCCACTCACACTGTGACCTCATTTGAAAATGGGGTCATTTTAGAGGTACGCTGTGGTAGGGTGGAACCTTAACCAAGTGTGGTGGCTGCTCATAGAACATTTAACCCCACTGAGAGCCACTGTGTAGCTGCAAAAGCAGAGACTGGAGCAACCAAATCACGGACTGAGGCTTGGTGGTTCCACCAGCAAGTGACATCACAGTGTGGACCACTGACCTAAGATGGAGGCAGGGACTTTCTGATGTTTCAAGATACCCAGTTTATGGCTCTTCGTTCAGCAGCCTTAGGATACAGATAGGCCAGAGTCACTCAGAAGTTCTCTCCACGGTTCATAAGACCCCCAGAACCCTTTTATCTGAGCATAGCCCTGTCAACTCCCCTTTCTGGGAGACCTACTCTGGATAAAGCATTCCTTCCTGGCCATTGTGCTCCTGCTCAAGACAGTTGTCCCCAGTCGTCTTCAGGATCAGCCTTGTTCCCCTCCTGTAATTCTGTCCTAATGTCAGTTAGAGGCCCCTTTTTGTCTAAACTGCCACAGTTCTGTCAACATTCCCCTTCCTCTTTTTACTTTCCTCAGCAATGGTCATTTCATAGCCATGACCAAAACTATATCTTTAAAACACTGCTCAAAACTCATCTCCTACACTAAAACTGTAAGCTCTCCCACACAGTGGGCTTTGGCTGTCCGTACAGGGTGTATGCAGTGATTATCCCACTGTATCAGTTACTTTTTGGTAGATGTGATAAAACACGACGACAGAGGCAACTTAACAAATGGAGTTAATTGGGGCTTATGGTTCCAGAGGGTTAGAGTCCATGATGGCAGAGCAGAGGCATAGAAGATAGAGGCAGTTGGACCAGCAACCTGAGAGCTTACATCTTGAATCAGGAAGCAGGAAGCAGAGAGAGAGAGTGAACTTGGGATGGAGCAAAGCTCCAATGACATACTTCTTCCAGCAAGGACACAAGCCCTAAATCTACCCAGTTCCATCAACAGGGAACCAAGTATGGAAATGCCAGAGCCTATGGAAAGAATCCCATTCAAATTACTGCACCCCCGTACAGACCTCACATGTTTGTGATGGGATCCAGACCTAACAGCCACAATGCTTTATTTCAGGCCAGGAGCTCTCCATGTAGCCCTAATCCCCATGACAACCTTATTATGCCCATTTCATAGATGAGAAAACTGAAGACAGAGTCGGTGAAGAATTTGCCCAAGATTACATAACTACTAGTAAATGGTCGAGTCAGAGTTTGGGTGCAGCCAATTGAATAATGATACCTTGTCCTTTGCTACAGCCTGTTGCTGAGTCTGTGAACAATGTCCTGGCTCACATGTCAACGCAGTCCCACACTACCAGACTACCCCCCTTTAACCTAAATAAAATAAAGCAGTGTGCATGCAGGACCCCTGCCACCCTTATACTACCATCTGTCTTTGTCCTGCTGGGGCTCGCCCTGGAAAAGGTCTCACAGAAAACGGGTGACTTCCAAAGGAGTTCTGACTGAGGAGCAGGGCATCAGCCATGTGGGTGGCTAATCTCAGGCTGGCTGCAGCTCCTTGGCCATACCAGGAGGTGGGAGGTCCAGACCTGACCCTTCAATCCTCCAGTAAATATTTCCTTCTTCTCTGTACCCCAGGCTCATGATTCTGAGTTCACAGAACAGGAGCTTGCCACTGTCAGGCTCCCTCTCCATTACCGAAAGTAAATGCAAAGGCAAAGGAAGATGCACATCTGGCTGAGCGTGGCTGTCTTCACTGAGGGGCATTACTAAGTCAGTGTTCTCCTATGATAGGCCAAGTCCCATAGCTGGATTATTCTGGCTTTGGTCTATACCAGCTTCTCCTGGCTTGCCTTCTTGTCTCAAATCTTTGAGGGTACAGGTGGAGTCTTTCAACTGTATTCCCCACTCACCCCATATTAAAAGCAAACTGTAAGACAGGCCTGGTGACATGGGTCTATAATCTCAGCATTTAGGAGATTAGGCAAGAGAAGCTCACCAGAGGTACATAGTGAGATCAAGGCCAGCATGAGTTACTCAGCAAGCCTCTGTCAATGATAAAAGATTGAACTGTTTCTTTCTTTTGAGTTGGCACTACCGTCTTCAGCCTGAAAATTGTCACTTGGCAAGGTGCACTCTAGCCCCTCTGACTTTTGAAGCCCACTGTCTTGGCCGATTTTGCTGCCTCCTCCAGACCTCCCAGATGCAGGATGATCTCACCTCCCTCCCCAGCCTTGTATATCTGCAAGATGATACTGTTGGTTGCTCACTGCTTGATGACAAAATATTGTTTTACAGTGATAAACATCTCGTAAGACAATATTTGGAAAGTTATTATCGCAATGTCTCTGGTTGAGGACACGGAATAATATCACCCACAGCCAGACCTACTCTGCTTGCAGCCAGCTCTGGGGGCGACTGGGGACAAGACACATGATGTATCAAGGGCTTGATCTGCTAGTGATTTGCCACAATTGCTCCCCCCCCAGATTGATAAGGCTACATAATTCAAGGCAGAATCTAGGACACTGAGCAGAGCAGGTGTGGGGACCCAGAGGAGGGGGATCTCAGCAAAGGCTCTTGGGTACTCAGGTCTTGGGGAAGTAATGAATTTGTTTACAAGACTGTTAATGTTGACACTGCCCGACACTGGTTGGGGGTGATGGTTGCTTGAACCCCCAACTCCAGAGAGGGGCCAGCAAGGGTTCTGAGACTTTTCCTTCTTGCCTCACTTCCAAGCCAAATCATGTCCCAGGCATGATGACAGCTGCCCCTGTCTAAGTCACACATTGTGTTTGACTTAAGGGTACAATGATTCTAGCTTGTCTCTGCCAACCTTCACATTGAGGAATCCTTTACCGTAGGACCAGCTAGGTTATTGGAGAACATCTACACAGCCTCCCTGGCCTCTGCTCACTAGATGCCAGCATCACCTTTCTGTTCCTTCCAGTTGTGACAACCAAGGCTGTTTCTAGATGTCACCGATTGTCCCTTTAGCGAGGTGGGGCTAAAGTGAACAAACTAATCCCCTGCTAGGAACTTTGTTGCAGAATGGCAACCATCTTCATTCCCACTCAATCAGAAACACTCTGAGAGTGAACCTAAGAAAGTTACCCCCCTGCTTCTTTGAACAGTGAGTGCTGAGCATCAGAACGTCTAAATGAGTGAGTGTCCCAGGCCACACAGAAGCCATGCCGGGAAGCCCAGCCCACCCCGGTGTAGCCCTGGGCATCCCACCCTCTCTCATCGGCTCATCTGCACTCCACCTGCTCTTCGACACCTGCAGCTCCAGCTCCACTGAAAAACTTGACCCCTTCCCACAAGAGCCATCTCAAAGTCACAGTCACGAAGCAAGGGGACATCTCAACCCAAGGCTTCTAGAGGCTTCCATTTTGCCTTCAGGTGATGACGATTCCTAGCCAAGTATTCCACAACCCTACCTCTAGCCTTCACTGCCAAGAAGTACCTAAATCCCAGAGAAGGGAAAGGGCCACCAAGTACCTGGGATCTGAGGGATGCAGCTTGGCCAACAAAGAAATAAAAAAGGAAACTAAGTTAAGCCTAAGCCTTTTAGTCTCAGAAATTTCTTTATAACCAATGTTCCAGTGACTAGAATTGCCCAGGTGCCTCTAGGAGAGTGCAGATGAGCTCCCTTGAGGGCTCTCACCTGTATTCTTTAGCTCCTTCTTCATGGTGCAGGGAACCAGCCTCTTCCAGCCTGGGGGTCCGCAGAGGGAGCTTCAATGTGTTCACCTCATGCCTCCAACACGCCTTGCACCGTCCCTGCAGACCTACTGTGTTCCTGCCTTCATCCCTGGACCCTTGCAGAGGGTCACAGAGTGGCTGTGGTGAGTTAGAGGTTGTATTTTTGCCCTAGGAAATAAAGGAAGGCACCAAGGAGAGGCTTCAGAGCCACAGTCAGAGAAGCCCTCAGAGTCCCAGGGCTATTTCAGTGGCAAATGCCTGGAACAGGATGGGCCCGAGTCTCCACTCGGCCCCCAAAGCTCTGCTCTTTGTCCACAAAACATGCTGAATTGTTAGAGTGTGCTTCACTTGAAGGCAGGGCGCTACTGCTAAAGGATGTTTGCAAGCCACTGTCCTAAAGGATAGTGTCCGAGGAGTCTGGTTTACAAAAAGTCTGATGTAGAAAAAAAAATAACAAAGAGGTGTGCATGGTCACAACAATGACAAAACTCTTGGAGAAGGAAAGCTGAGTGCAGTGGGTGAGAAGGGACGTGGCAGGTTCTTGGGACAAGATGTCACACAGAAGAGCTCATTGTAATTCCCTGAGTCAGTTGGGGCTGTGGTAACAGTCTGCTGTGGACTGCAGGGGTTAAACAAACACTCATCTCTCTCAGTTTTGGGGGCTTGAAATCCAAGGTCAAAACTCCAGACATTTGATGTCTCCTGAGGCTCTCCTTCCTGATTTACAGAGAGCCACTGCTATGGGCTCAGCACACCTGTCCCCTCCGAATTCCTGCTGAAAGCCCATTGCTCAGGTGATGGTATTCTGCTAGGAAGGTCATGAAGGGTCTAAATTTACGGACCAGACAGTGTCCTTGAGAAAGAGGCCCAGGGAGTGTGTTTTCTCCACCTACTACATGAGAGTATAGAAGGTTTTGTCTATGGGAAGTGAGTCCTTCCCAGACTACTGACTTGTATGTATATTTTAAACTTCTCAACCTCCATACCTGTGAGCTATAGGCTGATGTTGTCCATAAATTGCATGGACTAATATACTTGGTTACAGCAGCCTAAATAGACTCAGGTGTCCATCTTGCTATTTGTTGCAAAGAGGACAAATGTTCCTCTTTGTATAGAGCAGTGGTTGTTACCTGCTGGTTGTTACCCCTTTGGGGTTGCATATCAGATATTTATATCACGATTCATAACAGTAGCAAAATTACAGTTATGAAGTAGCAATGATTAACTTTGTGGTTTGGGAAAACCACATCATGAGGCATTAACTGTATTAAAGGGTTGCAGCATTAGAGGGGTTGAGAACCACTGGTCTAGAGTGTTAATTCCACTATGAGCACCTCATTACCTTCTCCAAACCTAGTTACTTCCTCAAGTCTACACTTCTACTTTATTTATTTACTGTGCACGCAGTGTGTATGTGTGCACATGTGCGTGTAAAGCACATGTATGTATGTGCATGAGCCCATGTGTGGAGAGGCCAGGGGTCAACCTCAACATAAGGTAGTGTTCCTCAGAGCCATCTATCTTGTTTTTGTGGCAGGTCTTTCACTGGAACCTGAGACTTGTCCATTATGACCAGGCTGCTAGGCATGGATCCCCAAGGATCCACTGGACTCATCTGTCCAGCACTGGGATTTTAAGTGCATGACAACACTCTTACCTTTTTATGTGGGTTCTGGGGATCAAATCCAAGCCCTCAAGCATGCATATGTAACACTGAGACCTCTCCCTGGCCCTCTCTAAATCCCATCATGTTGACAGTGACATTCAGTTCATAGTAGTTGGCTAGCTATGGCTAGTGGGTAAAATGGGGCCTGTGACCTGATTGGGCCAACAAAGTTTTATTTGAACATAACCATGGTAATTCATGATGGTTTTATACTGCAAAGGCCAAACTAAACGGCTTCAACAGTGATGATGTAGCCAGCAGTCTAAAGTCTTTCCTTCCTGATTCTTTCCAAAAAGGATGCCAAACCCTGGAATATGTCTATGATGAATATCTATGATTCTTGTCTATTTCTGTGCATAACAGTAAGTTTTAAAAGACATTTCCTCTGTTAAATAAAAGAAATGTGTTGATGCCCTCTGAATTAAAGTGTTCCCTCCAGAAGGGAAAGAAAGGGAAGGAAAAATCCACAAGACTGGCAGTAGAGAAATTCCCTCACCAGCTTTTCAAAAGGACTGACCAACTGCTGGAAGGGATCTGACCAGCTGAGAGGCAGAGAGATCCCCAGACTGTGGAGCTGCCTGCAAGATATGCAGGGAGCCTGGGGTCACAGCCCACAGTATCGGGGTGGGCTTTGGTGACACAGCTGTCTTGGCACCATTTCTGATGCTATAAGAACTCTTCGCCCACATGTACCAGTCTCTTTCTTTGGAGCCACCAACCAGCTAGCTCATAAAATGGAGACTTATTAGTTATGAATGCTTGGCCTAGCTTAGGTTTGTTTCTAGTTAGCTCTTTTCATTTGAATTAATCTGCTTCTCTTTATCTTTTACCTTGTAGCTTTTTAATTTCCCCTCCTTCTGTAAATCTTTTCACTGCTTCTCATGTCTGCTAGCTGGCCCCAGGTGTCTCTCTCATTCTCTCCTCCTCCTTCTCTTGTTCCTCTCTCAAGCCTAGACTTCTCCTATTTATTTTTTATTGCCTGCCAGCCCCACCTGTCCCTCTCCTGCCTAGCTATTGGCCATTCAGCTCTTTGTTAGACCAATCAAGTGTCTAAACAGGCAAGGTGAAACAAATGCAACACATCCTTGCACAATTAAACCCACATCCTTACATCATTAAGCAAATGCAGCATGAGCAAATGTAATACGTCTTTTCCCAATTACAGTAATATTCCACAACATCTGCCCTCCTGTAAGGGATCTCAATAAAGCTCATTGGTTCACTAAGTTGGAGTTTGGTGCAATTATTATTTAGTCTATTGTAGGTTCCCTGTCTGGGTGAACAGATGTGTGTGTTATGTCCCCCCAGGTGTATGATCTACAAATCATGGGAATTCATGTGCTCCAGCCCACAAAGGAAAATTCACTAGAACCAGGACTTTGGATTCTTCATCTAATGCTTTCTTCCAAGTTGCTTGTCAGCAGTACCCTGCAGCTGTTGTCCACATGTCCTGGAGAGCCATGGGATGAAATAGGCTCTCACAGTTGGTGGAGACTGAGATTCACTTCCTGCACCTCAGCTCTGGTTAGGGTTGAGATGGAAGGGCCTTCTGGCAGGCTTGGACAGAAGGGAGCTAGGAGCTCATCATGACAAAGGACACAGCCTGTAACTGTTCAGCTCTCAAAGCTTGGGACCCTGGGGATGCTTCCTGGGTCAGGCTGACCTAGGTCAGCTATTGGGAAGAGGAGCAAGGCTACCCAAAAACTCAGGCGCACTGGAAAGAGGGCATTCTGGGGCATACTGTTCTCTGTTAAGCCAAGTCAGAGTCAGACAAGTCCTTCTGGGAATCTCGAAGCTGGCCTAGTGTCAGTGGGGTGCTGTGATGTGGGCTATTTACTAATGGAAGGTCCGAGACCAGGCTGGGAGCTCTGTGTGCCCTCTTCCCTTGGTCACCATGTTGCCTCAGCTGGGGCATGGGACACCCTCAGCTTTCTCACCAAACAGTGAGCACTGAGCTTTAGAATGCCAACTACTTCATTTAAAGGTGGCATTGGAGCCTGGCAATGGTGGCACACACCTTTAGTCCCAGCACTTGGGAGGCAGAGGCAGGATTTCTATGAGTTCTAGGCCAGCTTGGTCTTCGAGTTCCAGGAAGTGCTTTTACACAGAGAAACCCTCTATCTAAATACCATAAGAAGAAAGAAAGAAAGAAAGAAAGAAAGAAAGAAAGAAAGAAAGGAAGGGAGAGAGAGAGAGAGAGAGAGAGAGAGAGAGAGAGAGAGAGAGAGAGAGAGAGAGAGAGAGAGAGAGAGAGAAATAAAAAGTGGTGACATTGGACGTTAGGCTCCTGCCATAAAGCCAGGATGGCAGAATGTGCTAAGGAGGGTGCTTTAGTCCTATGAAGAAAGTGAGAACTGTGTGAGAACTGCTCTCCAAGTAGTAGATCGTAGACCCTGCAGTGAATAGCTCCACTCAAAGGCAAGAAGATGGCAAGTGCTAACCAACCTGCTCCTGTGTCTTTAGGAACAACAACTTCAATTTGTCACCCAGTAGGACCCCTGGAACCTAAGCAAGCTGACTCCAAGTTAGTTGGATGCCTCCCTGGAGCATTCTAGCCCACCAGAATGGGAAAAACACAAGGAAGAGAAAACCACACTTTCTGTAAATACAGTATTAGGGAGAGGAGGCAGGAGGAGGGGGGCAGCTGTCAGAAGTTAAGGCTTTTTCAGACAAAGCAGACCCTGAGCAGAGATCCCACACACAAGGACTCCCATCAGTTCCTTCTGCCCCCCAGTTACGGAGCTGCCTCCCTCCCCACCGCATGGCCCTAGAGCATTCCAAGAGTACCAGATGCCAGAGGAAGGGGAGGTCAGCAAGGAGCTGAGATAGAGACAAGCCTGGTTTCAGTTGGAGTGAAGACGACCCATCTCCCTTCCATAGTAATGGTATAAGTTGCCTACTCCAAAACAGAAATGTACAGTTTTGTTTATTCTGAACACTTGTCTTGAAGAGAAAATGATAATTCTACATGATGGCACAGGCTGTACATGGATATGAGGAATTGTGAAAAATATCACACAGGCACACACCCACATATACACACATAGTGTGTGCAACACACACACACACACACACACACACAAGTTTGGGATGAATAGAGCAGGAAGCGGAGAGGAATCTAAGGATTAGCCAGAATTTCTGACTCCTTCAAGTGATTTCGTTGGCAGTGAAGTTCAGCCAATGCCAAATAAACTCTTTTACATCAGAGAGAGCTCCCAGAGGACACCCTGAGTTAAGAACTTGATGTGTGCGAGGGTGCCTAATTGCAGCCCCCACACCCCTTTCCTCTTCCGTATCACACAGCTTCTGGTTTTAAAAGAGTGAATTTGCAGTGTTGCCTACTTTGCTGGAGACCTGCCCCTGAAGTGGATCTTAGCTCCTGGTAACAGCCCGTGCCTGTGGCTCAGAGTTCCTTTATAAGCCTATTTTAGGCATTTGATTATTGCCTGACTAATAATAGGGACTCGTTTTGTCAAAGAACAGACAGGAGGATGTAGTGTAAATCGCAGCGTATAATTGCTCCATGACTGCCATTGAAAACTCCCAGTTACTGGAGTAAGAGAGTGTCTTTCTTAGGTGCAAGAAGCTATTTCTTTCATGTAATAATAATTAGTCTGTGAGAAAGCAAGCAGAGAAACCCACCCAGAGAGCAAAGTTTAAAAAAAGAAAGAAAGAAAGAAAGAAAGGAAGGAAGAAAGAAAGAAAGAAAGAAAGAAAGAAAGAAAGAAAAAGAAAGAAAAAAAGAAACAGGGAGAGCAAGGCAGAGGATGAGAGCATGAGGGAGGAGTGAGGTTGGTTTTCAGACACCTGTTGGAGCCATAGCCTAGGGAAGTATTTCAGTGAGGGTCTGAAATAACCCTTAGGCCAGAGACTGGAGTTGGGGCAATGGTAAGGGCCAGGAAGGAATAACATACAAAGCCTTTGAGCAGTGTACTATTGTCCCTGTCCCACCCAGAAAGCTCAGAGGAGATTCAGTGTCCCATCAACTTATTCCCAGCATATGCACAGCCTTGAGAGTCTCTGATAGAGCCATTGGGATCTAGGGTAGCTTTCTACTGTGGCAGAGCAGTGGCAGTTTGGAGAAAATCACCCCCCCATACACACACACACACACACACACACACACACACACACACACACACACACACACACACACTGCCGGCTGTGGCTGTTTTAGGTCTTAGCTGAAGGACTGTCATTTCCAAATATTTACTGGATATACCCACTTGCTCAAGGTTAACACCCAGTATTCTTTAGGATTTCTTAGAGTCTACTTGGGAACAAGAATTTGTTCCTACTCCTGCCTTTCCTGGAGCCTGGAATTCTGAACATTCCAATGTCCATGTTCTCTGGAGTGTGTGAGATACTCCTCTGTCTGGGAGCTGTCCTTTTTTGCTTCTTTCTGAGAGCTGAGAAGCTCCTATTTCATTGCTGTCCCTGTTCATATAGATGAAGACCTTTGCATAAAGCCTGGCTTGGACTTGCAGTTCTCAGCATGTATGCATTCTTTTTCCTGCTGAACTGGCATCGCCTGGGAGCTGTTATGATGGAGTTGTGTGTCCTAGTTTGGGGGTAGGTCAACACTCTCTGCTTAGCTTTTCACCAGGACTCCAGTCTGCACTGTGCATTCTATTAGCTACTGGGGTGCCTCTGTAAGCAATTTTCTGGGAATAGAGATTTATTTGGACTCATGGTTTCAGAAAGTCACAGTCTATTGTAGTTAGGACTCATGGGAAACTTGGCCAAGCCTGAAGCACTGGAAGCATGTGGCAACAGCTGTTTATATCAGGGTAGACCAGAAAGCAAACAGTAACTGGAACCAGGATCTGGGTTAAAACCTTTGAAGTCCCGCCTCAGTGATGTACTTTTGTCAATTAGGTCTCACTTCCTAAAAGTTCCATAGAACGCCCAACTTATGCCACCAGTTATGAGCAGGTATTCAGACTATGAGAAAATGAGGGACATTTCTGATTCGAGCCATAACATATGCTTCTGAGACATCACCACTGACGTTGGTCATGCCAGGCTAAGTAGTCCTTATCTGGGTAGTAAAGGGACACAAGGTGAGCAAGGATGCTTCCCTAACCTGGTTTGCCTTGTTTCATTAGATTAGCTGTGCTCTGCTGAGAGGTTCCCTGGGCTGATGTGGTCCCAAGTCAGTGGTAATGTCTCAGGAGAGAAGGCCATGGATGAGTTCATGAAGATCCATCACGAAGCACAGAGGCCATACTGTGGAGCTTGCTGAGGAACAGGAAAGTGGGGAAGCAATATGTTCTCCCAAGACATACCTTCTGAGAACTGAGGTTGGAGGAGGAAGGTGAAGATGATTCCAGCATAGTTTGTCCTCTAAAGTTTCCTGTGCTGTCAAATGCCAAAAGATGGAGGGAAGTCTTTAGGTTACTAAGAGGCTTGATCTCCGAAGAGGTTAATGTCATTTTTCCTGGGCCCAGTGCTCTGTGACTTCCAGGCTCCCCCACCTCCTTCTCCTTCCTTTTTTTCCTACCATAATGCCATACACCATAGGGCTCAGCCTAGGTGGCTCACCAGAGACCAAATCAATGAGTTAGCCTCCTCTAGTCTTACGTTTCCAGCCTTCAAATGTGTGAAATATGTAAACTGCTTTGTTTTATGAGGGAGTCAGCCCCAGGCATTCTGCAACATCCATGAAAAACTAGCCAATATTCTCCCCCACTGTGGAGTCAAGTGAGTTTTCTTCGACTTAAGAGCCTGGAGTGATGAACTTCCCTTTCCCCTGCACTCAGGTGTCCTAAGCCCGAGGGACAAAGGTGAAGTAGCATTTAAAGCCCAGTGAGATCCAGAGCTGTAGGAAGGACACCTATGGGGACTGGTCATCAAGCAAGAAATGTAGTTCTTAGCAGACACAGCAAGAAAGCACAGAGGGACCAGAGAAGAGATTCCCAGTCTCCCTCTTTCTTCTCATCTCATCCCATGCTGGTGCCTCCTGTCAGCCAAAGCCTGAGGTCAGGGAAGTTTAGACAGGGCAGCTGGAAGTGGGCAGGCAGATGACAGCTCAGGAAGAAGGTAAATGGAGCAGCTGGAATGGGCCCATCCCTGAAGTCCTCCGGAGGGAGACTCACAGCCAGAGCCCTGGGAAAGGTGAGAAAACCCAAACTTGAGAACTGTGCTGGACTGGCAGTGTGGAATTACATCATCCTTTCATTTTCTCCGTTCATTTGATGTGGAACCTGTGCTGGTCTGGAGCTTCTGACTGGAGGCAGACAATGAAGCCCCTTCTATCAGGTGCATATGGTATCACTGGGGAGGGAGACAAAAAGATAAATAAGTTGTAACCCGAGTGCTGAAGTGCTGAAGTGAGCATGGACAGCAGTGTGTGTGTGTGTGTGTGTGTGTGTGTGTGTGTGTGTGTGTGTCTGTGTCTGTGTATCTCTGTGTGTCTGTGTGTCTGTGTCTGTCTTGCTATGTGTACCATCACCATAGTTTGTAGCAATGGGACACTCCTTAGATCCTAAACAGAATCAGGGACTTGCTCTTGGACTTCCCAACCTCCAGTACCATGAACTAAATACACTTTTTTTTAACAACTTAACAACAATGCCAAAAGATCTGGAAGATGAAAAGAAAAGCAGGTCTATTAGCTGGTGGTAGCAGGTTTGAGGAGATGGCCTGGAGACCTGGAGCCTGCCATGAATCCTGGCATGCCCTAAGCAAGGCATCTCTCTCTCTAAACTTGAGTTTTCTGTTTCTAAAATAAAAGAATTTCTCATGAAATTTCCTCCAAGATGAGGTGGGGGTGAATGATGAGGAGAGAGACTGGTCATATGAGGATGTTAGCACTTAGCCCATCGTCACAAGGGTGTGGAGACACACTGTACTGTCCAGGACTTCATGGTGGCATGGAGGCCCATGGTCACTATGACATTATGGTTCTCCTTTAGCCTTGTGATTCTTTGCCCTGGCACTTACTCTCCATTGCAGACTAAGAATGAGTGCAATTCACTGCCATTGGGGTACCCAGAAGACCAAGGTTTTCTCTTATCCTGGATGTGGGAATGGTGACAGGACTATTCCTTGATGTTTTAGTTTTAAAACTTGCTCCAAGGAAGAGCAGGGAGGTAGATTACATGGTAAGAAATCCTTTTTATTTGAAACTCCTAATATCTCTTTGGAATCCTGGTTTCCTACAAACAGCATTAGTAGCAATTGCTTGTCTTTCTACCCAGCAATTTCAACACCATTGATCTGTCCATGTTCTAGTAACTTGCTGATTCACTTATTCAACATCTTTCCATCCATCCATCACCTATCCATTCATCATCTATCTATTTATCTACCAGTCATCATAATCTATCTATCCATATTTCATCTATCTCCCATTCATCCATCTTCCATTCATACACTTGTTCATACACTGTTCACCCCTTCATCTTTCTACCATTCTTCCACTCTCCATATTTCACCAACTTATCTACCATCTACCCTCCATTCACCTATCATCTATTCCTCCATACTCCATCTATAGTCTATTATTTCATCTTCCATTCATTCACTTACCAATCCATTGTCCACTTCTCCTTCATCTATCCTTAATTCATCCTTTAACCATCATCTATATACCCTCTATCTATCTTTCACTCATTTGTCCATCATCTATCCATTGTCCATTCTCCATCTATTCAGCCTCCAGCCACCCATAATCTATCTATCCATCATCTGTAATAGATTCATCCTCCACTCATCTTTCATCCATCATCCATCTGCATAGCCATCATACATGTATATACAAGTTGCCAATTATCTATCATCTATACATCATCTGCTCCTCTATCTATCATCCATTCATCCATCCATCTATAATTCAAGCATCCACCCTTCATCCATCATCCATCCATCATTCAACCACTCACCCTTCATCTGTCATCCACCATACATACATACATAAATTGCCAATCATCCATCATCTGTAATCCATCCATCCATCCATTCATCCATCCAGCCATCCATCCATCCATCCATCCATCCATCCATCCATCCATCCATCCCACCAACTCATCCATCCTATGTACCTACACAAAGTTACTTTTATTCTAGGCTACATTAGTGGAGCAAAAACAGGAGTCCTGACCTTAGAAACTTTCTGTAGCAGAATAACTAAGACAGACTCAACAGAAGTCAACAGCAACCCAAGGTCAGAGCCAATGTAACTGAATAATGAGCATTCCATATAGGAAAGGTTCTGGTAGGACACAGCTCACTGGAGAGTGTCAGAGAAGAGGTGGTCTTCCTGGTGAGCAATGATTCAACAAAAACTTTAAAGAAGAGAGACTTCAACTTGATCTTGAGCTGCTGTGGTCAAAAACTTCCCATGCCACATGTGCTGGGAGGGGGCAGTCAGAAGTCTCATCCTCAGAGAGCACTTCCTAAAGGAGACTCAGCTCCTTTTCTGTGACTGGGCCTTGGCATGTCCATCCTATCAAGTAGCCCCAGGGGCACAGACACCTTGTGAGCTCTTTTAGAAGCATGGGGTAGAGCAAAGAGCAGAAGGTGCAGAACAAGAGCCCAACTCATGCCACTTCATTATGAGCTTACAGATGACAAGTGTTCACTTGCAATGTGCCAATCTGAAGGCACTGGTGGAGTGACCCCACACATGGAGGGCTGAGCCCCACTCTGCCTGGCAAAGGAGCTTTCTGCTGTTCTGGCTTGGCCATAAATAACCCAGCCACCTCTAATTTGGCCTCCAATACCCTGACCAGCCGTGATTTATTCACAGACCAAAACAGGCATCTCTAATTTGCTAACCAATCACTGCAATTCTGGCCTCACCAACCAATAATTCTGCCATCTCTAATTTGCCAATAAATAATTCTGCAGCTTCAAATTTACTAACCAATAATGTGACCAATTTGCTGACCAATGGTTGTGTCAAGGCATAATGGTGCCCCCAGCACATGGTAATTTGCTAAGCAATATTCGGCCCTTTCCCCCTTCAGCAATAAAGAACTTTAGTGATAGTGGAATTCCAAATACGTGACTTTGCTGGGAAGGATGCTACAGGCTGTTGGGCTGCAAAGGGCCCTTCCTCAAAGCTGGTTCTCATTCTCCTTCATACCTTCCAGAGCACACTTTGTATCTCAGATGTAACAGATGTCCCAACCGTGAATATTTTGTAGATAGAGATATTGAGACTGAGAGAGAGAAAGTGACCTACCCAAAGCCACACAGTAAGGTAGGAACAGAGCTGAAGTATGGGTCTCCAGGATACCAAGTCAGTAGGCAAACTGATTGACCTGGGAAGGAGAGGTCCTTGCTTACACAAAGAGTCTGTTATGCTTGCCTCTGACTGTCTTGTCTGTCTGTTCTCAGCCAAGATCCTCTGGTTCCAGAGAGGGGACAGAGATCTTGCTGACTCCACAAACTAGGGGGTCTAAGAGCTGACCAAGAAGAACCACAGAGAGATTTTGTACCAATCTCGGCCCAGAAAATGCAGACCTTCTGCAGAAATCAGTAGCCAAATGCCAAGTCCCTTAAAGGAGTTGTACCCATACTTCCCAGAGAGAGGACAGACCCGGAAGGAAAGCAGAGGCCTCTCCCCAAGCAGGTCCCGGGGATCAAGGCTTGGGACCCCATGAGAAGACAGGAGAATCCTGACTTCTTCTGAGGCCCAGGAGAGCCACTTATGGGGTGTGCATGTGACCCTCTCCCCAGCTCAGAAGCGAGTGTCAGCTGCACCTCCCAGCTGCCGACTTGACTGTCCCCAGCCTTTCATCTCTAAATTATTTGGGCCTTGCTATACTCTTGGTTCTGTTCAGAACCAAAGGCAACTATACTCTGACATTGAGAGAGGCTTCCGCTGAAGACATCAGAACCAAACCTGCCTGGAGCCCCTCTGCAGCATCGTCTGGCCAGACTGGGTTGTTTTCCTTTTCTGAGGAGGAAGGCTGTCCTAAAGGAGGTGGTCTATTTCAGTAAACAGGTTTTGTCCCTAAAAGTCACACCCCCTGAAATCCTGACAACCAATCCCCAAGGCCCAAGTCTTCCTCCAGTGTGGTGCCATATCTGGCCAGGTAGGACAAGGACCTGGAAGAGGAAGGAGCCTTGTGGAAGAAACGGAATGACAGAGGAAAGGGATGGAAACTCAGGGCTAGCCTGGAACCCTGTGTGGTTCTGGGTTATCTTGGGCTCATATCTCATTCTCTTGGATTGGGAACCTGCTCTTAAAAGCCAGAGAGGAAAAGGTAGACCACCTGGGCTGGCCAGCCCCTAGTCTGAGTGCAGAGATGTCTCAGAGCAGACCAGTAGATTGCAATGTAGTCTGTTGTAAGTTATACCCATTGCTTGTATCCAATTCCGCCACCCACAGTGCACTTTGAAAACTGAAGAGCTAGTTCGTTTTTTATCCTGGTTCAGTGACAGATCTCAGCTCAAGTGTCACCTAGCCTGGGCAGGGTGGGTAGGTTGCCCATTCTGCTTCTCCTGATGCTGGTACTTGGCCCTTGCAAGCTGCCTTTGGCTTGGAATCTATCCCTCGTGCACTAGGAACTTCTTGAGGCTGATGTGTGTAACTTGTTGATTGTTGATGAATGAGTCCCTCAGGCCAGCATGTGAGGCCTTGGGCTCATAGCTCAGTGGGTATTATTCAGTGGGTTGGATGGGCTTGATCCCTGCCAGACTTGGAATCTGTCTGTCTTTTGGAGGTTCTCTCTGCAAGTGAAGGTGAAGGGTCCTCTCAAAGCCAAGCCCATGACAAAGGCTTGTGTTGAGGAAGTTTGTTAAGGAAGTGCTGCCTGGGAAGGAGTCTAGGGATGGAAGGAGGCCTTCCAATGCCAAGGCTTCCTTTGATGTTTCCTGGGACCCTCTGGCCAGTTGAGTGATTATATAGTGGATGAAAAGGGGGAAGCGAGAGTCCGTCCGTTTCCATCTCCATAGTCAAGGGCATGCCTTCCAGGCTAAGCAGATGTGAATGCCATGTGTGCCATGAGGCAGGGCTGGCAGGAAGTGAGATAAGCACAGGACCAGGTGAGGCATTGTTGGGTGGCACCTTTGCTAGGCAACCAAGCCTGCACAGTGTGGAGAGTGGAAACTGGGTGGTTTTAGCATGGCACATAGAGATACCAGATCTCTCCGCTTCTAACAAAAATGCAGCTGGCCGACCCTCAGTCAGGAAGGATGTAGAAGTTCCCATCAATGGCTTCCTGAAAAGACCTACTGCACAGAAGACCACAGTGTGAAGGGAGGGCATACCCATAATGCAGGAATGAAGGTGGGGGTGTCTCCAATACCCTTCTGGTTTTCCTGCCCTCGTTGAAGAAGCATATTCAGACTCCTCATACCCCTTACCCACCTGGGTCTTGGCCCTGGATCCTCAACAGGAAACATGAGAGAGTCAATCCTGCTTGGTAAATGGCCTGGGAAACTTGGGAGCTCAGAGCTCTGTTGGCAGCTAGGGGCATCAGTTCATGCTGTCATTCCCCTGTTTCTTGGACCTGTGGGCACACAGCAGAGAGTAGGAGGACATTGTTGGGCCCCGTCATTCTAAACTCCTTCTCGGTATACGAACGTCTCATCATATTAATTTGAATGAGTGGGTCCTAAACTGTGTCCTGAGTCAGCAGCAGGGTGTCCCCTGGCTGTGTGTTATTTAGTAAAGTTTTGCTCTGACTGTAACTTCAAGCGTTATAGACTTAGCAAGTTCCCACTCCTCCCCCTTGGTCCCCATGCTCACTGCGGTTCTGAGGTGTTCCACAGTGACCTGCTCAGCAAGGGTGAGCCCAGGAGACCTGGGGATCCCTAGGCCTATCTCCCATGGCAGAAAGCTTCTCTTTTGCAAAAGTGCAGGTGGGTGTGCAACAGGTCAGCTCAGCTTGGAACCTCACTGGGTAAGCGCCCATGAGGGCAACCCCTAGAGAGCATGCCCCAACCCACTCCACTGCCTCCACAGAGCCTGGTCTCAGCCACTGAGGGCAAGATGATATTTAAGATGACTCCATCTCGGTCTTATTTGCCCAATAATCCCAGGTTTCTGCTTGAGGATACAATGCTGTGGGGATTGTGAAACATCACTGTTACCTCACTGTGTCGGTAACTACATGCATGCTGGGGCCTCTCAATGCCCACCCCTCTACTATCAAGAAATGCATGCGACATTCTGCTTTCCCACGCACTTAGTAAAGGGCCAGCACACAGCAGGTGTACAGCGACCATCTGTAGGAATGGGTGTGGGGACAGGCTCAGCAGGGTCTCTCTTCTGTCATCTTTGCCAGGCCAGCTCCACTTGGCTAGGCGGTCCTCCTCAATCAGCACTGCAGAGTTGCTTACCTGGTTTGGAACAGTGTACACAAACCCTTGGCTTCCCACTCTTCACTTCAGTGAAGTGCTGAGGTTGGCAGGAGGAGGTAAGAGCACCTGCTCTTGATGTCCTCAAACCATAGGCCAGAGTGAGCAAGGTAGATAGATCTACAAGAGCTCCAGAAGGAGAGAAACGGACAGACAAGCAGAGGCGAGAAAAGAGAGAAAGAAAAATTGTCCCATACCAAGGATGGTCAAAATGTGTTATTAGAGTGTCCAGGAAATTATGGCTTCTGTCCATTAGTTCTTTCAGGGTTAATATTGATGCAGATATTATTTCTATTCACGGCCCCATTTGTTTGAAATATTATGACGGGGAGTAGCTGTGTCGTGAATCAACTCGGTTGATGGAGTAGTTAGCTGTGCCACGGGGGCAGCCTGCCGCCCCTCCCCATCGCCAGCATGAAATATTGCTGGGACGGTTCCTTAAAGTGAGCACTCTATCATCATTTGTGTGCAGCCCCCGCTAGGCCCGCCTCCCTGGCTTCCCGTTGGGCGCGAGGAGCTGTCATAACTCAATCAGGCGGCTAATGCGATGCGTCTCACAGCACTGTGGCCCAGCTGCTGGCCAAGCAGCCTGCTGACAGCCGGGGGTCCCGCCAGCCCACCACTGGCCACATGCGGGGTAGAGGTATTTTTGGAGGTGGAAATGGGGCCCTGTTTCCGTGTGCCACTTACCATTCTCCAAACACCATCTGTCATCTCCCACTCTCACAAATTGGGCAAGCTGCTTTGTGGGCCTGAAGGGCCTTCTTCCCGCTCTCTCTGATACCGTGCGACCCATCAGGAAATGGAACTGGGCACAGTGCAGGGGAGGTGGCCTCTGTTCCCTACCAGCTCAGTGGCAGCATCACCAGTCACCTAGTAAAAGTCACAACAGTACATTGTTTATGGAGCCCTCCCAGCACCCAGAAAAATTCAAGCAGACTCGGTGCTAGGGGCTGGCAAACTTTTCTGATAGGGTGAGCTATTAGGCTGCGAAGCCTGGGTCTCTTGCTACACTGCATGCAGCCTGGGCAGTGGGAATAGGGACCAAGGGTTAGACCTGGCTCTGCCCACCTCTGCTGTGTGCTGTCCCCTCTTTGCCTCATTTGCAGGCATTGCTCAATACCATCTTTCAAGTCCCACTAGAACCCCTCAACTTTAAGTTACAACCCAGCTGAAGCCTGGCTGCCTGCTTCTTTATATCCTGAGTCACCTATTTCTAATTATGCTTCTTCTTCATTATGTTTTTGTAATCTTACACACCAGAGTCCCACCACTTCAGTGTCAGCTCTGTGAGGACTGGGAAGAGACCCAGGTTCATCCCTTGCTGGCTCCCAGTCCACATTCTAAGAATGGATCGTCCCCAGGCAAGCACTGTCTAAATCCCCATTTTTCAGATGAGGAGCTCAGGGTTAGAATGCTCTGGAGCTGTCCAAGGTCACCCAGCAAGTGAGGCTCTTGGTCTCTGCTCTTGGAGTCCTTGCCATGGTTTTATTCACTCTTCTCTTTGCATGTAGCATTTACTGGATCCTTGTTCTCAACCAAAAAGCCAGCCTTGCCTCTGGTCCTGCAGGACACTCCACACGGGTGAGGGAGCTGGCAGAGTCGGGGAATTGCTGGCATGCCATTTGAACACTAACTCCTCTCATCAAGTTCATGCTCTTTCCAGCATGGTGCTTCTATGGCCAAGCCTTGGTGGACACAGTTGAGAGCCGGAGATCTGGAGATACCTGGATGGCGGGGAGAGTTGATGCTTGCACCTCACCAGTGTCTTTCTCCACGGCCACACCTGGGGGACACTTAGGCTGGCCACTGAGATGAACAGAAGAGGTCCTCCCACCCCTGCGGGTCCTCACTCAGGCCCCCACACCAGTTGTTTCCCACTACACAGCTCTTGCCTGCACCATTCTCCCACACAGAACGCCCACAGGCGAAGTTTAAAAGGGGGAAAGGAATCTCCTCAGCAAGGTGTTAGGGGCTGATTGGCAGGAGGAGATAAAGTAGATTTTGAATGAGGCAGAGGGATCTTTGTGATGTGGATGGGCCTCCTCCCATCAGTTGAAGGCTCTCAGAGAAGAGACTGGATGTCTCAGGGAACAGTGCCCTCCCCACCCATATGCGGTGGGTCTCAAGCTTCCTGGGCCTCCAGGTTGCAATGTTCTCACACATCCTACCCTCCCCCATCCCTCAAACCCCACTCCCCATCTCTCATTCCCCATCCCCCACCCCCCATCCTCCACCCCCCATCCCCCACCCCCCATCCCACTCCCGCCTGGTCCAGGTTGCACTATGTAGATCATTAGATCACTGCTGGCCTCGACATCTTAATCTTCCCATCCCAGCCTCCCTAGTACTGGGATTACAGGCATGAGCCACCATGCACCCACCTCTTCCTTTTCCCTCCATGCATATTCACACCATATTGGCTTCATTTCACTTGAGAATTCTGACTAATGCAGAGGCCACCACCAACTCCAACTGTTCAACCCCTTCACTTAACAGAAGGGGAAACCAAGGCACACAGACAGCAGACAGTTTAACCCTCATCATGCAGGGTTGACACACTCTCTGGGGAGTCTCCTGGCTGTGGAGGGGCTAGGGTCCTTTGCACTCCCACACTTCCAGGTCAAGTGGAAGGTAGAGATCACATGTATTCTGAGGAAAATCACCTCCTCACCAGATGTGGGTGACTGGCGAATTAGAAATCAAAAATTCGGTGTGAAAATACAGAAATCTAGCAGCAGAGCCAATTTTCCATCACACTTAGCAACTCCATTTGATGCGATAGTTTGCTAATAAAACATGAGCATTACGGTAACATAATATTTTAAGTATCCATTAACTAATACGTAAATATAATGGAGTCTTATGGAAATATACTTAAGCTGTCACCAACACCCCTAATGTAATATGCATGACTTCCAGGCTATTTATAGTTCCCCGGGTTTGCTCTCTCCAGCGACTTCATTGGCTCAATCACAGAAGATCTTGTTTTCTCTCCCTGCCCCTTTCTCTCCAGGGTGCCTGGCCTACACCCACCTGCTCAGTCAGCAGCCCATGAGTGCCTATGTGTGCCAAGCCTGGTGCTGGGTGCTGGGCAGGTATAACGGCACAGTATGTAGGTATGGAGTCTCTGAGCTGGCAAATGTAGGTCACGGGAAATGCCAGGCTGAAGAGTGGAGAATGAGCAGGAGCTAGTGGGTTAAAGCAGGGTAAAGGGAGGGAATTGGGGAATGATGCTGAGACCATAGACCTGGCCTAAAGCTGTCAACAGTTCTGGCACTGTCACAAGACTGTGAGGGGCACAGGAGGCAGACAGTGGACAGAGGCTGGCCTAAGGGAGGCTGGAGGATAGTGGAAAGAATTCATGTCAAGGATGGGTAAGGGGATTCCTTTTCCCTGTCACCCTGGTCTGAGCACAGAATAGCCGAGGGCTTCAAGGATTGCATCAACAAGTTCCTCTGTAGATTCAGGCCCAATCAACAACTTTCTGCAATGCAACTTAAGCCAAAGGACAACCTCTCTGTGGCCTCTTAATTCCGTATCCATGAACCTGGAGGTGACAAGGCTATAAGAACCTTTGAGGTCAGGCCTTCATTGGCCATGTGGGCCACTTCCCCAGCAGCTCTGGAGTCCCTCTGTTGTGGGAAACAGCACAGCACAATGGTTGATCCACAAGGGGGCATCATGTATGGATTTCAACCAGGCTTACCCCTTAATTAGCAGTGAACCAGAAATGGGTGTGAGCCAGCACAGGTGGTTTCCTTGGGCTGCACAGGGCAGGAGAAAGACAGAGCAAGTCAGCAAACACAGGGCATATCACTTGCAGATGACAGGAGCTCAATCCCTGGGAGTCACAGAACTTGTGAGTCAAAGTGCTGTCCTTAGACTTGTCCCACTGAGACTTGCAGGTTGCTGGGGGAAAGGCAGACAAAACCCATCAGTCATTGACTCGGGGTGACTGATCGGCACCACCATCCTGAAGCAACAGCTTTCACTAGTGTGCCCAACAGAGGCTTTGAGAAAGCTGGCAAAGGAAATGATCCAGTAAAGAACAGCAGGTAGGATGAGGGAGCTGGCGGAGCAAGAAGAAACAGGTAAGCCCCAGGGACAAGCCATCAGGACAGGCCTCTGACAAAAAAAAAAGCCCTGGTCTGCAGTGACTGTACAAACCCACTGAATAGAGCCACCATGGTTTCCACAGAACACTAGCATCTCCCTGACTGGGACCTTTCCTCTTTTTACTTCTGGCTGAAGCGGGACTCTGGTCTTCCATAGAATCTTCTTCTTGACAAGCCATTCCCCTTAGAGCAGGTTCTTCTTATTACTAGCCATGGAGAATGGGTTGGGGCTGTTTGTTACTGCAGCTGAGTCACACATACTCTGACTGAAATAGACAGGTGACAAGAAGGCAGATTTGGAAATGAAAGTCATCTGGGAAGCAGTAGTGAAGGGCAGGTAGGACAAGGATACACAAGTCTCTGGCATCTGGGGAGCAGACTCCAACTTTGCAGCAGCAGTTTGGGGTGTGCTGGGAGTTGATCTAGGAAGTGGGGAGACAGCCTTGTTTGCTGCTGTGGTTTGAGCATGTCTCCTGGGGTAACAGTGTTGAGAAGGGAAACTGTGAAGTGGTGATGAGGTTACCAGGTCATTGCCCTACACTTGGTCCCTGGTGTTGATAGGTGACTCCAAGCTGGGGCTTTGAGAGCAGAGGGCCTGGACCTCCAGCTTTCCAGCAGTGTGATGTCAGGCAAGCCCTTGGCCTCTCTCAGTCTCGGCCTCAGTATCTCTTATGGGGCATCATGGTAATACCACATCCTGGGGACCAGAGAGGACTGAAAGAGAAGAACCACGTAGGGCAGTGGACACACACCCTGTATTGTGAACTAAGACTGAATGTAGAATACACCGTGGCAGAGCATACCACCAGGGTATGTTGCATCAGAAGAAGGCTCTTTGATGAAGTCCGGGGCGATGTCTCAACAAAAGCACAAGGCGGCCATTGCTCAGCCTAGTCTACTGTTGCTTTGAAAGTCTGGCAGGCCTTCCTGCCTTCAGTTCATTCCTGGGGCATGACAGACAAGCCCACTCAGAATGAGTCCCTTCATCTTCTCGCAATAGCTCCTTGTCTAGTTCCACAGCGTGCTTTATGGGGAAGAAAATGCCATTTGGTCATTTCTGAGCAAGAGGCTGCTGCCTTGGCACCTGCAGAAGGCTAGCTGTTGTCTGTGTGATAGCTGTGTGTTGTGTTGACAAACCATTGGTGGAGATGTGTGGAGTGAGATGACAGCCCCCCCTCAGTGCAGGCACTGTAATGCAGCATGGTACATGGTGACAAAAGGCGAGGACACCTGTATCCTGAGAGTCACTAGCTGATGGTTGGTGACACTGCCATCCGTGAGACAGGCCTAATACTAAAATGTTAAAGTGAATGAGCCATCTTAAGCTTTATACTTGATGACAAGCTCAACCCGGACACTGTTGAGTTTATCAGACCTAGGCAGGGCCAGGGGACAAAGCACATGAGCCGGAGCCTGGGCAGTGGCAGTGTTTGGGGGAATCAAGGGATTTCTAATGAAGGGTGAGAGGGTTTGATGCAGCTATGTGCAAAGCAGGTCTGTGTTGTCAGAGTGGGTTTGTTACAGAGGTGTTTGTTCTCCTCCACTCCCGCCCCTCCCCTTTTACTCCCCTTCTTCCCAGACTGTGGTACAAGAAGAAGGTCCTCACCACCTGTGGCTCCTGAGGGGCTTCCCAGCTCTCGGAAGCAGAGCTTAATAAATTTCTTTTTACTATAATGATTAAGATGCTTGTTAATGTAAGACATGGGGTCAGAAGGGGCCACACAGAATCTCTGCCTGCTCAGTCAGGCACCCATGTCCGCCCTGCACGATCCAGACACACCCTGGAATGCATGGGCATGTACTGAGAGCACTCTAGCATATGTACATTTGTGCTTCTGCCATGAAACCGTTGAAAATCATGTACATATTCTATTGCACATCCATACTCATGAAGGTGTACCTGGGCACATCCACCTGCGCATGTGCACACACACACACACACACACACACACACACACACACACACACCAAGAGGGAGGGGACATGCTCATTCACAGCTTCCGGCAGCTATTCTTTAGTGTGTCTGCACACATAGGCATGGCTTTGCAGGTACACACACATTCAAAAATAGGAACAATAAGTCCTTCCCTATCAGTGTCTGGCAGTCTCTTCTCTCATTGTGCACTGCTGGCTTGGGTGTGAAGCACAGAATGAAATCTGGCCAGTGAGACAGTGACCCACATTCTATAAGTACAGACTGAGAAGGGCTTGTACTCAGCTGGGCTTCAAACCCTAACCTCACTTTACAATGAGGCCTGACTCATCTTCTGCAGAGCAAGACTATGGGGTTGTTATTCCTTGACTCGTATCAACTGCCAGTACCAGACCTACGAGCAATGTCACTGTCAAGCATCTCTCTAGCAGAGCCACCAGGGCCACAGACATATAAGCAGGTCAGCAATGGATCAGAAGACCTTCTCAACCAAACTGGAGAATTAAGGGAAATTATCAACTTCCCCGAGGAGTGCTTCAGGCTACTGTTTGAGGCCGACTGTTACGTAGCACAAACTAACAGATACAACATCAATGTACATTTTACACTTAGGCACTGTCCTATACTAACTTGTATGTAACAGCACAGAAGAAAATGCTTTCCCCACATTTTGGTACACATACACACACACACAGAGAGAGAGAGAGAGAGAGAGAGAGAGAGACAGAGACAGAGACAGAGAGAGAGAGAGAGAGAGAGAGAGAGAGGGAGAGAGAGAGAGAGGGAGAGAGAGAGAGAGAGAGAGAGAGAGAGAGAGAGAGAGAGAGAGAGAGAGAGAGAGAGAGAGAGAGAGAGAGAGAGCACATTCAAATGTACATTCACAGTATCTCGCAGAGGTGGGTTAGGTCAAGACTCTGAAAACATAAGTGGCCATGAGCCAATCCCCGCCCCAAATTCCCTGGAACCCTGTTTGGGAAAGGGAAGCAGTGATCTTGGAATAGTTGCAGCCTAGTCGAGCCAGGACCCATGGACCTATTGTGGACAAGGAGCGGGGGACGTCTCTGCCTGCAGGTATCCAGAACTTCCCCGCTGCTCAGACTCTAACTCAAGCCCTTCTCAGTGAGCTCCTGGGCCTGCTCTTCTATTCTTCCTTCGTTTACCACCGTGAAGGCCAGACAAGCAATACATACACACTGTTCAAGGGTCATTCCTTGCTTCTGACTCAGACACCTTCTTATCTGGGGTCCCTGTGGTCCCTCTCTGGACTCTCATTCCCTGGGAGAAAGGCCAGTCCCTTTGCTGGGGTGAGTCCCAAGTAGTTACTATACTGAGTAAGGACCCTCCTGAACCCACAGCACCTCCCCATCCTGCTCATCCACCCACCTCTCCAACCCACGGGTGGTCAGCAGCAGTGACCACAGGGACCACGTGTGCACCTCCTTGTTCACATCAGCCTCTGCCCCTGCTGTCTCCAAGACCATGAATGGACTAACATCCTACTTCCAGCCCAGCTGTTCCCAGCTATTCACAGCTCAGCTCAGATACCAGCTCTGCAGCAGCCTTCCTGGCTTCCAAAGCTCTCTTGGTAGCTGCCCATGCTTTGATGACAGCTTCCCCAGACATGCCCCCAAACTCACCCCTGTGTTGGTGCCTTCTTGGAATGGCTATGTGTCTCTTGTTATTCACATGTGTCTGAGGCAGCAGATCAGACAGCAGCAGGACTTTGAGAGACTGTGTCCCACCATCCAGTTGCCCCGTGAAGAAATTGGCCACTGTGGCTCAAAAGCTCTGAGCAAGGAAGCCTCCCAAGGAGGCAATGGTCATTACCTGGCTGTCCAAGGCAAATTTAAAGCTTCCTCCAATATATCAATGCCTATGGAAAGAAAAGGGAGCAAAGCCAGGGTCAGATGGCATTTGGCTTTAACCTGAAGCTGTTGAGAATGCAGAAGGCTTTATCATACAGGTGGAAGGGCTTATGCAGGGTAGAATTTAGTCACGCAAGGCTGACACTTGGCTACCTAAGGCAGGATAGTTAGAGAGGACTGTGTTTGTTGTAAGCTGTCCTTTAAGGGACCTACTGAGTGGGAAACATGCTATGGGACCCTTTCTGAATTGTCTGGAAGCCCCACAGTTAGCCTGCTGAGCAGTAGTTAAAGTTCTTATTTAGCAGTTGAGGAAGCTGAGAGACAGACAGTTCAGCAGGTAGGTGACCTGGCTGGGGTGACTTGCCAGCAACTGGGCCTTGAAATCAGGATTCTCTGACTCTGTAGCTTGATTCCTGTAATTACCTTTATGACAGAAGCCCTAACACTGGGGCCTTAACTAAGATCTCACGATCTGTAGGTGACAGGACTCAACTAAACAGTTCTGTCTTGTCGTTGGAAGATGCTATTAGATATGGTGTGGGGCTGGAGATGTCTGAAGGCATCCAAGATGAGGCTGGAGATGTCTGAAGGCATCCAAGATGGTGGCTGGTTCCTCCTCTCGCCTCCTTTCTTCTCACCTTCCTCCACTGCCCTTGCCTCCCATCTCAACCCTTCCCCCTTCTCCTCTACCTCCTCCTTCCCTTTCCTCTCCTCTTGTCCATCTCTCCCTCCTCTCCCACCTTCTCCTTTTTACTATATGATCTCTCTAATATGGTAGCCTCAGTGAAGTTGGTCTCTTTGTGCCACTGCTAGGCTGTAAAGGCTCATGTCCCAGAAATGATCAGACATGGCAGAGCCTCAGAAGTCCCTTGGTGTCACTCCTACTGTGCTCTATCTGTGTGACAGTCCTTCCTCTGCAGGTTTGAGAGGAGGAGAAGCAAGGCTTCCTTCATATCTGGCAAGGTTCTAGAAGAGTATGTGGCCAGGAGACGTGTATTTATCTGCTACACTGACTTGTAGTGTGCCTGAGTTGGGGCCAGAAGCAGGGAATGTGGTGGAAGCTATGTCCAGCCTGGGAAATAAAGCAGAGCACCATTTAGAATCCCAAAGTTTCCCCCCTGAGGAAGTGAGGAAGAACCCACTGGTGCCTGTATCGTGAGCTAAAGGGCCAGGGTATGAATGGGAAGAGAGGAGAGAAGGAAGTGATCCAGCAAATAGATGCCAGCTAAGTGCCAGACAGTATGAGCATGTCAGACACATTCAATGTCAAGTGGACATTATGTGTGGATGTCCCGGGATGTGGGGTACCATGAACCAAAATGCCAACCTTTGAGGAGAAGTTGATAAAGGAGCAAGACAGCAGGTCATGGTGATACTGTGATGAATGACAGAGGTGAGGAGGCACATGAGGAAACAGACTGGGAGATTAGGATGCAAGTTCAAAGCTTGCTCCATGCACTGAGCCAGTCATGGTAGGTTTACAAGCAGTAAGGGGACTTGAACCCGTCAAAGCACAGAAAGGAAGTCATATGAAAAATTCCAGGTTTCTGTGGATGCTGGAAGCTGGAGGGATCCCTGAAGAAAAAGGTGGAGAGCTCTTTCTGACCCCAAGATTAGGAAAGCCTACAAGGAAGGCCAGGATGAAGTCACTGTGCCATCACTGCCTTCTGCAGAACTCCCACTAGCCCTTCCCTGTTGACTCAACTGTGGCCCATTCTCATTGGGATAAAAAATTATCATTGTCTCTCTTGGAAGCCCATGAAGACAAAGACCTGTGACACCCATGGGTCTAACACGGCTGCCTCAGTACAAGAGAAGGATATTCTGTGTGCAGATGTGAGTGGGGGACGTGAGGCTACCAAGAGTGACCAGCTGGCAGGCAGTCTTCTATTGCTGAACACTTCCCATCAAGCCCCCAAGGAAACTCCCAGACCATTTACTCCCCTCCCCCCCACCCCCCGTGTACTCACAGCACAGAAACATCTGGGGAAGGAAGGAGCTTTCCAAGGGCCGTTCCATGTGAGAAATAGACTAGACTTGGGAGTGTGTGCCCAGGCTGTGAGCTGCATGCTCAGTAGTGCCCAGGGATTGTCCAAAGAACAGAGAAGTAGGAAGTCATGCCCTGGATGAGTAACATGAGGTTAGAAGGCCTTCCCCGTGATGCAGACGCACTGACCGACCTCTGGAAAGCAGCTCAAGGCATAGTGGCCGGAGTTGGGAAGGATATGCTATTGGTAGCCATACCAGCCCAGCAGTCCGCCAAGCTCCAGGCTGGCCACAGCACCTCCCTTGGCAGCGCTGGCGCCACTGAGGCCTGAGAGTGGGCATGTAGACCCTGGGTCCGAGGGAGGAGGGGAAGGCAAGGAGACATTGCTGTGGTTTTGCGGCCAAAGAGGGGACATACTTAGGATATTTAGGGGATGCTCAGGGAACAGGCTCTATCCCCCACAGCTCTGGCTGCCAGCACTCAGCCACTGGAACATGCCATTTGAGAAATGTCTTCATTTCTCCCAGGCGTTGGCTGGCCAGGTTCCCGCCACACTCGTTGAAAGCAGGAAGGGGAGGGGGCAGGAGAGGGAAGGTTGGGGTCATAGACTGGAGTAAAGGGCTAGAAAATGGACTCCTAAGAGCTATTTGAAAAAGAAAACATGAGAGCCTGCCAAATCCACCCCCTGTACAGTCTGTCAACTGAACATGGCCCCTTAGGTCCTCCTGCACCCCACAGGAAGTCACATTCCACCCTGAACCATGGCCCGGTGAGGGCACACCATGCACCAGGGACCCAGCATGCAGCCACGTTAAGGAGTGTGTCCCAAGGACGCCAGCCTGAGAGCAGAGGCAAGCTGGCACCTCTCCTGCCAACACTGAGCCAGTCTTTATTTTTATACAGCATGGCTTAAAGTCCCAGCCACTGTGAGTCTCGCCCTCCCCTGCTTATTTTTAATTTTCAAACAACCTGATTTACTGCCTGAAAGCCTTTGACTGGGTCCACAGACTGGACTTCAGAAATACCAGGGCCAAGAAAGCACACCAGGGCCACCTTTGTCAACAGGCCTCGTTGTCCTGGTGGAGGGGCTAGCGCTCCAGGTGGCACCGTCGATAAGCGTAGGCATCCAGGATGAAGTATCGACTCAAAGACAGAGTGGTATTGGTGGATGTGGTTGAATGTGGGGTGGGGGTGAGCATAGGCTTGGGCACCAGGAGATCCTGCTTTTATCTCTTGAGAGGCGCTTTCTTGAGATGGTTATAGGCCCACATTTTCCGCAGCCTTCCAGTATGTGGGGTGACAAACTGCCTGCCCATTGCCTTCTGAGAATAAGGAGCAAGATATCATCCATGGTGCCTGATGACAGAAGGTACGAACAGCCATCCTTCCTGGTTATCAGGTACCTGGTGTCAGTGGCTAGTGTTCTTTAAAAAATTAAAGAACCAGGCATTGCAAAGAAGGCCAGGCTCCATTCAACTTTGTTATTCAGACTGCAATGGCTTTATGGAGATAGGTGGGACAGATCTCCTGACCGGGGTGGGGGCGGGGGTCCTCCTCCTCCAGAGAGGGTCCAAAGGGCCTCAGTGAGGAGGTGTGTCAGGATGCCAGCCTTGCCTGGTCCCTGGGTTGTCATCTGATCGGGTGGATTCGGGGGGTGGATGTTCTGCCGAGCATCGGAAAATAGAGCCCTGGCTCTGAATGTGGAAGAGGAGATTTACCTCAGAGATACCCCAGTTTGGCCTGATACAGATCGGCTGGCATTTCTCAGGGCTGAAAGAGTGGCAACCGAATCCTGCGCCTGCCTGACCCAGCCCCCACGCCAACACTAGATCCTTTTCCAGTTTCCCTTTCTTCTGTAAACAGTGGCACTCAGGCAGGGCTGCCGGATGGCCTGCCGGCCCACCCTGAACCCCTGATTGTCTGTGGCAGATAACGTAGCTTGAGTGTGCACCATCCTAGTTTTCATTCACACCGCACTCCTGGCACTTTAATAATGAAAGGGAGGGAGAAAGGGAGAGGATGGCTGGGAAGGAAGAGCCAATGATAGGGACCAGCTCAGATTCTGGGCAAACAGCTGCTTTGTGTTTGGAACTTGGGGCTTGACTGGTTTTCAGGCAAGCCACAGGCCACAAGAGCCCTTCTCCAGCCTGCCAACCAGTGCCCACAAATGCCCAAATTTAGAAGCTAGCAGCTGTGCCCAGTTGGGCTTTACAGAACGTAGACAAAGGTAGACACCCTCACTTCCTTGGTGGCTTTGGTTTAGTTTCGCTGCTGCTGTTGCTGATGGTGGTGGTGGTGCTGGTAATGGTGGTGGTGGTGGTGAGAGGGTCTGCCGGGTTTTTCACCATCATCTCAGAAGCACACATGTCTCCATCCCAGAGACTGTCCTGAAGCATCCTGTCTAGGGATTGCATAGACATGCCTGGTCTGCTATGAGGGTGTCTGCCCAGAAAACCTCTTCCACAAGCCGGGGCTCAGGGCATCTGTGTACCCGTTTGTCTCCATGGGAGGACTTCATGGGCATGATCCCAGAGATGAGCCAAATCCCGCTTCATATGGATAGAGAGGTGGAAAGAGAAGAAGGAAGAAGGAGTAGCAGAGCAAAGAGAAAGGGGAAGGAGCTGAAGCCAGGACCTACCCTGTCATAGGCCCGTGTTCACATCTGCTCCAAGGCCACAGCTGTACCCCTTCCCTTCTGTCCTGTAGGGGTTCATTTCCTTAACACAGTGGAGCAGAAAGAGGAAGCCCACTGTTGGTGCTATCCCTGTAAGCCCAGGAAAGGAGCATCGTCAGGCAGTGAGAAAAGAATAAGCAATGGCTTATTGCTATGTGACCTTGGCAAGCTACCGAACATTTCTGCTCTCAGTTTCCTTCTGTATAAAGCAGGATAATAGCTCCCTGAGTAGACTAAGCAAAATGGTGAGTGTGTAAGCACCTTGTCAAGGCATTGCAGGATTGTTTTATTAACCATTTTCTACCAACCCATAGGCTTAACTTGTGCTTGTCTTCCCTGGTCCCCAAGAGTACAGCATGAGAGGATGAAAGCTGTACAACCTTTGTCTGGTTATTTAACCTCACTGAGTCTTACTCACCTCATCTGTGAAATGGGATGACTTGGATACTTCTCTGTAGCACAACTGAATTGATTAAATGAGTTAATCTGGAGCATCAGGTGGGGTCCCGGATGTCACAGGATAATACTGTATAAATTAGCTATTTTCCAGTTAAGCTTGACTCTCAGATTGGGGGTACCTGTGGGTGGAGGGGAAGAGGAGGGTCATCCAGACTGATAGACAAAATGAGTGGCAATGTGGCCGTGGAAGGAGGAGGTCAGAATAATGACCAGGACAGGTTAGCTGAGAAAAGGGCTTGGCACTGGGCCCTCATAGGAGAGTTAGACGGAAGGAAGCTGGGGCCAGGAAAAATGGGCCCTGTATGGCAGCCCAAGAACCTGGTTAGGTTTCAGCTGGGAAGAAAAGTTTCTGGAAGGGAACTTGGTGAATGCAAGTGTTGGCCCCAGCAGATCGTGTGCTGACATAAAGCATAATTGACAGAAGAAGGAGATGAGGAGGCTGGAGAGGAGCACAAGGGTACGGGGGTGAGGCCAGGAGCCTTGGGGATGCAACCAGTGTGACATCCGAGAGCGAACATTCAATCCTCACTTGAAGATATGCGTCTAGCACGCTGGCGGAAGCTGGAACCAGGGACGTGGATTTGGAAGCCAGCCACGGGGATGTGACAATTGACACTGTGGGGACAGACAATCTCAAGGAGGGAGCTGAGGGCCATGACACAGAAAGCTGAGGCCAGGTTTAAACAAACACTGGTGATTAAGTATCAAATACTGAAAGCTGGTCTGTGGGGGAGGACCCAAAGATCCAGGAGCACTCAGGGAAGAAATGGCATTGGCTGGCTTAGTCACGGTTGAACCTAGACTTGGGCTCTTCTTACGTTAGGCTCAAAACCACCCATGACCCGTGAACCCAGTGAGCAGACCTCAGAAAACCCAGTTCTCACTATATCAAATAAACGAAGGCACTTGCAGCCCACATTAAATGTAATCTTTATGTGACCATATACAAATTGAGTTGGCTCACAGTTGAGCTGACATAATGCTGGGACTTGTAGACATTTAAAACTGTATTAATTTTAGTTTTGTGAGGTCCTTTTTTATATTTTGGAGCCAATTTTAGTTCTCAGTTATTTTCACAGGCCCCCCAAGCAGCATACTGCAAATTTGCCTGCAGTGCCAAATATTTTAAACAATTTTAACTTAGTTTAAGTGCTGGGCTGGGGTTTGTAGGGAGTGGACAGAACCCTGACAAGGGCTGTCCCAGCCTGTGAGGCATCTTCCTCTGTCAGATGTTCCCACCTGCTGGCTTACTGTGACCCAACACCTGCCTGAGCGTGGGTGAAAGCCATCAAATGTAACACCTTAGCTCTTAGGGACCCAGGTTAGCACTGGCTGGTCAAGATGGGCATTGCCTATGCATTGGAGTGGGTGGGACGCTGCCTGTGCAGTTCTGGTTCTCTGGTTCTGGAGGGGTGAGCATCTTGGGTCTCCAGAGAAGGGTTTGGGGTGAGCAAGAAGGCAAGGAAACACTGAGAGTGGCTGTACTGTGACAAACACAGACATGTTCCAGTGTTTCTGTGACACAGCTCTGACTGTGCAGAAAGAAGCTCCCGTCATCTGGAGGTGCCAGATGGATGCCTGGCTTCTTATATTCTGAAACTAATGGGAGTACTGTTTCTTCTCAAAGCAGCTTTCCAGATCTGCCAACCCCACTGCATCCCATAGGAGCGGTAGGGAGACCTCAAGGGTCTGGGACATTCATCAAGGACAAAGTACCCAATGAGGGGAAACCCACCCATCCTTCTGCAGCTGATCTCACATCTGCCCACCCAAGGGTCTTCCTGTCCTCCCCAAAACCCCTCCCGACACCCTGGAGCTGGCCCAAGAGGCCAAGTTGCAAAGTCTGAGTACTTTTTAAGCACTGCAATTTGGTGCAATTATTTGAAAGTAAACAATCTGCTGTGTCAATTAAACATTATTTAGCTTGCATTTCTTCTGCTGGGGCGAGCAATCTGCTCTGCAGCTCTTTGGCTGAGCGAATAGGCCGAGGCACCAGTTTTGGCTGGTTGAGTGGCTCCCTGCCTTGCTGCAGAAAGCTTCCTGCAGGTTCCTACTAAAGCCATGAAGAGTAAGAAAGAAAAAAGAAAAGGCAAGAGCCACATCCCAGGGCAGCTTTCTAGCCTCGTAGGGTGCCCCTTTCTTTCCCTTCACTCAAACCTTCCCCATCATAGCAATGGCGTGCTGTCAGGTCTGGAAGAAAATAGTCCTTTTGGGACATCCTGGCTCAGCGGTTTTTATTACATCGTGCTCTAACTGAAGGCTTTCTTTCATTTTCACATCCATATGTATCTTATGGAAATGTAATCCATGTGTTTCCCGTTCATTTACACTCGATTCCTCAAAATATTATTCCTAAGAACTGTTTGATGTCCAGAGACCTCTGCCTGCTGTTGAGACCTCTGTGCCTAGGGGTGTGTCATCTATGAAATAATTTGGCACCCCAACTAGTGATCATAAAAGGGATCCCCAAGATGTATATTCAGGTGTGTGTGTGTGTGTGTGTGTGTGTGTGTGTGTGTGTGTGTGTGTGTGTGTGTGTGCACGCAAACATGCACTTAATGGGACCATACAGAGTTTGCACATGGCTAGTTGTTCCAGCGAGGACTCATACCCATCTCTTGCCTTTTTAACTCACCCTCCACACTTGTTATTTTTCTCCCCAATAACTCTGGGAAGTAAAAATCCAGCAGAACTATTCCCATTTACCAGACAGAAGTGCTGAGGTTTGCTTCCGGATTCATCAGCTTGTAGCTCATGTTCTTATTTTCATTAAACCCTGCACACACACTAAAACTTGGGTCAGACAAATGACAATCAAGGTTCAAGTGCCTGAGACCTTCTGGATAGTGGATTTACTCTCTGCACAAGGCAGAGTCAGGCACCTTGATAGATGCCAGGGATGAAACACCTGGCCACAGCAGGTACAGGGCCCATGGGGATTTTAGGGAAAAGGACCATTAAGTCACAGCAAATATGCCTGGCAGGGCTGGGGGAGGGTATGTGGGCCAGATGGTAGAGGCAATGTGTCATCTGTGTATAATCAAATGTCCTTTGTCGTAGAGAGATCACCGAGAATTCTGTCCACATTAAAATGTTTTCTTTTCTCCTTTCTCCTGGATGAACCTGAGCACTCCCTTCTAGAAGATGGACATCTGGCCTGCTGTCTGGCACTCACTTTATACCTAGTATGGGCCAGGCGATGTTCTACACAACACAAGAGATAATAGTAGTTTAAACTTCTTTATTAGCTACACAACAAATAGGAAAAGGGGTGAAATTAATTTTTTTTTAAGATAGGGTTCCTCTGTGTAGCTTTGTAGACCAGGCTGGCCTTGAACTCACAGAGATCTGCCTGCCTCTGCCTTCTGAGTGCTGGGATTAAAGGTGTATGCCACCACCACCTAGCTGATTTTAATCTTGCTTTTACCTAGCATAGTTCCTACAAATTATCATTTTTAACAATATTCTTTTAGTATCCATATAAAAAAAATCAATGTGATTTTGTTTGTTTGTTTTGAGGCCAGGTCTCACTATTTAGCCCAAGCTGATCTCAAACTTGTGATCTTTCTGCTTCATTCTCCCAGGTGCTGGGACTGAAGGGAAGCAAAACTACTCTAGCTTTAATGAGCTATTTTACACTCTGTTTTGATCTGACATCTGCTGGACATCGAATCGCCTACAGCACACATTAACTGGACTTGCAGCATTCCCAGTGCTCCATAGCCACACGTGGCAGGGGACTCACATTTTGGGTAACGTATTTCTACACACCTTACACACATTTCCCTTCTTCACCCTACAGTATCTCTATGGGCACTCCACTGATGTTCCATGTTGCAGACAACAAGTCCGAGAAAGAAGTATATTGCCATAGTCCATGGCCTCTGAGGCATGCACCTGCACTGTAGCCTGGGCCTGTCTGAGTGCTTACATCTTGGGTCTGATGTTCATACTGGGCATCCTCTAGGCACTTCTGTGTCCACGTGGCTGTGCTAATCCCCATCACATCTGAAGAGCTGTCTCCTCGAGACCACTGCAAAGGCCTGGGAAGTGGTGGTGGTGCTCGCCTTTAATCCCAGTACTCAAGAGGCAGAGGCAGGAGGACCTCTGTGAGTTTGAGTCCAGTCAGGTCTATAGCGTGAGTTCTAGGACAGGGAAACCCAGGAGGAGGAGGGGAAGAAGAAGCCTGAAAAGCAGTGTTATGCACAAACACACATGCTGAGAGGCTGTGCTCAGACAGCCTTCCTAGGGGGACCCTTCAGGGTTGTGCCCTCTGTGATGCCAGAGCTGTTATACTCAGAAAACATTGCCTTGACTCTGCTTGTGGAAAACAACAATGGCTGTTTCCCAGATGTAGAGCTAAACCAGTGAAGTTCAGTAAGATAATGAGAAAGACAAAAAGGATCTCCACTATCCACCAAACACCAACTATAGCATTTAAGTGACTTTGACACCATTAGGAAGGAAGACACAGCATTATTTTATATGTTTCTACAAAGAAAAACAATGTCAATGAATTGTAAGTTGGCATTGATTGCCTTGGATGTGAACAAGCAGCATTTTAGAATCAATGAAATATACCAAATGCAGCATAGACAAAAGGCTAGACACTACGTGCAGTGTCTATGGGCTTCCTAGAGTATTGAGGCAAGTTACCGCATTTTATACACAATGAGATGGAGGAATTTAACTAAGTGCTCACAAAGCTTTTCCTGGTAACACCAAGGCACGGTGAGGAGGAAAGAATACTGTAGGGTCTAGAGGCTTGACACTAGAACTCTCTCTTCTCCACAAAGCCCATATGTTTCCATAACATATTTCAGTTAGTAGAGAATAGTGTATGGTGCTGTAACAAACAGCACCAAGATCAACACGGATTTATTTCTTGCTTAAACCACATGTCTATTGAATCCATTCTAGCCACCCAGACATCTAAATAATCAGTTGTCACCATCCTGCCACCAATCAGTTCTAGAAGAGAAAGACACATATCAAGAAGACCCCAATTACTCCCTCCCCCTTCCTCATTCAGAGTATCAATTAAGTGAGTAGCCAAGAAATGATGTATGTCACTTCCTCTAACAGCTCCTTGGCTAGTGTTAGTCTCAAAATGCCACTCACACATAAGGAATAGGAAACACAATCTCACCTGAAACTCAGAGGAACGAAAACCAGGAATGTTTGCTGAGAGTGCTAATAAATACCAATATACTCAAAAGCTGTAAGCAGCATTTGTCATAAGTATAAATGGGAAAATGAACTGAATCTAAAAAGTCAAAGAATGTATGAAGAGACACTCAACAACGTTAGCCATGAGAGGAATGCAGATTAAAACTACATTGAGATTCTATTCCACCACAATCAGAACGATGATCATCAATACAATGATGAGATGGAAAAGACCTTTATACACTGCTAGTGGGAGTGTAAATTAGTCCAGCCACTGTGGAAATCATTGCGGAGGTACCTCAAACAGCTAAAAATAGAACTTCCATATGCCGGAGCCAGCCTGAGGGATTCTAAAGCTAGTGTGCTACTGAGATACCTGTACATGCGTGTTTATGGCAGACTTTTCACATAGCCAGGGCATAGAAACAGCCTGGATGCGCCCCATGGGTGAGTGAGTGGAGAAATGTGCTTCATGTACACAATGGAATTTTGTTTGACTGTGAAGAATGGGATCACGTTGCTTACAGGAAAATGGATCACCATGTTAAGTGAAAAAAGCCAGACTCAGAAAGACAAATATCGTGTTTTTATTCATATTTAAAAAAAAAACATAAAATGAAAGAAAATGGGGCACTACTGGGGGAGAGGAAAGGAACCAGAGGACAAGGTGATAAAGAGGGCAGTTGTGGCTATAATCAAAGTACATTCTATGAGCATGTGAAAATTTCACTATAAACCCTATTATTTTGTATAGATCATATGAAATAGTAAAAAAAAAAAAAAAAAAAGCTCATCAGAAATTCTTCTCCACTGTAGGCGTTCATTAGCCTTTGCCAGGTGACTTCCTAGGTACCTCAGCTTCTCATACCCAGGGTCCACACGTACAAGGGTAGAGGTCATGAAGCTTTGCTGATGATGTCATACTTTGGGAAGCTCAGAACCTCAGCTTGGTGGGGTCGGAACCCTGCTGAACCTCACCACCCCCCAACTCTGAGTCAGCCTGCCTATCAGGAATTGATAAGGTGATGGAAAAAGTGAGGCTGTGGCTAGAGACTGGAACAGAGGCCTGAGGGGAGCTGGGAATTTTCCTAACATCACAGGAAAAGCCTGCCTTGCATCTCACAGTGTCCCTCCTTGGCCCCAGATCCAGGAGCTCGTGTGAACTTTCCACAGTCTGATTTAGACACATAGAAACTGATGCATGAGTTCCCATAAGCGGTGACCACTGAGGCACTGCTCACCCTTCCCTGGCCATGGATCCCCGGCAGTGAGGCTTGAATGGCAGAGGGGAGCCTTCATATTATTTTTACATGAACTCTATCTTCCCTTGCTTCCTTTCTGGCTAGGGTTTAGTCCTTGGTGGTACCCAGCCTTGCCCTGGACCACTCAGGTGTAAGATTTGGATCTGCAGCAAGGAAATGTTAGCTCACTCACTAATTGCTGTCATAGATTCTTGGAGGAAAAGCAGCAACAATATGAAAATGGAGATAGTGGTAAAATTGAAACATACATGAGACAGACTTTTGAATGGAACTTTAAAGAAGGGAGGAAGAATGGTCCCCAGGCCACTTTTCCTCAGAACAAGGGTAAGGGACTTTTTTCCACCCTGCTCTGGCTTGGGAATGGAAGGTCGCTGTGTGCTTCTTGAGTCCCAGCAGCTCAAGGTCAGTAACCTGACCATACATCATGCCCCCTCCTGGAGCAATGCCAGGCTCAGCAAATATTTGCTTTGGCCCTCTAGAGACCAAGCAACTTACAAACAGTAGAGACACAATGGGACCATGTTTATAGTGTGACCTGAGGGGGGCTGCTCATAACCCTTCAGGGGCTTGTGAACCTGATGGAGGCATGTGCTCTGGATTCCTGGGCAGTTTCATCCCCACTGCCTGCCCTATTGGGAGCCTTTGGGAAGCTGATTCCCTGTCTGTCTATGTGTAGTCCCTTCCTGTTCACACTGGAGGCCTGACCCGCCCTACATCCTTTTGTGTTCTGCATATGCATTCTTTCCTGAGGCCAGGTTGTGACTCTCTCTTCCTCTTCTCCAGCTCCTTTACTGGGCCTCAGCTGATATCTACAGTGGAATTTGTGGCTGCTCTTTGCTCTCATACCTTTTGAATGGCCCAGACACCTTGTTCATCCATTCTCATAAGATAACGAGTTCTGAGGGGACAGGAGGCAGTAATTCTATCAGCATGGCCCACCCAACACCACCCCATCCAACATCATCCCACCCCTGTTGGAATCTCAGTCTCCAACACAGAGCCTTGCACATGGTCCAAATCAGGGAGACAGCTGAGTTAGTGAATGCACAAGCAAATGGGCTGTGCTGCCTTCATCAGTCAGGCATCTTCAGGGTGCAAGGTCTCCTGCTCCTCACCACCCTCCTCCCACCTCTTCCTCTTCCTCTCTGTTCTCTCCTCCACCATCCTCCTGTTGTTGCCATTATCATAGTCCTCCTCTTTCTCTTGTTATTTGTCAGTTTGTTGTTCCTGTCTAGTTCATCCATCATCCGTCTTCTTTGTAAACGGGTATATATGATGTCATCCCTCTCCCCTTAACAAACATGACAACCCACTTCCCCATCAACTGGGTTGAACATCTGCCCCACTCTATGCACACACCATAGTTAGTCCTGTAGTCAAAGGACAGGCTTCATCCTATACACTTAGTGTGTCATCTTTGGACAATGACACCACATCTCTGGTCTCCTTCTCCTTGTGTCTAAAATGCAGAGATTAGCGGTATCAGATAACGTGGACTAGTGGGGACTAACTGAGAAATGCATGTGAAATGTTTCCACCGTGTCTGGTACATTATAAATAACACGTAGTAGCTCCAATGACAGGAGTGCCACTGCATCCACGGTGGCCAGGCCCCACTTGTGGTCCCTGATACAGAAGAGTTGTGATGGAGTTGCTCACTCAAATCACCCACTCATTTACCATGTGAAGGAGCCTCTCTTGGGTCTTGTGCTGGGCCTGGTTTTCTCAGGGATGTAGAAAGAAAGGACATGCATATTTAGAGAGTTGTGCGAGTGAGAGTATTTGGAGAAAATTCCCATGAGTCTGAAAATGGGGGAGACTAGATCATTGTGTAGGCAATATGATGGCTGCTGTGTGAAAAGGGTCTTTGTCTCTAATGAAACGTAGCTTATCTACAGTGAATTGTGTTTTTCTAGTCTTGGACACATTCTTGGAGCCATCAATCTGATTTTTAGATGGACCCTTGGCTAGGGTGGTGAATTGCAACCTTCTACCCAAGATCCCTCTTCTCCTCCTCTTCCATGGAAGCCACTACCAGCTCTGAAGCAGGCAAGTGATGTGCCTGCTATGCCCTTGTGTGTCCTTGTACCTCCTGATACAGAGACACACTTATGTACCCGGGGATCACTCCTGAGCCTATAGCCAGTTAAAGCCACTAAGAGAACATTTTGCTGTTGTTGTTATACTTTTCGGAGAGAAAGCCTCGCTATGTAGGTCAAGCTGCTCTCAAACTCACAATCCTCCTGCCTCTTCCTTCAAAGTGTGGGGCTCAAAGGCAAGTGCCACTGTGCCTAGCTTAAATGAGGGTGGTAGGGTGAGGAGAAACACTTGAATGATTTATCCCCAAAGCAGGAACTGGTTAGTAAAAGTGGTCTTTATTGACTATAATAAAAAGATGAATGTTAACAATAGCTAGCAATGTCACAAAACACCCGCATGACACACAGGCAAGTAGCATGGCCAAGCACACACACACGCCACTGCCAGCTCTCCACTGAAGAGGGGAGGGGCCCTTGCCTTTCTCCCCTACACAAAGGCTGGATCCATCCGATTTCTCTGCCTGAAAGTCCCTGGACGCTTGTACCATCAGTAACACTTCACAGAGCCTTCCGTCCTAACAAATAATTAGCTAAAATTGAGCCAGGGATCTCTTACATGTATGTCATAGGTCTGATATGAATAATGAGGCAGAAGGTTAACGGTGGGTCACACACAGCTCCCCGTCTTCCAGCTTATTTATTCAGCGAAATGAGAAATTGATCACATTATTGCGGATAGGGGGAGCCTGATTCATCGCAATCAGCCCGGAATTGGCAGTTTTGACTGTAGGCAATTTGGAGACATTACTTATGCCTGAATAGGCCAGGAAGGTCATTTATAGCTTGTTAACACCTTTCCAACCTCCTCCTCCTTCACTTTGTAACCAGGCCAGATTCAAAACCTGGGAGTTGAGAGTGGCACTTGACAGAAAATTAAAAACACAACGAGCCACACCCAGCCATTTGTCCCTCTTTTAGGCTTGCTTCAGAATACTGCAGCTTGTACGGGGTTGGCTATGGTATCCAGCACCATGGCCACAGAGGTGAAAACAGTAGACTATGTGGATAAGATCATTCAAGCTTCTCATGAGGGAAATGGAGGCAGAGTCTCATGCTAGACTCTGGAGACATTCCTAGGTCCCGGCCCAGCTCTGGACTTGCAGGTAAAACCTAATAAATACGGGATGAAGAGTGACTACAAAGAAATTCCTGGGTGGTAGTGCTAGCCACCAGCACACCCTGAATACAGGTTTTTCTTGGACAGTGGTGCTTTACAGCTAGACATTCACGTTGCTATAAAAGAATACCAGGGACTGAGTCACTTGTGGAAAATGTGCAAGTTGATTTGGCTCATGGTTCTGGAGGCTCACATGTCCAAGGGCATGGGACCAGCATCAAGCAAGGGCTGCTGCATCATCTCCCTGGAGAAGGCTGAAGGGTTAGCATCTGTGAGATCAAGAATGAGAAAAGGGAGCAAGAATGAGAGCACACTGGGGTGGGTGGTGGAGGGAGAAGGATGGAGGAAGGGAAGGAGAGAGAGAGAGTATGCAAGAGAAAACAGGAGCCTCTGGACCTTTTATATTGTGGGCATAACAATACAGGGCCTTGGCTGTGATCTAACCATTGTTTATTAGGCTTCATCTTCCAATGCTGCTGTGCTGAAAATGTAATCTATTAGCTGCATTCTTCTTTTTTTCCTTCTTCCTGGACCCCTATGTGTGTGTGTGTGTGTGTGTGTGTGTGTGTGTGTGTGTGTGTGTGTGTGTGTGCTGGATCAACTCTAGGGCTTTGCAGGTGTTACACAGTGTCTTACCACTAACTTCACCCCCTCCCAACCCCATCCTTAGCATCATTAATTCTGTATTTCTTTCACCACTCGAAAGTGCCAGGTGCTGCTGGCTGGGCCTGTTTGTATTCTCGAGCTCTTTTAACAATCTCTGCACATAGGTGTGGTTTCCCATTAGGTCCATCTTTAATGTCCTCTATGTGTTTACCTTCATGGAGTCCCAGAGCCTCATTTCTCCCTTCAGGTGAAAAATATCTTTACTCAATTGCAGTTGTCTTTAAGCCAGAGCCAGCTCTGCTGTAAGTCTAAGATCCAAGGTCCCACAAACAGATGTTGGGCCTTGGACAGACGACAGACTGTGAGGCAGAGGCAGTGGGGGCCCGAGCCAAGACTGTTGGTGGTCTCTGCCATTTTTTCTCACCTCTCACCACCAGCAGGAGTGTACACACACACACACACACACACACACACACACACACACACACACACACACACACGGGATCTTCCTCCTCTTCCCAGTCCTCTCTTTTTTTTTTTTTTCCCCTGCCCTTAGAATAAACAAAAGTCTTTCATTCTGGAGCCTGGAAGATTCCATAATGAGTTGAGCCTCTTAACAGTCTATTTTAATAAAACTCGTCTCTCTGGCTGTATAGAGACCATAAACCATGCAGGTTCCAGCAATAATATGTTTAGTAACCCTGCTTGATAAAGTGGAAATGTTTGCATGTTTCAAATTAGGAGCGATTTAAAGTAGGAAGCCAGCAAACTGGCTCTTCGGTTATGAAGCTTGACATTGTTAAGCCTTAAGAAAGCAGGCACTTCAAAGTCTCCCGGCTTGAAATACGTCCTGCATGCGGCTCCCAGGAACCAGCTGGGGGTGGGCTATGGCGCCGGAGCACAGAGACATGGCACAACGCCGTTTGGCTGATAGAGTGTCAACCCTTCAGAAATAGGCAAGATTTTTGTTCAGGAATATATCATCCAGGGAAAGCCCTGCCCACACTCCCACCACCCCCAACACCAACACCTGCCCCTTGAGACACAGACATCTTGAGGTGGCTGTGAACTTGACTGATTTTAGCGACATGGTTTAGCATTGCCAAAGAGTTCAAGCAAATACCGAGTATCTCGGGGATGGCCCGAACATCGGCTGGCATCGGGATCCTGCCAGAAGCTCTAAAGCCACTCCATCCCAATCCCTCTGCCCTGAGTCAATTTACAGAAGACTTGCTGCCATTTTTTATTTGAAGAAGTGGGTTCTGCTTAGCTTGCTGTAGTGTGACTGGCCTCCTCTCTGTCCCTTAAATCCAACAGGCTTGTACCTACTTTAGAAAACCCACCTCACAAGCTGGGTATTGGTGGCATACGCCTTTAATCCCAGCACTCGGGAGGCAGGGACAGGCAGATTTCTGTGAGTTCTAGTCCAGCCTGGTCTACGGAGCTAGTTCCAGGACAGGCTCCAAAGCAATACAGAGAAATCCTGTCTAGAAAAACCATAAATAAATAAATAAATAAATACTTGCTATTATTTCTGCTTATAGTGTGTGCATGTGTGTACATATTACCACCAGCACAGAGACTCACACCAACACCCCTGCCACTCTCTGTTAGGTAGTTGGCTCTTTGAGTAATCACTGTTTTCTCCCAATTATTTTTGCTTTTTTATTCTCTTGTTTGCCTACTGTCCATCTTTCCTAATAGCATGTTGACTTCCTGAAAGCAGGGAGCTTGTTACTCTTGTTCACCACTGGGTGGCAGATAGTATGTGTTCAGTAAATGCTTGTTGGGTTGGGTAGAAGGGTAGCTTTGAATAGATATGTAGGGGTGAGTGGGTTAATGGATGAATGGACAAGGTGGATTGGTAGATGGTTGGATGCATAAATGAAAGGATGGATGGATTCATGTCAACATGAATGGGTAGGTTAGTCAGGTAGATGGATGCATGGGTAGAGATGAGAAAAATAATCTGTAAGGATTCTTCAAAGTCCAAGACTAAGATGGTAGGGATAAGCTGTTAGAAGAGGATGAGCTTGGTTTGAAACAGTATATATGTTCTTTGATGCCATAAAAGAGCCCCACAGTAGCAAAGGTACAGAGCTCGAGCAGTCACTTAGGTGAGAGGATCTACTGGTATTCACACTGACCCCACTTGCCTCTCTCTCTCTCTCTCTCTCTCTCTCTCTCTCTCTCTCTCTCTCTCTCTCTCTCTCTCTCTCTCTCTCTCTCAACACTGTATTTCCTTCCATTTATTTTCCCATGGCCCATGGTGGAAGATACAATTTCTATACCTTAAAAAAGCACATAATTGCACCCACTCCGGGTCCCCCATTCCCAGGTGGCACCCCCAGTCTCACAGGAACAAAGGCCAGCCTGTTCTTGGCTAGACAGCCGATCCAGGCACAGCTACTGTGTGGTATGTGACCCTGCCCGGATGGCTGAATTCTCTAGCTGATAAGAGCACTCCTCTCATTGCTGGTGGGGAACAGGCAAATTAGAGAGGAGACCTCCCTGTGACTCACTCTGTCTCTGCCCCCAGGGCAGACACCCTCATCTTCCACACCCAACCCAGTGTATATCCTAACCAGCCAGGGGTATCCAGGCTGCCCCTTTCCCTGAGTATCACTTGACCACTGAAAGTAGCCTGGAAGAACTGAAGTAGTCTCCATGGGAAGGAGCAGTTGAAGCAGAACCTAAAGACCACAGCACACAGCCTTTGAGAGGCCAAGGCAAGAGGTCTGTTAGAGAGGACCAACCCAATATGGGCTACCCTGTGAGATACTGTCTCAGATTTCCCCCAAACCAAAAATAATAATTAAAAATAAACAAACAAATCAGAAACACAGTAGCAAGATGGGTCAGTGCCTTGGTCACACATCCTTGGAGCCCTGTTCTGACTACTGCCGCTTTTAATAAACAGCCTCACAATGGTTGCCCTGCATTTGACCCAGCAAGACCCCTGGATTCAGAGAGGACTTTCCAAGACCAGTGTGAACTTTACACAGCTGTCTTCCTCTTGTTTGTGGGGGCTTCAGCACTGTGTAAACAGTCTCTCTCCAGAGTTGTTCATCATAGCACAATGGGGACCAGGGACTAGGGTGCTCAGGGCTGGGATAATGACACCTGCACCCACCCTGATGCCAAAATGAGGGCAATGGTGCATGAGGTGACATTTGGGTTGTTGGCTGCAGAATATGTCTACTATCAGTTCAACAGAAAGCGAGATGATTGCAGCAAAGCTTAACAAAGAAAATGCTATCGGGCATTTAGCAAGCTCACGTCAGCAGGACTGATGTGAAATTTATCGTGTCGGGAATAGCACATTCATTTGCGTGTGGCAACTGTTGGCTTGTGAGTGCTATGCCTGGAGAAGCCGAAGAAGACACCTACAGTAACTGTTCCTCTCCCAAAGTCAGAGCCCATACCGCTTTGCTCAGGGGTCCGCAAAGCCCAGAGGAGCAAGGAGCACGTGGCAGTGCCTTGCAAGACAGTCAGGGCTCTGAGGCTCACTCCTCTTAGGGAGACAGAAGGTGGGATCCCATGATGCTGCTTTGAGCTTATCTCCAGCTTCCTAGACAGGTGAAATGTTGGCCAGAGCTCCTACCTAGCCAGGGGCTGCTTATTAGGAGTAAACACTGTTATCCATAGTTTCATAGCTTCAGGCCAGCCTGTAATTGTCACACTAAGATGTCCAAAGCTCTGGGTCATCTCCCAGATAAGCCAGTGGAGGAGGAGCAATGTTGGCTGCAACTGACCAGATCCAGCCTAAGGTAAGGCAGGGGTCCTGGGAGTTCAGGTATTGTGGGTTCAAAATGGCCACAAATTCTGTGTCATTCCCAGGCAGTCTATGTCCTCCCACTTTGAGTCTGGGGTTTTCCTGTGATCTGTTCTAACCATGTAATTCTGAAGGTGTGTCCCGATTAAGATAATTACACTTTCCTCCTCTTAGAGCACAGTGGCTGTTGACAGAAACCTTAGCCCAATGGAGAGGCATTTCCATGATGGTGGAAGTCAATCTTGGTGTTCTGCTCAACAGCCCCCAAAGGGCATCCAACCTACAGCCAGCATCAACTGCCACTGTGTTCGAGAGACATGTTGCTTACTCCAACGACACTGAATCCCCAGAGTACTATAGCTCCGGTTAGAAGAGCTGCCCAGCTGAGCACTGTCACCCCACAAAACCCTTGGCTGTGATGGATGGCTGCTTATTCTGGTGACCAAGTTCACTGAGATGTCACACACAAGCTCAGGCCTCTGAAGGCCAATCACCAGGCCTCGGCCAGCTCCCCACATGAGCTCATGCTGATGTCACATGCCTTACAGATTGTTAGAGATACTTGGAAGGGGACAGAGTCCAAAGACCTAGGAAACAGACCCTTGCCATCAAGGGGTTTGGTATATGAGAAGATAAGGATTCCTTAACAGACAATAGTAGTCCCTATTTGCTCTGTACCTTGCCAGCCTAAGAGTGTTCCACAAAAGCACACATTTTGACCCCACAGAAAACTAGAGCACAAAGTCAGGTCACCTGTCCCAAGCTGAAACATCCACAAGGAAGCTAGAGTTTGTCTAGCCTGGGTCATTCCAGAGCCTACATTCTGACCATTCCTCAGAACCATCTGTCACCTGTGAGTCAGAACTGGGGCTGCAGATAGATTGGTACTAGGCAGACATTGTCACCTCTTTGGGTTTCTTTCCCTAAACCAGATGATCTCACTGTATGTTTATAGGTTGGAAAGATGATAAAGTATGCAGCCTTTCAGATAGGCTTCTACCGTCTCTCTTCCACACTGCAGAAGAGTCCGCACAGGGTATTTGAACTTATCAGATCCATCATGGCAGTAGCTCATCTCAGATTAAAACCTTGGGCAGACATCCTACTGAAAAGACCTTGCATTGCAGCCATGAGTGACAGTGTGTTGTTCCCAAGCAGGGACTTGCAAGCTAGTAAGTGCTTGTGGCATGTGATCCTTGCCAGCTGCCTAGTTCTGCTCTTGTAGAGCCAAGACAGCAGAGAACAAAATGCAAATGAGTGATAGTAGCTGTGTTCCATTAAAACTTTATTTACAAGACAAGTGATACAGGGACTGGAGAGATGGCTCAGAGGTTAAGAGCCCTGGCTGCTCTTTCAGAGGACCCGAGTACTACTCCCAACATGTGCATAGCTGCTCACGACTTTCTGTAAATTCAGTGTGTGTGGGTGGGGGGGGGGAACCACCACTCTCATACAGATATGCATGTAAGTAAAACACCAATGCACATAAAGTAAAAACAAAAACAAACAAAAAAAAACAAGACCAGTGACAGGTCAGAGTCAGCCTTTGCACTCTAATCTATTGATTTGATAAGAGGTGGACTTGGGAGTATTGCTAGGGGAGATTTGTGTTTTGGGGTTTTTGTTTGTCTGCTTGTTTGCTTGCTTGCTTTTTGATTTTGCTGTTTGAGCAGTAAAGAAAAGATCTGCCAAAGTATCACTCTGGCTTTGGGTACCTAGCATGTTATGAGCCTGGATCTATGTCAGGCTTCCAGCTCAGTTATCTGTGATTGTGGAAGTGGTTTTGAGAAATGTGCAGATTCATTTTCTACAAAAATCAAACAACACTCAGTGTGTGGAACTATGCCTGTCCACAGTGATGCTTTTGTCTCCTTGAGAATTCAGTCCCTTAGCAAATCTGTATTTACTTTTTGGAAAATATACATAGTGGATGGTCTATGGTGCATTTTGCTTGGGAATGTGTTCACGGTCTTCCTGGAGCCTTCCAATAGCCGAGCACGTATCAGGAGACTGCAAATTCCTAGAGCACAAACCTGTTAATCTTGATTAACTCTGAGTTTTACAAACTCACTTGGCCACAAAAACTTAATAGCTCATAGGTTAAAACACAGGGTCTGGATCCAATAGAATAAGAACAATTCCACTTGTGTAGACAGTGCAGGAGGAGCCTGTGAGTGTGGCCACACAGAGTCTGCACCCTAACACCAGGTGCAGGGTGTAGCTACTGAGCTCAACACACCCGTGAAATGGGGCTGAAGAGAAGTGAAATTGCTCTGTTTTCAAAGGAGCCAGTATATATCTTACAGTGTCAGAAATACCAAGACTGTACTTTTCAGAATTGTTTTTAATATTATGACTTGAGTGTGGCCCACGTTAGAGCTATGGGAAGGTGGGGACATTCCCTGTGACACAGCAGGGCCTCAGGGAACCTTCAGGCAGGATGAGCAGGTGGCTATCTGTGCCCTGGAAAGGGCCTTCGTGGAAACAGTGGCCTACACGGCCCTATGGATGCTGGTGGTCTCACCCTCCTCCAGGCAAGACCCTTTCAAGGCCCCCTTCCACAAAGGCCAGAGGCTCCCCAATATTGACCCATGCTTTAAGCCCTTGGATACTTCAAAGAAAGAAGATTAGGAGGCAAACTCAGAACCCGCTCCCCAGAGAGAATCATTTGTCCAGAAGTTGATATTATTGATGTGAGTGGAAGCTTCGAGGAGCATGTAATTTCTTTAATAAAAGTCAGACTGAGGCTGGCCAGGGCTCCAGAGTTTTCCTGCTTCCTCCCACGCATCTCTGGGGCCTGCGGCCTCCTATGATCCCACCAATGTTTGATCAGCTATGCGTCTTCTGCAGGGCAGCTCAGGCAGTGAGAAAGTCTTCGCTCTTTGGCTGTCTCCAGAGTTTTCCTTAAATTCTTTGTTTCCTTCAGAATGCATTATGAATGACATAATTACATCGCTTCTTTTCTGACTGAGTGCATACCTTACAAATGGTGATTTGCCACAGGATGTAGAAGGGGGTTGCCCGCATATTCCCCATCCTGGACTCTCTGTCCAATTGTGCCATTCTGCACCAACTCCTATCTCATTTGGGGCATTGACAGAGCTCTGTAACTCATGAAGTGGGAAGATATTTGGAGAAGCAGAACTCTGAGATTCAGAGAGCAGTTCTGTCCGAGATGGGAGGTTCTGAAGGAAGACATGCCATCAGTGGGGTGTCACCAAGAAATAGTGGTGGGACTTGTTCCCAAGCTTAGACCTTTCATTTTCATATGATCATTGTATTTCCTTGCTTAAAAGCAAGAGTTTGAGCCTTGTATAGTGGTGCATGCCTATAACTCCAGCTCTTGGGAGGCTGAAGCAAGAGGATCTCAAGTTTGAGGCCAGACTGGGTTACATAGTGAGACGCTGTCTCTAAAAACAAAATGTAAACAATAAAGTCACCCCAACACTAACACTTTATTGGATGGTTGCTTCTTATCAATAATGAACACAACAAAAAAAGGTTTGCAAGATAATGCATTTTTAACACTAATAGAAGAAATTTAATATTAGAGACAGATTCAAGAAAACTTATTCATTCATTCATTCATTTATTCATTCTCTTACTCGTTTCATTGTGTTTTTCCCTGTGCTAGCTGGGCTCTACTCTAGTTGATATAATTACATGTGATGAGCAATAGTAGCTTATATTTGTCAAGGGCATCTCATGTGATAGTATTATCTCATTTACTCCCATCCATTCACATTACTAATTATTTTACAGAAGAGGAAAACCAAACTCGGAGAGGCTCCAAGGTCAACAGAGCTAAGACAGGTTTTCAGTGGTAGCATTCTGATAACAAAGCTCTGGGAGTTGGCTAAAGTGCCACACTGTCACTAATGGCCTGCAAGATCCTCTTCCTCATTGAGTTTGCACTTGTCTAGCAGAGGAGACAACCACTAGGAATAAAGGCACACAGAGACACATTAAACGGACAAGATGGCTTCAGCCAGTAATAAGAGCTCTGCCACACCTCTGACTTGGTGGGTAAGAGGCAGGTTCAAGGGGAAACTCCTGGAAGATCCCTTTTCCTAAGTCCTTCTGTGGCTTATTTCATCATTCTGTCAACAGATAACCTTCAACACACACACACACACACACACACACACACACACACACACACACACACACACACACACGCAACCCTTGCTCTTCCCGTATAGACAGGGCTAGGGCACCAGGTATGCCATCCTGTGAGAGAACACCCAGATCTGCCAGCAAACACTATTCCAAAGACTAGGAAACACCAACACACTCAACTAGAGGCAACTTGACTTAGCCCCTCTCGAAGGCAGTGGTGACTGGCATCTAGAGAGTACAGATGAGGGGCCCTGAGGACACCTTGCAATGGCTGGGGCAGCATCACAGCAAAGAATTGTCCCACTCAAACCATGAAGTGCGGGAATCTTCACACTAAAGAGAAAGATGATAGTGGATGGATGGATGGATAGAAAGACAGACAGCAGGTAGATAGATAATAATAGATGGGCAGATAGATAGATAGCAGATAGATAGATAGATAGATAGATAGATAGATAGATAGATAGATAGATAGATAGAGATACATGATAGATAATCATAGATGGACAGACAGATGACAGGTAGACAGATAGACAGAGGAAGTGGATGTACAGACAGACAGATGAGTAGGTGGGTAAAGAGATGGATAACTGCCCTCAATGTCTGGTGACTTTCTATACTTCCAGAATCCTTGCAAGATTTATGAAGACCAGAACTTTCAACAATCTTCTATAAAATTTTCCATCAAAAACCTCCAAGATAACTAGCAAGCAAGACCAGAAAATCTCCCTTGCTTAGAATGGTACACCACACCCATCTGAGAGAGGAAGCCTCGCCGTGAGACATGTGGTGAAAGAGACAAGGTCTCCAGCTCCATTTGCGTAAAATTGATAATCCAAACCATCTCTCTGCTGGGGTCTTCTCTGATTGAACTGATGCTCTCTTTCATCCCTGCCGGGAGGAGGAAAGTCATGTTCCCAGCTCAGGCTGCTGTTTCATCTGCTAGACCAGCCAGTGAGCTAAGCCAAGTTTCATTAAAAATTATTGGTCTTATAATATCTTTTTTTTTTTTTTTTCTCTCTAAAGGGTCCCATATGGAACCAATATCATGATCAGATTGCAGCTGTACAAAACTAGTGGGTATCTGACCTGCTGCTGCTCCCTGCTGGAGTTAAGGTAAAGGGCTCATGTGTTTCCCCCAAGTGTTAAGTGACTATCTCAGCAAAGAAACCTCCACTTGGAGGGACTGAAGAGGCAATGCCACCCTTGTGGTCTACATCCGGAAATAGCCCTGCTCTTTCTGTGGGGTCTGACTCCTGGACAGTCCTAGAGCTATCTCCAAGACACTTCCACACATTCTGGGGCGGTGGCCTCGGGCAGATCTCTGACTGAGGCTATGTGGGGTGGATCAGAACATCAGCAAAAGTGTAAATAAAGTCTAATCTCGTGAAGCCTTGTCACACGCACTTTAACAGCCCCCACTCTCTGATAGGTTGTATTTCATTGACTTGGAAGAAACACTGCATTATCTGGGGAAACAGCACAGATGTTGCCTAATGAACGTTTCTGTTTATGCTTTGTATTAAGCTCATGAAACATTTATGCAAATCTCACATTCACACTAGGTGAAAGAACCCAGGGCATTATGGAGCCTACAGCAGAGCGACTTTTGTTTGGGTTTTGGTATTGCCTTTTTCCCACCCCAGTGTTTTATGGGTGTGCTTGTGGCTGGGGGGGGGGCGTTCAGTTTAGGAGGACACAGGGCACTACAGATTTTCATCTCTCCTGTTCTCGGTTCTGTTATCATCCCTTCCAGCTGACTTCACATTTTATGATGCTAATGGCGGGTGTGTGGTTTTGAGTTTCTCTGCTGTCAGCTGGTCAGTGGGTCCGAGGGATATATTTAATAGAATCTGACAGCTGATGGAGCTGGCTGCATTGAAAGAGGATTTGATATGTGGAGTGAATATGGCGACCCTGGGACCACCATAATAATGGCCCTTCTCATTCAGCTCTTGAAGCCAATATAACTCTTTCTCTGTACACACCAGTACATGCGCATAAAGGACATGACTTATGGATGGCTTCTTCTGTATGCTGATTTGAAGACCATTTAGATAGCATGTCAAAACAGATTAGCTGCCTGATGCAGTGGAGAAATTAGGAAAAAACTTTTTGCAATTCTGTCCACTGGTGCACATGTGTCTATAGGCAGAGCAGACACAGGGAGCCTGAGATTGTCCCTGAGGGGCCATGGGAGCAGAACTCAGGAGAAGGCAGGGACACCTTGTGAGAGCATCCCAGACTTGGTGAGGTTAGGGTAGGATTAAGCTGCAGCAACAGGTGTCCTCCAGGCTTTGGCTGCCTCAGCCTGAAGCCTGGAGCCTCCATGGAATCAGAACACAGACCTGTACCATGCAGTGGGAGATAGCTACACACTCTTCCAGACCTGCTTGCTGGGAAAAGTGGCATGTGTGCAGTACTTATTCTATGACACATTTTATCTGTGTGAACCCAAGAGCCTTAAGATGTCAGTTTTTATTACTCCTATCCCACCTATTTCCCGTATGTAGAAACTAAAGAATGTTCCAATATGGTGGGGCCTAAGTCACAGCTAATAACTGGGACAGCTGGAACTCAGAGCTCAATGATTTTCTTCTGCTCTTCCCTTCCTGTTTGGCACTCAGCCAACAGTGCCTCTGTGTGTGTGTGTGTGTGTGTGTGTGTGTGTGTGTGTGTGTGTGTGTGTGTGCGCGCGTGGGCACATGCATGCATTTTCATGTATGCATGTGTATATGCACGTGTGTGTGTATGTATGTGTGTTCATGTGCACAAGTGCACATGCTGGTACACACAAATGTCCACACAGATAGAAGCTCAAGGACACCAATGTCTCCCTAGAGGTGAGGTAGCTTATCCTTTTGGCCACAGCCAGCCATGCCTAGGTCACAGAAATTTCTGTTTCTTCCTCTGACAACAATGTACCTCCTGCTGTCTCTTGGGGCTCTTCTGTAGCCTGAGAGGATCCTGTGCTGGTTTGCATCTTCATTCTAACCTCAGAGCCCACTTCACCTGCTCCTGCCTACAGGCCTCCCTCTGCACACATCCTCAGTGATGACGATGATGACGATGACAGTTGATTCCTCCTGAAACCCTCTGTTCACCAGTCTTCATTTTCTGGCAAAGAGGGAAACCGTGTTGGAAAAGTGAGCAGCTGTGTCCTTGGTACCCAAGAAAAGCGGCTGATGTTAGATGCCTCTTGCTGCCTGTGACTCGGGTCTGAAGCATAAAACCTACTATTGATTTGAGACACTGTGACCAATTTGAGTATCTGTTAAAGCCCAAGGCACCTCAACATCATGCAATCAATTTCTCTTTATTCTTCCTTCCTCCTCCCCCCTCTCCTTCCCTCTCACTCTGTCTGTGCTATTATCTCTGCTGTATCCATCCCACCTAGTCTATTATTCTACCTTAAGAGGGAAGCAGCACCTACTAGGGTGTTATAGGAAGTCAGTCCTGTGGTGTCGGAATAACAAAAACATGGTGCCCTTTCCTTCCGGTGACCATGTGACAAGAAGAAAGGAGGAGGGAAGGAAGGGAGACAGTGATACCAAGACAGGAAGATGCGAGGTCCTGTCCAGTATGTTAATCATGGAATACTGAGATTTAGGGTACAAATGGCCTTGAGGGTTGTCCAACAAGCATTTCCTCAGACAGCAATGACCCCTAAGGGTCATATGCCCCAGGGATATGAGGGGACTCATCCAGAACATCCTCACTGTGAAGAAATGGCAGCAGAGGAGCCCAGCCTCTGGTCTACAAAGGCTACAGAGCTGTGAACCCAGGAGTGTGAGTGGATCTGTGTGGTCTGTGCTGGCTGGGGGCAGGCAGGGGAACCAAGCAAAGGAGGGCTGAGGTGAGGTAACCACAGAGCAGGCATTTCAACAGGCCCAGTCAGCCAGGAAGATGGCTGACACAAGAAGTGGCAAGGCTGTGACAGACGTTCACAAGGAAAATGGCAGGGTTTGCTAAGGAGCATGGTGGGTGAAGGAATGGGAGGAATGTGGTGACTGACAGTGTTGCCCACTGACCCTGGATATGACTTACTGTGTGATCTTCATAAGACACAACCTCTCTGAGCTCCTGCTCCCTCAGTTACAAAGGTTTGTTACGAGCAGGTTTTCCCCCACCAGCCTGGGCCCACCGCCATTCCAGCCCCCAATAACACACCGAGATGCTGTATTTGATACAATGCTGTTGGCCAGTTATTATTTTCTTATTGGCTAGCTCTGTCTTAACGATTAACCCATTTCTATTAATGTAAGTATTTTCACGTGGTCTCATCTTACCAGAGAGCAAGCCTGGACCTCTGTTCTCTCCAGTCTCTACATACTGACTCCTCCTAACTACTTCCTCTTTCCTCCTAGTCTCCTAGTCCCTCCTATCTTGCTTTCCTATTGGCCAACAGTGCTTTATTCATTAACCAGTATGAGAAACATATTTACAGAATAACATCTCCCATAAACCTGCACGTAACAAAGGTTCTTTTGTTTATTTGTTTTACCTTATATGATACTGATGAATATTAAATGGGGCAATATTGAAAAGGTGTCCTAGCTCACCTTTGGTGAGTGCTACTGGACTTTGGTAGTGTTGCCTTGTGGGTGCTTGAGACAGGATGGGTTTTCAGTAACTGGTTTATAATGCCATCTTGAGACACATTGCTTGGGGCATAAGCTGTTTCCAGGAAGACACAGGTGCCCACCTTCCATAGGGGAAAAATGTCCATGCTGGGTCTTAGACAAGGGTGATAGTTAGAGACTAAGGCTGAAGGATCCTGTTGGTTGCAGAGAACACAGATGACCCATCAAAATGTGACTTATAGAATATGAGGGATTTGCTGGATGAGCATTTCTAATGTTCTCCTGAGGTGAGAACCAGGGAGGGGAGAAGTAAAAGCATCCCTAGTCAGTCAGGACTGAGGATATGACAAGTGGGTTCCTAGGTAGGTGGGATTTAATCCCAGAGCTGGCCACCATAGCAGCTCCTGTCTTCAGAGCCTCTGCAGATGTGAATTCTCATCATCCTGTCCCCAGCCCCTCCCATCCTATACTGCGCTTAACTGCATCAATCTCTCACCTCCTTCTGCCCACCTATTTCTGGGAAGATCTCTGGGATGGGCCTCATGACCAGATCCAGGACACATGATTGATTCAGGGATGGCCATGCTGCCTACAGTGGCCCAATCAAAAAGTTCTCAAAGTTTAACAGGTGTTCAAATTAAGACCCGCCCCAACTTCATGCCCAGCATGGTGGTACACATCTTTAATCCTAGCACTCAGGAGGCAGAGGCAGGCAGATCTCTGTTTGAGGTCTGCCTGGTCTACAGAGTGAGTTTCAGGACAACCAGAGCTATATTACACAGAGAAACTCTGTCTCAAACATCAAAAACATAAACAACAAAAACAAAGCAAAACCCACTTCACACCACTCAGATAGCTAAAATAAAGGAGATAGATGGTAACAGTGCCAATAAGAATGGAGAGACCAGGACCCTCGTACAACTCTGGTAGGAAAATGGTGTGGTCACTGTGGAAAACAGACATGCAGCATCTTAAAAAGTCAAATACAAGGTTGTTGTATATGTACCCAAAAGAAGTGAAATCAGTGTTCTCACAACACATTTTATTATTATTATTATTATTATTATTATTATTATTATTAGTTGTAGTTTTTCAAGATAGGGTTTCTCTATATAGTCCTGGATGTCCTGGAATTCACTGTAGACCAGGCTGGCCTCGAAATCACAGAGATCCACCTGCCTCTGCCTCCCAAGTACTGGGATCAAAGACTTGCACCACCACCTCCTGGTTTTATATTAACAAAAGCCAAGTATCTCCATCACATTGGCCTGCAGGCAAGTCTATGCAGCATTTTCTTGATTAATTATTGATGTCGAGGTGTTCAGCCCATTGTAAGCAATGCCACTCCTAAGCAAGTAATCCTGGCATGTGTAACAAAAGCCAGAGTATGAGAACAAGCCTGCAAGAAATGTCCCTCCATGGCTTCTGCTCCAGTTCCTGCCTCTAGGTTCTTGCTTTGAGTTCCTGCCCCAACTTCCTTCATGGCCATCTGTGGTCTGGATAGGTAAGCTAAATAAACCCTTTTCTCCCCCAAGTCACATTTGGTCATGGCGTTTATCACTAGGACAGCATAGGAGTAAAGATTTGCTTCTTTGATAGACATGCTTGATGTTGAAAAGGGTTGTTTCCCAGTGAGTTTCCAAATGGGGTCATGAAGCAGAAAACAAAGCTTGTGGATTTAGAATGATCTCAGGGCTGCTGGGTGTGAGCAAAAAGATAAAAGCTGGCAATAATGATAAAAAGAGGAAGGGATGAGAGGGGGAAGAGAGGGAGAGAGGGGAGATATCATGGTCCAAATATCTGTTTAGAAATGTTGAATGGTGATCACAGAGGAAATAAAACAGTCATCAAAGATGGGATGAGAGAATCCCTTGAGCTGAAGAGTCTATAAGCTACATCCTAGGAGATGTTCACTTGCTTTTGTAAATAAAGTTTTATTAGTCCATGGCCACATCTATTCATTGACATACTGTCAGCAGCTGCTTTCCCAGTCTCCATCTGTGAGCTACAAGGGCGTAGCAGACTCTTGACTGAAAGGCAATGCAACCCTCTTCTGGAGTGGAGGCAGTTGGGGACATGGGAATGAGCTGACACTGGCAATGGTTCTCTGGGATAAAAACAAAAATAAAGTTATACTTATTGGTTGATTTTTAACTTATGTATGTGGGAGTTTTGCCTGAATTGTGAATGCTATGTACCAATGGAGGCCAGAAGAAGGCATTGGATTTCCTTGGAATTGGAATTAGAGATGGTTGTGAACTAACTACCACACAGGTGCTAGGAATCAAACTCAGGTCCTCCCATGCCATGACTCTTAACACCTGGGCCATCTTTCCAAATCCAGAGTCATATATTTTCTAGAGGCCATAAATGTTTCATTCCTTTAAGGTTGGTGGAGGGAAGGTATCTATTAGGTCATTCATCTGAGAAAATTCTAGGATGAGATGTTTCAAAATTTAAAGCCTTCTGATGGAGTGAGTGTCAGGAAGTAAGAGCTGAGAGGCATTTAACTTCCAGCCAGGTTCTGGGCAACCTGTGGGGAAGGCCTTAGACGCCTCATGTTGCTTTCTAGGAAAAATAAAATAAAAGAAATACTCCAGGTGGCTGCTGAACGAAGCAAAAGAAAGAATTCAAATACAAGGAGAGAGAGCATGAAGGAAACATTGCCGAGCCGAAAACCAAAAATCTTAAGGCTAATTTCTCATAATTGCAGTTACTGTGATTATAATATAATACAAGTGTCAAAAAATAATTCTGGAAAGAGATTAGACACAATGTAAAAATATATTAATTATAATATTCTGATTTTTAAAAACCAGATGGGGCTGGAAAAGGAATTGATGATAATACTGGTAATTACAGCTTCCATTTTTAGAAGTTACTGTGTATTATGCACAAAAATAATGCTATATAAATATTGTTTTTCATTGTCTTTGAGTATATCTCTGATATTAATCCTTAAAGTAGGGTCTTAGAAGGCAAAACTTGCTGTGAGCACCTTAAACTGTGGACACAATAGACTTTAAAATGTTACCCCAAGTGTGGCTGACCATGTCACCATACTCTGGCCAATTCTGTGTGTTTTCAGTTTGCCAGTAACAATCTAAATAATGCATTGAAAATACGGGAGCTGGAAAAGTTTTACACAGACTAGAGCAAGTTGTAAATGGTTTGTTACAGCACTACCACCTTCCAGACATAGGTATCCATTCCCTTCTTCAGGTGAACACATGCAAAGGCAGGTTTTTCCCAAGGGCTTGCCATTTTCCACCAAAGTTGTAGGTGGCAGGATTTTGTGGTGTATGAATAACAACAGTGGCTGTGAAATGCTTCCTTTGGCACTAGTGTCTATGACAAACAACTGAGGGCCATTAAATAGCTTGCCACATGTCCCCATGATGGATGTGATGTCCTGAGTCCATAAAAAATCATATTCATAGAGAGTACCAGAGGTAGCAGAAGATTCTTATACCACAGAACCCAGTGAAAGTGTACACCATCATCATCCTGGAGACTCAGAGGTTATTTGAGTCCAGGAGAACTCCTTTTCAAAAAGAGGGGGTAGATCAGCACCTTGTCAGTCCTCATCAGAGAAGTTTCTTCCTGCAGTGGATGGGCACTAGCACAGAGACCCATGACTGTGATGGGGCATGTCTTCTGTATGTATGTTTGTCTTATTGGTTGATGAATAAAGCACTGTTGGCCAATAGGGAAGCAAGATAGGTGGGACTAGGAGAAGAGGAGGATTCTGGGAAAGGTAGGCTGATGGAGGAGTAACACCATGCTGGTCATAACCAGGTAAGCCACAGCCTTGTGGCAATACATAGATTGTTAGAAATAGGTTAGTATTTAAGACAGAGCTAGCCAACAAGAAGCTCTAACCAACAGCCAACAGTTTCATAACTAATGTGGTGTCTGTATGTTTACATTGGGGCTGATGTGGCTCTGGGACCAGGCTGGAGGAAAGATGCTCATAACATGACTGGACAATATACAGAGAATGAGAGACCCTGGAACACTTGGTCCTAATTGGGATGTCTTCCACCAAATCCCTCCTCTCTAGACTCAGAAATCTGTGTGGAAGATTGTAAGAACTGGAAGTGGAGGAAGATTTCAGTGAAAGAGTGTCCCAGACATGACAGGACAGATACACATACAAACTCACAGAGACCACCAGCATCCACAAATGCACACAAGCTTGAGCCAGACAAAACCCCAGTGTGAAGAAGGGTAAAGAAATGGGCATAAAGTCACACCCCTAGTCAAGGAGTGCTAAATAATGCCTAGGAGCCACATCAATGACCAGTGTGGCATAGTAACCCTACAGGTGCAGGTGGAAATCAACTGCTCTCTAAGTGGACCCACTCACCAAGTGGGAGAAAGACCATGCCTGGTCCTGAAAACCTAGCTAACTACTCAGTGCCAGTGAAGTCATGGTTATTGGTGGAGAAGATGCAATCACTAATTTATTAAACCAGCATAATCCCCCACAACTATCTATAAACATTCATTCTTATACCCACAGATAAATGTGGTCCTCACTCCTCAAGGAAACTTCTCTTTGCAACAGATGGAGATCACTACAAAAAACCTACAACCAATAGACATGCAGAGTTGCACAGCCCAATCCCAATGGATACATCTACAAAACACTCCATCATTTCCCACCCCTGTAGAAAAGGCAGCAGAAAGAGTGTGAGAGCCAGAGGACCAGGGCTTTTGTGAAATTGTGTCTCTTAGTAACATCAGAAGCTACACATGTGAAGTCTCACCAGCGTGTCTGCCCAAACATGAGCTGAATGAGAGGAGACCAATGAATGTGCCAAAGTGCACAGAGCTTCCCCGTGAGGCCTTCACCCTACACAAAGAACTACAGGCAACTGAATAGAGTTGAGAAAGGGAGAGAGGCCCTTCCCAGAGAAGAACATACCAATTGGTTGTCCGGTGCCAAATAGCCCTGAAACAAATAAACAAGTGACAGTATATGGGCTCAACAGGTTATGTTTAAGAGTATATATGTATGCACAAAGACATATATACAAATTGATGAAAACAGAGGCCATGAATTTGCAGTAGAGTGGGAGGGGTATATGGGAGTGTTTGAAGGAAGAAAATGAAGGGAGAAATGTTGTAATTAAACACAGTCTCAAAAAATGAACAAAAAGGGATGTCTGGGGGAGATGTCTCAGTTGGTAGAATGCTTATTGTACAAGTAAGAGGATGTGAGTTCAATACCCAGAATCTACACTAAGAGGCAAGGTATTGTGACACACACTGTAGCCCCAGCACTGCAGAGGGAACTCAGACACCTAAGACTGCACAACCTAGCCTAACTGACAAGCCAGGCTGGTGAGCTGTTCCATCTCAAAAAATAAAGTTGGCAACAGTTTGTCTTTTACAAAGTATAAAGAATGATACTTGAGGTTGACATCTGGCCACCACACATGTGCATCCACAGAGGTGGAGCATACACACATACACACACACACACACACACACACACACACACACACACACACACACACACGCACAAGAAATTAAAAAGAAAAGCTACAATCCCAATTTTGTGGTGTGTGTGTATGTGTGTGTCTCAACTAATAAGGCCGAGTACGCCGAGTATCGGGTATTAACAAGGGTCATCTCCAAGAGATGCTGTCCAGACTGCTTTCTCATTTCTTCTTCCCATATGTCCTATGACCTCTATTTAAACTTCTTTTGCATGTGGTAAAGAAAAGCAACAGACATGCTTGCAAATAGGGAAGAGGCAAAAACACAAATGGACCCAGGCATCTGGTTCATGGGCCACAACAGCCCTGACACCATCTGTCCCAACTTTCTGCATAGAGAAGTTGATCTCTTGAGCTGTTTCCTTGCTGTGGATCTAGTAATTTCACAATAGTGGGTCATTTAACATCCTCAGTGGGCCCAGCACTGTGAAGATTCACCTACCACAGTCCTGGCAATGAATTTCTGCTGTTTGGTCAGGACCTGTGTCTACGTCTCTGCTCTGCAAAAATGGGGCCCTTGGGACTCCTAATGCTCAGGAAAGTTGAAGTTACTGCATAAGTAAACTGGTGTTCTGGTGTCTTCCTTGTCAGGGGATGAGCACTCAAGGTTTGTTGAGTGAATACATGAGTAAAAGATGGCACTTGCCCTGGATGACTTACTTTCCTGGGGCTTCTTATCTCTTGGTTCCTTGAGGTCTGGGCCCTGCTGAAGCTAGGAGCCAGCCTTTCTTTTGCAACCAGACGTTCTGTGACCTAGAGGAGAGTCCCAAGCCCCCCAAGAAAGCTTCTGCCCTTTCTGATCTGCTGCAGTAGGGACTAACAAGCTCCTCCTCCATCCAAGTCTCACCTGGGCCAGCTCTACCTCACCTGGGCCAGCTCGACCTCACCTGGGCCAGCCTTGACATTGTCCACTTTCCTTCCTCAGGAGTCGAAAATACTGCTGAAGGACTTTCTTGGCTAGAGCTGTGGCCTATGGAAACTCAGTCCCTTTTAGCAAGGCTGATACTCTTCTGCTAGAACCTGAACTCTATTGATCCCCTCAGCCCAGAAGATCTGGTCCCTCAAAGGGGACCTCAACTCTCAGAATCTGTAAACTCTCAGAATCTGGAGCCACAGATTGTCTGGCTCCAAGGAACAGAGCTGATATCTGCCTCATAGACACCCTAATATGATGATGGCTGCTGCCAAACAGACTGATCAGCAACCATAGATTCCCAGGACTGTTTCCAGGGCAGTCAGCACTGGAGGCATGGCTGCCCTTTGCTCAGCTTCAAAGAGACTTTGCACATCTTGCCCTATCAAAAATAACAGGCCACGGAAGTGTAACCTCTCCCCAGAGCAGATATGCATTTGCAAGGCAGCGAAACTACATAATTACAGACATAACACACTAAAAATAGGCTCTGCGCCCGCACAGGCAGCCAGATCATGGCACCCGAGCACAGCACTGCCACGTGTGACAGTATTAATAGGGGCTGTGGCACTGTCCCAGGTGGCAGATGAGGTGACTCGGGGGATTAGAGCCATGAACCACTGGGAGCACTGAGAGGTCTGCTGCCCAGTACCTGTTCGAGGACTCTGAACCTCCCTCGAGGACAAGATGGGGAAGGGAAAGCTGGTGCTCCACAGCTCAGGGGTGAATGCAGCTAGCCATGATTACGGGTCTCAAGACAGCTAGGAGGAAGGCTGGAGGAGGTTTGAGAGAGTAGGTATGTTAGTTACCCATCCTGCCACTGCACACTGTGTTGAAGGGTATTACCCTGCCATGTAAATATGCACACTAATTGTGTGTTAATCAGAGATAAAATTTTAAAAGAAGTCATCAAACAGCTGTGGTGATTGTATTATCACCATGCTGTGTTACTGTAACTATCTAGCCTGAGTAATAGGAGCCGTTATGCTTAAAGCATGTGGCCTCCCTCAAGCATTCAGCAGCTGTGTGGGACTCTGGGTGGCTATCCTCCCTACATAGCCTCTTGTCTCCTGGGCTAGCCAGCTTCTTGCCTGGTTAGTTCTGGGCAATACTCAAAAGGTCCAAGTGGATTATGTGTCTCCCAAGGTCCCACCTCCAGAATGGAATGATATCAAGTCCTCTGCATGCCAAGGAGGTCAGTGTATACCCAGACACAAGGAAATAGGTGCCATGTTTTGATAGGAGAAGCAATGACATTCTGTGGCTGAATTTATTCTAAGCCAAGAAGGTTGTGGTAGATGCCATTTATAATATCTCATTTAATATTCAGGAGAACTACGGAAGAAAGGGCTTGCGTCTGCATCTATAAAGTACAAGTAGCCGTTGGCTCTCATCACAGGCCTCTTCCTCCTATGCAAGCTCTCACACTGTGGCACCTGATACCCAGGTCCTGCCTCACAGAACCAGAGCCCAGGGAACAGGCTTATGCACATCTCAGTTCTTTCTGGAATCTCCACAGGGAGAAGGAGCAGGCCACCTACCTTCTGGTCCTGAGTGGGACCCCAGAACATTGCCTAAGCCTGGTAGTTTGAGGCATTGTAAGAATAAAATAGTCTCAAACTCCAGAAAATTCTGGTTTCCCCTAAGCTAGTTGTGCTGGCTAGCTTGCTGTCAACTTGACACAAGATAGAGTCATTTGGGAAGAGGGACTCACAACCGAGAAAGTACGTCTGTAAGGTTTGCCTGGAGGCATATCTGTAGGGCATTTTCTTAATTAGTGATTGATGTGGAAGGGCCCAGCCCATTGTGGGCAGTACTGCCTCTTGGCTAGTGGTCGTCCTGGGTTGAATAAGAAAGCAGGCTGAGCTGGCATGAGGAGCCAGCAAGTGAGCAGTGCTCTTCCCTGGCCTCTGCTTCAGTTCTTGCCTCTGGGTTCCTGCCTTGAACTCCTGCCCGGACTTCCTTGGATGAAGAATTGTGACATGGTAGTGTCAGTGAAACAAATCTTTTCCTTCCCAGGTTGCATTGTGGTCATCACGGTGTTTTCTTACAGCAACAGAAACCCCAGCTGAGACACTGACTAAAACTCCCAGCCTTACTTCCTAGGTTCACAGAAGATCACAGGTGGTGGCGGGTAAAGGGTGACATCACAGTGCCTAACCAGGACTGGGTCCCAACGTTCTGGCTTAGCCTTGTTTCAAAACATGCAGAGTCCCATATATCAATACATACTTGTGATCCCAAGGTCTCTGGAGTCTAGGGGCAGCCTGGGCAACATAGTCCTTATCTCAAAATAATGAAACAAAATTATTTTTTCGTAGAAAAGGAAGCCAACATCTAGCAAACCCAAGTCAGAAAGCTCTCTCTGTAGTCCTCCACCAGCAACTGAGCTGGCTTCCTTGAGTGGAGTGTTCTCTCCATGTCCAGATGCAGGGGACAAAGATGGAGACACTAATGCGCAAAGGCAATAGTAAAGGAAGTCTTCCAGAAGCCTGGCTTTCCAACCCAGCATGCCTTCTCCCTCTGTGGCTGGGAGAGCTGATGGGAGCCCGACATGCACAGGCTCCAGTGCACCTTGACTCAAGCTACCTGCTTCTGCCGAGTGCCTCCTGCTTCTTTACTCATATATTTAATTTTAAACCTAATATTCCCATGAGTAATTTGTGTTTTTCTCAATTAAAAATACTCACACCATTACAGTCACCATTTTTAAGTGCACAGTTCTCGTTGCTAGGAAATTATCACCACTGGCCATTTCCTGTGTGTGTGTGTGTGTGTGTGTGTGTGTGTGTGTGTGTGTGTGTGTGTGTGTGTGTTTGCCTATGTGTACATGCTTATGTGTGCACCTAGATGTGAGTATATAGTAGTCAAAGGACAAATTCAAGTTTGCTCCTGGGGTGCCATTCAGCTTTTTATTGAGGTAGGTTCTTTCACTGGCCTGAAACTTGTCAAGTAGGCTATGCTGCCGCCAGGAGGCCTGTCTGTCTCTCTAGTACAGGGATTCCAAGTGTGAGCCTCCACTCTTGGCTGTTGGAGAATATTACTTTAAGGTGTGTTGCTTTTGTTTAGGTTGCATTTGTTTAACTCTGTGAAGCTGTGATCCTTTGCCTGCCTAAAACACTTGATGGGCTAATAAAGAGCTCAATGGCCAATAGCAAGGCGAGAGCAAGGATAGGTGGGGCTGGTAGGCAGAGGGAATAAATAGAAGGAGAATTGAGAAGAGGAGGAACAATGAGAGAACAAGGGGAGAAGGATGTCAGAGGCCGGCCACCCGGCCACCCGGCCACCCGGCCACCCAGCCAGCTGTGGAGTAAGAGTGAAAGTAAGATACACAGAAGTAAAAAGGGGGAAAGCCCAGGGGCAAAAGGTAGTCGGGATAATTTAAGAAAAGCTGGCAAGAAATAAGCTAACCTAAGGCTGGGCAAACCTAACTAAGAAGAAGTCTCCGTGCGTGATTTATTTAGGAGCTGTGTGATGGCCCCAAAAGAGCAAAACACAAAAAGCCAAAAGAGTGAAACATTCCACTACACTTGGCTTTCTTCACGCGGGTTTTGGGGACAAAACTCAGCTCCCCACTCTCACAAGGAAAGACCCGTGTTGCATCCCCTGGGGCCTAATTTCCAGAAGCTCTGCCTCATGGCCTGTCTGGACCTCCTAGAAGCCTACCTTGACACTTAGTGGATGTGTGGCCCTGGACTACACATCTGGAGCCCAGGGCTGTGGTCATCCCCTGGCGATCCAAACCAAGTGGCTCTGTCTGCAGTGAGTCTGGTGAACTCCCCGCAAATGCAGTAAGTTGCATAGGAGCACGAGTCCAGAAATATTCCATGGATCCAAAAGAAGTGCTCTGCAGACACAAGAAATTAGAGTCCTCAGGATGAAGTCACCTTGGAGAGGCTGAAGTCTTTCTGTCCAGCTTTCAGGATCAGACAAAGCAGGGCAGAAGCAGAGCAGGCCTACCTGCCCACAGCAAGCAGCAGTCAGTGCCAAGCAGAGTGCCCACCCTCCCGCCCTGAAAGCAGCAGTCGGCACCAACATAGAAGATCAAAGGCTAGATCTGTGCTTGTGCACAGGGCATGGGGCAGATGATGCCCTTACCCTGAGCAGTGCCGGCCACCTCCATCCACAACCTCCATGTGGGGGAGGGGGGGAGCTCGTGACTCTGCCTCTTGGCATCCACGGGAGAGGAAAACTGAGCCTGTGTGACATGTCATTTCATCAAGGCCTCATTTTTCCATTTCAGCCATTAAATGGACTTTCGCTTTAAAATGATTAATAAGTTTGAATCCATATAGCAAGTTATACATTAACAATTGTGGGCCCCATAGACAAGAACAAAAGAAACTTCATTATGGCATTCCATTTATCAAACCTCTAATAAGAATGCCATTACTTATATACCTTTGCCTTCCAACCCTGAACAATAGGCCACTTCCTAGGACTTTGTGTGACCTAACAACAACCCCAAAAATGAGTATGTTCACCTGCAAGGAAAAATATGACCCTGTACTTACAATGGCCCACTGAGCTACAAGGAGGAAATCTTTTAAATATTCCCTCTGGGACTGCAGTGACCAGGCAGGGCATCTGTTAGCACCAAGCCCCAAGGGACACATCCAGATAATGCTCTTGCATGGGGTAAGCCTGTGGTTGCTCCAAAAACAACACCTTGGAATAGATGTTCCAGTGTGCCAGGAAACACTGCTCCTCGGAGGGCAATGTCCTCCACAGCGTGTCGGCTGGGCGAGTGATTTACATGCTGGCCCCGCAGGTATTACGGGCTGCCTCGCATAGCTGTGGCCCCACAGTCTGGGCCTTGCATGTGTCCCACCAATCTGAGGCTGGCTCTGCCTTCCGTGGCGATTTTACAGACTGTGGGCTCTTTCACTTGGCTGTTATCCTTTCTAGAAGTCTCCCCCAGACGTGCACCTTATATGTCTCCAAGGCTCACTCAGCTCTTTCTGCATGAGCCATTTTTCCATCGCACTCAGCATTTCCAGCAGCTGCAGTCCAGGCCGGCAGCAGCTCCTGACCTCTGATGCCCGTCTGGGTACCCAGACTCGGAGAGCAGCTCTTTTCTCTTGCCAAGGCCCCTTCCTCTGGGCGAATGGAGCATGCATCAGACTAGAGCAAAGGCAAGCTTCTGCTGGGGAGGACTCGGGGTACTGGGAAAGCAATTGGCCCGGCCTCATGATCTACCCAGGCCTGAGGCTGTGGCATTGAAGACAAGATCCCTTCTAGAAGGTTGGGATGGGCAAACACAAAACAAAACAAAGCAAGTATTCAGTCACCATGATGAATTATGCAGGCAGCAGAGGAGGGCGTGGAAAGCAGTGCTCTGCCTGACTGTACCATCCCTTTGTGAGAGTCGCAAATGGGTCCCCTCTGGACACAAATGACACATGGCCAGGTAGTGCATTTGGACCTTGAAGCTGTAGGGCCTCTATAGAGGTACTTAGGTAAGTAGAGGCATGCTACTGAAGGGGACCTTGGGACCCCACATCTGCCCTCTCCCATATACTGCCACTGTGCTATGATACCCTTGCCAAAGGCCTCAAACAGTACAACTGCTGACCTTGAACTTGGCCCTCTGAATTGTGAACCCCAAGCCAGTCTTTACTTCAGGTGACTTCATCAGTAGTCAGCATAAATGCATTTTTTTCATTTACATGTATGTATGTTTGTGTTCCCACGTCAGTGGGGAGTGTGTGCATAAACATGCATGTGAGCTAGAAAGGCCAACGGTTGATGTCAGGCAGCTACTGTTATCCACCTTGTTTGTTTGTTGTTTGTTTTGAGGTGTAGGCCCTGGCCGGAGAGTTCCATGACTGGCTTGGCTGTCTAGTGAGCTTCATTGATTGCTAGTGCACAAAGCCATGTCTGAGGTGCTGAGAGTCTGAATGAGTCTGAGGATCATGTAGCAAGCACTTGGCAGATGTACCCATCTCCCCAGGCCCCTGCTTTGGCACTGTTTTGTTATGGTGACACAAAACTTGCCAATATGGGTGACTTTGCTCCCCAGACCTATTTTTCTAGACTGAGAAACTGGTCAGAGGTGGGGGACAGCACATACTCCTGGGATTTTTGCTGATAGATTTATTGCTCAAGGGGGGCAGATCCTAAAGTCCTCACATTTCTTCAAACTGTCTGCTTCATGAACCATCAAGGATTTTTTTGTTTTTTTTGTTTGTTTGTTTATTTGTTTTTGTTTTGTTTTGTTTTAAGACAGTCCCTCTACAGATGAGTGAAACTGTTTTCTGCTGTCAATGACAACTAGGGGAAGGCACCAGAAGACTGATCTCCTGTGACCTTGAGTCTTTACTTTCATCTCCACAAGTCTCCCTCAGCTGCCTTCATCCATAAGAAACTCATTCTGCTAAACTCTCTAGATCCTGGAATGGAAGGGGGTGGGAGAAGGAAAAGGAGTGGGAGGGAGGGAGGGAGGGAGGGAGGGAGGGAAGGAAGGAAGGAAGGAAGGAAGGAAGGAAGGAAGGAAGGAAGGAAGGAAGGACTGATTAACGTCCTCAGGCCTGGGTTAGAGTCCAGGCTGAAGCTTAGGCAGACAGGTCCTCTGCTTTCTCTGAGGAGGATCCTGAGGGAATCTGTCCTCCATGGTTGTTGGGAGAAGCAGATAGAGTGAAAGTATGGTCTTGACCAGTCAAGGAGCTTTTGCCTGTGTTAGATTTTTTTTTTCTTTTTAAAATTTAAATTAAAAACTATCATTCATATATATATATATATATATATACATATATATATATATATATATATATATATATATATATTCTACTTCCCTCTCCCTCCCATTTCCCCCATCGACCTCCATCCCATCCCTCTTCTGCTCCATAGAAAAGGTGAAGCCTTCTATGAGGTATCATCAAAGTCTGTCACATCATTTGGGGCAGGGCCTAGGCCCTCCTCTGTGTCTAGGCTGAGAGAGTATCTCTCCATAGGGAATGGGCTCCCAATTCATACACTAGGGATAAATGCTGTTCCATTACCAGAGGCCCCATAGACTGCCCAGGCCTCCTAACTGACACCCATGTGCAGGGGGCCCGGTTCAGTCCTATGCTGGTTTCTAAGCTGTCAGTCTGTGGTCCATGAGCTCCCCCTTGTTCAGGTCAGCTGTTTCTGTGGGTTTCCCCAGCATGGTCTTAACCCCTTTGCTCATCCCTCCTCCCTCTCTGCAACCGGATTCCAGGAGAATGACTCAGTGCTTAGCTATGGGTATCTGCTTCTGCTTCTATCAGCTACTGGATGAAGGCTCTAGGATGGCATATAAGGTAGTCATCAATCTCATTATAGGGGAAGGGCATATAAGGTAGCCTCTCCACTATTGCTTAGTTAGTTGGGTTCATCCTTGTAGATCTCTGAACATTTCCCTAGTGCCAGATTTCTCTTTAAACCTATAATGGCTCCTTCTATTATGGTGTCTCCTTTCTTGCTCTTCTCTATTCTTCCCCTGATTCAATCTTCCTGGTCCCTCATGTCTTCCTCCCCTCACCTCTTCTTCCCTTCTCTTTCTCCTAACTCCCCCCATGCCGTGCTCCCAATATGCTGAGGAGATCTTGCCCCTCTTCTCTGGGGGACCATGTATGTCTCTCTTAGGGTCCTCCTTGTTTCATAGCTTCTCTGGAGGTGTGGATTGTAGGCTGGCATTCCTTTACTCTATGTCTACTATCCATATATGAGTGAGTACATACCATGTTTGTCTTTTTGTGACTGGGTTACTTCACTCAGTGTGGTTTCTTCAAGTTCCATCCATTTGCATGCAAATTTCAAGATTCCATTGTTTTTCCTGTGAGTAATACCCCATTGTGTAAATGTGCCACATTTTCTTTATCCATTCTTCAGTTGAGGGGCATCTAGGTTGCGCCCAGGTTCTGGCTATTACAAATAATGCTGCTATGAACATTGTTGAACAGATGTCCTTGTTGTATGAATGTGCATCCTTTGGGTCTATGCCTAAGAGTGGAATTGCTAGATCTTGAGGTAGGCTGGTTCCCAATTTCCTGAGGACCTGCCATACTGATTTCCAAAGTGGTTACACAAGTAAAGGAATGTGGTGGGCAGGGTTACTGTGTGCCACGGGGCCCTAAGGCATGGGTAAGAACTAATCTGCAGGGGCTGAGAAAACCCTGACACTGATACGTGGTGTGTCTTCTGAGGAAGGCTTGGGAGTGGGCTTCCCCTCCCAGGTGTGCCTGCTCAGCTCCATCCTGACTCTGCCATCACACCAGCATCTGCACGATCCATCTCTTTCCCTCACAACCTGCTCCCACCCCACCCACGCTTCTAGCTGCCAACCCTCGTGCTTCAAGCCTCACAGTTTCCTGGTGGCTCTGACTCTCCTAACTCAAGGTCCAAATGAGGGAGGATTTCAATTGACTGCATCTTACCAATGGATGATTACCTTTTAGTCATTGTTTTTAAAGGCCCATGGGAGGCTAGACATAGCAAGGTGACATACTGCTAAGTTCCGAAAAAGAGGATAATTCTTTAAAACGTGCCACAAAGCCTACTTTGTTTGTTTATTCTATTTTTTAAAATTCCACTGATATTTATCTTTGCAATAGACTACTGTCTACTGAGCATGCTTGGCAGAGTGCTCTCTCTCTCTCTCTCTCTCTCTCTCTCTCTCTCTCTCTCTCTCTCTCTGTGTGTGTGTGTGTGTGTGTGTGTGTCCCTCCCTCCCTCTCTCCCTTCCTCCCTCCCTCTATCCCTCCCTCCCTCCTTGCCTCCCACAAGTTTCTTGAGGTGATAACCATATTCCAGAGTCTTCAAAGTCTTTGAGAAGAGTTCACTCCTTTATCCTATGACCCTCTTTGCTAAGACTCTTTTGTGTTTGACTTTTGTGGCTGAAGCATTCTGGAAAAGAAGATGCCTTGCTTCTAACAGGAACCAGGCCACTTTCCTTCTGCCTTGCTGCCACCTCTCCCTAACTGAAGCCCTGCTGTGTGGCCAGCTGGCCCAAACCCAGCTCTTGATTTCTAGTTCTTATGACAAGCTAGAAACTGAGAGAATGGTAGCAGGGAAAATTCTATTTTTCTGAGGCTTCTGTCCAAGATCAGTTGCTCCTTTGGTGTGGCCTAAGGCAAGACAGATCATTATGGCTTTGGGAACATGCAGGAACATTGAGAAACTCACCTCATAGTGGCCAAACGGCAAAGAGCAGGAGAGAAGAGCCTAGGCACAGAGGCCAAAAACGTGTCTCTAGTGACCCACCCCTCCACTAAGACCTGCTCCTCAAGGTTCCCACCCAGTGACAGCACCATGTTACACATCTGTCAAAGCCCTCATGAGCCCATTACTTCTCCAGAGCCCGTTCTCTGAGCATACAGCACTGGGGACCCAGCCTTTGACTCGTGAGCCACAGTACCAGTCATGAGTACACACAGGTGGCCACCACTGGCCACTACACTTTCAGTCTTACCATCGATATGACAGCATTCTTTCTTGTCTGTTCTCATCAGATCCCACCTTGTCTGCTGTGGTGGTCTTGTAATGTGTCATTGTAAATAAACTCAAGTGCATTTCCCAGATCACTATCCCCTGTGTGGTTTAGGAAAGAGAGGGCCATAAAAAAAAATCTCTGAAGATATTTGTCAGATCAAAGGGAACAGTAGTCATTTTGGTCTCTCAAGGGTCTTTGAGATCTACTGACCCACCTTGGAGTGAGGCAGTAGCCGAGCCTCCAAGGCCTTACCTCCCCATGATTCTCCTTCACCTCAGACTCCAGTGGAGTCTACCTCCTGCAGGGGCACTGGGATCAGAACCGCGGGAATGAACAGACTCCATCCAGTCCATCCTGGACCGAGATCATAGGTGAGTTCCTCCACCCCCCAAACCCCCACCCCCCCACCTCCGTGCCACCTTGTGTCCACCTTTCCTTCCCAGATGCTAATCACAGCGGAGAACCTGATGGAGAGCTTGATGGCACACACTGTGCGCTCATAGCTCTGCGACACCGACATATGCTCTGGTGGCTGCTCCACTCTGACTAGTGTGTTTCTGCAGATGAACTGCTAAACTCTACTCTCACAGCAGGCTTCCTCCATTCCATCCCTGGATGGATTTGTTCTCAGTCCAGAGGGATTTTTTGCTTCAATGAAACGATCCCTTTGAAGGCCATTGACAAATTGGCTCCCTGACACTTTTGGCACCACAGTTCCACTGAACTGCAGAAAAGGGGAGATGTACCTACTGTAGGCAGACAGCTGGGAGCACTCCAGCTTCCGGATGAGCCCGAGCATCCACACATCATTTCCTGCAGAAATCTGAAAGGACTGTGCTACTCTGGACAGTGCAAAGCAGTGGCATCTTCCATGAGCTGTCACTCCAGTGCCGCCCTGAGCTTTGCCCGGAAAGCAGCCTTTGAGGAAGGGAAGGGGGGACTGAGGACTGGGGACACTCGATGTTCTATCTTGTTCCTTGAGAATTTGTGGGCTTGCGAGTCTAATATAAACCCTTTATTCTGTTATGTTTAGAACACGGCATTTTCTTGTAGAGTAGTAGGGATGGGTCTGGCTTGGATTATATCATTAACTTCCAATGTGGCCCTTCATACCCACCAAAGAAAATTCTGCTATTTGGTAGTAATCCTCACTTACTTTCTGTTGTCATGGAAAGACCGTGACCAGAAGTGACTTAGAATAAGAGTTTACTTGTCTTGCAGACCTCAGGTCACTGTCCACTGAGGAAAGCCTAGGCAGGAACTCAAGGCAGGATCCTGCAGGCAGGAACAGAAACAGAGGCCACATGGAATGCAGCTTTCTGGGTTGCTCCTCCTGGCTTGCTCAGTCTGCTTCCTTATACCACCAAGGACCACCTGCCCAGGGGTGGCGCCACTCAGAGGACTGAGACCTCCCATATTAATTATTGGTTGAGAAAATGCACTCGCAGACTTGGCCTGCAGGCAAGCTGATGGAGACATCTTCTCAGTTGAGGTTCCTCTTCCCCAGTAACTAGCTCGTGTCAAAGACAGTAATAAATACTGGAAGTAAATGAAGACAGTACATCCCTTTAGGTAAAGCAAAGACTCCTAGGTCTCATCTCCCAACTTCTTTATTTCTCTCTCTCTCTCTCTCTCTCTCTCTCTCTCTCTCTCTCTCTCTCTCTCTCTCTCTCTTGCTTTCTTCTTTCTTTCTTTCTTTCTTTCTTTCTTTCTTTCTTTCTTTCTGTCTTTCTTTCTTTTTTTATTTCCTGCTGTTCTTCCCTCCTTCCATTTAGCCCAGGCTGGCCTTGAATTCTCAATCTTCTTGCCTTATCCTCCTAAGTGCTAGGACAAAAAGCGTGTGTCATATTTCCCTGCCTCCTCCTTCTATATGCTTTCTGCTGGCCTCTCCAGTTAAGGTCAGTAGACTGGAGACTCAAAGCCTTTCCAGTGATTCACATGCCACTCCTCTCCCTGCAGACAATGATATAGCCCTGAACATGTAAAACAGACATGTTTTTAGTCTTTTAAGAATGTACTGAGCACCCATTATGAGTAAACTAAGAGGGATAATGACATAAACAGATGTTTGTGTATAATATATGTATGAGCAAGATATATGCCTGAATGCATGTTCCCAGATGCGTGTGTGTGTGTGTGTGTGTGTGTACATTATTTGAGGGAAGCATCAGCTGAAATGCCAAACTCTCAGTAAGCTGTGGAACGTCATGTAAACATCAGACCCAAGTGTTCTTCTATAGATTTCTGGAAATTGTTCCCATTTCTGTTAATTTGTCTCAAAGTGTAGTATGTGTCTCTTGGCTTAAAGTATTCCCTGCTGGAATACTTCTCACCAGCAGCAATGAAGCCTCTAAACAAACAATATGCAATGACTAGCTCAGGGAAAGCTGAATGTAGCAGGCCAAAGCAGCCTGGGAGCTGGGACCACGGTAGGACTGAACTGAGACTTTCCCATACAGCCCAGCAGGTCCAGGGCAGATGGGGGAGTGAATAAGTTGGTCTCACTGGAAAGTTTGTCCTGGCAGATTTCAGGAGAGTCCACTATTAACAACTGAGAGGGTGAGGTAAGTTTTGGAAAGTTATGCTGTGTGATAACAAGTTTTCTAATGGGATGAAGGAACAAATCTAGAATGTTCCTTCTCCTAAACCCGTGGCTGTGATGAACAAACTGGCCAGTGGTCAGTGAGACCCAATACTACCATTAGGGACTTCGAGGCTGGAAAACAGCCTTTTGTCCCAACTATCCCTCATAAAGGGTCACACTGGATTCAGGGGACATGGTGCCCTTATCAACGAGTGCACAGTACACTGATAACCTTCAGCTGGGGACATTTGGCTTTGTGCAGTACCTACACCATCATTCAGCAACACTGTTCAGTCACATTTCCTCTCTGCATTAATAACAGCTACTCCTTACCATAGTCTTGTCCATGATGGACATTTTAAATGTACTAATTCACTGATCCGCACAAAACAAACAAACAAACAAAATGCCTACTCTACCGAGGCACAGAAGGTAGCCTTCTGTGAAGCAGGAGTTCCAGCCCCTCAGTCTAGCCCCAGTCTGTACATTTGGCCACTCTGCTGCTTCACCGCCTGATGTAAACTGAGGCTCATCTCTCTGGGGTCTTAGAAGCTCAGAGGAGAAGCTCAGTCAGCACATGTTGAATAGCCACAATGCTGTCTGCAGTTTGCAGTTCAGCTTCTGACATCGAAGGCTGGCCAGCCACTTTCTCCTTGGGAACATCATTAAAGTCCAAGCATTGACTTTGTCATTGGAAAAATTAGGCTGATAGAGTATCTCCTAAGGTGGCTGCAGGAGCTAGGACACTGCCTGCACGATGCTAGGACAGTGTGCACCTGTGGGAGTTCCCGTGTATCCACCCAAACACACGGGCTAGAGTGCTAGTGTTCTAAGGATCGCCGTCTATACACGCAAACTAGAAAGTGCTCCAGTGTCTACTGACAGTAGACAGGGTCCATGGTGGATGCCGCACAGTCATGAGAATAAAAAGACTGCAGCCAGGCAGTCACCCCGGCAACCCCGAAGCAAGAAGCCAGGCATGGAAGAGTGCATCTGCTGTACCCCATGACACTACTAATCCTTTCTTTATGTCCCTGTCCCTGTAAGTCCTGTTGCCGTTTGTGAGCAACCGACAGTAGTTTGTACCATAGCTTTGGAGCCTGCCAGCTTTTGACTCTGTTTTAGTTGGGGTTACCATTCTATGGCAAAACACTGTGACCAAAAGCAAGCTGAAGATGAACGGGCTGGTTTGGCTTACACGTCCACATCACAGACAACCACTGAAGGAAGTCAGGGCAGGAGCTCAAACGGAAGTACTTTCTTAATGGCAGTTTGCTCCCCTTCAGGTGACTCAAGCTTGTGTCAAGCTGGCATAAAACTAGCCAAGACAGACTTCATCCCTGTTTCACCTCTTCTTGGGCTGGTTCATTCAGGGTGCCATATAGTCTCCCCCGAGCCTTGTGCTAAGGGCTAAGGGCTAAGGAAGGAGGAGAACCCAGGTAGAGAGAGGGCAAATAAGAAGCCTTGGGTGGGGGGTAAGAATGGACCCTGAGTAGTTAAAAATATCAGCAAGAGCCAGGCATGGCGCCTGTAGTCCAGCTAAGAGATGTTAGGCCAAAAAGACGATTTGAGTGCATTAGTTTGGGGCCAGCCTGGGCTATATAGCAGTAAATACAGTAAAAGCAGTAAAAACAGTAAATCGAAGCAAAATTTTAGAATGCCAATTAGAGAACAATCACAAAGGGCCTTTTATACCAGGCAGGGTATAGGAATTTATTCTGAGGACAAAGGTCCGGGAAGGTAGAATCAAAAGCCAGGTAGGAGACTGGACATTTGTCCCATGGGAGATGCTGGCTTTAGTCTAGAGAGAAAAGCTGTCAGAGTTGGGTAGTAGCATAAAAAGATGCATTTTACCAATAAAGAGTAACAGCGTGCAATCTGTTGTTAGTGAAAAATGGGTTAGATTAAGGACAAATGCTTGAGTAAGCTTATGTGACCCATTAAAAAAGAGCAAATTATGCTCTAAAACTGGACCTTGGGAGGATCAGAACAGAGACACTGGGAAGAGTCCTGATTCAGGAGAGTCCTCTTTGCCTGTTCAATTTTGTTAAGAGCAATAGTCAAGCCAGGCGGCAGTGGTGGCACAGGTCTTTAATCCCAGCACTCAGGAGGCAGAGTCAAGCAGATCTCTGAATTCAAGGCCAGCTTGGTCTACAAAGTGAGTTCCAGAGAAATGTGAGTGGTCTTGAAAGCAAATGAAAGCAAAGCAAAACCAAAAAAAAAAAAAAAAAAAAAAAAAAAATAAGGGGGGGCGACAATCAAAAAAGGTTTCAAGGACACTCTGACAAGATGGTGTCGAAAACACCTAGACAAGCTGACTCCAGGCCTGGCAGAAAGTGTGAGTCTCTTCACAGTCAGGCCCCAAGAGGGTCAGAGGGGAAAGGGATCTTAAAGATGCATGTCGACACACACAGCTCCCAAAGAGCCTTGTTCTGCCAGCCGCAGCCACGGGAAGCCATACTGACAGCCTGCGCGATCTGTTCTCACTGCGACTGTTTCCCAATATAATTTACAAATTTCAGTTGGAAATGCATTAGCAGTTGAGCAGTGAGGAACTTCTACCGGGTAAATAGGAAAACTAAATTAAAACCCCAGCTTCGAACACGATCGAACAGTACACACAGCCCCTGCAGTCTTCCGTAACCTTTTCAAGTCCAAAGAGCTCTTTTGTTTTGCCCAGTTTACCGGGTGCTTTTCGTTTGATTTGATTTCAGAAAGTTTTCAGACGGCAGCTGATGAGTGGCGCACACACAGCCATCTGTTTGCACAGCCACCCTTAAGGGGGTCTCCAGAGAGAGACAGGTGCTTTAAAACATGGCTAATAGCAGGAAGACAGACAGGTGGGTGAGAGAGAGAGAGAGAGAGAGAGAGAGAGAGAGAGAGAGAGAGAGAGAGAGAGAGAGAGAGAGAGAGAGAGAGAGAGAGAAAAGGGAGTGACGCCCAGGGAGAGGCAATAGTGCAATGCCCAGGCCTCTCCATGCTGCCATGCATGAAGTCAGGGGAGCTCAGCAGCACAGCCCAGGTCTCATCCCCAGCGCCACTGAGATTTGAGATTTAAGAAGTGTATTATAATCATGAGACTGCTTTCATCAAGGTCATCATCTTCTCCTGACCCTGTGTCAATAGACACTTTAGCAGAGCCACTCACAATTCTCTTGGACATCTTTGGGTCTTCCCATGAAACCCCCTTCTCTTCCAAACAAAGACTACTTTGGCTCTGGTTTCTGCAAGTGGCTCTCCTCTCTCTCTCTCTCTCTCTCTCTCTCTCTCTCTCTCTCTCTCTCTCTCTCTCTCTCTCTCTCTCTCTCTCTGTTATTTCTCTGTTTTCCTTCCAGCTTCATTTTGTAGAGCAAGCCTCCAGATCTGTTTGACATCACAGTATGTTAGCTGGACTTTTCATTCATGCAATAAGTACCTGGAACAGGGTTCAGTCTAATCCAGCCAGCTATGGGTCCATGGCAAGACAGCAGATCTCGGAGGCAGAAATATGTGTTGGACCAAAGTTGTTCACCTTTTGGCAGCCAAGCAGCAGAGAGGGGGCCTCCAATGACCTTCTACCTCCCCTGGGGCTCTACTTCCCCTAACCCCATGATCTTCCAATACTTTATTCAGATTCCAGATCCATCTGTGACTGTTGTGTTGATGGAAGGCAAAGCTTCCCGATCAATCATCTCCCAAAGGCTCCCTCTCTGAGCCAAGCTTTCCATATGTAAGCCTTTTTTGGGGAGCAGGGGGTACCGTTTCCTGTGTAAGAAATGGTGATTATGTTCTTTGGCAATTTAATTCATTAGCACCTTGGAGACAGATCTCCCTATGTATCCAAGAGTGATCTTGAACTTGCTTTGTAACCCATGCTGGACTCATACTCACAATCTTACTACCTCGGTCTTCCAAGTGCTAGGAGTATGAGCATGTGCTGCCCCTTCCCATTCCCTTTCAGGAACTTTGGACAAAGAGGCACCCTGAAAAATGGCAACCCAGTAATGCATTCTTCATGAAGCCAGAGAGGAGGCCTCAGACTGTGCCTGGCTGAGAAACCAGTCTGACCTCCACACACCCCCGTCCACTATTAGAAAGAGTCATTTTGGCCCACATTTGTAGCTCCTTTTGAGGTACACAGTAAGAAACAAGACCTTATATCAAAACAAACAATAACCACAGGGCTGGAGAGATGGTTTAGTGGCTGAGAGCATTTCCTGTCTCTTTAGGTCCTGGGTTCCATTCTCAGCAACCACATGGTAGCTGATAACCATTTTCAGGGGATCCAACACTCTTTTCCTCTGTGGTGTTCATACCTACGTATATGTATATAAGACACACACACACTCTTTGAAAACTAAAAACAATAAATGAGGATCTAGTGATAGTAAAATGCTTACCATGGAAGCAAGAAGAACTCACATAAAAAAAAAAAATCTGGGCATGATGGAGCACACGTGTAACCCCAGTACTGGGAAGACATAGACATAAGATCCCTAGAGCGTCCTGGCCAGACAATTTAGCCAACTTGGTGAGCCCCAATCCAATGAGAGACCCTGTGTCAAAAAAAACCAAGGGGGTGTGGCCTGAGAAACAACACTTAAGCCTGACCTCCTGTCTCCTGCACACACCTTACACAAATTTAAAATAAAGATGAATTTCAATCTCTGGGAGGGAAGAGACAGAGAGGTAGACAGAGAGGAAGTGAGATGCCAAATAAAGACACGGGAAGCAGCATGACATAATAGATTAAAGGCTATTTCTTTATTATTTACAAAGCACTCTTCCAAATCAATACAGAAAAGACAAAAACCAGCCCGACAGATGTGAGAGCAGTAAGTAAGCAGATGGGGCAACAGTCTTAACCGGTGACATAGAAAGAAGTCCATGCCTACCCTGAACTAAAGAACAAAAATCTAAGTTATTTTCTAACGGGCTGATAAAAATTTTTTTTATTTTTTTTCAATTTGGAACTCCTAGATGTGCTTAGTCCCTGAGATGCTCTAAGAGATGTCCGGGTATGTGGGGAGAAAGGGGGAAGGGAGAGTAGAAATGCATAACTTGTCTGGTCTCTGGATGTAAATGCTCTGAGCCACTGGAAGGAATTGAGGATAGGGAGTACCAGGAGCATATCAGGCCTCCTGCCGAGGCTGGTGACAGGTGAGTGGCCCTCAGTTCTAACCTCACTCAGTGAAGCTGAGGACAGGAAGCGTGGCCTCTCGCCAGCAAAGCACAAGACATGACGCGCAGGCGCTGGTAGTGGAGTTGAGGGATGGGCTCCACAGGACTGGACAGAAGACTGAGCTGAGAAGCTAAGTACAGAGGGATGCTCAGTCGGGGTCCCCGCTGGAGCTGCTGCAGCTCACATCCCTTCCGTTCTCTCTCTGCGCCGGGCCCAGGGAGGTGTCTTAGAGTGTTGCATCTCTTAGGGCATTCGCAGTGACCATGTGGAACATCTCGTGCCTTCGTGAGTGAGCACAGGGACAACACCTAAGAGGCTGGTGAAGTAACCTGTCCAAGGCTCCATGATGCTAAGACGGTGGAAAACCAGCTGACCCACTGCAGGCAACATCTCCAAGCACTCCGTGTGGGGTTTTTTGTCTTAAAACTATGGTTCATGTTCCCCAGGCTCTGCCTTGACACACCCCACTGCCTTGTCTGGAAATTTGGTGCACTTCCTGAGCCCACTGGCCTCCAGAGGATTTTGAATCCTGTCTTCTGAGAAAGGTTCCGCCAGACTATGACCTCTTCAGGAACATATCCCATTGGTCTCTCTCAAGAGACTTTCCCTACCTGGCTGCCCACCGCCAATAGCCCTAAATTTGCGAACACATCTATTTCTCTTCCTTCTGCTTGTTTGTTTTCTGCACTGGACTGATTTTTTTTTTTTTTTATCTCCCTTGCTTGTTCTGATTTCTTCAACTAGGTGTAAGTCCTGTAAGCTTTTGTCCTTACAGAACATAACAAATGATAGGTGGGCACTAACAAGAACTTAAAAAAAATTCAACAGTTTAGCCAGCCTTGGGACACTGTGTGCCTTATAGGATGTACACACTCTGATGCCAGGCCTGAATCCCAGAGTTGGAGGATAAGGACTTATACCCCTGCACTCACACTCCCTTGCATTCTTTGCAGGCAGAAGCCCTGGGCAGCTAAGCAAGAAGCATAGGAGTGGCATGTTCTCAACCTTGCCATGCGAGCCTGGGAGGGAGGCATTCGTTGTAGGACATATTCATGAGTGGGATCCTAGCTAACTTTGCTTAACAAGCTGAGAGAACAAGGAGTCATTGATGGGAGATGTTATCCTGTAAATATGTTTCTCATACTTGTTAATAAAGCACCGTTGGGCCAATGAGATAGCAAGATAGGCGGGACTAGGAGACAAGGAGAAAAGAGGAAGTAGGAGGGAGGAGTCGAGATGTAGACCTGAAAGAAAGAAGATGCCGGCTGTGGCTCCCGGATAAGATAACCATGTGGAAATACTTAGATAAGTAGAAATGGGTTAATAATTAAGGCACAGCTAGCCCGTTAACAATGATAGTCATTGGCCAACAGGATTGTATCAAATACAGAGTCTCTGAGTGTTTGGGCTCACGTGGCGGTGGGACCATGGCGGCAGGACCCGGAGGCCAGCAGGGAGGAACCTGCCGTACCAAGTCATTATCTCTTACGAAATTGGAAGCTCAGCAGTAACCATGTTACCATTGCTCATTTGGAGGAATCTACTGACTTCAGGAGAGAGCAAGAAGTACTGACATACTTAAGTTCAAGATGAAGGACACTTCTAAGATCCAGAGACCAGGCATGCAAAGGAGAATGCCTCCTACTTAGTTTAGTCTGAAGTTATGTATTTGGGCCCTGCATGATGCTAGTGTAGAAATAATACCTTACAAATAATACCAACACTAATGCACTTTATTCACTGTCTATGGTTGGTGTTCCAGGAAATAACAAGGTGGGAAACCAAAGAAATCCCGGGGCTTATTTCTCAGACTGTGTGATGCTTTTAATGTAGCTGAGAGACCTAAATGTTATTCAAATATTACTCAATAATGTTCCCTGGTACTTTCTAGTATTGAATATTTGCTAGAGGCAAATATTCTTTATAAAATCTTTATAAAGATCTCTATAAATACTATCCAATGTACTGTGTTTTTATTTATCCAGCAGTGGTTTAGACATCTATAAAAATTCCTAGAAAGGATGGAGAATGTTAAAGGTATTGTGAGAATGACTTTGGATTTGGGGGCTTTAGTTTCTCATTCCCAGATCTCAAAGATTAGCATCTGTTGAGAATTTAGAAAGTCCATAGCAGCCATGGAGGCTACTGGTTTCTCAATTAGAAGGGCTTGGCTGCTCAGCATGTAGCAATTAATGACACAGAAGCTGGACACATACACCCTGTGTCCTTACCAAGCAGGTAAGCCAGTCACCACCAGACACTGGTGCTGGTGTCCCTCCTCACTGAGGACTTTCATGATGGTGTCAGTGATACTGCTGGGGACTTATGGGTGTTTCCACTTACCAGATTCTTCATGTCCCTATGAACACTGGCTTCTCTGGGCCATAAACTTTCTGTCTGGAAAAAGAAGAAATTAGAGGAACCAGTGGTCTTTTCAAACATGACTCTCAGTGAGACTAGAGTCTAGAAGATCTCAGTAACTGCAGTGTTAGCCATGTGCCCACCATATTCCTGAATGCCGGGCCCCCAGTTACCTCGGCTGAATTGTGATCTTTATTTCCAAGACACACTACAAAACTGATACGACTCAAAGAGTTTAGGAAAGGTAGCCAGAGTCTTGTGTGAGCCCTGTAATTTCAGGGCCTACGGTTCAGGTGCTGGAAGGCTGGACTCTGCACATTCAGCCTTCTTCCTCTTTGATCCCACAGATGCCTCCCAGCACTTTCCAGCTAAGATGGCAGAGGCATGGGTTCTTGTGACCAGCAGCAGAGAGATAGACCTGGGTTGTCACACTTCCATAAACAGCACGGGCAACTCTAGAAGTCAAATCCTCGGAGCCCTAGGTCAGAATTTGTCTAACGCACATAAGAATATTTTGTGGAGTGTGAACACAGTAAAATGTTTAGCATTAATGTCTTTGCATCTGTCTCCCAGTCTTGTATAAAGCAGGTGTTCAGTGAAGGGCTGAACTGAAAGATGACAACATCTTTAGTTTATAGAGTTAGTCAAGGAGAACCACAGAAACCCCCGGGGCTGTCACTGTTGGCCCCTCCCCAGCTGATCCTAATCATTAGCCTTGGACTGGCACCACACAAACTCAGGTGGGGTGGACCACCTACTCTTTGCTTGACATGTGGCTTAGTGGCCCAGACGCTTAATGCGGAATACAGCCAACAGGCTTTATGCAGGCTTTGCTGCTGGTCGGGAAGCACAGAGCTATCTTGTCTAGCAGCATGGAATGTCCCAGGGCACCTGCTTGAAGAAAATTTTCAGACCCACAGTGGCCCTTCATCCAGAAGTTCCAAGTCTAGCAAGGCCCAGAAATTTGGATACATAGCTACACACAACCTTGAAGCTCATCCCACAGAGAACTGACTTTGGACTGGCTTTAGTACTTAGCTCTCAGAATCTTTCGAATCTAGCAAATGCTGTAAGGGTGTAAGATAATGTTCACAATGTATTTCTATGTGAGTTGGGTTTTGGCCTGTTATGTCTGTCTGTTTGAGGGTGGTGGATTCCCTGAAACTAGAGTAACCCAGTTATGAGCTGCCATGTGGGTGCTGGAATTGAACCTGGGTCCTCTGGAAGAGCAGCCAGGTGCTCTTAACCTCTCCAGCCCCTCACAATGTATTTTTAAGGAGAATGAAGATATTAACAGGGTCATGGGAGGGTGGATTGCTTAATGGGAAAACACGGATTTAGTGTGATTAAGACCAGGTTTCAATCCTCAGTCCACCTACCACCTACCAGTAGATGTTAGGAAAAAGAGCGTGGGGGGACTTTAGTGGATTCAATGGCAGGCGAGGGTGACGGAGGCGGAGGAACAAACATGCCAGGCAGACAGGGCTTGAGTGAGAAGTTTTATTAGAAAGGGAATGGACAAGGAGGAAAGAGAAAAGAAGTAAAGAGACACAGAGAGAGGACAGAAGAGAAGAGGGAGACAGGAAAAGTCCTGTCTGCTCCAGGGGAACAGCAGGAAAGAGATGGGAAGAGAGAGGAGCAGGAAATAGAAAAGTAGGCAAAAAGAGAGCAGAAAGAGCCTAAGTGGGCAGAGGTCTTTCTTTTAGAGGGGTCCTTTGCACCTGGGCTGACCAGAGTACTGCCTGAGTGTGACAGGGGCAGGCCAGCATAATGCCTGAATCCTTACAGGAAATATCATAAATACTGTATAGGCTCAGACATACTTCATGTATTATGTGTGAAGTAGATAGAAATACACATATTAGAATTTCAGAGCAAATTTTATGCTTGCTTTTGTTGCTGTTTTGTGGTAAAGGGGATTGAACTCAGTCCTCAAACAAGTCAGACAAGCACTCTGCCATGTCCTAAAGCTGTAATTATCTCTCTATTATCAGTAAGCTTACAAATGGTTTTATGGCTTATCATTTTGTATATAACCAGGTTTATAAATGAGCATATTCACTTCCAGGATGAAAACCAATAAAGTTGTGTTAAAGAGATGCTATGTAAGAATTCTTCACGGCGCTGAAGGATGTTTATATGACGGTTTTAATGTGGACACTGATATGTATGGATAGTATTTGCTGAGCACTTACAAGAGCCACTGTGTAATCCTTACACCCTTGCTGCAGTGAGCCCTCATGAGCACTGTGTAAGGACAGCACTAATCCACCTCTTTAAAGATGGGGATCTAAGGTTCTGAGGGCTGAGATGGAAACCTCTGCACACTCCGTTTCTTCTCTTAGGAGGTGCAAAGGCAAGCATAACTCCTTTTTCCTTAGCACACGTACATAGGTGCTCACAAGTGTACACATAAACATCTGGCTTTCTTCATATGTGTCAGGATGGTGAATTGGCTTTGATTTTTCCTTATACTCATACTCACCTATATTATTTTTCCTTTCCCCTCCCTCCCTTTTATCCCTCCCTGTGTCTTTCTCTTTCTCCCTCTCTTTTTCTCTCCAGCACTGGGAATTGAACAGATTCTTGAGCATGCTAGGCAAGTCCTCTAGTACTGAACCATACCACCAGCCCTTTTATTTCTTATTTTTCTAACATGAAGCTTTACACTCTTTATTTTTTACTCTTAAAAAGACAAAGGGATTTTTAAAATGGAAAAGAAAACTTGCCAGAGAACCCATACGCTATGCACACTTCTTGGAAGCAAAGGGTAGGTTGTTCCAGGGGTATGGGGAGGGGGGGAAATCAGAGGAGCTGCAACACAGCTTCTCAGACTCCCTGTAGCAAGCTGGGCCTTTCTATTCCTTCAGAGTCCTGCTACCCCTGTGTGTGGTAGACCTGAGTAAGAGCCCTGAAGACATTGTTGCAGCTTCTACCTAGCACCCCAGGATCTCTTCTGGCTTAGGGGACCTTGCAGGGTGCAGGCTGAGGAGCATATTCCAAATTCCACCTGCATCAAGGGCAGAGGTGAGTGACTTCATAGCTCTAAGCCCAGTGGCACTGTCTATAACACATATATCCCATGACTGTCATCTCACAGGACTGGGGGCTGACATAGCTAAGGGCCCAGGACAGCACCTGACAGTGACTGCTCTGTACAGTGTTATGATTAGAGCTGACTGTCACTCTGATCATGACAAAATGACCCAGGAAATGTTCTCTTAATGTTATTTTCCCCACCTCTCCTCTTTGAGCTCCTTACTCCAGCTTGGACTTCCTAAGCGCTGGTCCTTTTCCTACCCCAATAACAAGATCTTTTCTTGTTCCTTCTTCTCTAGGAGAACCTTCCAGATAATGATTAGATTCTCCTGGGCAAAACTATTGAATGAGATGAGCAGCTGGAAATGTATCCAAGCATTAAGGATGGCCTCAAATTTGCTTTTCAGGGAGCTCTATGCCCAAAAGAATGACAATGGTGGCTGTCTATGCTCTGAAATATATAGATGTTCCCAGTGAAGAGAACATGGGTCCTGAGAGGACAAAGGTCCCTAGGGAGTATGGATCTCGAAGCTTTACCCGTATTTTTTTGACCCTTCCCAACCCTTCTCTTGAAGCCTATGACTTTGTCGACTTGCTTTTGCATTAATGGAAGCCTGTAGAAGCCTTTGAACCTCTTTTCAATGCCCCATCCACTTTACTATGCCCATAACCTCATCATGGACCGTATTTCCGCAATCTAAGGATTTAAAAAGCCTGCTTGCTTTTGCTAAACAAATGCTTGCCCAGCTGTACTATTGAGCTCGGCACCAATGAGGCCAAGAATGTGCTCGGCTGAGCGCATACAAGGTTTTGTGTCCAATGGTGTCAGAAGAGCAGAAAATAAGCTATTCTTAGTCATCACAGCAAACTTGGGAGCTGCTGACCATAAATGCACTGTTAGCCCATCAAAATGACTAACTGGGATATGAAAGTCAGAAGATACCCAATTTCCAGCTTCGTGGTCTCACTGCCTGAGCAGCGCTCTCTGATGGCTTTATTTATGGTGCTGTCCCTCCTGATTTGCCCAATTCTAAATAAATCATCACCAGTCTCGCTGACCCACATCCCATTTCTTACTACCCATCTTCAGTCTGTCTCTCTTGAGTCTAAATGCAAGTGCAGTAAAAACCACTGTGAATCCTTTAGGGTACTTCTCACCAATTAAAAGTGGCATATTAAATTTCTGAAAACCTTTGTAATCTGCAGTATAAAATCACATTTTATGGTAGCAGATAATTTAGAATCCATAAACTAATTAAATGCAGTGAATGACAAGTGTATTCTCTAGATAAATGATAGATCAGTCACAGATAATGTACAAATGTAAGAGACTGGAACCGTTAGAAAAAGAAGGGAAAACTGAGTCACAAACGTTGGTCCTTTTACATACATGATTGATTGTATTAACTATGTAATGGAGTTGACTGCTGCATCTTTCTGCCTCCAGATCTCCAGGAACTATGGGTATGGCTTCTTCTGCCATGAAGGGAGTCAACATCCCCCTCTATACTGCTGTATACCATGACACTCCTGCATGTAGACAGGATACAAAGTCTCTGTTTCTTCCTCATGTCTCCAGACAAAGGGACCACAGCTACTGAGTGAGAAAGCTTCCAAACAAAAGATGTCAAAAGTACAACTGAGAAAGTGCCCCTTCATAGCCCAGAAGTGTTTGGATCTTGGACCAGTCATATGACTCATGGTGATCTATCTTGGCATGGAGAAGGATTCGGAGACTGTATAAGAATGAATGCAGTGATCAGCCAGAGACATGTGGGGGTAGGGAGGCATAGTGTTAGCATGACTGAGCCCAGACCCTCATTTAAGAAGAGAGGAAGGAGGCTAGGACTGTGAGGCAGGTCAAACTCAAGGGAGAGAAGCCCATAGCATGTGCAAGGTGCTAAGTTCCATGAATGAATAAATGTGTGTGTGTGTGTGTGTGTGTGTGTGTGTGTGTGTGTGTGTGAGTGTGTGTGTGTGTGTGTGTGTGTAGTCTGGCATAGAACACTTGAATGGAATCCATGATACTCTGAGATCAGGTCTCAACACACATACATATACATGAAGATAAAGAAGAAGAGGGGAGAAGGGGGGAGAAGAAGGATGGGGGAGTCAGACACAAGGAACAGAATTGATTCCCCAAGATCAGAAAGGGGGGAATCAGACTTGTGACAAGAATACAAAGCCTACAACATTGGTCCTCTGAGTTCCCAGCTGATCCCAAGGCAATTTTCAAAGTCCTGAGAGACATGAAGGTTGCATGGTTTATATTTGTAGGACCATGCTGAATCGATGATCCCCATACTTACTTCTATGAAGAGAGGCATCCTTTGTGGCCAGAACCAAAACTCCACTGAGACCACCTAGTGGCCTCGATGTGGCTTGAACAGACAGATGGCAAAGGTCAAATGCAGCTATGCCAAGAGGGCTTCTGAAGAACAATTAGAGTAAAAGAGATGGTGAAAATGTAGGGAAATTATTAGGAGCCAGAGAAGCTGGAAGCATGGCTTCACTTGTTTCTCAGTCCTTCATTTCCAACACAAAGAGAGGATGGCATGAGCCTTCCCTTCCTGCTTGCCAAGCTCAAATGCACATGACAGGTAAGCTCAGACACTGTGGCATTGGGTGGCATTCTGCTTAGACATGGGTAATTAACTCCAGGCAGAAAGCTTCATGGCAAATGTGTCCATGGGAACCCTTCATCTGATGGCAGGGATAACCCAGACTACCTTACACAAAGAAAGGGTTTTGTATAGTTCATTAAACTAAAATGTCACTGTTAGAGATCATTTCAGGCATAGTTGGATCCAGGAATTCCAAACTTCGTTACTGGATCTGGGATTTCTCCTCCGTATTTGAATAATTTTCCTTTCATTGACTCCATTTTCTGGCTGATCTGCCACATGGGCCATAACCTGTTAGCTACGGGTTTGACTCTGCTGACCTTCAAGTCCATCAGCATGAACAAGAGCTTATCTCTAGTCATTCCACCAAATGTCCAGTTCTGAGTCTCACTCTGACCCGAATTCTATGCCTACCCCAGGAGCGGTTACAGGTACACATGCTGATGTCTGGGGAAAACCTGCCTGTGATGGAGCAAAAAGGTTGGGTGGGGGCTGGGAGAAGCAGAATCTAGGAGAGGCTAGAAATAGGCCCAGCCCACGGGTGTGCATCACAGCCTCATTGTCTGAGGTCCAGAAATACTTAGTAGTTTACTCTGGAGGCCCACAGTAGTGCTCAGGACTGGTGGAAAGATGCCATAGGACAGCAACTGCAGGGGCACGTGGCTGGTCACACGTGTGAAAGAACTGAAGTCCTTGTTCCCCTGGAAAGGAACTAGGTCCAAGCCCCTGTCCCTGAAAGCCACTAGCATGGAAACCTCACTTCCCTGTGAGCTTAGATTGCTTCCATGACCCCTGTCCAACCTCATACTACAAAAGCCAGGTCTGACTGTTATCTTGCCTGTCCGGTGGTTCTGACTTCAGACTATGTCAGCCTGAGGATACTCAGCAGACCCTGCCTTCCTCCCTGAAGCTGGATACTTACTAGCCTTCTGAGGAGCTCGGTCCTGTTATTGGGCCATTGTGCTAGAATAGAGAGGCCACCATTAACGAGCAGAGGCCATTGTTGTGCTGGGGACATCCCAGCCAAAGTACTTCTGTTTAAACCTCATGCAGTTATAGGCAGCAAAAGAGGAAACTGAGGCACAAGGCATATATTACCTAGCTGCAGGCCTCAGGGACAGGAAGCAGGAGAGTTGGGCTTCAGAACCAAGCAGTCTGCCCCCTAGGTACCTTTCAGCATCAGTCAAGGCCACTGGCAAGAGATGCAGTCTGGCCTGTGGGCCAGAGCAGGGCTGACCTATGTACTCTCCCTGCTCTTGGGCCCTCCCAGGACTGGTTTTTGTTGGCTCCTCATTCTTCATGCTGCTACTTTTTAGCCATGTTACTGATGAGAAAACAGCTTAGTAAAATCAATGGTTTTAAATTATACCTTTATGTACCAAGGATTCAAAACAAGCTACAAAACAGAATACCTTCCCATGACAAAAAATCAATCTTGCTGATGCCACTGTTCCTCGGGCCGGCCTCCCTCCCCGCCCCCACTCCCCTCTAGCTCAAGACTCTCCTCTTGCATCTGCTGCTTTGTGTCGACTTTCTACAGGTTTCTTGTTCAGGAGACTCGTTTTATCTAAAAGGTCAATTCTTCCAGCGGGGCACCAAGCAGAATTGAATATAATTATCCCAATCTCTAGCGTGTAGAATTCATGCTTGAATTCATTCAAAAAATAGCATGCAGTATAATTAACTGAGAGTCCGACCAAACCTATTGAGAAAGCCTCAGGTATCATACAGTTCCCCTTACAATAGAACATTTTCATTTAAGGACATTGTACGTATTAACCCAAGTCAGCATCCAATTACTCTGTGAATAAGTGAATTCTCTGTTCCAGGAATGTAATTTGAAAATGTTGTCATGCAATCTGAGGCAAAAGGTCCTTTTTCATTAATCTAACTCTCATTAAAGTGGAAGCCTGCAGGTTATTTCAAATCCATTAGTTTTAAATACAGGTGATTACAATCCTATTGCACATAAGACAACAGATGTGTCTATCAAGAAATATTGGGACGTTGCGAGGGATGGGACTGGTCGGTGGCTGGGCTGTCATGCTGCCGGTGAGAATCACTGGTGGATGAAGAAATGGGAATCTCTTGTTAAATCCCCCAGGGAGAAAACCAACAAGGCGGGTGAGGGAGGATGTATTGGGAGGGGGAGCTCCACCCCCTTTTCTCAAACTGCCTCTTGGGTGTATTTTCCACGCATTTACGTTTGGGGATTCGAGAATGAGAGGTTCATTAGTTTTGACTTCTATTTTTAATTTTGTTTTGAGACAGGGTCTTACTGTGCAGACCTGGCTGCCCTGGAACCTGCCTTGTAGACCGGACAAACCTCAAACTCACAAAAATCTGTCTCAGTCTCCCGTGTTGAGATTAAACGCATGTAACAGTCCATTCTGCTCTCTTTGTTTTTATTTTTTGAGTCAAGTTGTCCTTGAACCTATGCTCCTCCTGTGTCAGCCTCCAGAGGGCTGAATTTCAGGTGTGCTCATACCCTGAGTCAGGTGTTTTGTTGTTGTTGAAACAGGGTCTCTCTAAGTAGCTCTGGCAATCCTGGAACTCAGTATGTGGACAAGAATAGCTTCAAACTTAGAGATCCATCTGCCTCTGCCATCCAAGTGCTGGGAGTAAAGGTGTGTCCTATTGCTCCTGGCACTGAATCAGTCTTAATTCTATAGAAGTCAGCAATGGTGTGGAATAACCTTTTTGTATACTGTGAAGATGTGTCTTTGTCAATGCACCTTTTGATTGGTTTTATGAAGAGCTGAATGGCCAATAGCTAGACAGGAAGAGGCTAGGCGGGACTTCTGGGTAGAGAGTGAAAAAGAAGAGATGAATCTAGGCACCATAGAGACTCCAGAGGACACAGAGAGCAAACAGGGAGTGCAAGATGGAATAGAGGTAAAAAGCCAAGATGCAAAATGTAGATCAATGGAAATGGGTTAATTTAAGGTATGAGAGCTAATGGTTGTTATAAGATCAACCTAAAGTTGTCCTCTAATCTCCAGTAACACACTGGCACACATGTGCACCCATCATACATGTGAACTCACACACACACAAACACACATACACACACAAAAAATAAATTTTAAAAGAAAGGAGAGAAAGAGGCAGAAGGAAAAAAAGGGAGGGGAAGGAGAGAGGGAGGGAGGGAAGGAAGGAAGGAGGGAGGCAGGGAGGGAAGGAGGGAAGGAAGCAAGGAGGCAGGGAGGGACGGAAGAGAGGAAGGAAGATAGGAAAGAAAATCTCTTGCATACCTAGGAAATAATGGGCCTCCATTAAGCAGGAGATTCGTTAAGCAACTGGTCTTGCTGTTACTCGGGCAGGGGGACAGAAGAGCAGCAGCCATACATTTCCTAAAGCACACTCTGACAGGAAGCCCTGAAAGCCTGGGAGAGACGTCCAGCCTTCCACCTAGCTAAACCCTGCTGTAGTTTCCCACTGCGCACAGGCCTATCTACCAGCAAGCAGGCACGCCAGGGACCACAGCTCAGCCTTGCCTCTCCCTTCAACCTTCATAGCTTCACCTTCCCTGGAGTCTCTAGATGCACTCTGGTACCTCTGTAGTCTTCTCTCCTCTGGGTGTCCCTCTTCCAGCTCTCTGTGACCTTTTCTTCTTTCTGTCTCATCTGGGTCACAACTTCACAGTTGTGACTCCTTAACAATGCTTCCTAAGGTGGTTCCAAGGCCCAGCTACTTCCTGTTTGTTTCCTTGAAACCCTCAGCCTTCTGGGATATTGTTTGTTCAGGTAGGTTTTATCTCTATCCTTTTTAAATTATCAATGACAGGAAGGAAACTTCCTGCCAATTGTATTTATTACACAATCCACTGTACTCACCCGGAGTCTGTTGTACAGGTGTTCAGTAAATACTAGGTGAATAAGAGGAAAAAAGAGAATGAATGAGTAAGCGAGGTTCTGGAAGCTGAGACTTGCTTAGCAACTGTCAGGTAGAGACAATGGCTACTGTGTTATTTTCAAATTAGTCTGGAGCATGGAGTCAGTGTCTTCAGAATGGTGTTGGTTTCTGCTGTCTGGTTCCCCTCATCCTTCAGCAGTCAGGCCAATCTTAGAGGTGAGCAGAAATGATGTCTTTAGAGGCAATATGGCCCAGAGTCCTGGGGTGTGGCTCTCACCTGGCCAACAAATACTGAATACAAGATACACACCACCCATACCTACTTAACCTCACTGCCACCTTGAGCATCCTCCCCCCAGCCCCTGCCCCGGCCTGCTCTGGCCTCCTCGTAGACTTTAAACTTGTGATCTTCCTGCCTTTCCAGACCTTTCCTCTAAATAATTTGTATTCAATAAGCTTCCACCTATAAAATATGTGTGACTGATTGTTTTGCCCAGGACTGAGTGTCTAGGAACCATACATTATCAATTGCCACCAAACCTGGAAAAAAAAAATCCACTTGAGACTGTGTACATAGCAGTGGACCCTTCCCAGGTTTTAGGGTTCTAACTCTTCTGATACCCCACAGAAACCTTCCAGGTCAAAGCCCAGGGGCACTAAGTGGCTTCAGAGAAGGGAAATTGTTGATAATGCTTATCTTGGAGAGGGAAGACTCAAACTGGAACGCAGGTCTTTGGTGGAGACATGGTAATGCCCCAGCCATGGCTACTCTTTGAAACTCCAGTGTAAATCACTTTGGCATTCTTGGGAACTCACTCACAATTCCCTGGAACAAGAAGTATCGGATGAGGGTGGCTTTATTGAGCATCACAGAAGTGTCTCATCACCCTTGGAGAAAGCAGTCTGCACCACTAACTTTCCATCCTTCCAACTTTCTATCCCAAGCAGCGGCCACTTGGAGGCAGTTCCAAGGAAGGACCACTGCTTGCCTGAAGTTCTCCCTGAGCATGCCAGCTCTTGCTTCTCTCTCCACGCACCAAAGGCCCCTGCGGTCAACCAGATCCTTCCTGTCAGTTCTCTCGCAGTTCCCAAGTTGCCTGCATCCTCCTTAACCACAGTAAAAGCATTGTGAACTAGGCTTGGTCAATCTGACTGTGTGACAGCGATTCCTTTTACACATCCATGGTTTGAAGTAGACAGAGTATACCACAATCCTCCCCAAATCCTCACCTTATACCAGCGAAGCTAGCAGCCCTAGGACTCTAATTAGCTACTTGTGACCAAGGAGGAACTGAAGCAGATGACAAGCCTCCCAGAGGAGTGACCCAAACCTGCACCTGAAGTCAGTTCTCCTCATGGCAAGAGTCTCCCAAAACACATCAGGCTCAGTTTTCTCACAGATTGTTTTCCCAAACCAGGCTTTGTTCTCTGAGACTTCCAACTCGCCCCTTCTTCTGGACAGTCATTTGACATCCTCCCCTCCCAGTGCTGAGCCCCACATCCTCCCAGTCTGTTAAGTTGCACTTGGAGTAATGCTCCCAGAGCAGGGGTTGGTTGCTTGAAGGAACAGTGCAGAGAAGAATGGGAATTGGCGCCCCTGCTTCTTCAACAGCTCCCCAGCTGGGCACCATGGATCTCTATGAGCTGAAAGCCCATAACTTCCCATCTCCACACCTGACCAGGAGCTAGACTTGCCTCGGCTTGATTGTCACACCATAGTTAGCCTAGTGTTTAGGGATGGGTTCCCAGGCTACCAAAGAAGAGAAAACTCACAGAGAAGGATACCCACCAACCCTTTCCCCTTGGCCTCCTTCAGCAATAACAGGAGGCTCATTCCCCCAGGGTGTCCAGCCAAAAAAGCGAGCCTAGACTGCTCTGATAGGCACCATCTTGGCAAAAGGAAGTGATAAGGAAAAGCAACCAGCGTCCTGAAGACGGCTGCTATGTTCAGAACCGCCCCTCCCTCATACATGTTGATATATAATCTCCACTGTAACAGTATTGAGAGATGGACCTTTACTGGTGATTGGGTCATGGACCGCCCCTCAATGGGTAGATTAGGACCATTGTGGAGGAAGCAGCTTAATCAGTGGGCACAGCAGGTTTGTTATATCTGCCTTCTTGCCCACTGCCCCCGGGGAACTCAGGTGCACAGGTTTGATCTCCCACCTTGTTACATCACAGCACAGAGCCCTGGAGAGATGTCAGTGCCATGCTCTTGGACTTCCCAGCCTCTAGAACTGTGAACCAAATAGACATGCTTCTAGAGCTCTTCGGAAATATTGCTACTTTGGAAGCACTTAGGGTTCTACTTACTATAAACACACTTAAAAGAAAGTGATTCATTGGGCTTAGTGTTTCTGACAGAGTCCATGGGGCAGAGAAAAGGTATGGCAGCAGGGACAACTGGACACTCACATATTGAACAGCAAATCAGGAGGAGAGAACATTAAGTCAACAGCAAGTGTCTTCTGATTCCTCAAAGCCAGCCCCCAGGTGGCACACCTCCTCCAGCAAGGACATACCTCCTAATCCTTCCCAAACAATCACTACCTGGAGACTAAGTATTCAGGTCCTGAGACTTATGGAGGACACATCATTCAAGCCACCACACAAGAGCAGCTGCAGCCTTAGACAACCTTGACTTCCTCATCTTTTGCATTACCTGCTCTATGATGTGTCTGACTCATAAATCTATAGCATCTTCGTACAGAATGGGTGAGCATTCTTAGCAATTCTTGCACTTTAGATTTTTAATTTTAATTTTTAAGATGTGTGTTCAGTATTGTGTACTATGTATTCCACATAAATACCTGCATTTATGCATAAGAAAAAAACTGACATGATCCATTTACCATCGCTGAGGAGAGAGACCCCAGTTCTGCTCCTCTGCTTTCTGGGTTCAGACTGTGAGACGATGTGAACGCTTCCCTTTAAGCCTTGTCTTTTTCCCACAGTATCTCATGGCATTTCTGAGGAAGTGGACTGTAATTCTCCTTGTTTACAACTGGGATACAGAGATGAAAAATGTACTCAGTGTCACAGAGCTACCAAATGAAGCAAAACATTTCACACGCAGAGCCTGACCATTTACAAAGTCTAGAAAATCTTACTTTTTAAAGAAGTTTACTTTTGAATTGTTTTGGTCAGGAGAGGATTGGGAACCTGTGTAGGTTTATCTTCTCAGACTAGAAGGCTGTGGCTGTCCTCTCCTGTTCTCTACTCTGCTGGGCTGATTATCCCAGAGGGATGGTGATTATCTCTTTCCTCTGAAGTCCCAGAGCAGCAGGTCCACAGACAGACAGAACAACAGCCAGGGATGAAGGACGGGCGAATGGAAGCTGCTGTTGTGGGGACAGAAATTCAGTTAGGAGTCATGATAAAACTCTGGTGCTGAAACCGGGTGGTGGTGGCACACCCCTTTAACCCCAGAACTTGGGAGGCAGAGGCAGATGGATCTCTGTGAGTTTGAGGCCAGTCTGGTCTATAGAGCTAGTTCCAAGACAGGAAAGGCTACACAAAGAAACTGCCTTCAAAAAACAAACAAAACAATAACAAAAACCAAACCAAACCAAAAATAGTAAATAGTAATAATAATAATAATAATAATAATAATAATAATGAAATAAAATTCTGGTGCTGGATCATGGTGGTGGCTGTGCAACAGCTCGATGTCCCCAATGCTACTGAGCTGTGCACACGAAATCAGAAAGCTCTATAGCATGCACATCATCAAAAAAAAATTTCCAATTCTTAAAACTTGACCATAACACTATGATTACATGAAGTTATATTTTTTAACAGAATTTAAAAATACTTCAGTACTCACTCAGGCAGCATATACACTAAAACTGAAACAATACATAGATTACCCTGGCCCTGTGCAAGGATGATGTACAAATTCATAAAATTCATAAAACATTAAATATTGTTGAACAATACTCAAACTGTTAATTAAAGAGGACTAAGGAAACAACACAAAATCAACAAAATGACAGAAGTTAATGTACACCTTTCAATAACATCAATGGTTATCAGTGGCCTCAATCCCTATGAATAAAAATACATAGACTTGCACAGTGGACACATACACAATGGAATAGTACGCAACTATAAAGAAAAATGAAAATTTCAGGGAAAAGAATGGAAGTGGAAAAGAATATTCTGAGTGAGATACCCCAGGCCCCAATATTCTCTCTCATTTGAGGACCTTAGCTTCAACTTTAGTTCATAGAACACCAGTGGGAGCCAGAAGGCCAGGAAGAGGGGAGAAGGTTATCATAAATGGGGAGTGAGGTGGTAAAAAAGAAAGTGAAGAAGGGGGACACTATGGGTGGAAATGTTGAGGCAGGGAAGGAGGCGGAGTCAGGGGTTGGGGAGATGAAGACGTGGGATAAAGGGAGTCTAATATAAGTACACCCACCTGTGCAATAGTGGCTTGGCTGTTGTGGGGACGACCAACTGGCCCCTGATTGGATTCAAGGCCGGCCACGCAGGAAGTTGGGAACTGATACTTTCAGGCTGGCTAGCAACTCAGGTCTGGAGAAGTCATTCAGACCATTTGGAAAACGTATTTCTGATGACTAACCAAGCTGACATAGTAGCACACTGGCTTCTAAACACCTGTGCCTGTTCCTGTAGGCAAGAGCTGCCCTTAACCTTCTCTCCTCATGATGAACAGTGGCCACTAGAGATTCAAGGCGGTCCAAGGTTCAGAGAATAATAACAGATGTGAGTCTAGCCCTAAACAAGTCATTCATCTCACCTCCTCGAAGAAGAAGGGGCAGGAGTGCATAGGAGTCAGAAGATGAGGGAGGTGTTCTCTAGGTCCACACAATCATTGCAATCATTGACTAACAACAACTGTAGTTACCTGCCCTGGGGCCAGACAAACCCACTCTATCAATAACTGCTCACAGAACGGGGAAGGACTCTGGGAGCCTACCTTTGACCTCTGAATTTATTGGCTATTAATAGATTCTGGGAAAGGGGAAAATCATTGCCTTTAGTTGTTTACCCTCGGCTGACGTCACTGGGCTCCAACACACAGCTCCAAACTCGTGGTTGCCTGGATGATCCTGGTTAATCTCAGTGGGTCACAAAAACGAGACAAATAGACATGAACATTGGAGAGATATGTGGGGAAGTCAGGAGCAGAGAGGGGTGATTAGAAGGTGAGGGGTGAGAATGCTCAGTATGTGTAACATACATGTGCAAAACTGTAAAAGTGAAAATAAGTAAATGAGATAATTTAACTTCAAAACAAGCACAAAGCAAATAAAACAAAAATAAGGATTGTTTTAGCTACTTTCGGTTTCCTAACAAATCATATCAAGACTTTGTAGCTTAAAACAATAAATTCTTATTGTCAACTAGTTTTACTACCCTTCTGGCTTGAGACAGCGACTGTGGAGGCAGTCTTCTGAGATGGCTGCCCCTCCCTCCCCCGGGGTGTGAGTGCATGCCCCTGTAAGGTTCCTCCTACAGTCTTGGTAGTTGGATCCCAGGAGTGAGCTGTATGACAGAGCACGTAGAACCAGCAGTCCTCCTAAACCTAGGCCCGCAAGTTGCAGCTGTCCCTGAAGTCCATCTAGTTTTAAAGAAGCGAGAGGCTGCAGGAACATATGCTCCTCTCAAAGGAGGAGGAGAGTCAGCAGTCTGTATGGTTGCTTTGAGCCCACTTAAAGCGGCTGAAAACCGATGACAAGATGGTATGGGCCTGAATGAGGAAAGTATGGTTACAGAGAGTTCTCTCTTTTCATTTGTAGTCATGGGTTGGAGTGGGGTGGGGGCACACTGGTTGATCCAGTACTGACTGCTCTGGTCCTCTCCTCAACAGTGTCAAAGCATCTGACCACACACAGCTGTACACTCTTCAAAGTCCTGGGTTATAACACATTTATCTAATGTTGAAACTGCTGAGATTCGTGTTAACTTTCTTAGATGACTCAGAAGCCTGCAGCTTCCTGTGGGGCCCGGGGTCACCACCAGTGACATCCATTATCATTTCGCTGGTCCCACACCCCAAGGCTGGTCGACAGAATGCCAAAGAGATAAACCACTTTTACTGTAATTCACCCTCTGAAAAAATGGGATTTACCAAGCAAATTAAGAGGGCGAAGAAACTTACAGGGGTGACATTTAGCCTACTCAAGACACCAAACTTTTCAAGCACTTTAGAGCCGCGATTTACATACAATTACAGGAATGCCTCATTTATCTACGCCTGCCAGGAGGAGCAGTTTCATATGAGTGAATTTTCCAGATAATGGTGGCTTCCCCTAGAAGCACTGAGCCATTTAAACCAGACTGGCAGAAATCTCCCCCAAATAGATATGCAGCATCTAGAATATCCAGACTGCCCACTGCCATCAGCCATAGCATCTGAGCCAGGCCCAAGTTCTCAAGGCAGCTTGCCATTATGCAGGTTGCTAAATTGTATCTTATGTCACCAATATCACCCATCCAATGTGTACCCACTGACCACCTACTTCCTGCCGTGGCCCCATATTTTTGTTTGTTAAAGATCTGTGTATTTAGCCAGGCGTTGGTTGTGTACGCCTTTAGTTCCAGCACTCGGGAAACAGAGGCAGGTGGATCTCTGTGAGTTCGAGGCCAGCCTGGTCTACAAGAGCGAGTTCTGGGATAGGCTCCAAAGCCATAGAGAAACCCTGTCTCAAAAAAAAAAAACAAAAACAAAGACGACAACAACAACAACAACAACCCCAAAACAAAGATCTGTGTATTTGTGGGGTTTGTGTATGAGTAGGTATGAATGAATATCTGAGCATCACATATGTGCAGTGCCCATGGAGGCCGGAAGAGGGTGTCAGATCCTCTGGAATAGATGGCTCTGAGTAGCCACGTGGGTGCTGAGACTCTAACCCACACTGCAGAAGCAGCCAGTGTATGAACCCACATGCATGTGAGTGTGTGTGTGAAGGCCCTAAGCTGCCAGTTGATGCGGATGCCTTCCTCCTGCATTTCCACCTTTATTTATTGAATCAGGGCCTCTCAACTAAACCCGGTTCACTTAGTCCACTAGTCCACATAGCCAACTTCTGGGAGGGTTTCCTATCTTCCCTCCGTACTTGGATCACAGGCAGCTGTCACACCTCCCAGCTTTTACTGGGCTTCTGAGGACCTGAACTGCACGTCTCACACTTGTAGGACAAGTGTTTGTCCATGGAATAATCTCCCCGGGCCAGCCTGTCATATAGGGGCATGCTGTATCAACCTGGTAACATCCCTTTTGTGTATCTACGTTCTACCCAGATGTAAGCAGGGCAATGCTGAGGAACTTTCTCGTTCTTGCTTTTCCACTAAGAGTCATGTCTTTAAGATGGTTTGTCCTGCTCTTAACACTGTCTTGCTTTGCCTCCAGATCTGTAGCAGTTTCTCTTCCGGTTGCTCTGGGGATAGGCAGTCAGACCACCTTGCCTCAGAAGCCCTGATCACCTATGCATCCAGAAGGACAAGGCCTCAGAGGACATGTGACCTTCAGTCACCTTAGCAGACTGCCCTCATGGGTGCCAATGTCACCCTACAGTCACCAATAGATTACAAGAAGTCCCCTAGGGCTGGAGAAATTGCTCAGTTGGCAAACGACCCTTCTGTCAAATCGGAGAACCTGAGTTCCATCCCGGGGATCCACTTGGCAGGAGTGAAACCACCCCCACAGTTGGTCCTCCACCCTCCACACCTGCACTGTGGCACATGCACCCAGGTGTGCTCCCTAGAAGATCTGATTTCCTGTACCTTGCCTTTTCCTAAGCCAAACTCCAGAAGGACAGCGTGACAGCTCACAACACATGTGCTTAAATAAAATAAATAAATAAAACAAAACAGCAACAGCCCCATGGTGGGACTCATCCCATTGCTGCTCTGTGATAGCCAACACTTGATGTTTACACCTTTTTTTCTTTCTCACTCTGGTGAGTGTGAAATGTGACTTTTTTGCTTACTTTTTTGTTTGTTTGGCCAGTGGCTCAGAGTTCCATCATGCCTATGGTCTGGCAGGCTGTATGGGTTGCATATCCATTTTCCTCTTAGTCTGTCACCTGTTGTTAACTGCCTGTGTACACGAAGGTGCTGGGTTTGGGTGTAGCTGTTCATCCCAAACAGATTCCCACCTGGGTCTGTCCCCTTTAGGCTTCCTCTCTGCTGACCTCTTTCCTACCATGCCCTGAAATCACAAGGAAAACTGGGCTTTTCCTATAGCCAGGCCACTTCGTGCTTGCATTATTTCTGTTTAGCATTCATGGCTTCCTATCATTTCCTATGTGTGTCCTTATGGCTTCCTCTATCCCTGGTGGGTGGAAAGGGCTGGAAGGTGGGTTTTAACTCTGCTGCCTTCCTACTCCCAAGTAGGCAACACAGTCACACAACAAATGCTCAGTGGGTGCCTCCCACATTGATTCCCTTGGCTAAGTATCTTCTAGTGCTGGAGGAGTGGTCATGTTTTTGACCGTCTATGGAGATGTGCTGATGCCAGCAAAAACTCCATGGGCAAGACCAGTGAGATTCTCCCATTAGTCAAAGGCAGAATTTATTCGCCGATCCAAGGTTTTAGACTCAACTATTCTCCATGGAGCTCTCTCACTCATACATGAGAGAACTGAAAATGGATGATAGAGAAGCTTCTGGGTCTTTACTCCGATAACTGGGGGGTGTTTGACTGCATCCCATCACGTGCACCTGCCTGTGTGTATTCCTGGTCACCCATCACCACTGAATAGCAAAACACTACAGAACAGTGCTGAAAGCAATGATGATGGTGTGTGGCCTGCCATCTCCTGCACGGGGAGGTCAGGGTGGGAAGTGGGCTGGTTTGTGCTGCTGTCACCTAGCATAGAAGCTGGAATCAGCTTGGTGGCTTCTACACTCATATGCCTGCCACCTATGATCCATGAGCAGGACTAAAACCTGGAGCTTTGGGGTAACTCTTTGTCTAGCTGGTCTCTGTAGTGTGGAAGCTACATAGCAACTGGTCCACAAAGCTGCTCAGGAATATAGAGGTACAGAGGAAAAGAAGCTAGCCCCTGAAGCCTTCCATTACCAGGGCTGCAAAAGTGCTACCCAGGTTCAAGGGCAAGAGAAAGACCATTTTTAGACAGTGAGTGACAAAATGTGGTAGACTGTGGGACTTGAGGAATTACTACGGCTCTCATTGGAGATACAATTGCCTGTACCTCCTAAGCCAAGTCCCAGAGGGAGTTGTGACAGCATGGGCTGAAGTTCTAGTCTGCTCAGGGAGGAGGCTGAGTCATGCCCATGAACTTCAAATCTGTTTGGAGTAACTTTTATCTCACAAAATCCTCCTTTCGAAACTAAAATAAGAAGCAGATAACAATGAAGATAGCCAAAAGCTGAACCTCTTAGCCTTCCCTCTCTGCAATGGAGCTGGGCCCACTCCCAGGCGGGGGCCCTGTCTGCCTTGACAGTTGCCTAGCTCAAGTAGGAATGCAAGGCTCAGGACTAGAGTTTCCCCTTGGCTCTTCAGCTTGTGCCTCTTCCTGCTTGCCTCCCATTGGTTAGCCAGCAGCTGACTGATAGAATTTAGCAGAGATAGATTGGGGAAGTCACCCTCCTAGCAGGAGCGAAGAATAATGGTACCCGGGAGGGACAGGTAGGCAAAAAGGGAACAAACCCACGCAATTTTCAGCCATCTCCATTGTCCATTACTTTGTTCCCTTAAATAAACAAATAACCCCCAGGCAATCAGCAGCCAGCAGCCAGCAGCTGCAGGAATGATTTCCTTTCTGTACACTCAAGGCCAATCAATGATCCTTAATCGAAAGCCACAGGCCTAGACTAGTCCCCACAAGTAGCTCCCTAGCTTTCTAGACATCGGCTTGTCACAGCCTCTCCTACCCTGCAGAAGTTCTAAAGAGGGGAGGTCAAGAGATGGAGCCAGCCCTGCCCAATGACCGGGGAATGTTCTAGAAGAGCAAGCAGATGGACCAGCTGGCTGTAATAGACAGGAAGATGGGAATAACTTCCCTTTGCCCTAGTCAGCTGTCCCGGCCATCAGGGTAGAAGAGGAAGAATGTGCCCGGATCCTAATCTCTACAGTCTGTTCTTATCCTTGCAAGAGTCCAAAGAAAAAGTCACAAAAGGAATGACTGGGCTCCATGTTGACTCTTAGGCCAGATAATGAGAAAATGAACACCATAGGTGTCCAGAGCCCACCAGGGAATGATGGCTGTGCTCCTCACTTCAACTGTGCCCAAAATATATACACCGAGAGCATGCCTTGGATAGCATTTTAGGTTGCATTTTCCTAGATGCATGCTTGGGCTACTGTAGCCATTTTGGATTATGTGCTCAGGGATCGACAGAGCAGTGGAGATGCTGGGGTAGGAGAATATGCTTCCAGATATTCAGGCAGAAGCTACAGATAATGCCATTTTACCTGCCACAGCCAGAGAAGTTGATGCTATATGGCCCAGCAAGCCTGGGGTCTATGCCACTTCCTCAGTGCCATCATGGTTTAGGCCATATTTAATACTGTGTACGCTGTGTATGTTTTTTCACTGAATTGACTCACTTTGATTAGAAAGAAAGGAACACATTTGCTTTACAGAAAAAGTTGTATCACTGCCTGATCTAGAAGCCCAATATTGCAGGCCATAAATAGACTCTGCCTATAAAAATCAGCACAATGGGAGTTCATGGTAGATTAGACACAAACCTTTTAGTCTGCTCATTTTTGAAACCTTCCTAAGGTGACAGTTAAAGGACCAAAAACAAAAAGGCATAAGCCCATGGAACCAAAAGGAACAGAGGAGACAGATAGCAAATGACAGATGTCAAGAAAATTTGGGGGACTAGGAAAAAATGGGTTCAGATCAATTGAAACCTAGATGTGGGGACAAAGAGGCAGAAATGAACTGGGCAGTGAAGTGGTGTTGTGGAGGCCCTGGGAAGAGGGGAGTTCAGGTAGGGCTGAACCCAGGAGCACAGCAGAAAGTCCTAGTTAGAATCTGCCAGCTCCTTAGCTTTCCTTTCCCACCACCCACAAACAGAGACCCACACTTCCCCTCCCCAGAAGACGATAGGTTGTTTACTCCACAAAGGCAGCAGTCTTTCTGCCATGGACAGCATTTTGTCACACACACACACACACACACACACACATACACACACACACACACACACTTAAAACTAAGTGGCTAGCAAATCCATGGTGTCCTGAATGTCACAGTATTTAGGCAGTGAGAGGTTGACCTAGTGATAGAAAATGCTGATGCCAAAGACACTTGGGACACTTTAAATTGTGCTAGAAACACAGAACTATAAAAAGGAACACAGACAAAACAACAACACAACAAACAAGCAAATACCAAAAATGACAACAAAAAGTCAAAAGAGCTGAAAGAGAAAAAGATAAGAAAAGGAGTAGAACCAGAGAGATGGCCCAATAGTTAGGAGCATTTGCTACTCTTTCAGAAGACTTAGGTTTGGTTCCCAGCATCCACTTGGTGGCTCACAACCACCAAGTAACTTTAGTTCCAAGGGACCTGATGTCCTCTTTTGATCTCCTTGGGTTTCAGACATACACATACCCATACATGCATCCAGGCAAGACACTCATATACATTAAATAAAATAATTCTACACATATTTTAAAAAGGAGTAAGTGAATTGTTTCAGAGCAATCATCTTATCAATAGACATCCTAGGAGGGAAATGGGTATGCAGACAGATGGAAATCAGCAGAGGAATAACACAAGAAAATCTTCCAGACACTGGGGACTTGGGTATTCTGAATAAAGGGGCCTACTGAATGCATAATGGAAGGAATGACAATCAATCACACCAAATGACATCACCACAAATAGAGAGAGAAGCCTAAAGTCTTCTGAAGATGAAACCAAAAGCAATAACAACATCAACAAAAAATCTGGGTCCGTGTGTACAGAATTAACAGTGAGGCACGGGCCTTCTGAGCAGCACTGAAAACCAAGTGAAGAAAGCCATTGTTTTCTACTTGGCAGAGAACATTGCTGTAACATTTGAATTTTATAAACAGTCACACTATTAATTCAATGTAATGGGATAACAAAGTCCTCTTGTTAAGTATGTAAGATGTCAAAACTTTGCCTTCAAGGAACCCTTACTAAAAACCATATCAAAGGAACAAACGTTGAAAGGTGAAGATATGAAGCCCAGGACTGGCACTCCTGCCCAGGACAACAGTAGAGGGAAGAGCCCTCTACTGCATTCCAGGCTGGTGCATAACTGGGGTCGGGTGGAGCAGTGGTATCGATAGCTCCAGGAGGGATGGCTCTTGAAAAAAAAAAAATGGGACTGACAGATTAACTGACAGGTGTGGCCGGGTGTAAAATTGAATTGAAGGCTTTTGTACAAAGCTATTGGGGGGTGTGAGAAGAGTCACCCAGACAGTCTCAAAAAGCTAAGCAAAGAGACTAAGAAATCGGCAAAGAATGAATGACACTATGAGACACTACTCACAGAAGCCAAGAGTAGTATTTCCCTCTCATCACAGCAAAAAGTTAACAATAAAGCTCTAGTGGGAAGATAGAAGTGGGGATATGGTGGTGTGGGACAGGACATTACAGCCTCTCACTTGTTTTTATTTAGAAATCGCAACATGAAGTTGTGGTGTATTAAAACCAAGAAGCCAGTACCCAAGTATTATCACTGAAGGAACACGCGGGAAGTCTTTGCTAAGGGACAGATAGTAGCTGCTTCAGAAGCTGGTATTCTGGGCCTGAAAGGGTAGCAAGGACCTGCTATCCACTCCAGATGTGTATGTGTTGTGTTACTACTCAGCTATGTATGAACCAATGCTCATGTATTATTTTGATGTGATTTTTTTTTTTTTTTTGCATTGGTGCTTTATCTGCATGTATGTCTGTGTGAGGATGTCAAACCTTGGAGTTATAGACAGTTGTGAGCGGCCATGTGAGTGCTGGGAATTGAACCCAGGTCCTCTGGAAGAGCAGTCATTGCTCTTAACCCCTGAGCCATCTCTCAGCCCCTTGATGCAATTTTTTTTTTAATGAATTGAAATACAATCAACCTAGAACAAAACCATTGGCTTTTTGCTAGATACTGTCATTTGTCCAGACCTCTGAGGCTGAGCCTGCATTCCACTCTGCATTAATAGTGATGCACAGAGGACGCACAGAATCTCCTGGGCAGAAGTAAGGTCAGGTGTGTTGAGAACTGGAAGGATGGGTAAGAAAGGACCTGCAAACGCAAGGACTTGCTTAGGGTTGACTGAGAGTCAGGCTTATTAGCACAGGATTGTGGGAACAACAAGGTGAGGATTTGGAGGGATGAATTCTCAGGAATCCTGGGGTGTATACTTAGTGATGCTTCCTTGGAGACTTGATGTGTCTTTGGGAAAGTTCCTGGAAAAAAAACATCTGTGCATTATCTCTACAGAGGTACATTGGCCCACATTAAAAGGATTATTAAAAAATGTTATTAGTGGAATTGTTGACTACACTCTGATAATTATTAGACTTCAAAACTTCAAGATATAAGTCCTTATATAATGTTGCTCATTATATGAGTGAGACAGTGAAAGAGAGAATAAGAAATTTAAACAGATCGTTTATAAAAATCTACATTTTTTAAAAGCTCACTGAAGAACACTGAATGGAAGCTACACAGTGGAAGACAAGCAATGCCATGTGACTTCCCACACTTAACAGCACCAGACTAAAGAAGTGGCATATCAGCCACCCCAGGACTCCGGAGTTGCTATGCCTGTGACCTACAGCTAGATGCCCCTGCTTTCTCGGGTCTGCTTGCCAGTGCTCACACTCCTGCTTTAAAGTCCTTCCAGCTGGGGGGCTGGGGGAGCGAGAGTCTTTCTCCTGCCCTCAAAAACTTTTCTGTTGAACTGAACCAGGCCATTTCTTTTTCAGAACCAACCTAGGATCACATTCTCCCACCTGTGTCTTTCGAGACACGCACACACACGCTCCTCTCTCGTGTTCCCCAGAACAAGCCTCCAAGGTCCCCACCTGCAGACCCCATCTCCCTTCCCTCCCAGACTCTGTGAATCAGCGGACTCTGTGAATCAGGCTAAAAGCATAAGTCAGAGGGACTTTTAAGCCACTTCTAACAATCAGTGAGGCGGGGGCATTTCCTAAGAGTCACAACCACCAATCTCTAGGCTCCTTGTTTGTTTGTTTTGTTTTTGTTTTTGTTTTCCTTCCCCTCAGCTTGGGTCTGGGTTGAGAAGCTAATAGGAAATGTTTCAAAATTTCAATCCTCCTACACACGCCAGAGGGAAAGGGTCTGGAGCATCTCAGATGCCCTCTGTCATTGCTTAGAATAATCCTCCAGCCTTATACTCCCCCAGCCTCTATCTTGGAGTGTTGGGATTACAGGTGTCTTGGCCTTAGTGTTGTGAACACTTGGTTTTATGCAGTGCTGGAGATCAAACCCGAAGGGCTTCCTGCAAACTAAGCAAGCACTCTACCCATTGAGCTACACCCCTAGCCCTAAGTCCTTGATGGGAAAGCAGCTATGTTTGCATTGGGAGGATGGACCAGGGTGGGCAGAAACTACAAATCTGTTGCTTTGGGTGGTGCTACTCTGGCCTGGAAGTCTCCACAGGGCGGTGGTTACTTGCTCACCTCCTCATCCCCACCCCCACCCCCACCCATTCCCAGAACAAGACAGGAGATTTGTTACTGCTGATGTGTGGCCTGTCCCAATGAAGGGGGCTTTTCATTAACAAAGTAGCGGGTGGTGTCATCTTCCCTTGGGTCGGAATCATTCACTATTTGCACAATGTGTTATTATTGTATTTTTAATTGAAATGTAAATTCTGGGAACACTCTGACCCAATTTACTCCCAGGGAAAAAAGGGCAAAATTCTCATTTTCAAGGCTCCAGAAAAGCAAGTTAATGTTAGTAATGATTAAGCTCCCGTTCCTCCCCTGCAGTGGGGTGGGGGCCGGATGGGACCTTCTTACCCAGGCACAATAGTAACATTACCCCATCCTCTGGGTGCATTTGATCGGGAAGGTAGCCGACTCGCAGGGGAGGGGAGCTCACATATTTGCCCCAGCCATCCGTTGTGGGGTTCACACCTGGGCCACGGGAATGGCCAGGGTATATAGATGCAGTTTCAGGTTTTAAATAACAGCGATGATTGATGCATGATTAAACGATTGATTTAGAGGGGAGATCATTGTTCCATTTATTTCACAGAAACTCGCTTTGTAAAAAACAGAACCAAATGGAGACAGGGCGGCTCAGAGACTCAGACTATCCACACATATCACACACTCACACTCTCCTGGCTAGAGTTTCTAGAACTTACTCTAGAGCTCAAAGGGCAGTGAGTATTTGCAGCAGAGATTCCTTGCATAGGGAGGGAAGAACCCACCAGCAGGCAACAGCACCTGAGTGCCTACTAAGTACCAAATCTTGGAGACTGATGGAAAGCACATGAAGTAAGTACTATTGTGTTTCTACCAAAGTTCTAGTGGCCAATCAAAGTTCACCTATCCAGGGAGACGTTCTCATCCATCCTAAAAGACACCACCCATCCAACTTGCTCTTTCCTCTTGGTTCTTTTGATACTTTCCTCATGGAGTCAATGACTACTGCTGGAAATTATCTTACTGGTTGTGTGTTTCTTCCCATAGATTCATCCCCACTAGATGTCAGGGGGTCCCCAGGCCCTGCCCCTGACTGCTATGTTCGGCATTGTATTGTCATGCCATAGGCACCTGGTACCCCATAGTGACTAACAAATATGTCTCAGTCAGAAGATGTGTGTGTTTGGGTGGTATAATGTTCATCTGGCCTAGAAACTTGCCATGTCCTCTACCGTGTTACTGATCCCTCACACCCACTGTGTGTCATGGGATAAAGAAGCCCAGACTTGACCCAAAGACAGGGAGGGACAGAAAAGGCCCAGCCCTTGCTGTAATGTTCCATACTAAGTAAGGCTCTCAGTGAGGATGGTCCCTCCTCATCACCACTGGACATGCGGAATACCTGGAGACAGTTCTGGTTCTACAGCTGGGGAGAGTTGCAGTTGCCATTTAAGAGTAACAGATAGGAGTTCAGATAAGTACCTGACAATGCATGAGCTGGTTCCAGATGAGTCACCCTGCTTTGAGTGTCCACCATGTCAAGACACCATTCAGATGGGAATGGTATATGGAGTTCATTACAGAGCCAAGGCTGGAATGATGGGTGCAAGTGGGGCATTGCTGAAGAGGTGAAGGGAAGGGTGACCCTGAAACACAAGGTCACCTAAAGGCCTTTACTTAAGAAGGAGCTCCAAGTTCCTGGTTAGAAGATCACTTTAGAATGAGGGGGCCTCACTCTTTCATCAGTGGTAGAGGAAAAGAGGTCTGTGTCACTTAACTGGGTCACATGTACCACCTGGAAGGACCTTCTCCAACCCCCATATTAACATGGCTCTACCTCTTTGCTGAAGGAAAAGGAAGTCGGTGAGAGAAGAGCCAAGTCTCCCTGGCTTTTTGTGTTACTCAGGCAAGTTCTTTGTGAATTCCTACAATAAAACGAAGATAAATTAAGACACATACACGTCAAAAGATTGATGGATGATACCAAGTAGCAGATGGGGCCCTGAGACATTAAGCAGGACACATGCCCAAGCCAACAAAAGCCAGCTGAGCACTGTGCTCTGCTGCTGGATGATGCCCCAGGTCTGCTCTTGCAGGCTGGGTGTGTGGTTTTCTTTTTAAAGTAACTTGGCCTTTTATGGCATCTTCTTATAGCACATGGAAAAGACAAATGTTCAAGGCAGGAGAGTGGTGGGGCAGGATGAGGCAAGAAAGATGTGTAGAAGGTCTGGATCTCCTCCTCCTCACACCCAGGACTCTGATGCTCTGTGTTCACAAGCTGAGAGCCAGTGTGAAGCTAAAATTGCATCTGCCTGCTGGTAAGAGGACTCCTGTGAGTGGAAGGAAGGACATTTCTGGGTCCCCTTTAAGGCTCACTTCCATTATCAGATGTCTCCAACCACATGGGTTGGGACACAAGACCCTGATTCTGTAGACACTAAAGATAAACAGAAAGCCCTGGAACTTTCCCTGCAGGCCAGAATCTACCCATTCATGTGGGCAACAGAGCCTAGTCCTGTGGGGATATGGGATGAAAGGATCAGCCCTACCACCCAGGAACTCATAACTTAGCTAAAGCAGAGGACACATAGGTCAAATGTCTTCTTTGGTCCACAATTACAAAGTGATTCCCACGGAGAAGTTAGAGAGCCTGTGGGAAGATCTGCCACTTGCTCCTTTCTCCAAGGGCCTTCTTGGAGGCCATGCAGGATTTTCTGGGCCTGTCTTGAGGAACATGCTAAGAAGCAATTACGTTTCAAGTTGAGAAGAGCTTCTACCACCGAGGAGACAAGAGCTAGCCCCAGCTTTCCAAGAGCCTTCATATCAGCACATGTTAGTCCAGGCCTGTGTCCCTCAAGACTGCAGCTTCCCCATAAGAACTGCTTCAGGGAATGAGACCACTGCTCACCCAGACACTAGATCAGAGGCGAGGAGTCATCCTGGCTCCCTCCTGCTCCCTCGTCTGATCAGAACTGCTGACCATCCACCATCTCTGCTTGCTACCTCCATCCACTTTGAAGCCTCGGCTCTGCTTTCTGCTATCTCCTGCCCGATAACCCTCTCTGGGCCCTAGTTCATCCCCGGCCGCCAGTCTCATTTCCTTCCTGTGTAGTCTCACAGGAGGAGCTTTCTGAAGCTTTAGTCTGACTGGTAAAACAGCTAGTGGTTATTTAGCACTTACTGCGTGCCTGACTACAGTATGAGTATGCCACCTCCCTTAGTCTTGCAGCTACCCTTTGGGATGAGTACATCTTAACAGATAGGAGCTTGAAAACTTCAGAAAGAGAGACAACCAGTAGCCAGTGTGAGTGTTGTCTTAGTTAGGGCTTCTATTGCTGTGAAGAGAAATCATGACCGCTGCAGCTCTTATAAAGGAAAACATTTAATTGGATGATTTACAGTTTCAGAGGTTTAGTCCATTAGCATCATGGTGGGACATGGCAGCATGCAGGCAGACACGGTGCTGGAGAGGGAGCTGAGAGTTCTGCATCTTGATCTGCAGGCAACAGGAAGTGAACTGTGTTACTGGGCATAGCTTGAGTTTAGGAGACCTCAAAGCCTATTTCCACAGTGACACACTTCCCCCAACAAGATCATCCCTATTCCAACAAAGCCACACCTCCTAATAGTGCTACTCCCTATGAGCTTATAGGGGCCAGTTACATTCTAGCTACCACAGATGTCTTGAACCTCTGGAGCCTGTAGCCATATTCCTAGCTACTATCTCCTACAGGGGCCGTGCTTACAATTTTTCCATTGATCCCTAGCGCCTTCTAGACAGAAGTGAACCACTCTCACTTCCAAGAGTTCTCACCCTCCATCGTCCCCCATTGCCCACCATGTTTCACAGCCAGGCACCAAGCAGTCTAAAACAACAGGAGTGACATAGTTCCCAAAGAAGCAGACCAGCTTGGAACTTCAGCCTTCCTATGCCCACCTCTCCTCTTATCAGTGTGTTTTAAGGCTTAAGGGATCCCTCACCTTTTCCATGTTTTTCCTAGCAAACATGCTGCCTTGATAAACTTGCTAAAATTCTTTGTGGGCTTTCCAGATGCAGGGGCTATGACTTTCCTTTTGGGTAGCACTGGATAGTAGATAGAGGGTCCCTAGTAACTGCTTGTTGAGTTGAAGCACTGCTTTGAATCATTGCTGGGGAGAATGTGTGCTCAGCTGAAAGGTCCAAAGACTGTTCAAAAGAGGGCAGAGCAAGTGGGGAGGGGAGAGCAGGTGGAAATACACAAGCAAATGAATGTGCAAGGGACTGATCCTAGCTTCCAAGATGTCAGTATTAGGAGATGGGATCTTTATGCATATTTGGATAGATCATGAGAGTGGAAACCTCATAAATGGAATCAGTGACCTTAAAAGAGAAACCAGAGAACCCCTTTATCCCTGCCACCATGTGACAACACAGTCCAAAGGAACTATCCCTGGGCCAGGAAGTAAACCGTCACCAGATTCTAACCCTGCTGGTGTCTTTATCTTGTACTCCTAGCCTCTAGATTTGTGATCAATAGATCTCTGTTAGAAGCCATGAGTCTATGGTACTTCATTAAAGCACAGGAACAGACTAAAATGGTGTTCTTAAAATATTATTAGCTAAGACATTCACTTAGCTAGGTTTGGGGACTCTATGCCCCTAAGAGACAGTGAAACCCCAGAATCCCCAATCACAGTTTATCACCGAGTGTGTAGCCCTCATACAGCGTTCAGGACAGCAGGCAAGGCTTACTGTCACTGTATGGTACTGAGTCACCTAGTATCTCCTGTCTCTTGTAAGGTTTGGCATCCTAACCTGCCATGAGCTAACTGTGTGACCTCAGGCATGTTCCTCAACCTTCCTGTACCTCAGCATCCTCATCTCAAAGTACAGACAATAAAAATCAGCAACTCTTCTGAGTGTCCTTTGCTACAGAGAAAGAGCCCAATATTGTCACTTCATGCAATTTCATAGCACATTTAGAGGGCTTGTGTTGTTGTTCTAAGGACAGCCTAATGCCCCCTCCAATTAGCAGGACCTTCCTAGAAATTACAAAAGTAGAATGAAAAGTCAGGAAGTTCTGTATGCAAGAAGCCATGCCTGTTCACAGATCTATAGCCCAGGAATTAAACCCATGAAGACAAGTTGGTGGCCACCTCCTTTTCTTGCTGCAAATTCAGGAATCATCGGAGACCCGCCATCTTGGGCAGAAAGCAGGCTCTGCAGTGGGTAACCCAGGATTAAAGACTATCAATAGCTTGTGACAGGCACTTCCTGAGCAGCTCACCCTGGTCAAATAGCAGCAATCATTAAATATATGATGTTCACTCAATTTAATCTGTTCTTTTCGTATAGATTGATTAGATCAGCAGACTAGCAGAACCAGGAGACAATTGACATTTCTGCATCCCTTTTAGACAAGCTGGAGAGGAGAGAAGGCAGGGGGGGCCTATCCCGGAAACCCACCCCAGCTGTACCCCACACAGTTCCATCTGTGGAAGACTCAAAGCAATGCAGGAGCTCAGGTGCCCCAGGCTGGGTGACATTCAAAGGGACAGGAGACTAATGCATGTGCTGCTTTCTCTGAAACCTGACAGGAGTATCACCGCACTTTCCTATCCTCTGCTGTCCTCTCCCCACCAGGACAGGATTGCTCAGATAACAAATGATATGTAGAAGACCAGACAACCTTTAAAGCCAACATCCTGAGAAGTTTTCTCTATCCAGGTGTACAGCAAATAGCACACGATCTTGGTCCCCGCCTGAAATAGACAGTGGGTCTCTGGAGGGCTACAGAAAAGTTTCTTAGCTGGCCTATATAACTTATGCCTGGAATCTCATTGGGTTGGTTGTCAATGCCTAGAGCCAGAGATTCTATTAAAAAGAACTTTAAAAAGATTCTTGGGCTAGAATGCCTAGGAAGATGTAGGATGGTAGAGTTTGCTGAAAAAGGCTTGGTGGAGCAGGTGAAGATGGGTTAGAAGGATCCAAGACAATCTCCATCCATCACCTCCTTGTTGGGGTAGCCACACAGTTTCTTGCCTAGGACATCTCTGTGCTCAAATGTCTCACAGCTGGAAAGGACCCGTCCCTGTATTCCCCGGGCCACTTCTGAAGGCTTATTTTAGATGATACAGAGACATTCAGTCTCCAAACCCTGAATCACACAGTGAAAAAAAAATGATTGTCTGATTTTCAGTTGTCTTTGAATCCTATGAAAATGAGCAGGAAGGCTCAGCTGGATACTACTAGGTCTTTAACACAGAGGTGTCCCCAGACTTATCCATGTCTGCTTAACAAAGAGTAGACCTCACATTGGGCAATAGTCCCTGGCTAGGATTTCAGGATTCCTTTCTGATTTTCTTCTTTTTGTAGCAAAGAAAAGACAAAGTTGATGTATGCAAATAATACAAGCTTTCCTTTGGAAGAACATTTATTAAAGTAAAGAGAAATGCATTTACTTAGACGCAGGCTGCAGTGGTTCTCAACGTGTAGGGTATGACCCTTTTGGAGGTCCAACAACCCTTTCACAGGGGTTGCCTAAGATCATCTGCATGTCAGATATTTACATTACAAACATTACAATTCATAACAGTAACAAATTTAAAATTATGAAGTAGCATTGAAATAATTTTGTGGTTGGGGGTCACCACAGCACGAGGATCTGTATTAAAGCATCATAGCATTAGGAAGGCTGAGAGCCACTGCCTTAGGGGCTTATTTCTTAGTGATAGAGTGTTTGCAAGGCATGTCCAAGGCTCTAGGTTTGATCCCTGCACTTGGAAAAAAGAAAACTACTATGTAACTGATCATTGTACATTTTATGAGTTCTTTGGAAATATATGAAGTTGGGAACTGCCACCCCTAGGACTTCTCTCTGTTTCATAGTCAGTTGTCTGATTGGATGATTGAAGTGGAAAACTTCCCAGGGCAAGAAAATGATCAGCCTACAGTGGATTTGGAGACCTGCTGCCATCTTTCTTGTACTCAGCTTCCCAGTCTTTAAAATGGGTGGCTGTTAGGTAAGATCCTCTCTCACTTCTCATAACTCTACACCTCTGATGGTCTAGCCTCACCAAAGTGTATGACTGCCATGTCCTGGACCCCAGCCTCACTTCTCCCCCACTGAGCCCCAGACCTCAAACACATCCCTCTGAGACTAAGCCAAGCCTCTTCCCTTCCATCTCTCCTTGTCCCAGTCCTGGCCTCATAGACCATTCTTGAAATTGGATCCCAAAACTCAGTGCTGCTGTGACAACATAACTTAACTTACCGTGTTCTACAAAAGCTGCCACTGTATATGTCTCTGTGTCTGTCTCCTCCATCACTGCCACCTGCTGCTCCCACCACCACACTCTCTTGCCCTCACCTCTTAGCCCAGACAAGCATTTTGGTCACCCTCTAGGGATCCTCTCTCTCAGCATCACTTCCTGTGAGGTTTTCCTTGACCAGCTCACATCTTTAGGCTGAGACAGGCCTCACTCTGTTGACCTCCTGAACCACCATGGTTTTTGCTTTTATTGGATGGCATCATTTATGAGTGCTTGTCTCCCAGACCCAGACAGGACCCAGTTTCTTTGTGTGCTCAGTGGTCAGTGCAGGGACCAGCATGGAGTAGGTTCTCAGGAAGTATTTGATAAATTCCTGAATGATTTAACTTATAACTCTATGCGGCTTCTTCATCTTCGTCTTCTTCTTCCTCCTCTTCCTCCTCCTCTTCTTTTTCTTTTTCTTCTTTCTCTCTTTCTCTCGCCCTCACTTCATGGTCTCTCTCATCATGTCTCAGGGTTCTCATAAGCACTACCTTGTGAGGACATGTGAATTTATCATCTAGTCTCATGCTGCATTAGCAACTTTTGCATCACTCTGACAAAATACCTGACAGAAGGGAGGAAAGATTTCTGTTGGTTCCTGCTCTCAGTTTTATCAGGCGTGGCATGGTAGGGCACGGTGCTCTGTGTAGGGTGCATTGGCTCTGTCTATAGAGCGGGAATCAGAGGCTGTTCATATTATGGCAAATCAGGAAGCAGAGGGCGTGCTAGAAGCACAGGTGGTGGAACCTTTAGAGTCCTACCTCTGGTCACTTGCTCGCATCAGTTACATCCCACCTCCAAAAGGTTCCACAACCTCCCAGCTAGGGAAGAAGCTCTCGAAACAGGAGCCTGAGGGGCATTTAGACTCAAACCAAAAACAGTGTTCCTTCCTTCCAGGAGGACCTGAGCTTCCCCGTCTCCTCCATTCTGCTCTGGACACCAGCAGAGCATCCCAAAGCCCCTGGAACTCCACCAGGTCTGTTTTGTGCCTTCCTCACTCTGGCACATTCCACCACTGTTAGGTCTTCCACACCAACCACATTGTGCCATGCACTAGATCCAGTGATATATGGAGGAAAGAAATGTCTATTTTAGTCTCAAGAAAATCATGTGATTTTGCTTAAGTTCAATTTTAAAACATGGAATATGACTGAACTTAATGTTAGTATTTAGGAAAAATGTTCACAGTAATTATAGATGAGGATACATATATGCAATTTATTTCAAATTTAGTAATACAAAAAAAAATTCTGGATCCAAACGTAACTATTTATAACTTGGCCAGGAGAACTCTGAGAATCCCAGTTATTTCCCCAGAATAGGTTATTCTTCATGTATCTTATTTAAGCAATAATGCATGACAGAGCGTGAATTATGGCATATTAATTCTCACCTAGCGTGCTATTAGGCTAACGCTGACGGCCGAAGCTGTCAGTGCAACTAGGCATGAATTAATATCTAATAATTCCCCTGCTGAAATGTCTTATTGAGATTATTTTATTAGGAAAGGTTATTCCTTTAGAAATGCTTTTGTACGCTAGTTGGGAAAGGGACTCTCAGCCTGGGAGGGGGCTGGGTGGGCTTCACAGCATCTTAAAACAGTCATTTCAGAAACTTCTGGCATCTCCACAAACTATCTCTAGTGACATACACATTATCTTTGGGAAGCTTTCTCTAGCTGGGTGCAGCAGAGTCCCCCAGAAACAGGAAACGGACACCATCTTTTGTCTTAGCTTGAGCTGAGGCACAGAAGTAGGGGACCTGGCTAGAATGCACACAGCCCTGGCTTCCATTCCTACCGTTGAGAGAAGAAAAACCGTAAAAGCAACTCAGCCTTGTGGTTGTGAGCAAAGCACAGCATGGTGCAAAAGTACAAAGCAAGATGCCAGCAACCCTTTCCAGCAGTAGTGAGGATGCCGAGGATGCCGCTGTGCCAGGGCATAATGGGAACCAGCAGGATCTGCATCTGAGGGGCAGGATTCGAATCCTGACTCTGTCACCCACTAACAGCATCACTGGGGCCCAAACAATTTAGCCCTTTCTAGCCCATGCTTCTTCTGCAGAACCATGCCGGGAACTTCGGGCAGACCTCTGCCTCACAGGCCTGGTGTGGTACATGAGCTTCAATTATCTACAGTTCTGCAATCTCTCTCCCAACCCAAATATAGCCCAATGGGTCCCATCCTCCCTCCATCCTCCCCTCCCTCTCTTCCTCCCTCCCACCTCCCTTCCTGTCTCTTCTCTGCCATCCTCTGTTGTGGACATCCTCTATTGTGGACAGCTTTGTACATGAAAGGTAAGTACTCTACCTTTGAATGGCATCCCCATCCTACTCCTTTGCACTTACCTTGAAGCAGCAGGAGGTTCCCATGGAAGCCAAGAAGGTACCAACTCCATGCTGGCACTGAGAGCAATGAGGTAAAACATAAACCTCTAGTTTTTATACATCACCCTTTCCCAGGGATCATGTAATCATCACAGGGGAATGGACCTCCTCCTCTGGGTATGCTCCTTCAATATGAGTGCTTCAAGTTAGCTAGTGATGGAGCTGAGTGTTCAAGTGAACTTGAAGTAAGTCAACTTGGGAGTGTCCTTTCCTAGTATGAATTTAATAGTTCAGAGTATTAGTAGATCAAAAGATGGGTCCATTGCTCTGAGCCACAAGCCTTGTTTAGAAATTGCTGTGTGGCCTTGAGCAAGAGTCTTCCCCTCTCTGGTCTTCAGCTCCCTTATCAGTTAGAAGAATTACAGGTCATCTTGCTCAGCACCTTCCAGATGTGATGAATCTATATAATGCACACATAAATCATGCCTTGTGGTGATTGGAGACTAATAGCATCATTATCATGCTTTTGCAGGCCTACAGCAGTGGCCATCTCCAGATGTGCTAATCACAGAATCTGCAAGCTGCCCAGTCCATCTGGCACAGCACCTCCCACTAAATCTGCCTTGCTGCAACACCCATCGTACAAAGTTACCCACCAAGCCCTCTCCACAAAGCACATTTTCTGTTTTAAAACATACAGGGCTAGCTTCCTCCAACAAGCGATGGAAGGCTAGGATTGTCTGATCTTTGTAGCCCAAGAAATCCTTCTTTTCCTGCCACGGCTGGAGAGGCTCATGGGAGCTGAACAAGGGAGGTCTTTGTGTCCCCACTCGTGAACTAACGTTGAGAGGTGCTGTGGCCCACATGTGTATCACACCTCTTCACTTTGGTGTCTGCAGTTTGCACAGCTGTGATTGGCATGTGAGCACACTCCAGAGAACTGCGGAGAGGGAACAGCCATGCCGAAGGCCAGGAGTGGCCGTCTGCTGAGCACTGACCAAAGGGCCGCTGCCTCTCTATGGTGAGCTTCTCTGGAACCTACACCTCAGGGCTCATGATCCCCAGCACGTCCTTGAGGCTCTATTGTCTGGAGCCCCCATCTCAGGTCCGGATTGGGGGACTTCCCATTTGACTTGCAAGGTGCCAGTCTGTGTTTCCTTTCCTCAGTAAACACCAAGGGAACCCAGTGTCATTTCCGGAAGTCTGGGAGCTGGCAGGAGTCTGAGAGTTGCTCATCCTTGGTCTGGCTCCACAGGAAGCTGCAAGAGCTGCACGCTCAAGAGCCATGCCAAGGCAGAGGTCTGTCACAGGTGTCTCTAAATGTCCTCCTAACCCCAGTGACCCCAGTGAGAGAGGGTTGGGTTCAGTTCTTGTCTTAAAAGTACCCACTGGTGCCTCAGACATGGGCTCTTTGACACAGTCCAGAACTGAGACCTGGGTATAGCTTGACTTGCAAAGCAAATAAAGGAGGCCAGGAATTGCTGGGTGGGAAAGGAAGTGTCTGCTCATTTACCCTCAGTACAGGACATCTGCTGACTAGCTGGCACAGCAGCCTTCCCCCGTACACCTGTTAGAGCTTTCTAAAGTGCTGTAACTGAGTAGAATGAAGAAGGAAAACCCATTCTAGAGATGGTATTGCTGAGGCCAGGAAATTGAACTTCAAGGAAATAACAGGACCGTGGACTTGACACTTCCAGAAATTTGGGATCTAGGAAGTCGGCCTTATGCACACTCAGCAGTGCACACTCAGCTGAAGTGCTTCTGTGGTCCAGGAAGGCCAAGAGTCTCTGTAGGAGAATGGTGTCCACACCATCATTCAGGACTGCAGAAGACAGGCTTGGATGCTGATACTTAGCACATGCGCATTGCGCACTTTTCAAAAGTCCTTTGACATGGCATTTTTCTGGAGGTGTTTTTGCTTTGTTAAAATTCCTCATCCAAGCTTGGTGGCACATGCCTTTAATCACAACACTTGGGAGGCAGAGGCAGAGGCAGATGGATCTCTGTGGGTTTGAGCCCAGCCTGGTCTACAGAATGAGTTCCAGGACAGCTGGAGCTATACAGAGAAAACCCGTTTCAAAAAACAAACAAAACATTTCTTGTTCACTCATATACACTGAATCCAAGGCTGGCCCAAAGGGAGGTGGCTAGAGCTTAACAATTGTTAGACTACCTTAAGAAGGTACTGTGTAAGGCACACACCTTTAACCTCAGCACTAGGAAGGCAGAGACAGGCAGATCTCTGTGAGTCCCAGGCTAGCCTGGTCTACAGAGCTAGTTCCAGGACAGCTAGGAGCGTTTTACAGAAAAATGCTCTATAGAAAAATCAAAAAGCAAAACAAAAAGAAGGAGAGAGAGAGAGAGAGAGAGAGAGAGAGAGAGAGAGAGAGGGAGGGAGGGAGGGGGAGGGAGGAAGGAAGGAAGAAAGAAAGAAAGAAAGAAAGAAAGAAAGAAAGAAAGAAAGAAAGAGAGGAGGAAGGAAGGAAGGAAGGAAGGAAGAAAGAAAGAAAGAAAGAAAGAAAGAAAGAAAGAAAGAAAGAAAGAGAGGGAGGGAGGGAGGGAGGGAGGAAGGAAGAAAAGAGGGTACTGTGTAGAGAAGTCTGGGCCTGGGTTTTGTTCTTGTCTCCAAATGGAGAATGCCAATGTCTCCTTGCCTTTCTGAAGGTACTGGGCTGAGGCCTGAGCCTCCTTGGTGGTATGTGTCCCCTCCTGTAAACAGCTGGGCCCTTCTTGGCAGCTGCTGCCGATTAGTAAATTACAAGGTCAAGATTAAAAAAGAAATGACTATAGAATAAAACCTTTAGTCAGGCAATTTGAAGTCAGGCTGGCACAATGAGCACCTGTTGAGAAAGCCCACTATTAGGAGCTGGGGCTCCGGGTGGAAAGAGCACTGTGAATTAATTTTGATTGCCTCATAGAACTTTGCATAACAAATGATCTCCGATGGGGGTGTCCAGGGACTTGAGCTTGGGGGAGAGGGGCAGATTTCATTTCTAGCAAGGTAACATAAGCTCTGTGAGGACATTAAAATCTACCATTGACTGCTCTTGTCTGTATCCTTCTGTTTGAAGCAGATTGTGCATGCTAAGGTTACCATGTATTATGCTTCTGGGGAAAGAGTAACAGTTGATATCAAAATCTTTTCAAAGAAGTTGGGAAAGCATGAGGTCAGAGACTCGTGACTCCCGGATTGTTAAATCATTTATTTACGTCTGTGTCTGTGTAAATGGAGATTGGGGGCTATGCTGTGTGTTTTAAGCAGCCCATGTTTTATTTTTCAAGCGCACAAGCTTCCCCCCCCCCCACACACATATCCCTGATACTTTTTTCTAAGAGAGGAATAGTGTAATAGATTTGTCAAAAGTGGATTCGCTTACTGTTCATTGATCTTTGTACTTTGTAATGTCATCAGAAATGAAAAATAAAAGTTAGGCATTAGCAATGCTAAGGTACTGTGGACTAGATTGTGGGGGTGGGGTAGTGGGTGTGCTGAATATTAATCAGTTTCATTCTTTCCTGAAAAGAAAGAGGCTTCAACTAAAAGACATGGATGGTGTCCTACCTGTCTGCCAGCCCTGATTAAATCTAGGAGCAGGCATCCCATCTGTTTGCCCAAATGAAGAGTGCAATATTCTACTAACTACACGCTATTATCGTTCAACTTAAAGGTTCCTTGGGAAAATGATCCTGGGTTCATTTGAAGTTTGTCTGCCACACAAAGGGAAGTTCCTGGAAGCTTAATGCTGCCCAGCTAACAGGCAGCTGGTGAGCTGTTTCTGCTGTGTTCTCAACACCTGACCGGTAATATCACAGGGGTGTTCTTAGCGGTAGACTCCCATTTGTTGAGAGTCAGAAAACCTAGAAATATCCCAAAGACAAGGGACAACCAAGAATATAAGCAAAATTAAATTGAAACTGCTGTGAATTTCTGTCTCATCACAGTCTAAATGGCTATCCTTATGAAAATAGCAAATGCTGTTGAGGGGTCTGGGGAAGGAACACGTAGACACTGGTGGCATTGTAAATTGGTGCAGTCCCTATGGAAATCAGTACAAAGGCTCTGTAAGCAACTTAAAAATAGACCTGTCAGATAACTCAGCTATCCCAGGCCTGGAGACATACTGGGAGGAATTTAAGTCAGGGTTTCACTGAGATACTTGTACATCTATGTTTGTTGCTGCTTTATTCTCATGAGCCAAGATACAGAAGAAGGGATAAAGAAAATGTAAAGAACAAGACTATGCCATTTGCAAGAAAATGGATGGAACTGGAGGTCATTGTGTTAAGTGAAGAAAGCCAGACTCACAGACAAATATCCTGTACTTTCATTTGCAGAAAATAGATTAAAAAAAAAAAGACATTAAAGTAGGAAAAGAGTTGTTTGGGAAGAGGAAGAGGACCATTGTGGTGAGGAGAGAAAGTGCATGATATATGTGTGTGATAATGTCATAGTGAAACCCAATGTTTTGTTATAATAAATATACACCAATAAAAAGTAGTACATTAAAAAAGAAAAACTATAAGCCAAGTCTTGATATTTTTTCTCTAAGACTTTTTTTTTCTGTGAATAGGGATGTTCAAAGTTGTATGTCAATATTTTCCCCACTAATATCACATTTTGGTAAATGAATCAAATCCGTTTTTTCAAGCTGGTTGTTGCTTAAGCTCCAATACGTGAGCATCACACACACACACTCCCTGCCCCACGCTTCTAAGCCCCCAAGGGGGTGAAAGTTTGAAGTTGGGTTGTTCCTCATGAGGTAACACAGCCGAGGGCAAATTTACCCAGCTTGCTTGCAAATGCTTTCCCTGTGAGCACCTGCTTCGAAAAAGAATTCCAATTTCGGTACAATTCGGGAAGTCTTTGGGGGTTCCTCGGCGATATTAGATAATTGAATATAGCTTCCTCTGGTTGAAAAAAAAAAATGTCTCACACATGCAACTTCCCCCCAACTCCCAACTCCCTCAGCGCACTAGTCAATTCTTATGACAAAGTTAATCTGGAGCGTGACTTATGGAGTCCCAGTGGGAGGTCACTGGGGCCGGTAAATATGTAAACAGGGCTTTTTCAGTTTCCGTTTCGCATGAATACAAAATAAACTGCGGCCCTCCGCACGCTGGAAAGTTCTTCCTTAAAGTTAATAAAATCTGTCAACTTCCATAAAGGCCGAGAGGAAGGGGGTCCACAGGTGCAGCCGGTCGGCCGAGGCTGGGGAAGTCGGGGCAGCTAATACAAAGCCCTGGGCACCGCGCGCCTCTTCCCATCAATTCTCATCAAGCGTTATTAGTCATCTGCCGCCTCGGAGGTGCGTCCGCGCTCGCCCCGCAGAAACGACAATGACATTTGGCCGCGCTGCAGGTGCGGCTGTGTGTGGCCGCGGCCGAGTGGGGCCGCCTTTGTGGCGTTCCGGTCCTTTGATCTGGGCACAAAGGGCGGCCGAGCTGCAGCCCCCAGCTTTCTGCTCGCAGCTCCGCCCGCGCGGGAGGGGACGAGCCAGGAGGAGTGGCAGGCTGAGAGAAGGGGCCTCGGGAGGGGGGAATCCATAATATTTATTTCAACAATAGCTTCAAATCTTTTTAAACTTCATAAGAACACGGCTCATTAAGCCCACAACAGCCTTGAAATTGTATTATAAAACCGCAAAACAGAAATCAATACATTTGCTAGAAAGGAGGTAATGAAATATATTGAGTTGCCTGAGAAGTGGTTTGTATGAATCATAATATTATTATGTGCGCATCAATTCCATTCCAATACTTAAAGTTAACCAGCTAGCGAAGAGCACCCTGAACCCTCGTTAAACAAACTCCCTGTTACTCCCCAGGCCGGCGCATCCTGTAATAACCGAGGGAGGGGGCCAGATCAATGTTGCCCACCCTGGGCTTCAGCTATCGCTTCCTGGCCTGATCAATACTGGCTCACAATGGCCGGGGGAAAGCCGGGGGCAGGCCCGGAGCTTCAGGCTGCAGCTTCCATCCAGAGCCACTGCCAGCGTCTGCGAAAAGGGCTCTGGCCAGCTGCTCAGCCCCTCCCAACCGAGGCTGCAGCTTCCCTCCTGCGCACCCCTCTGGTCAGGAACTCCTGGTATTTAGGCTTCCTCTACCCTACTAGGTGTGACGTTTCCAGTGGCCCCAACACCTGACACTCACCCAGTGCAAAGGGTGACTTCTAATTTGTTTTTTTTTTTTTTTTTTTTTTTCTCCTTGCTTTCCATTTGCAAATAGATACTGACTTCTTCCCTACAGGGGGCCCGTAAGTACAAGTTGATGCATCTTACCCTTTCTCCTTACTATTCCTCCCAGAGCAGAACCCTATTCTGCAGTGTGGAATATAGGAGACTGGAAATCATGGAGGGTCATATGGTTAGAGGGTTTGTGGGATCTAAAGCTTATGCAAGTTGAGGAGGCGGGTCTCTGAAAAGAAAATTATTTGGCTTTTCCAAACTTGAAAAGTGGGCCTTAGGGAGGGCTCTAGGAATGAAGGTCTGGGAGCTGAGGCCTCACACCTGCCTTGGGAATCTCACTCAAGGGACAGCCAAAATCCACAAAAGTAAAAATGCCCTGTTACAAGCAACTCCAAACTGCCTCCATCCCTAAAAGCTGACTTGCTATCTGGTTCTCTTGCTCAGGTGGCTCCAGAGCTAGCCTGGTCACCCATATACCATGGGTGAGGTAGGAAGATCAGAAAGATCTAATCTCTGCAGAGCTAACCAGTCAGCTCCAGGGGGTCCTTTGTCCACCCCCTGGTTCCACCTGTGGCCTTTGTTCTGTGGATCTGACCCAAATGTTGGAGCAGGAGGAGCTGTGGCGTCCTGGGGCACGGGTCGATTTATGGACACAGGCCACATATAAATGTGTTTGCTCAGACACATACACATAGAGACAAACCCTCATACATGCACAGTTGCACACACACAGCCAGGACCGAGTTCTGGGACATACTTTTGCCTTAGCAAATACCTCAAGGTACAGCTGGAAGGACCCAAACAGAGGTTCCCTGCCCCTCCAAGATATTTGGTTATGTTTGGGGATATTTTTAAATTGGCATTACCCAGGAGGAAGGAAACAATTGATTTCTATTGGGTTAGAAAGGGGTACTACTAGCCATGCACCGGGCAGACCCTTCCAACAGAAAGCCAACCTCAAATGACAAAGGTGTTGAGAGGTAGAAGTCTAGGTTAAGGCTACACCCCAGATTCTTTTCATAGTTCACAATGTTATGGTTACTGTTTCAACCCCAGTGGTTTTAACCTTGTATCCATAGAAGGGATAAGTGAATGCTGAGCCCTATGCTCCTCTTTCTCTCATGGCTGGGAAACAATTTTTTCAATCAGCCTCTGTAGGAACCACCTACAGCCATTGTCCTCATGTTTAGCTATAGCTCCAGCTCTGGGCCCTTGAGTCAGGGACACTTGTGCACAATCTCTTTCAGATTTTTGCCTTTAGAATGTCACTCTTAACATGGCTCTTAGGGTCCAGCTTGCTAGGGGTTGACTGTGAGGGTAGCTGTCCACAGCTAGCCCAGAGTCACAGAGGAGTGGGACACAGAGACTCATTTTCCAGTGCTACATCTCTCCCCGCCCCTCCCCTTACTCCTCTTTCTCCATCTCTTTTCTCTTTCTTTTCCTTCCCCAGGCCTGCTGCCTCATGCCCCTCCCCCTCTGCCTGCTGTCTCATGCCCCTCCCCCACTGCTTATCCCAGAATTGATCACCCCTGCCATCTTGCCTGCTTTTGAGAGACAGGCTTTGCAATGACCCCAGTTTCTGCTCTCCCTGGCTGAGAAAGAACAGTGGTCGTGGAGACAGAGTGAACACCATGTCCTTGCTTGGAAAGGGAGTGCCATTCCTATCATACAATCCCAGTTAGACACAATTAGCTGCCTGGGGCCAGCCTGGCCACCCATTGACTAGGCAGATGGCTACCTGGTCCATGACTGAGTCACCTCACAGCCCCAAAACTGGTTTATTTTGGACACAGAACACTAAGTAATAGCTGCACATTTCTGCATGAGCTAAAACCTACATAAAATATCCTGGTTGTTGTCAGAACCAAAGTAGAAAGTAATTGGTTCTGTGGTGTTTTTTTCAGATTTTCTTTAAATATTTTTTAAATTATTTTCATATCAGGCATGCACCCGAAGAATGAAACAAAAAGAAAAACTTAGTGGTATAAAACTCTCCTTGCTGTAGTGCAGAAATGCCTATGAAAAATTAGCCCTGATGATTTAATTTTGAAACTTCAGAGGAAGAAGTTCAGTGACAAGAAAAAAATTGCCCAGGCCTAACATATTAAAGTAACTTAAACAAAATAACTCAATCATCCATCCTGTGAGTTGGATTTGCCATAATTTGGTTTATGGAACCAATATTGAGTAAGAAAGTCAAAATGATTTCTTTCTCTGTAAATTTTTTGGGGGGTTGTTTATAAATGCAGAGATTCCATCATAAAATATATGAGTTTTCTTTAAACCAAGCATGCAAGACATTAGGAACTCCTCCAAAATGGCAAGCAATTTATTCTTGTTTACTCTATTTATTGCCTCCAGGGTGTCCATAAAGTCTGGAAACATAGGCAAATATAAACAATGTGATCAAGGACATCTTCTGTCATAAAAAGCAGCTAATAATATCTAGATCCCCAAGCCTTGCGGACATCTCTGATTATCTCTGTCATATAGACAATGCATGTGAAAATCCAATTCACATTTCCCAGGTTATATTCAAATACACAGTCTAATTGAGAGTAAATATGTCTTCCTCTACATAATAATGAATTCCATTTGTGCAAAATTTTCTGGAGGGCAGAGCAAATTGAAAATGGGTAATGCAGAAGATAGTTTTGTAAAGTGAAGAATGTTCGAGAGAATTTATCAGTTCCTGACATGGTTTTCACAAATTGGGATTCCTTTAAATCACAACACAACACGATAAATTGATAATGATGATGAAGATGAGGGTGGCAGCTCAAGTTCCTCGGCTCCATTGTATGGCAGATGCTCAGCGATGGACTTGATGTGGTTCATCTCGATGGAAACTCCTGCCTGCTCTGCTTGCATCGGGGATGGCTTTAGGCACACTGAAGGAGCACAGCAATGCTCTTGTTCTGCTTGAGCTGAGTCTAGGCCTGGGTATTCACCACCAACAAAGATTAGGAAGAATACAGAAAGACGAACATCTTCAGGCTGTGAGCACTGATTAGAAAGCTCTTTCCTTCTCCCTTCCCTTTAGTGTCTGTCACAGAAAACTTCTATCGGAGCAAAAGTTCCAGAATGAAATTCCTGTCACCTCCACTGTTAGGGAAGCTCTCTTAGTTCCAAGATTCCAAATTCACGAATCCTGCCATCCAAAGGCAAGTGAAGTGCTGGACACAGGAGCTGACCAGTCTACTGGGAGGCTCAGTGATGCCGAAATTACTTGAAAGGTATCTTTGGAGTAGCCTGGTGATGATGGCACATGCCTTTAATCCCAGCACTGATGAGACAGAAGCAGGTGGATCTCTGTGAGTTCTAGGCAGCCTGGACTACACAGTGAGTTTCAGGACAGCCAGGGCTAACAAAGAAAAACCCTCTCTCGAAAAACCAAAATAACCAAATAAAAAAGAAAAGAAAGAAAGAACGAAGAAAGGTAAAAAAGAAATCTCCCTTCAAAGTTTTGACTCAGAGTTGGGACATGAGGCTGGGAACTTACTCCCCGGGGTGTTTTGAGATTAATGGTGATATCATCTTCACTTGTTGCCATGGTATCTGAGGGACAGTCAAATGATTTTTAAGATTTGTTGAATTAGTGATGATATTGATTGCATTAATAGGTTGGGACTTACGGAGTTGGAGTCAGTATTTTCTGATGGGAAGTATGCTTGTCCCCATTTTGAATTTTATCTCCTCAGCCTCAGACACCAAACCATCTGAATTTGAACTTCAGCTGAGTGTGAGCAAATCTTGTTTACCACATTGCCTAAGTTCAATTATGAACTACACACTGAAGCATCCACACATATACACACATACACACATGCACATACACACAGACACACACAGAGAGACACACACATAAACACACATACACACACATAAACACAGATACAGATACAGACATATAGACACAGATACAGACACACACACACACACACAGACACACACACACACACACACACACACACACACACACACACACACCTTCTAGGAGGGCCCAGGTCCCAGCACCTGCATGCTTGGGGCCTCTTTGTTTGCAGGGGGGTGTGTGTGTGTGTGTGTGTGTGTGTGTGTGTGTGTCTTACCAATGAGACAAGGACTGGCTTTTCTTTCTATACACCTGCAAATCTTGGGAATATTCAAAATATCATTTTTGGAAACAAAAGTAATATTTTGATAAAAAATTGCAAAGGAAAGGTTATTTGGGTACCAAAAGTTGTGGCTGAAGGGAAAAGTAGCTGTCATCTAGAAGACAATTGGCTCCCATCCATCTCTGCAGTTCCTGCACTGACTCCATAGTCAACATTCTCCTTCAGGCTCTGATTGCTGATTTTAACTGTCCTCCATTTGCACAGATCTGGCTCTCGCTGCCTCTTGTCCTCCTCTGGTTGCCTGAGACATGTATCATTAGCTGATGTAACTTTTGGGATGGCTTGTATCCATAAAGCAGTCTCCCCTGACTGGGCCACACGGGGCTGGGGCTTTGGAGAGAAGACAGATAAAGTGGAGAGAGGCAAAGCTGCTAACAAGCACTGCCTTCATAGGTGCACATTCCCCCACCTCAGCCCGTGAGTGCTCTCCTCTCCTCACCTGTGGAAGTAAAGAAGGCACCCCCATGACTAGCCCAAAGCCCAACTTCTGGTTTTGCTGACTTTGATGACCCAGACCTGACACCTCCTTGGGAAGGCTGAAGGTTTAATATTTTCACTATCTGAAATGCAATTCCAAATATTTCTTAGTTACACTCCATTCACCATCAATCCAGGAGAGAAGTTGAGCCTAAGGGCCAGCAGGCATGCCCTCTGTGTTTGAGTGGGTGAAATCTGGATCGTCTGTGGTGAGGGTGGCGCCATCATAAATTGTCTCTATACCAATTTTCTCTGCAAAGGTCAGCAATGTCTCAAAGATTTCAATCTGGGCTAAAGGGTATGTGGATTTCTCAACTGAGGGAAGGAGGCTGTTTTGGTGACTAGGGAGGGGCTCCCAGTACCTTCAGGCTCTGTAAAAGTTATCCAAGATTCCATCTCTTCTCCTCAAAAAAGGTTTGGGATGGGAGTGGGGGACAGGATTCCAAACACTTAACCAAAACCTCTTTGGAATTTAGAAACTCTAGTTCTGTGAGGACCAGATCACTTTTCTGCCTTAGGGGGAAAATGTTTCCTGGGTTCAGGTAATTTCTCTGTCTCAGTGTTTACAGGAAACCATGGGTCAGAAAGAAGAAGCTCCAGAAATGTTGCAAGTCCTCCCTGAAACTTAGAATACTTCTTCAGGCTAACGACGTGGCTTCCTGGTAGACTGCTTGAGTAACACCCTAGCCTTGGTTCCTGGCACAGCAAAACAAAGTGACAAACAAACAAACACACAAACAAACAAGCTTGCTCTTTTGTACTTTCTGTTATTCTATTTAAATGAATAATTTAATTATTCAATTAAAATGGTCAATTGAAATGGAGGAAGTAAACTAACAGGTTTTCTAGATTCTTGTAGCAGTCATTCCAGTGCCTGAGACATGATTGTGAGGCAGAATCCCAGGGCAAAGTCCTGCAGGCAGAATGCTAATTGGAGTTTTGAGTGGCTGTTGAATATTAACCCTGACACACTGTCCTGGACAGTAAGTTTCTGGCCCACATTGTTGACTCTGAGCTGGGTAGTCCCTGTGTCTCGGGAGGCTGGGCAACATCCAGGCTCTGACCTGTACCCATGTCCTGTCCAGTTATGACAGCCAAAAATGTCTCTGGATGTCACCAGATGGGGCCACTGTTAATTAGTTGGAAACTGTTGCTGTCATCATGGGGAAAAGCCATTTATTAGATATTTCTGATCCACTTGAGAGAGAGCATGTGCTAAAGAGTGCCTTTCTGAACATAAAGTAAAAAGAAAAAAAATAACGTATTTTCACCATGTAACAAAATGTTAAGCAGCCATTAAAAAGGTCTTAAATACACTTTCTAGGCTCTAGAATATGCCCATTCAGAGATGTGGTACAGGGCTTGAGAATGTGCATGCCACCTGTATTCTGTACAATGTCCACATCTGAAAACACTAAAAATGTCCCCAGAGGGAAAAGCACAGAAATTAAAGCCATAGTCATTTCTGGGCAGTAGGATGATGTAGTATATACTTTCTTACTTAAGCCTTTGTTTTTTCAAACTATTTACCTCATGAGTCTTGCATTGCACAACACCAGGCTAACTGGACTGGGAGGCTGCACACTGCAGTCCTGTGAACTAAGTCTGGCTTTCTTCCACACCGGAAGCAACCCCTCTCCCATTCCTGTGACTATTCTGCCCAGTCACATCATCTGCTTCATGCCCGGGCTGAGGTTCCCAGGTCAGAATTGTTTACATACACCTTGCTTCAGTCTGAGCATTCATTCACACACCACTCCCTGACCCCAGAACTTGCTAGGGACTGGGGAATTCTGTAATAGGGAACATAGGGGGCGTCTCTGTCCTTAGGAAGAAGACAGTAAACCAATAAACAAATACAATAAACATGTACAATGAGGCAAGATAAATCCAGGGTAAGAGAGCCAGGGAAGCAACACACACACACACACACACACACACACACACACACACACACACACACACACACACACACCCCACAAAACAAAGAGAGGTGCTGAAGACAGTTATGGGGAGAGAGTGCAGCATAATTAGGCTCAATGGTTACCCAAGGCCGCTCTAGGGGAGTAATATCTGAGCTAGTAGCAAATAACAAGTGGGAGAGTGGAAAGACTTGTGGGAACAAGCTGACAAGGACAGAAGCTGTAATTGTGCAGACAAAGGGGAGAGCAGGGAGGGGTGGGGTTGGGGTGTGGGTGTGGGTTAGGATGGGGGGGTTCTAAGAGGCAGGAGGCAGCTTCCAGCCTCCTGTACCAAGCTTGGGTCTAAGCACAGAGGAGGCAGAGGTAAACCAGACTTTGGGTCCAGGGCCCTGAACTCTGTTTTCAAGGTGACTCTGGGATGCCAGAAAATTGTGTGCCCACACCAGTGAGAACAGTGTGCCAGGCCTGTGTTTCATGGGCTGCATGTCAAGTTGCCTGATAGCCTGGTCGCCGGCAAAGAGAGAAGTGTCAGTCCCCACCAGTACCTCACAAGGCAGTATGAACAGGTATTAGGCTTAAGGGACATACCTGCAATCCCCCATACTTGAAATGTAAGAGGATCTCAAGTTCAAGGTCAACCTGAGGTGTATAGTGAGACCCTGTCTCAAAAAACTAAATCCAAATCAAATATATACAATTAGAAGAGATGGATACTGTGTGATTTGTGGTGTGTGTGTGTGTGTGTGTGTGTGTGTGTGTGTGTGTGTGTGTGATAAAAGATGAATGAACAACAAAATATCTGATTATAGCATCATTTTACTCTGGGAAGAAGGAGCCACCATATAAAAACCAGTTGTGGTTGTGTCCGTGGCTCTTGTCCGTGGCTCTTCTCAGTGGACTGAATGAAGTACGGCCTTGGACCACTACCTTGGAATGTAGATGTGACTTTACAAGGTTCACCTGGAGGGCAATATATAAAGAATTTTTTCCTCTTTTTGTCTTTAGTTGTTTTGTTTCTTCAAAGAAAGGAAAGTTCCTTATTAAAATAGGTATTTATTTGTGAGTATGGTGGTTCACAGCTTTAATCCCAGCACTCAGAAGACAGAGGTAGGCATATCTCTGTGAGCTGGAGACCAGCCTAGCCTATGTAGTGAATTCTAGGACAGCTAGAGCTAAAGGAAGGAAGAAGAAAAGGAAGGGAGGGGAAGGCATTTATAAGGATTTACTATTCTGGGTTAGTGCGCCATATTTTAAAATATACGTGAATATCTTAGAGGCTGATGAGATAGCTCAGCAGGTAAATACAATTACCACCAGTCCTGAGTTTGATCCCCAGGCTCCACTTGGTCAAAGGGTAAGAACTGACCCCTGACCCTCTGACCTGCACACTCATGCTCTCCTATGCTTACCCCCTTACTGCCCCCATCCCACCAACAATAAACAAGTTTTAAAATCCTTCCGCCTTCCTCTTGAATCTGGCTTCTTACTTTTCTATGCCCTAGCTTGTGCTGCTTTCAGGACAGATCCTGCCTCCTTCCAGTTCTCAGGGGAGAGGCCACAGGCGCCATGCACTTTCTTCTATCCCATGGGTCTCCCTACTCAAGTACTTCTTTTGGCTGACCCATGGTTCCTAACTGCCTTGTTCTTTGAAGCGGGTAAGCTGTTATTTCTAGTAACCCTCTCTAATCCTCCAATATACTTCTTGTTTCCTACGGAGTGTTACAGAAACACCAGGCGATAGAAAAGGTGCCATCTCCACCAGCATTCTGCTGTCAAAGGAAGTTAAATGTGATTCCAACAGGGCAGAGAACAGAAACAGGGTGGACATCTCCAAGCTTACCTCATTCCAGTGACCCACAGCACTCTCGGCTCTGCAACCTTCTCAAGGAAGGGCAGAGAGGAACAGCTTGCTTTCTTTTTTTCTGAGGGACAAGGGCTGTGTTCCTTTATTGCCTATATTGTCTGTCACTGAGAAATTTTCCTTGGAAGCATGCTACCAATTCAGGGCATGGCTTTTGGTAGTGCAGTGTCTGGCCTCATTGGCTAGCACTGCTCTGTGTTTAAGCTGCAGAATGCTACCATCTCACAGCAGCCACCAGTGCCATTAGCGTTCATTCCTGATGTAGCAACAGCTCTTAGGAAAGCAACCTGGAGCCTCGAGGGCCACTCCTCTGGGCAATCTGCAGGACTCGCTAGCATGGTCTTGGTCACTGATGTTTTCCTGCACCCCAAACAGAGCCCTGGACAGGGGAGGTGCTGAATACTTGTCATTCCAGGGCTGAAAAGGCTTGCAGGGGCTCCTTCCCTGGGTGTGGCCATATTCCAGTGTCCTTTCCATCTTTCTGGACTCTTCTCTGCACTATTCATGATTACACAGTGACCTCCACTGTGTCGTGAGCACCAGAGAGCAATCCTGATGCTTGCCACACCGCCTGGCATTTAGAGAGTGTTTAATAGCTTACCAATTGTCTCAGTCGGTTTCCTGTTGCTTTAGGAAAATTCTTGAGATCAGGTATTTTATAAAGAAAAAGGGTTGACCTTGTATAATGGCTCTACGGGCTGGGAAGGTCAAGGGAGGGTCTGGTGGCATAAAGGGGAGAGAGATTAGGAAACAAGAGAAAGCTAAGGAAGCCACTCCCCTCTTCTTCTCCCTCCCTCCCTCCCCCCTCCCTCCCTCTCCCCCCTCCCTCCCTCTCCTCTCCCTGTTTCTGATACCTTCTTTTTTGCAGCTAAACTATTCTTGATGGAACTACATCAATCCCTTCATGAGGGCAAATTTCCCAGTATTCCAACAAAGCCTCTCAAAGGTCTCAGGACCTCACAATACCTGTATAGGGACTAAGGTCAAAATCTATTTTTGACAGGGACAAATAACTCTCAAATGATAGCTCTAACTTTTTACTATGCTTTTTTTTTCTTTTTCTTTTCTTTTTTTTTTTCTTTTTTTCTCCCCCCACTCCCCTCAAGACACAGTTTCTCGGTATCTTTGGAACCTGTCCTGGAGCTAGCTTTAACTCACAGAGATCTTCCTGTCTCTGCCTCTCAAGTGCTGGAATTAAAGATGTGTGGCACTACCACCTGGCACTTCTTACTATGTGATGAAGAGAGGCAAGGGGTGAGAACAGAGGGAGGGTGGGAGTTAGGAGTGGGAGGGGAGTTCTGGGTGGAATCTGCTCCCTTCAATGTGAGCATATGGATCCCTGGGATAGGGTTTGCCTAGCCTGGGAAAGACCCTGGGCCTGAGCCCTACACTGGAGGACACAGTTCTGTCTGGATTAATGCTCTTCTGTGGGAAGCTAGCCTGTTCACATCTTTGTTGTGACTGAGACTGAAATGAACCTTCTAAAGACAAAGATGACAGAGTTTCTTGCCAGAGGAAACCAAAACTTCTGGAATAGTGACTTGACTATCCCTTTGAAAATGCCAGGCTATAGGGAGAGATCTCAGATTTATTCATGTCTATTGGGCACATTATTTGTGTAAAAAAATGGCTTCCATTAAAACACTCCCATACATGATAGATACAATGCACTTTGATTATATTTACCCTCTCTTGCTCTCTTTTGTTCCTTCCTTTCCTCCCATTGGTTCCTTTCCACTTTCAAGTCTTTAAACTAAGTCTAGATTACTTATGCAAGACAGATCATACAGTATTTGTCTAAGTCTGGCTTGTTTTGCCTAATATGATTATCTACATTTCCACCTGTTTTCTTTCAAATGACATCATTTCATCCTTCTTCATGATTGAATAGTACTCTATTGTATATATCTACCACATTGTATTTATCCTTTTTCCTATTACTAATTAGGACATGCCACGATGAGGTCAGAGGACAACTGTGGAATCAGTTCTTCCCTCCCACCTTTATATGGGTTCTGGCTTACACACCAAATGCTCTACCCACTGAGCCATCTCTCCAGCCTAAACCTGAATATAAAGATTCTCTGCTGTTTTCTCAGATGCTCCAGACAAATTTTGGGAAAGTACCAGTCCCTCAGGCCTCGGTTTCTTCATCTGCAGCAAGGAATGGAACTTTCAAGTGATCCATCCCTTCAGCAGAGTTAGAGGAAATAGCTTTGGAAAGCATAGCCTGGCTTTGGGGGCCTGGAATGATCCCCACAGAAGGCCTGGCTTCAAGAGTCCTGTTTTTTTTTTTTTTTTTTTTTTTTTAATATCTCCAGGGAGGACTTCCTTCTGCAGGAAGCTGAGGGTATGTCTGATTTCTCTGGAGGGAGCCTCGTGTGGAGAATGGCTTTGTTGATGTGTCAGGCAAGCTCTCTTGGACAGCTTGGGGAGGAACTGTAGGATTCCCGTAGGAGGGTGAAACATTTAGCTCCCTCTGCCACGGTTGTTGAGATGTGGGAAGGAGACAACACTCAACTGGCTGAAAAAAAAATCCCTGGAAACTAGAGTGTTGGAATGAGACCTTCGAGTTTTAAGTGCTGGCAAGACTTTCACATTTGTTAGCCAGGCTACAGGAGCCAAGCGAAACACTCAGTAGAGTGCAGGGAGTCTGCAGGCTGTGGCTGACTCCCCAGGCACTTTTGGAGCTCTGAACACATTGCTTGTCCGGTTGGTGGAATCTGCTGGGAGACCCCTCCTCCCCAGGGCTCCTCTCTAATGGGCTTTTCTCCCCGGGTCCCCCTAGAGTTTCACCTGGGCTACTGCGACAGACAGACAGACAGCTGGTACTTGTGCCTAGGGCCTTATTTAGAAAGAAGGTCTTTGCAGATGTAATCAAGTTAAGATGAAGTCCAGATACTTTAACATGGCAGGCATCCTCATAAGAGAGGCTGATAAACACAGTGTGAAGATAGCAAGGGTTGGATATGTGGAGGCTGTTGAGGCAGGGGTTGAAAGGCCATATCTATAAGCCCTGAGGTGCCAAATCTTTCTGGCAACAGCAGAAGCTGAGGCAGGCAGAGTAAATTCTCCCCCAGAGAGGGTATAGCTCTGCCAATATGATTTCAGACCACTCCAACCCAAGATAGCACCTCTGTTGTCAGACTCAGGTCGGCCAGCTGTGGCTGGATGGAGTTTGTCATCGCTGAAACTGCCTGATGGTGCCTTACTGAGAGGAAGGGTCTGAAGAGAAAGGAGATCGGGTCATCAGGGATGAGGGCCTTGTCCCTTGAGTGGGCTGTTGGTGCTATCTGTAACATCTGCTCGTGCAAGGCTGCCATCCTGTCCACTGTAGCCACACAATCTTGGACTTCAAGCTCCTGGAACCGCAAACTGAGAGAGCTTGATAAACCTCCAGTCTTATTGCTTCTCATCCTTTTGGCTGAGATCAAGTGTCAATGTTGTATCTACTGTGAGGGCTTGTCTCACACTCTGACCGCCCCCCCAAACATGCCCGTCAGTTTCAGATATTATACTGTAGCAACAGAAAACAGAATGAGTCCATCCCACCAATCTTCTCAGGACCTGTCACGTCCCTATAGTAAGTACATCCTATACAAGGAACCAAATTCCCAACTTTCCTAAATTTGAATGACTCCGCTAAACCCATCCTTGATTTTCCAGGACTGTTCAAATCTAGCTTTGTGCAAATGAGAAAGTGTGGGCCACAGTGATTGCCTTTACAGAGAGTAAGAGACATAGCAGCTGCTCATGCCTGCAGATGACACCCTCTATACCCTCCCGGTGACAGCAACTTGTGACTGGATGGCTTGCAGCCTGAAAATACGCAGAGGAGCGAATGAGAGGGTAAAACCTGACACGTTTCTAGCTAGCTAGAGGGATCATTCCTGTGGAATTTATCTCTAGACTTCAGTAAGGACTTTGTGAATAGGTTATAATTATCTCATGCAAAAAGCACCCCTGCACCCTGAAGGAAGATGCTGGAAATAGGGGGAGAGAGGATCTACCCAACTAATCCCAGCTGGCCTGGAACTCAGGATCCTACTGCCTCAGTTTCTGGCCTTCTGAGATTTCAAATTCATACAACCACAACCTCCACCATGAATCACACTCAGATGGGAAGTTTTTTCCTCAGACAGGTGTTTAGAGTACAGATCGCTTGCTTGTGGGTCCGAGAGGGTTCTTTGCTGAATACCTACGAGCAAGTAGGAAAAGCAAATGTCAGACAAGGACACTGAATTATGACAGAACTCAGAGCCTGAGATCTCGCCAGGGAAGGACAGGTAGCACTTTCCCAGGGAAGATGTGTGACAAGGTGAGAACAGCTCAGTCTTTAAGACCTCCATGTGTGTCCTGGAGTCCTTAGGCATTTAACATAACCTCTCTTTGCATTAGCCTCCCTACCCACCAAACGGACTCTCCCGCTAGACCTCATCATGTGGGTGTTCCAGACTGAATGAGTTAATTCAAGTAAGGTATCTAGGGTGGTGGCACTTGGTGCTACTAAATACATCCTACAAAGTGAGGTGACTTGTCAAAGATGTTGAGAAATCACTTCTAAAATCAACAGCATAAAACACTCAGGTGCCTGTGGCTGTGGCTTGGCTGAGGCAGGGTGGGCTAGGCTAGAGAAGGCTGGCACAGTGACAGCAAGGGTGAAGGAACACACGTGGAAACATGTTGAGTCCTGAGAGCCAGGCTTGGAACTGGCACACCACAGCATCTACCTTCTCTCCCCGCCAAAGTGAGTTTCTTGGTAAAAACCTGGAGGCCACTATAGGCAAGAAGGATGGCAAAGGGAAGGGTGGCAGTGGGGGAGGGGGGAACCATGCTGACTCCCATGGTAACTTGTTTGTCCCTTAAGAGAGGCTGTGCTGAGAATCCAGGCCAAGAGGCCATATTCTGCCCTGAGTCCTCAGATTGAGCGGTTTCCCACTTCTGCTCTCAGATCCAAGGGTTAAGTCTAAGACAGTCAGGTTCTGGACCTTAGACAAACTTCTATCCAGTCAATCAAGTTCCTTGCTGGTCACTCTCAGTTCTGGAAACCAAGCAGGTGGACAGATGGGGTGACGCATGCTGGACAGCCCAGCTTTCAGGAGGCCAATTCACAAATCTTTTCTGTTTTGAGACCAGCCTTGGTCTCAAATAAGGTCTACATAGCAAGACCTTATTTCAGAAGAACAAGAGGGAGGAGAGCAATTTAAGTGACTGTGTGGCTGTGTTGGAATCCTATGTGCTGGCGTCCTCAGACAACCTCCCTATTGGAGCACTGTTTTCTTTTCTGTCCCCCTTTCCTTTTGCTGCTGATCTGAACTCAGGGCCCTGTGAGAGCTAGGCAAATACTCTACCATGGAGTCACCAGCCCAGCATCTCTGAGGAGTTGTCCCTAAGGACTCTTCCCAGCATGACTTCTGAGGACTTTCTGCTGTTAGGCCATAGTAAACCCCACACTGAGTCCAGTGACTAGGATGCTTAGAAATGGCAGGATTTGGGAGGGATGTTATCTTAGTTACCCAAGAGCTGGGCCCAATTACCAATGGGGGAGGGGTCTTAAAGGGACAGGGCAGCTTGCTGTGTAATTAAGCTTCCCCACTCACTTTTTGTTTCCTCTTTTGCATTAGTGTGTGTTTAAGGAGAAATCTCTAGACAACAGAATGCTATTAAAACCCTCCAAGTGGAAGCAGGCTGGCCAAGGAGAGCATACACAAGGCAGCAACGGGAGCCCAGCCGATGGCCTCTTTCGCAGGGGCAGAAGCAGTGGCTAGAAAATGCTGCCTAATGGATGAGTGCCTGCAAGAGAATTTACGGACCTGCACCATGTACCTGTGCCTCAGTTGAAAATCAGACAGAAGACCTTTGTCGCTGACCTTCCAACTTTTGTTTTGCTTCCCCCTCCTAACAGGGTCTCCTTGCTTAACACAGGAATGGCTTGTAGCCAGTGGTCCTCCTGTCTCAGTCTTCCAATTTCTGTGGTTGGAGGCATGTATTACTATACCCTGATGCTATAAAACTGTTTGTTTTTTAAACAGGCTCTCACTCTGCAGCTGGCCTGGAACTTACAGTGATCCTCCTGTCTCTGCCATCCGGGTGTTCGAGTTACAGGCCATGTACCACCAATCTTGGCCCTTGAACATTTCTGGGATAAAGACCATATCAGCAGATTGGGCTAACGACCATGATAACAGATGTGACGTAGGGTGTAAATGTGTGCACAGCTGAGACCAAAGCTTCAGGAGATTGTTCCTGGGGAGGGCCTGTGGCACTGATGTCACCACGTCCTGAATCACAATCCAGGCTGAGAAATCCTGGTCATTTTAAATGTACGTGGTGCCTGGTAAGGAAGTAGGGATGAGGACTCAGTGAAAACTTGCAAGACCCACAGACTCTGTCTGTCTCTACAGCAAGAGGCAGCAGTGGAGGAGAAAATGTGGCTGAGTAGCACAGCAGGGAGCACTCAGGTTACTTGATTTGGGATGTGTCACTGGTTTGAAAACTTCAGCTATTCACCAATTTCTTCTTTGCAGGGTTACAAGACTGTTGGGGGGAAAGGAGGCTTGTGTTTCTCATTCCTTTGGGAATGACCACTGAAGCTCTAAGAAGGGACTCACCTAAATCATTGACTAAGGAACTGGAGATGCTTCAATAACGGGAGACTGTGACAGTGGCAGGGGTTTGGAGGGAAGCAATGGTTTGCTGATGGCTGCCTACCCTTGTACAGTTTGTTGTGATGGGGAAACCAAACCACTGACCAGATCGACACCCCAAGAATGCTTAGGCAGGCCCTCAAGCTAGGGACAGCTCTCATTCTCCTGTTATTCCAGTGGCTGGATTTCTGTTTGTTTGTTTGCTGGCCTGCATGTCTGTGTGAACAGAGACTTATATGGAGCTTCCAACTTTGTGATTTGTGCATCTGCAAAGCCCTCCACAAAAACCTAAGTAAAAGCCTGATTCTGGGCTTGCCCTCCTTGAGGAAGCAGAAAGTGGAGGGCCCCACACAGAGGGCTGCCTGTTCACAGGGTGTCCATAAGGGCCCCTTACATTCAGTACCTCAGTGTCCTCTTTCACAGAGGGCCTACCCAAGCCAACACATCTTCTACGACTCTTTGTTCTACTTAAGCTCAGATGGATGCAGAAACCCAGGGAAGCCAAATCATATGTTTAAACAGTTGAGAGGAAACCAGACTCAGCAAGGATCTAGGGCCCTGGATTTAGACTGGGTGAATTTCCCTTCTCTGGGATTTCCTGTCCCTTTTCTGGATGTTTCTATCTACCCCGTGTTCCTTGGCAGTTGGTTTAAAGGCCATCAGCTCAGTGGTGAAAAAATGCCTTACACAGATTGGGTTTAGCTGTTAAAATATCAGCCGCTGCTGAAATGTGTGGACCCAAAGCTAGGTTTATAGACATAAGCTCTAGGCCTCTGTCAAGCTCATCTTTCAGTGGGAAAGGATCAAACTTTAAGCTTGAAAGTGTACCCACACCCAACAGCTACTTAGGGGGCAAGCCACAGGACAGGAGGGCTGGCTGCCTGCAGAGATGAGAGAGAGAGAGAGAGAGAGAGAGAGAGAGAGAGAGAGAGAGAGAGAGAGAGAGAGAGAGAGAGAGAGAGAGAGAGAGAGAGATGGATCCTTAAGGAATGGAAAATAAGTGAGCCCAAAAGAAGACCTCCTGCAATGTTTTAAGACTGTAGTTAAAATTTAACAATTTTTTAAAACGTAAATTATCTGGCCTTCTCAACTGCACAGGATGAGGGGGCAGCGAGGAAGGGACAATGGGTTAGGATTAGATAATTTACTTAGTGCTAAAATTCCAGGAAGTTTGTGTTGATCTGGGCCTGCATGTTGTTACTCTTTAGCTCAAATCTAAACCTTTATCTTCCTATTACAGTCAAGAGGACGTTTTTTCTACTTAGTCATTTTTACAGTTGTAATTTTTACCTCTTTCATCAAATGGAGCTGGTTAGATTGGCAGCTCTTAGCACTGACATGAAAATATTGGGAGGGCCCAGTGGGTCCCGTTTTGTTTATTCTAACAGTGCAGTCTTTGATCTAAACATATTTCCTGGGGTCTGGACCAGATGACCTAATTCCTGTCTTACCCTTTTCCACTTTTCTGTGCATCTCAGATTGCTGCTGCCTTACCGAGAGGCCCTTTGAAATTCACTTTACCCCCCCCCACTTTGTTAGCCTCTGTCATTTGTTTCATTTGGGGTGGAGTGTGTAGCTCCTAGCAAAGAACCCATGGCTTTGTTTTCCTAACAGAACTGTGAAGTTCTAACAGAGTGGGGGCCCTTTCCTTTTCTTTTCTCTTATACTTCTCTTTCTTGACATTCTCAACATGCCAAAAACAATACGCAAATAACTTACTGCTACAAGTCTATGTTAACTGCAAATCATTTTGACTTTTTGTTTGAACACTTTTAAAAAATAAATACATAACTTAAAAATGCTGTTGCCTCCTCATGCCCTAACAGCCCTTTATAAATCTGAACCGGGAAAGAGGGTGTGAAAAGCCAAAAGCCAAAGCTAGCTTTGGTTTATCTCCAGTAGCCCTGCAAGGTCCCCCCTTCCTTATTCCTACCCCCTCCCCCTCCTCGTAGAACCCCTACTTGACAATCTTTAGGTAGCTTCCGCCAGCAAGGATGCTACCTTCTCTTCCTCCCCAGGTCACTGTCAATCATCAACTACTTTCAAGGGTGTTTTCCAGGAAGGGAGGCCCTTATTGGGGGAGGGGAGGAAGTGGGGAAGGGAAAGGGGTGGAGGGAATCATAAAGGAATAGGAAGAACTCAAGGGTTAAGAAGCAGAAACACGTCCTTAAAGCTGGTAAATTTTGGGTCATTGGCACCGGTGAATTTTTGGTTATCTTCAACAATTCACATTTTTTTTTTTTAAAGCCACCAAAGTGAGTCTTTTAGTTTTAAAATTTTGTGAACTTAATTGTCATTCCAGTTTGCTGCGACCCTTCTTAGGTCAGCCAACCTGGTTCCAAACTAGTCCCTCGAGTTCCAAAAGGGAAAAGGAGGCTTGGTGGCAGAATCGGGGATGGGCAAGGCGCGCTCGCCTTGTCCATCTCCCACCCAGTTGCTGTATGAGTATCAAAGGCCAAGCTTGTTTATCTCTGGGCTGCGCGCTTTATGGGGTTAGAATGGACGTAGAGGGGAATGGGCAGGTAGTGATCGATGCGTTAGAATGATAGTCAATCAATACGCAGATAGGCCTGGACAAAAGGCGGGAGGAGGGGCGCAGAGAGACGAGGACTCCGACCCTGTCATGGGGGCCTAGGCGGCCTTCGAAAATATTGGTGAACCCAAAGCTACTTTAGTTTGCTTTAACTTACTTTCAGAAAAAAACTAGAAGAGAGTTCCAGAGATAGAAAAAAAGCGCCTTCGCTGAAACAGCCTCGCAGCCCCCCTGGGAAGCGCGGCCAGCGAGACTTGGGGACCCGGGGAGCCTGCGACCCGGGAAGCGTGAGCCCAGCTGCCGCGCGGTGGCTGGGGAGGGCGGCAGAATTCTGTCACTGCCTGGCCCCTCGCGGTGGCCGAAGCCCGGGGATCGCCCCGACGTCCCCAGGCTTCGTGCCGGGGGAGGGGGGAAGGAGGGGTCCGGGAGCGGCCAGGAGCGCAGCGCGCGGCCCCTCCTCCGCATGCGAGACAAGCGAAACCGTCATCTCTGCGACCGAGGAGTGTGTGGCCTCTTCATCCGGTGCTCACTCCTGGAGAAAAAATGTCGCAGGCCACGGTGGCAGGAAAAGACTCCTTAGGTGAACGGGAACCAAGGCATCCGCACTGTATCCCCACTCTGCCCACTCCCTCTGTTTTGGGGCCCTATCCCGCGATGTCAGATCCAAGGACAGAGGCTTTCCCGAACTCCCGGCTGGCCGCTGAGGCTGAGTTGGCGCTTGAAGCGCCCTCGTGGCTCTCTGAGCTTTGGAGTCTAGGGACAAATCTTGGGTAGGTGCTGCCAGAGTCAGAGTTGCCTGAGAATGGCCCAGGCCTGATAGGAGTTTCTGCTGGGAGTCTTCACCTGGGCACAGCCAGGTTCAGTGAGATTCATTACCTCTCCGAGACAAAGAGTTCATCGACCCCTGAGCAGATAACTTCCATCCTGTCTATTGCTCACCCTAAAATTGTGCGCAGAAGTAAAACATGCCCCCCAGAACAAAAGACAGAAAGGAAGACTCAGGTGAACTTGGAAGGTGAAATGTTTCAAGTTGCTCCTACAGATCTAAATAGGCTCCCCCCACCCCGCCCCCTTCAAATGTGCATGTGTTTTTAAATGCCTAAAAGACTAATTAAATAAAGAAAATGTTGACCTCCTGGTTTGAGGCCCAGCTTCTGAGTCAGGTTATATAACCCTGCTGCATGGGGAATTCTCCGGTAATCGGGCTCTTAGCTGCCTGAAAAAGCAGGCCACAGAAGCAAGTGAAATAGAACTAGGATAGTTAACGCTGAAATCTAAGTCCACAGATCATGTTGAGGGGAACTTACCTGTCAGGATGAGGTCTCCAACCACAGCTAATTTCCCCCACTTCCTTGGGAGGTGGAGTTGGAGAAAAGTGGAAACTAATATACATTCCCAAACAAGAAGTAGATATTGCAGAAATAGACAGCCAAATCTCAAAAGCAAGCTAGCTAGCTAGCAAGCAAGCAAGCAAGCAAGCAAACAAAAACAACAAAACAGAAAAAAATTAATCCAAACCAAAACAAACTGCAGGCCCACGCATGCCCATTCCTGTTATGCCTTTTACTATTTCTTATTTAGAGGAGATACTCGCTCACACACACAATTTATAGCTACCTGGGGAAATGTTAAACTACCTTAGGGGCCTGGCTAAATAGAAATGCACTCTAAAAACACAGACACGGTATGTTGTTTTATCTGTTGCAAAAAAAATGTATTTGATTACTTGAGTAAAATTACAGTATCTCTGTTGTTAGTAAGTATTAAATGTTAAAGAAATTGGAATTCCCCCCTTTTAACTTTCCAAGAAAGTGCATGTAACAGTCCATTTTTTTTCCTTCCATACCTAATACAAAATAAACCAACACTATACCTGCTCTCGATCAAGAAGCATTTGCTCTTGTAAGGGACATATTTATGTACATTTTAATGAAAGTGATAATTCTTATTGTATATACAAGAGCATCTACATTTCTCCACTGAAGGTTGTTCAAGATGCTATCGTTAGCAGCATTGTGAAATTCCAGCACACGTCTTCTACTGTGAATATACCCTACAAGGCAAAAATGCTAAGTCTCAGTTTCAACTACCAAAACAACACTTGTGGTTTTTTTCCCCCTCTAAAGAATTCTGCGTGCTTATTACTGTACAGAAACTTATTAACATTGAAGACGACTCAAGTAAAAAGCACAATACAAATAGCAGTTCAAAACGGAAATGGTTAACTCTATAAAATAACAAAAAAAGGCAGGTTGAAGTTCAGAATAAAAATGAAAACAAAACCAAAACAAACAACAAACAAACAAAAACCCCAAACCTTTTAAATGTTCAGCCTGTACGTAAAGTCCTTCCCTTCAAACTGTTTGGAAAGATTAGACAATGTGTTTGCTGATAAAATTTTCCAGCAGGATCAAAGTGTACATTTATATACAGACTTTATTAGAGATCTAACGCATCACGGAGGCATTGCATCAACACCAGATTCATATTAAACTGGATATAGAAAATAAGTTAATGCCAGATTAAGACCGCCTAGCAGGGCAACTTGCAATTGCCATAAATGTTACAGCAAGCTTATAGCACTCTAGTCCATTAGTATTTAGTCCAAAATACAGAAGACCAAAGTTAATGCTTGCATTCTGTTTGCAAAGCAAGGTTATAACACTAATAAATAAGCTTTCTTAGAACTCTAGAGGTTGAACAAAGTACAAAAGAATGTCTTCATAATGTAGTTCATAGTCCCAGGGGCCAGAAGGTAAGGGGCTGGAGCAGGAGGCAACCTTGGGCGGCATTCTGGGTGGAAATGCTCTGGCAGCTTTAGCTTGTAACTATCTCTTTGCTGTCTTCCACGAAACGGGTGAAACGGAAGTTGGTTCCATTTTCGCTGCTTGCCATTTTCTCCAGGCCAGCCAGAGGAGCACTGGGTTCAGAATTCCCCAGCTTTTCCACATTCCCTGTCAGCCCACTGATAGGTGAGCTGCTCCCGCTGCCCAGGCTTCCAGGAATTGGAGGGATGCCACCATTCTGAATGACAGAGATCTCGTTGGCCTTCATGGCCAGCCCGTTGGACAGTGCTGCTGTGTACTGGTTCCAAAAACTGGACGGATCCCCACTTCCTGACCTCGTCGCCAGATCCTTCTGGAACATTTCTGGGAACTTGACAGGATTGCCTCCTAGAAATGTCATGGGGCCATCCACGGAGAGCCGACGGCCCCGGCGTGCAGGGGTGCTGTTCCACATGTGTGTACCCATGTGGACCTGTGATGTGGATTGGGAGAGAGGAGAAAAAAAAAAAAATAAAGAGCCAGAAGCTTAATAGCTGAATCTGTCTCAAGTCATATCTCAACACTTGACATAGCAAGTGGCCTAAACGTCTATTCTTATTACATGATGGACAGGGGGAGAGACACCAGGAACCATCCACTCCCAGGGTCTAGTAATAACGTGTTCCCTCTCTCAGCCCTCGGCTGGCTCTCCTCTTCTGGGCAGAGAAGCCTTACTTACTCTTTGTTTTTTTTTTTATATACTACCCATATTTAGCTTATAATGGCCTTAAGCAAGCCAGGCAGTCGCAGATAGCGCCTTTCAGGGTTAGAATTGTTATGTCCACTCTCATTGCAGTGGCAAGTATTGTATCTGACACCCTTTACCCTGTAAATGTCCTTTTCAGATGGGAAGAAAGTAGCCCTCACTGATTGCCCATTGGAGGGCCTGCGCAGAGAGAGAAAACCCAGAAAGTAATTATTCATTTCACATTACGGGCAGCAACCTCCAGAGGAATACTCTGTCAACAGAAAAATGTACACAGTGAGAGTGCTCAACTGTTGCTCTAGAACGAGCATATTTGCTTTATTTCTAACACATATCAGTAGGAAATGTCGTGTAATCAATTATCATAATGCCCATTAGCAGCAGTGATGTTACTGTTTCTAGAAAAACAAACCATGCTAGACTGCGGTTATGAAAAATAGCTGCATACGCCGAAGAGAGCCGTAATTATTAAGTGATATGGGCAGTATGCAGGCCACAAGGAGGTCTTTAATCAATACCCCATGGCAACACCAGGCTGTCTGATTTGGTAGGTAAAGCAATTCATTTGGTGCACTTAGCAAGACAGCAGAGAAAGGCTGCTCCTTCGCTTAGGTACCAAATTATTCAAGGTCTGGTGACATGCAGCAAGCTACAGGCTGCTCTTGTCCCTGCCACGATCCTGACCCTAATAAGACTCCCTCATCACCACACCCCCCGCCCGCCACAAGCTTCGTGCGTGTGTTCAGCAGGTCCCCTTTCTAGAACCTTCTCCCTGACTATGCAACTGAGGGCTCCAGGAACATGCACTATCGTGGGCATTAGAAAGGGCTGGAGGGTGGCAGGGCGCACACAGAGCAGATACCTTCAGATTGCCTTTTGTCGTGAATGCTCTTCCACAGATAGTGCAAGCAAAGGGTTTCTCTCCAGTGTGAGTTCTCTCATGGATCTGCAGGGCACTCGAGGAGGAGAAGGTTTTACCACATGTGTTACAATAATGCTGTTTGGGAGTTCTCCGGGGCAGAGCTGGGAGTAGAACTGGGGATGTTGAAGAGGATGACAGAGGCCCCGAAGGGACATGACTAGTGGGGGCATCCTTACTGTCCTGAGGAGAAACGTGCACAAAGCCATTGACCTCCGTCTTGATGAGAGATGACAACGAGTTGGCGGGAATCACCGCAGAGTTCTGATTGGGGCCAAGGTTGGAACTGGGCTCAAAGAGCTGTGATGGCAGATCTCGCATCTGATGTGTCAACATGTGCTGCTTCAAATTACCCTTTGTGGAAAAGCCACGATTGCAAACTGTGCAAATGAACGGTCTCTCTTTGGTATGACTTCTGTAGTGAATGTCCAAGGCACTCTGACAAGCAAAGGTTTTGCCACAAATGTCGCAAGCAGTGTTTTTAAATTTACCCCGGTCTCTGAAAGGGAAGAGGATTCCCAGAGAATCTTCTTTGATGGTTTTCTCTGCATGACTAGAGGTCAAGTCCAAAGCACCCCCATTTACTGGGGTGGGAGACAGACCGTTGGCAAACTCACCTGGACCCACTCTCTGTGGCTTCTCCTCAACACTGGGTGACTTGTGAAATTCTTGGGTGCTATTGGATGGGGACAGAGCCTGCATGGAAGAGGTAGACTCCGAGATGGCAGGACTGCCGGCACTCTGGCTCTCCATATCGCCACCCACTGAGGACGAGTCGTTGGTCAGCACATCCCCTTCCACGGACCCATTCTCCACTGACTTCAGGCTGGCCTGCAGCTGCTCTGCCAGGCCGGCATTGATCATCTTCATTTGATTTTCCAAAGCGGCGATGCTCGAGATCTCGAGGGGCAGAGGTGATGATGACAGGCTGTCTTGGGAAGCATCAGCTGACTTGGGTGTGTCCGGGATGCTACCCTCAGGACAATCTTCCATGTTCTCATCTGAGAAGTTGTCTAAGTCATCAAAATTTTTCTCATCAAAGGAGCCTGTGTCAGACTCCATGGACTCTGGGTAGTTGTCAGGGACCGGGGTGTTAGGGATCTGGCCTCCCATGTGCATTCGGATGTGCTGCTGAAGGACCACTGCGTTTGTGAACTTCTTCTGGCAGATGGGGCAGGAGTGCTGCACTCTGAGTGGGGGCATAGCCCTGTGGACACTGTAGTGGGTCTTCAGGTTCCCTTTCGTGGTGAAAGCCCGGCCACAGATCTTACACTTGAAGGGCCTCTCCCCGGTGTGCGTCCGGTAGTGCATTTTCAAGGCGCTCTGACAGCTGAGAACCCGGTGGCAGATGATACACTCATTGGGGTCAGTGGCCTTCTTGTCAATGTTTTCTACCAGCTGCTGCAGCTTAGATGTCTCTGAGGCCTGGGCTGAATCTAAGAGTCCCCCAAAAGGAAACTTGGCCTTGAACTGCTCAGACATGAGTGGCAACAAAGGGTTGGTGAAGGTGGCCCCTCCTGGGCCACAGTCAGCCACTGGGGAGCTCAGGGTGCTGTTGCCTGCTGTTGGGACTGAGCCAGTGGTCACGCTAGTCTCCTCACTTTTTCCACAGAAGGGTGGCACAACAGACCCTTCAGCTTCCTCTGGGAGCCCACTTGGGTTTCTTGTGGCCAAATCAGGCGCTCCGGAGTCACTTTTGACTGAGCCTTGGGGGCTGGCAGCAGAATGGCTAATAGGGATGGGGGCTGGCTCTTCCGTCTTGATGAAGGGAGTGAGGCTTGGGAGGGTTGGGGGCAATGGCAAGCCGACGGAAGTAGTCAGAGTGGGCAGGACCGGCTTGGTGTCTAGCCAACTGGTGACTGGTTTCTCTGGGGGGATGGACATGCCATAGGGGATGCCAGTGCTCGTGGGGATGTTGTCCAAGTGCTCCGGTACGGGGTAGGGGTTCATCTGGATGTGGGGGTACTTATCTTTGTGGCGCTGGAAGTGAACTTTCAGGTTCCCCTTGGTGGAGAACCTGTTCCCACAGATGTTGCACTTGAAGGGCCTCTCTCCTGTGTGGGAGCGCAAGTGGATCTGCAAGGCACTGTCACTCCCGAAGACCTTTGCACAGAACCTGCACTTGTGTTTAAAGAATGCCTCATCTGAAGTACTTTTTGCTTCAAAGGCAGTGACATTTGGTGGCTTGCTTTTTCTTTGCTGGGCCAAGGCAGACAGGGAGTTTAAGTCCTCTGCAGTTGTTCCAATGCTGGGCAAAGAGCTGGGGAAAACAGCGTTAGCTGGGGTTGGCTGAGGTAGAAGTGGGTTAGATGCAGGACTCAATAGGCTGCTTATTGCGAATGCTGGTGAGGATGATACTGAGACTGGCGGGGAGCTGACATGGGAGGCACCAGCACTGGAAGCCACTTTTTCTGAGGATGGGGTGGGAACTGCCGTCACTATGCTCATGTTGGGAGAAGTGCCACTACTGGGCGGGACGATGGTGCCGGAGCTGCTCTGAGGTAGCTGGACTGGGGGGAGCTGTTTCACACCGCTGATGCTGGCAGATTGGCTAGCAAGGCTCTGTGCTAATCCAGCTGCCGCCGCCAGCTGTTGAGATAAATGGGAACTTAATGTGGACAAGGGGTTGGCAGATGTTCGTAAAGTACCTTGAGAAGGACTAGAAGACGTTGGCAGGTCTGCGTTCTGAGACGCCAACAGTAGTATTTGGTGACGAATCTGCTCTATGAGCTGCAGCTGGTGGATCTGTTGCTGCTGCAGGGCTAAGAGCTGCTCCATGAGGGCTGGGATGGCCAGCTTGCCTCCGGAGGCCCCCCCACACCTCGCTTCCTGGGAGAACTGGGCCACTGCCACCTTGGTGCTCTGCAGGTTCTCAATGATGACGTTGCTGTTGATCACCGAGAAGTTGCCCAGTGTCGTCAGGTCCCCGAGTTGAGGTAGAGAGGTTGTGATCGCTGAGGTACCCGTGGAGGAGCCGCCGTGGCAGCTTGGGGTGGTGATGTTGGTGACGCCGCTCAATGTGCAGCTGCTGGTGGGGGCAACTGTGGCGTCCACCTCCATGGACTCTTCCCTGTCAAGTCCCTTGTGTTCTGAAAGGTTGCTGCAATCTTCTTGGTCTGCTTTGTTCACTGCCTCTTTCATTTGCTCATCGGGATTATTGAGAGATGGGCCAGGAGGGAAGGCTTTGGGTGGGGAGGCTGGACTTTCATTGACGATCAGAACTAATTGGTTCTTAGTGCAGTTCTTTTTGTGGAGCAGAAGATCTGACAATTCAAAGAATTCAGCACAGCACCGGCCACAGACATGGGCATCCTTGCTCTTAGTGGGGCGACTCGGTTGACCCTTCTCTGTGTCCCCTAGAAACATCAAAAGGTGCAGGGTTAAAAATGAAACCAAGACAGATTGTCAACAATGACTTGAAAGAGAAAGGATCATAAATGATTTCTATCTGGCAGACTCCAAATGTAGCCCCTGAAAGCCAGGTTGTGTTACCAGGGATATTGAGAGATGCTGATCCAGCTGGCATCTTGGATAGTTATGGCCTTTAGATAATTCATCAAAATATAAAATACCATGAAGGGAGGACATTGGTACATAATGAAATTCCATAGTGAAATATTGATTTCCAATATTTTATACACTGATTGTCTACTTGCCGGGAGAGGGTCCCTTCAGCGGGCTGAGGACTTATTAGGCTCTTGAGTTTCTGTCAACCTTATTCATTTTCAACTGATGCAAAGATATCTGTGACAGTTTGTTCTGTCACTAAACTAATTTGTAGTCATTCAGGTTCCAATCAGTTGTTGACAAGGGGGAAAAATGTGTATCACCTAGCTGGGGGTGGATGACTCTAGGGTCACCTCAGGCCCCTGCTGGGAACCTGAGCCCAGGCTGAGTAGTGAGTGACAAATACAGTTCAGTAACAGACCCGTTGACTTCAAAAGTCACACACACACACACACACACACACACGAGAGAGAGAGAGAGAGAGAGAGAGAGAGAGAGAGAGAGAGAGAGAGAGAGAGAGAGAGAGAGAGAGGGAGAACACAGGAGCATAATCCCTCACTGGCCTGTCTGGTACCTATGTATCACCCCACACACATACACACACATTTATTTTTCAAATTCATTAATAGATGATCACTGGTGATCACTCTCCTAGCCAAAGAACACATATCCAACCCCCATGCTCCACGTGGCAATGTTCCAAATACCTCCTCAAAAGTGGTCTTTCTGCCTATAAAATTGCCATGGCATCTAGAGTTTTGCTAAAGACTGACGGAAGAAGATTGTGCTGAGAAGTGCTCCCATCTTTGAGGACTCATGCTTGCAGAAAAGTTTGCCAATTCTTGCCTGAATGTCTTTAAAAACCCTTTGTTTCATATTCTTATCAACTGTTTAACAGATAGTACCGAACCCTTTCACATACATATAAATAAATCCCCAGATTTCTTGTTTGTCTTCACTGGTTGCTCAGATGTCTTCTCACTAAGATCCATTTGTAAATTAAACATCAAAATCTCCAACTCCAAGCTAACATCCTATTCAAAGACAGGATGGCGTCCCCTTGTTTGCTCAGCATGGGGAACACCAACTTCTGTTGTACAAACGGTGTGTGGTCATCTCCGAAGGCTGTGAAAAAAAAACTGTTTAATTCAAGGATTACCTCCCTGCATGCTTTTCTACAAAGCTGAATCAGATAATAGGTAGTTTCCATGACTTCCAAATTGAATCTTCTAGAAAACTTGCAGGAGGAAAAAAAAAAAAGTAATTGGAGATATGAATACATACAAAATCAAGATGCTGCACCCCACCCCCACCCCTCCACAACTCAGGGTCCACTCAAAAGAGCCAGAGGTTACCTTTTTGGATTAAGTATCTAACAAGCTTGAAGAGTTTTGCATTTCAGAAAATACAATTAACACCTAAACAGTCACTTGTGAAAATTCCTTAACTCTATGTGCCTGGAGTGACGCTTAGGTCCATTAGGGCCCCTGGTGAAGTATGCCAAAGCCAAATGAACGTATGCACGCTCTCCTCACTGGGAGAGCTATTTTAGTAGCTAAGTTATACTTAATAAGCCAGCTTTCCTAATCCCCATCTTTAAATCTACACAGGGTTATAGTGCAAAATGCATTAACAACACCAAACAAATCGCAGTTGTAGCAGAAAATACCGATAATGATCCAGTTTTAATTTAATGTTTAATCATCCTAATTGGCAACAGATTCCCATGCACTCTGAAGGTGCTGTTTTAAGCACTTTCTGTCTCTCCTCTTGCCTTGAAATAATACAAACAAAATATTACATGAAATCTGCTAAAGTTACACTGCTTCACTTGGGACAAAAATGATGTGACAAAAATTCTGTTTAAAGCTTCGTATTTTGACAACTGATTTTAAACGATGCATCCATTTCAGATGCTTATTTTAAACTAGGAAATGCAATTCCTAATATATTCAACAGAAATGTTATTTCTTTCTCTTTGCACATTTCCATATGTAATGGTTATGTTTCCATCTACTTTTACAGCCAATTATGAAGGAACAAAAGCTATTCTGTTTGTTCACACATTTTCAACAAAATGCATTAAAACTATTATGTCAGCATGTTCTATTAAGCTCTGCATTCAGTGGAAAATACTTTTCAACCAGCTCACATTTATCAAAACATAAAGCCACTTTAAAACACAGTTTTGCTTGGTCAGCTGGGCTTAGACAAATAATGACAGATTCAGAACTAAATAACTAGCAAGGGAAATCAGAAAACTGACTTCATCAATTGTACACATTACAATGTGGTTGCTTCAAATATTTAGCACATCTGTGCTCATGGTTAAAGGGCATTTTAATTCTTTATAACTTGCATGCTTCTGATATTCTCAAAATATATAGGGGAAAAAAAAATAAGGGCAACGTTACTTTGGAGGGCTTGGGAGTATTACTCCCTGCACTGGGATTCTGTATCCGTGCTGCTTCAAGACTCACTTGAAAATTTTCAAGTTTTTCAACTTGAACATTTTTATATTTATGATTATGCTCACAGGATGGAAAATAAAGACGCTTAAAAATAAATGCTTGCTTGCTCCTGAGAGAGAGAAAGCCTGTTTCAAAGTTGGCCATATTTGAGCTTTGATTTTTCACGATTTAGTAAGTGGACATTTGATCTCACTGTACAATCAAGTAATTTAATTTCCTGATGTTTATGAATACGCTGCCCCCATCCACCCAAATCCTGGTATCTATTTTGACTCACTTCAAGAAGCAGGTGTTGCTACACTCTAAAATGCCTAACTTTAAATCCATCTGCATTGTGAACACAATTCCAGTGAAGCAGCTTAAAGAGAAAGAAGACAGACCAGGAAACCAGCATGAGTCTTTAGCCCCAACTGCTAAAAGGAATACTTTAAGTTGCAATTAGATAACAGGCAGGCAGGTGGGGGCACACACATACTGGAACACACACACACACACACACACACACACACACACACACACACGTTCTAATTCATTTTTTTCTGATCCCATCCTCTGTTATCTTGTATCTCTCTCAATAATCTGTTAGGACAGCAACTGGTGACCTCATTATAGTAACTACAGTCGCCTTGTTCCTCCTATTGTGGTGAAAATCGCATTCCAGATTCTTTTGAACGAATTTTGCATTCACGTTAATTTTGCAATTCCAGTCAGGTAGGAACATTTACAAAGCAAGAGCTTTTTTTTTTCTCAGCAAACAGAAAAAAGATGCTTAGAATTTCTGTTCTTTTTTGGCGGAAGGAGGTGTGTACCAAATTGACACTAAAATTCCAGATGTTTGAGCTCTTGGTGAACTATTTAGGTACCCAATTCAAGTTTGTCACTTTTTCATCCTCTGAACCAAACACAGCAGACTCGGAAGCAGAAAATTGAAGTGTTGTAGCCTATCTGTCCACCCAGAAAACAGAAATAAAACTATGCCTTGTGCAGAAAGGTTCAGCCAGGCAGGAAAGGAAGCAAAACAAAACAAAAAACTAGAAACCAGCCACCAGGCTCAACCAGATTTAGTTTTCTTTTTTTGGAGCTCTTTAGAAAGGCCCTTCACTCTACTTCCCATTACCTTAAGACTACATTAGCATTTCTTAATAGAATTCAAACAATAGTGAAGTTGGGGCCCCAAATTTTAACAGGCTGTTCCTTCCCATGGACCTACTTGCAAAGGCGATCACAAGCATAATTGATTGAGTGATCCTATATCTTTTAAAAGACAGAATCTAAATGTCCAACTTAAGGTACCACAAAAACTGTAAACACAACATATGCTGTGCCTATTTTCAGTATGTCTGAAGTTCCCTTTACCCAATATGCAACCAAATGACAAACTAACTGGCCTCCTTCAAGTTTACAGCGCCGGCCCTGATTATGTGAAAAGATGCAAAGAGAAATCTCTGAAAAAAAACAACATGGACAAGATACGCCACTGAAAACACTGGTCCCGGCCCACCTCTTGCTCACAATAAATAAAAGAGGAAAATGTCTTCCCCGTGGCTGAATCAAACTGAACACTAGATGGGGTTCCAACTGCAAGGGCTTGTTCAAAAAGTGCTTTGTGGCTTTCCTATTCCAGTGACGCGTAAAAGAGAGACTCCTTAAGGCGAGATCTAAACGCTGACTACACAAACATTGGCAAAGTCACAAGAAACTAAATCCCTGTTGTTGGAGGGTGAAGCTGGGCTATGGGAACTAGCTGTCAATCTTCCCCTTTGGGGGTCTGGCATCTGGGGGTGGCAGGGGAATAAGGTTAGGAAAAGAAGCCAAGCTGATAAGGAGAAACTAAAATAAACTACTAACTTCCTGCTAAGTGACTAGCAAGACTCAAATTGGGGGTCACTGGGAAGACACTGAAGGACATATTATGACCTGGACCTTGTCACCTCTGCATGGGAGGAGGCTGGCAAAGGTTAAAACAGCTCCATACATACATGGCACAAACTTTTTTCTTCTTGGGGGAGGAGAGTCAAGTCTTAAGGCTAGTATTCTCTTTTCTCTCCTCTAAGAATACTTTGGAACACAGGCTTTCCGCACTAGGGACTGTGGTAGGAAAACCATGTTAAAGCTGTAGGAGAATTTCGATTTTCTGGTTACTACTCATTAAGCTTGGCTAAGTTTGAAAACCTGGAACCTGCCTGAATCCCTCCCCCACTCCCCTCCAGATTCTCAACCAGAAAAAAAAAGAGGGGGGGTGAGCTTTTGCCATCTGAAGGAAGGAGCTGTTTGGTAAAAGACAACTTGAAGCCTCCAGATGTAAAAGAAATCTTCCCAAAGAGCACCCTATAATTTGGAACTTGTGCTCATGAGCCATTGCAGAAACTGGATGTAAACTACAGCACCAAATGCTTTATACCAAAAAGCCACCTTCACACATTTTTATCTCCTGCCTGATCCTGTTTTGTTATGTGTTTGTTTTCAACATTTTAGAAAGTATCTGAATCATGAAGCAAGTTAAAAAACAAATCAACAAAAAGGCAGTTCACTTTTTATCACCCAGAATCTCCTATTTCACCAAACTTAAAATAGGCTTAATTAAACATGAATTCTTTCCAACCCCCTTATCTTGCAGGTGTCAATTTTTTTTTAAAGCTATTCATTATAGTTCTCTCTAACCTTTTGGGCCCAGAAATCAATGTGTGGCCATTAAGCTGCTTACAATGAGTAAATTACTTTGGTAAATAATAGAATTTCTTTATTAATATGAGTAAGAGGGATTTTCAGGATACTTCTCAGAGTCAATGTTTTAGCTGCAATTCCTGATGTTTTAATTTTCTTCCAATATTATCCATCCCTTAAAAAGCTCAGCAACAAAAAGACTTAAACGAATGAAGTCAGGATGGGGCTTCCAAGTAACTGTAAGAATATTGAAACCATCGCCAAAAGGAGTGAATACACACACACACACACACACACACACACACACACACACACACACACACACACACACCACCATGGAAATCCAAACTCACAGAAAAGTAACCACATATTAAATCATTAGCTTCACACATTCCCCTTTCCAAGGATTATCTATCTTGGTAAATAATCTTTGCAAGGCCAGTTGTCTTTCCACAAGTAACTTGAGACTTGTTGAATATCTTTTAAGGTATGAATCCTACTTACCATAATCCTAGTTTCATATGAAACAGAAAAAAACCATAAAAATACCAAAGTAGAATAAATTATCAATGTTTTAAGATCAACTAAATTACCCTTTAAAAACAAAACTTCAAATGAAGCTGTTGGAATGGCTACTCAGCATGGCATGGCTTACTTTGTAAAACTCAAACACAGCATACACTACATATACACGGAACAAGGACATACAAGCTAACAGGAGGATGGTGGCTTTGGAGCCACAGTTTGAGGGACAGCATAGGAGAAGGGCATAAGCCAGATTCACTTTGCTAATGTCTGGCATTTCATTCGCCACAGTAAAACCCTCTTGTGATAGAAGAAAAAGTAACGCTGGCATTTGAGTATGGGATTGCGTTCCAAAGTAAAAATAGCAGACATCCAAGCAGCACCTCCTCAATCGCATGTTCTGTGCAGGGAAATGGATGGAGATTGCTGGACTCTGAAGAAAAGCTGACTTTTCACAGCAAACCTGAGCTATGTCATGAGCTTTCATTTCCATTTTCTCACAACAGTTCCCGAATGAAAAGAGCGAGGTATGGGAGGCCCTCCTGACCGTCAGCTGGTGGGGAGGGCTCCTGTGTAGGAGTACTATTACAGCCCACTAAATCCTGTAACCCTATTACAAAACCTACCCTCTAGGCAACTTCTTCCAAACTTATTGTTCAACCATGTAAAAACAGTCATAACCTAAAACTATTACTACTGAAGAAAAGGAGGGAGCAAGAAAAGGGCCTGGGAGGGGTGTTTCCTAGGGTGTTCAGAATAATCACTGTTTTGTGGACAATGAACTAGCTTTTAGGAAGAAAAAAGGAGAAATTAAGTGAAAAAGAAGAAAGAGAAAGAAAGGAAACTTGATTCAGTTCCTTAATTAACTTACCTCAAAGCTCAAATAAACTAAAAAAAAAAGTACTAATAAATAATAACAGTAAGAGGTAGTGAACTCCTTTAATGCTATCGCTTTATGAGAAAGCTTAACTATTAAAAATTCCAGATCCAGACTCAAAGCGGAGAACTACCAAACATCATTTCTTCCGAAGCCCGATCTCGTGGGGGTTGCTTTTGAAATTTTTGCATGGAAAACGTAAACTATCTGTACAAATTTACAAAATAAAAAACCTCTCTCCTCCCTGGTTGGGTTTTTTTTTTTTTTCCCGTATGCAAATTGTTAACTTTAACAGTAAGCCTCATCACAAACTTGAGGGAAGATTGGTGTGGGGGCGGCAGGAGGCCTAAGAAACTAGCTGAGAAACCCACAAAAATAGTCCGAGTGGTCGCTGCGGCCTTGGTTAATCTCATCTGGTTTTACCCTGGAACCGGTTCTTTTTGGGATGGGAAGCCTGGTGTTTCAAGGGATCTTTCCGAAGAACTGAGGGAAGCAGAAACCGATAAGCCTTCGAGCTTCAAAAGGTGCAGGGCAAACAGTTGTCTTAATGGGACTCTGGTCTCCCGAAAAATGTCCAGGTGTCTCACGCCAGGGCCGCCCTCTCCCAACAGCGAGCAGGAAGGAAGCGCTGGTCCCTTCTCGCTGGGGCTCAGCCGGCGCGTCCCCGCACCCAGAGCCGCTCAGAGTCAGGCCTCTGGGGAAGGAGCCTGCGGCGTGGGGCTCAGCCGTTCGCAAAGCCGAGTGGGCAGCGGTGCGGATCTCAGGTCACGCTTCGGAGCTCTGCGTGGGTGCAGCTCCCACCTCCACGCCCCGCAACGCCTCCCGGGACTGGGGATCCCGAGGGGCAGCAGTAGCTGCGGGCGCACGCAGCAGAGTCGGGCACGGCGCCGGGTGACCCGGGAACCGAGCGGAGCCTCCGGCCTGGGAGCTCGGAAACTGCCCTGAAACAGTTCGGGTCACGCTGGGGTCGGGGGAGGTCTTCCCTCCGTAGCCCCAGTTCCCCGCCCGGGTGTCCCCTCTTCTAGGCCATAGTCCCCGCACACAAACTTTTCCCGACTTGTCCATTCCTTTCCGGACCCTGCCTTCGTCGCCTGCTCGCTTCAGGGCTCTGGCGGGGCGGGCTAACCCCAAGACCCGAGAGTGTCCCGCGAACGACCCTTTCCACGACCGGTTCGAAAGGATGGGACTCCTCTCGATCGGCGGGGAGCCCACGCGCAAGCCCGAATTTGAGGGATTGTGGGTGCAAATGCTGGGAGAAACGGGGTGGGGATAAACTTGGGAAGCCGGACCGCGACACTTCCCGGTCCCTAAGCCCAGTCTCCAGAGCGACCTGCAGCACTCTCTGGCCGCGACCCCAGCATGCCACTCCTCCACACCAGTCCCCACTTCTCACAGGTCGGAACCCCCAAAGGCACCACTTTTCGCTCGCTAGCCGAGTGGGGACGAGAGAGTGGGGAGGGGCTGCAGCGAGCTCCCCACGCGCTCGCAGTTCAGCCACCCGCACGAAGTAAACTTCTCCAACGCTGGCGGCGGGGCTGGGCTCAGAGGCCCAGGCGACAGAGGCCCAGACCGGGGACCCGTTTGCCGCGCGGGGAGCACGAGGGACCTCGCGTGGGCAGCCACGGCCGGCCTCTGCCAGCGCGATCACCCCAGGGGCGGCCGGGTTGTGGCCCGGGCTCCTCGGACCGGCGGGGCGGTGGAGAGAGGCCGGCCGACCCTGCTCCGCCCAGCCGAGGACACGGAACTCCGGAAAGCTCCAGCCGGGATGGGCTGGCTCTCCCGGGGCAGGGGGAAACCCGGCCGGCAAATTGAAATCGAGGAAGCATGAAATAAAATCAGACGCGCCGAGCGCACAAGGCGAGAGCGGCGGTGGGCGCGGGGCCCGCCGCGTGTGCGTGGGTCCGAGTGTGCGTGTGAGTGCGTGTGTCTGTGTGTCCGCGGCGCGGGCCGGAGCACTCACCATCTCGCCGGGGGAGCGAGGCCACTTCGGGGTCGGATTGGAAATGTTGAGGCTTCGCTTGCTTCCTCCGCGACATGCTGGCTCAAACATCAGCTGGGGCAGAATAAAAAATTACTAAAAAAAAATCTTCTCAAAATTACGGAAATCGAGCGGCGGCGGCGGCGGCTCCCCCCCGCCCGCCGGCCCGCCCGCCCCCTCCCCGGCTCCCCGGCCCCGGGCACAGCGCGCATGTGTCCTGCTATAATTATGATTATCAATAATGCATTGCGATTAATCATAGAGGGGCTCTTTGAAAGGCGATTGGCACCGGGCCAGCGCTATTCAAACCCGCTCGCCTTAATCAATTAGTTCGTGATTTGCTGCAGACCCCTGTCTCTCCGCGCGCTGGCCCAATAAGCCGGCCGCGGGGCTGGCTCTGCGCGCCGCGCCGCCCGACTCTGGGTTAACCCTCTTGGCGACCGCCCGGGACTCCGCGGCCCGGCCGCCGGGGGCCTGCCTCCTCGCCACTGCGCACCCGGCGCCCCGGCCGGCGCCCCCCGCTCGTTCCCCTCCCCCTCCCCCTCCATCCCGGGCTGGGCCGACCCGAATTAGCATGCCCGCCCCGGAGCCTAGCGGAGCAGGGCGGCGGGGGGGTGGGGCTGGCGGCGGGGGCTGGGGACCGAGGCTGCGGGAGCGCGGCGAACTTCCCAACTCCCGCGCTGCGTGCCGGCCCGCGGGGGGAGGGAGTCCCGTGGCGGGATTGGGGGTGGGGTGGGGAGGACGTCCCGTTTCGTGAATGTTCCTTCGTTTCTTTAAGGGCTACCAGAAAGCAGCCCACCCCCACCCTCGTAAAAAAAAAAAAAAAAATAAGCGAGTGGGGAAGAGCCAGCCCCACGCCGGTCCGCCTCCCGCCCGCTGCTGGGCCTCCCTCCCGCCTGCCCGCCGCCTGGCTCGGAGACCCTTCGCCCAGAGTTCTCCATTCCCAGGATCCCGGGCTCGCGGGGGTGCGGAGAAGAGGACCCAGGAAAGGTTTGGGAACGTAATGGTTTGGGGGCCTGGGGGGGAGGGGCAGTTTTCTCGCCACCCCATCTACTCCCTGCCTGGGAGCTGCGCTCCTCCAGCCTCTGGCCGGCTCCTTAGCTCCCTTTCTCTACCTCGGACATTCCCGGGACAATTAAGGCTGAAGTTTTCGGGAGAAGCGCCCCGAGCCCGTGGGATAAGGGGGCGGCTCGGCTCCGCCCAGGACCCCTCCCGAACCTCCCCCCGGCCGCCCCGGTTGGCTGCAGGGCGCGTCACTCCGCGGGGAGGCGGCGGCCACCGTGGCGCCGCCAAGCCCCGGGCGGGTGGAGAGCAGGGACCTGCCTGGGCTCCGAGTTCAGCTTCGGCGGGAGGGAGGGGAGGGGCGCCGCTAATCCTGTACTAGGCAGCGCGCCCCCGGCCTGGGAGGTGCTGCTGAAGCCGGACCCTAGGCACCGCCTCTACCCAGGACCCCATTGCTCCCTACCCTGGCCGCCTCCTCGTCTGCGGCGAGGTGGCTTCCCTGAGCCGGGAGTGAGAGGGGAGGGGGTCCTGTCCGCTGCCCCCTAGCTACGCCACAGATCGCCTTCACTTTTCTGACACTTGCCACGCGCGGCGCCCAAACTTTTCGCCCTATCTCCATGTCCCAGAGCTGGGTAACAGCCTCCCTTACCCGCGCGCGGGACCCAGGAATCCGGGCCCTGCACTCCCTCCTCCGGGCTTAGGCGCCCGCGAATCTGAGGCTCGGTCCTCGGCTTAGCCTAGATCTCCTCCCGCCTCGGGGTTTCCGCTCGCCAAGGTTCCCGAAGTCCTGCGCCCGAAGGACTAAACTAACTAAACTTCGGCTGAGTGATGGGGGTGGAGGCGGGGGAGGGGTGCAGATACACAATCCTTGCCCTATCTCGCGATCGGGAGAGGAGAGGGCTCATAAGGACGCCCCAATTCTGTAGCGCCTTTGAGTCTGGATGTGTCTCAGTCGGCTCGCGCGAAGTGGGCACCAGCCTTCGCAGCAGAGTCTCGGAATTCAGGACCCATATCGCACTCTCCTAAATGGCCCTTTTTGTCTTCTTCCCTTAATCTTTTGTGTCCTAGTTGAAAGCATATTTTTCCATCCGCTGACTTTATTCTTTCTTGGTATAACTTCTCCCTTCTTTCATTCTCCTTGTTCACTCTTACTGTCTTTCCTTAGTTTTGCCCTTGCTCGCCCACCCGTCGCGCATCTCCCTGATCTCCCGTTCTTCTCTCTCGCACCTCGCTCTTCTCCTCTCCCCAGGTTCTGTTGGCTACTGTAGATTTTGATAAAAAGACAAACGAAGCTATCATTGGGTCTGATGTTGAAGAATGAAGATAATAATGTTTCCATAGGTGGTGTTTCAAATGCCATTATTTCTCACTGAATATTTAAAGAGGTCCCTCGGCAAAGATGGATTTGCGCGCTCCTGGGGTGCGAGCCGCTTGCTTGCCCCAAACCCCTGGGAACGTGATCAGACCTGAGCATTTTAAAATCTAGCACTCGCCCCCACCTCGCAAATAGGCGCGCTTGCAAACACCGATGCGCACCCTTTAGGGTGTACCGACGCTTCCAGGCGCACTTGCGCCCTTCTTCCTGGAATCTGCCGGGGCTTGGAGCGGTCCTTAACAGTCTGTAACATTTTTTGGTTTCTTGAAAGTCCAGACCTTCGGGCAATCCAGTCTCCAGAAACCCAGTGGAGCTGATGGTTCCACAATCCCTTCTCATAGTGTGCTCTTCGGGAAGCTCGGGGGGTGGAGGGAAGATTTACACGTGCTCGCTGTTGGCTCTATGTGTGATTAAGGGTGGGAGAACACCCCCCCCATACAACAAATGAACGAAAATGCAAAAACTGCTTCGCGCTGGTTAATTAAAATGGGCGAGCAGAGACGAATTAATTGTGGGTATCTAAACTTTGATAACTTTTTTCGTTCTTTTGAGTTGTCGACCACGTAGAGGCGGGCGCCTGGCTCTGCGAGCGGCATCCCCCGCTAATTTCTTGTTTGTTTTCTTTCCCTTTGGCCCGGAGAGAGATGAGGGGAGGTGGAGTAGGGGGATGGGAGGAAGGGGACGGTTGGAATGGCCGGGAGAGGAGAATTGGTCTTTATTGTTGGTGGCGATACATCAATTACAGGCCATTGTCGAGCGCCCAAGTTACGCGGTTCGCTGGTGCGGTCGCCGAAGTGTCAGCAAGCTGGCAAGGCACCGCGTGTCTGGGAGCAAAGACATAATTAAATCAATAAAAATGAACATAGAGTGAGGGTTAAGTTTTATTTTTGAACGGGTCGAGAAAGCGAAGGCCAGTGAGGTGCCACAGCTGGGGTCCCTCCGACTGCTTTGCACACCTCCAGGCCAGAGTACTCCATGGGGTCGCACCCTCATAACCATGGATGGGGGCTGCTTCTGGGAGATATGGCCAAGAGGTTGTGGCTTGCAGGTTCCTCAGGAAGACCTGGTATTTGGGGACAGATACCCAATAGGGAATAGGGGTGGCCCAAAGTGAAGTGACAGCTGTGCAGGGGTCGCGACCTTTCGGACCAAGACGAAACGCACCCTGGGGAGGTGCTTAGCAGTTGTGCAAACTGCCTTTGGGGCCCCCCGGGGGGAATGTCTGTTATTTCCACTGTATCACCTCAGTTTCCTGATGTCTAGTTTTTTCTTGGTGAGTTGGCTGGCTCGAGGGCCGTGGCCTAAGGCCGCTGACACAGCATAGTTCCTAAGGAAGGGGTTTCGGTATATCTTTGTTCGAGTTCCAGTTTTAGGAAAGGGTCATGAAGGCCTTCCATTCTGAGGCCTGGTTCTTCTGCCCGTAAAGTTTTCTAATTATGGCCCAGTCTGACCTCGGTGTGGGATGGGGCCTGGGTTGAGGCCTTGTAGGGGCCCCCTATTCTCTTTCGTGTTCCGTCGGTGTAGGTTGAGCACCCTACTCTAGAGGTGGAGATGCTCCTTAAGCGCCCTGGCTATGCCCCAGCTTCCTAAATCTCCAGCCCAAGGTCCCAGGCTACAAGGGCAGTAGAGGAGGTTTCGTTTTCCTGCGCCCGGCAAAAAGCGGCAAAAAGGCGGCAGCGGCGCCCTGGGGGCGGGGAGCAGGCACATCGATGGTATCAACATTATTGATGGGGAAACGTTCAGGGCAGGAGCCGGGAGATCAGGTTCCCAGTCCCTCCCCTCCCCGGAGGTGGGTGGGACCAAGTGGGTGGTGAGTTTGGTGTGCGGTGTGTGTGTGTGTGTGTGTGTGTGTGTGTGTGTGTGTGTGTGTGTGTGTGTTTGGGGATGGGGCGCCTGTGAGTTTGGTGTGCGTGGTGTGTGAGTGTGTTTGGGGATGAGGCGCCTGTGAGTTTGGTGTGCGTGGTGTGTGTGTGTGTGTGTGTGTGTGTGTGTGTGTGTGTGTGTGTGTGTGTGTGTGTTTGGGGATGGAGCGCCTGGATGAACCACCATTAACCACCTGGGGTTTATTTGTGTTTTTCTTGCCTGGATGCCTGCCTGGTGGGGGTGGGAGGAACAGGGAAGAAAGATGAAGTGGCTTATACTGCTGCCCTTAGGGTTGTTTTCTGGACTTGGGGCTTGGAGTGGTGGTGGTGATGTCATAAAACAAAAGACAAAATTGGAAAGCATTCCGTAGGTTCGGCCTTTTTCCAAGCATGAGACTCCGCTTTCCTGGGAGTTTCACAGACTTTCTTAAGCGAACCGATGTAGTTCAGATCCTAACCTCCTTCGGATCCTGGCTCAACTTCGAACCCGAGCCCTTGGAGAGCCAACTGGGTGCTCCACCCAGCAGCTGACTCCTGGCAAAGTGGAGAAGGGTCCTATGGGAGTGGGGAAGGGGAACCTACCGCCATCCACCTGCAAGGGCATTCTCTAGACCTCTATTCTTGCAGCACGAAGACAGGGTGCCCAGGTGCTGATTCTAGAAGGATATTCAGTCGTGCGCAGCAGAGGCAGGATTCCACCCAGGCAATGGACCCCTTACTTCATCTTCCTTTCCTTGCAGGGCTGTTTTCACACCGGCGTTTAAAAACGGAATAGACAGGGGACCACAAATGGTCTTCCAAGTTCCCGTTAAGTTCTCTGTGCCCCGCATGCAACAGTGCCTCGCTAAGGAGAACCTGGGTATAAAATTCCTCCCAGAGGAAATGTCCCGAGGTAGAGACAGTGGAAAAGACTAATCGAATTTATAAAAAGAAAACCTTCGCTTCCTTTTGGTTAAATTCTTTTGCGGTTTTCTGTGCGAGGGGGGGAAAATACCACCAAGTGATAGCGTGTGGCTAATTCGTGGAATGAGTAACCAAGACGTTGAGAAAACCCAGCAGGGTGTACAGATTCCCCTGAAGCGCAAGGAGTTAGGTCCCTAGGATCCAGCGAAGAGTGATTGGTTCTCATTAAGTGCCTTCAGTTGAGATTGAAAGTAAGGTCTCTAGGGCCCCTGGCTCTGGTGTGGTATGCATGTATTTGGGGATGACCGGGAACCTGCTAGGGAACACTAAAGGAGATCGTCTCCGATCGCGGGGCGCCCAGACGTGTACGAAGCAAACCTCCTTCAGCAACCTTTTTTTTTTTTTTTTTTTTCCCCCAAGTATACTGTCACGTTCTTTTTTCACCAGCAAAACTTACTAAACAACAGGTTAAATGTTTTCAAAGATGTTGGCTTTATTAAAAGGCTCTTTGCCTTGAAAACTCGCTCGGGGAGGGGCTTTTCGCCATTAATTTTCATGGGGGGCAAAGAACCTTTTGGTTTCATTTTGATAGAAAAACAGAAAGGTCTGGTGCCAGGACTTGTGCTGTAAGGAAGGCCTGCTTGTCACTCACATAGGTGGTGACTTACAAGTCCCACAGGAGTCAGCTGAACCCTGGCTTTCACAGGGAATGGTGTGCTGGGTTCCTTCCTATTTTTAAGAGAAGGTCTTTCTCCTAAGGAGAAAAAGCCTATCTTGTCCCTGGATGCTAGCTTGACTCAGAGTCATAGCTTTACCTCTCCTTCAGGTCCAATCAGGCTGTCAGCCTCTTCAAGCCTGCACCCTTAATTAGTTCATTCTAGCATCTTTCTCCAGCCCAGCAACTACACTTTCCCTCACTTTGACATCCACTTTAATGTGCAATAGGGAATTTGAGATACATACATTTCCCAACTCCAAACCAGTAGCATTGCAGAATTTCTCTCAGGATAGAATTCGGAAATTCACGTTCCCAAGGCAATGTGAAGAAGGAGCTCTAGTCCTTCCTTCTCCTCCTCATCATTCTAATCTCTGTCTGCCTTAAAATTTCCTTAACTTTCCCTAGACCTTTTGGAATATTTTGTATTAAAATACAATCCCACAACCCCCCCCCATGTTGCTTAGACAATAACATCGCCAATCTTTAGATTCTGCAAAGATTTGTAGCTTTTTGTGGGTTGTGCTACATCCACAGGCTGCTAGAGGGATGGTTTCTTCTGCAACCGAAGTATGTGACTGGGGGTGGTGGTGGTGGTGGTGAATGAATTCCGTGCTTCCCAGGGTTGCTTTCATTTTTTTCTTTCCACCTTGGACCTCACAATGCCTTCAGTCTGGCAAAAGCATAGTTAGCAAATCAGCACCCATGATCTCAGCTCCCCACCCAATCTTTCTTTTGCTCAGCTCAGATATTTTCAGGGCAGGCTTTTTGCATGTGTGCTGTTTAGGTGTTGAGAGTGTGGAGTCAGAGCTAGCTATTCAGGTTTCACAGTTTGCATGTGTCATTTAACAGTGACCATGGTCGATAGCCTTAGGCTTGGTTTGTGTTCATATCTTGCTAAGCTCATTTAAATTAATATCATGACCCTCTGTTCCCTGCTTTGTTAAGTATATAGTAGAGAAGCAAGTATAATGCTGGCCAGTGTCTACCAAGGAGCCAGCTTTGCCCCTTATAAGCAAATCTGCCTCCATGAGTTCCTCCGTTTGCTAAATGGGGATAATGATAGTCCTTATTCCATAGGATTCCAGGGTGGTAAAGGAGTTAATATGTATGAAGATTTTAGGATGGTGGCTGGCGTGTAATTACAGTGCAACTGTTAGCTATTATTGTCATTAGCATCACAGGTTTGCTGTGGGGATCAAATAATATGATGTGGTCAAAATATTCCTACTTCATCTATTCATCCATTCATTTATTCATTCACTTCATAGAGAGAAATGTTGGGTGGGCATCGGGGATGTCACAGGGAAAAACTCACGTTCATTTCCTCGCTTATAGTGATAAATCAAAAGGATTATTACTTTGATTACGTTATTGCCTGGCTCGGTGTTAAGGGTGCAGGGCAGTGGCAAGAGCAAAAGTATGTTTGATCTAGGAAGTCTTTGCTAATCTGAGGCTAGAGCAGGCTGTGCATGAGCCAGCCGAGCTGACTTACTCATGTGGGTCCTGGGACCAGAAGCAGGTCTTCTTCATGCTTCTGGAAGGTCGTGAGCACTGTAGACATAGAAACAGCTCACGTGCCAGACTGTGCTTTCTGGGTCTCTTTATTTGGCTTTGTTATATGGAGTCCCTTGAGTTGTGCACAAAACAGAGCAGAGATTTACAGTGCTTCCTTGGACTCTCGATGTTATCAACCGGGTATAGTGTCCTAGGCCTTGCTTTTCTGGTGTTCTGCCCCCCTTTCTCCTTTCATGTTGTCAAGTTATGAAAATTCACCTTGGCCATTCCAATAGTGTTCTTCCTGTTGACTGTCTTGTCCTGGGAGTAGCTGCCTTTTGGTATAGACTCAGATCCTCCAATGGCTGCTGTTCCTTCTGTTATTAGGATTATAGCCATGTTGTGGCTCAATGTAACCGAACACCTACAGGCAGAATGCAAAGTGCCCTTGTGAACTCCCTCCCTGTGCAGTGAGATTAAAATGCTTTTTATGGCTGGAATCTGGAAAAGGAATCCACTGCGTGCAGCCGTACCTGCTAGCATAGAGCTGCTAGCACGGCAGGTGTGCACGATCCGATCCGTGTGAGAAGCCTGGCAGCAAATGGCCTTAAGAAGCTCCCAGATGTCAGCTAGCGGAGGGTGAGGCTTACCCTCTACCCCACCCTCATGATGGAGAAACAGATAACATTTAATTTGTTACTTGATGTCAAAAATAATGCCTGGGGGGCCACAGGACCTTTTATTTAGAAGCTCTCAGGAGCTCAGCAGTATTTAAATTATGTGTGAGTGTCCTGGTGTGTGTGGCCACAGTTGGAGAGTTAAACATGATCTAGCATTTCTGATGATTTGTGGGAAGATTGCCATGGTGGAAAGGGCGCTGACATTTCTCCATGTGCATACCATAGGCTTCCAGGTCTTGGTGGCTCTGTCCATCTGGACTGTTGATCTGGCGAAGGAAAGATCTCCAGTGTTGGTGGGTGGCCCTCTGAACATCTTCATTACTTTGGGAAGTACAGGAATTCTCAGCAGCAGAAGCAGAAGCAGAAGATTTTTGTAAGTTAAGAAAACACAAGTCTACAGTGGCCCCTCACCTGCTCACCCATTCATCCCTTTACTAACAAATCCATGGAAGCGACATGGACTGAGTGATAATTTTAAGTATGCAAAGTGTAATATCGTTGACCAGAACAGAAAAATATGTTTGGTTTAAAAACAAAATTCACCACTAAAAGGATGCATACTGTCTAGTTTCACTTATATAAAATTCAAACTGATCCACATGCCAGAAAGTAAATGATGGCTAAGGTGATTACATGGGGAAGTGGAGGGGGCTTATTAAAGGGAACAAGGAAACTTTGGGGAGGGTTGGAAATGTGTGTGCCCTAGGATGGATGTTGCTGTTCACTGTAAGTGAGCACTTGGGCAGTGCACAATTAATTGTGTTAATAAAATAGAAAGCTTAGGGCCTATAAGATGTTTCAGATAAACCGGTTAAAGGACCTGCCACAAGGCTGACAAGCTGAGTTCAATCCCCAGAACCCACATAAAGGTGAAAGGAGAGAACCAATTCCAAGTTTTCTTCTACTTCCACACACACCTCATAGCATGCACACCCTTGTCACTGTATACATGCACGCACACTGATAACCATCAAATTGAAATTTTTCATTTAACCATTTTAGGAATCCTTATGATACATTGAGGACTTAAAGGGGGAAGGACATTGCAAGTGCCACGTTTAAGCACTTGGTCCTTAAAGGTAGTCTGGGGCTTGTTATGTTTGGCTTGAGGACAGCACGCAGCCAGTGTGGAAGTGGGATTGAGTTGCCACCAAGTCTCCGTTCTGGAAGGAGCATAAAGTTTTTGCTCAGGCGTAGTTTTCTGGGGAGTACTGATGTGTCCCATTGGTCTGACTAGAAACAAAAGACTCCTGAATGTGAGGAGCTCATGGAGTCTAACAACTAGACTTCCTACTGGGGAAAGAAAAAGGTACAGCATCCAGAGACAGGTTGATCCAGAAGGAGCTTAGGTCTGAGGCTAGACACACTGGAACTCCAGCCTGACATGTGGCTCACTGATGACATGTTTGTATTGCCAGGCAATCACCAGCTGTGGTAAAGGGTCATCTTTGGGAGAAGACCAGTAGGTTTCTTTGTCTCCCACAACCTGTCATGAGCCAATATTTGTGCAAACATAATAAAATATACTATCATGAGTGAAATAGAAAACAGTCACACAAAACACAGCCTCAAATATCTTGTCCTGTCTGCCTCTCACCTGAGCCATTGCATGTCGTGGACTCTGTGATGGGCTGTGAGAAGTATCCAGAGAGCAGAGTAGGGGGAGGGGGCGGTGGCCTTTCCCGAGCACACGTCTTTGCTTCTGTAAGGACACAAACCTTGGGACACTTTCCTTAAGATTCTTAGCCAGCTACAGCCACAGAGACCAATTTAAATAGAGAACATTCTCATGGAACTGGGGAGTGCACAGATTCTACAAGGAGGGTCAGGAACTAAGGCTTAGCCTGTCCAGAGTCGGCTCCCAGAATAAGCTCACGATTGCTTCTGAAAGCAGTTCCCATTCTGACCACGAAGGAGCTAGGGAGCACAGCATCAGCCCCATGGTGTTTTCATACAGGTCTCCGCTGCTGAAGGAAGCCTTGCTGGGAAACATTTGTTGGTGGTATCGTAGCTGCAAGGGAAGCTGGGAACATGGATGCATGACATTTTCAGTCTTAGTTCTAGGAAGCATCTAAAGTGCATGGGGCAGGCAGTTCCCTGTGCTAGATGAACCAGAATGAGGTCAGACATATGTGTAGGCTTTTTCAGCCCCATGTCCCATCAGAGCATTTGACAATGCATGCTTCCTCACAATGCATGCTTACTGTCACACAACAGGGCCAGTACCCCTTTCTCTGTCCTCTGCCCTTCAATGGGCTGTGACTCTTTCACACTCCTCAACTCTGCCTGCTAGGATTAGGAGTCTTGAAACCCTCAGAAGAATCTTGGGGCATTCTCAGGAAAAAGGATGGGAAGGTGGTTTCCATTCATTGCCCACGTTCCTGGATCTAGAGAGATGTGGTCCTAGGTTAGCTCATTGCACCCCCAGAGCTCTTTGAAATATTTCCGCAGTTTCTAGTTCAAACGTGGGAGTGGAGGTATGTGGCCATTTCTTTGGGGTCTCTGAGCTGTGGAGATGCTTGCTGCCTATAATCATGTGTCATTTTCATTAGAAAACAAAATTCAGGCATGGTGCCACCTACCTTGCACTCTACAGGTTGAGCTAGGAATCAAAAATTCATACCAACATGGGCTGCATCATGATACCCTGCTTCAACACCTACACTTTGCCTAACAAAACAATATGCTAAATGTCAGCCCCCAAAATGTTAGAGCCCTCAAGAAAGGAATGATTTGGCGTGGGACTTTTGGAACTCACAACAGAGGTGTGATCTGGACCTTTTCCATGTTGGTAAAATCTAATCAGGGTTTACAGATTTGCTAGGCTCAGGGCTGTGGCTGCTTTGTGGTTTTATGTGTGGTCTGTAAATGCCTCTGGTTTCCACCTGATGAAATGGTGGAGAGCTTAGAGTAAAGCTAAGCCTGTCCCAGTGACTTAAACTGTTTTTGACCCTCTGACTCCTGATGAGTTGATAGCGGGTGCCAGCTGTCAGTCTGTGTGACCCCAGCCCCCATCAAGCTTCCAAGTTGGGACAGGCAGAAAGTTCCAGTTCTGCTCTTTTACCCCAATGAGTGTGAAGCAGGGCACATGTTGAAAGAGCCAGGATTTGGGAAAAGGAAGTCTGCATTAAAACCTGTATTCTGCCATTAGCAGGAGGATTTGGCCTGAGTGTTCTCACCTGGTAGTGGACTGAAGGACTTGGTCTGTGCACTTACCTGCCCATCAAGTGTGAGGTCACCAGGCTGTCTGTCACCTCCAAGGGCAGGCCATGGGTGTTGTTGAATGAATTGCACAGAGAGGAAGGTTGGGGCATCTATTTGTGCACCTTGTGACAGTTTACATCCCTAAAGGCCTGTGAGTTGAATTTTGGGACCTAAAAGTAGGCTGCTGGGAAGTGGGGAGCCTTTAAGAGGTGGGGCCTAGGGGAAAATGTGCAGACCACTGGGGCATGGCCTTAAATGGGACCCAAGACAGCTCTGTGGGTTTTGTTTGTTTGTTTTGTTTTGTTTTTTTCTCCTGTCTGGCTTCGAGATGAGTGGTTTGCTTTGCACGTGGCCCCACTATGCCACCCTACAGACCAGTGAGCAAGGGGCTGGAAAAATGGCTCAGTGGTTAGGTGTCGCGTCCAACCTCAACCTGCAAGGAAGACGCAACTCTGGGAAGATCTTCTTGCAGTTTATTCAGGATCCTTGAACAAGCTTCTTCTGACCCGGGGAAACGCCCACACAGGCTTAAATCCCCTTGTGCTGACCAACCCCAATGAGCTACGTGGACCCTGCAGATAGGCTACTCTAACTCGGAAGCAAACAGGCTGAACAGGCTTAGCCAAATAAGGGCTTGTTTACACCAGAGAGTGCTCACCATCTGGAAGGTGGAAGGCGGAAGCCAGCGCCATCTTTAAGGCACGGTTCACAGCTCTCTACAGTTAGGAGTACTTGCTGCTCTTGCAGAGAGACCTGAATTCAGTTCCCAGCATCCACATTGGGCAGCTTATAACTGCCTGTAACTCCATGGAGTCCAACTTCTTTTGGTCTCCCATCTGTATATCTCCTTCTCTCTCCCCCCCCCTTTCTTCCTCTTTCTCTCCTTCCCTTTTTTTTCCTCTTACACACACACACACACACACACACACACACACACACACAAATTTTTAAAAGAACCTAAATAAACTTTTTCTCTTGCAATTTTATTATCCCAGATGCTTGTTATATAGAATAGGAACTGACAAATGGGCAATGCCAAGTACTGATGGATGCTGTGTATTAGAGGCTACTGATTATGACATAAGCTGCCATCATAAAGAAGACTGCAGCAGACTTTAATGCCATCTCAGATAACCTAGGGATCTTACAAGGATGAAGATTGTGACGAGAAGGTCAAAGGTGGGGCTTGAGAGTCCAAATTCCTGATGAGCTCCTCAGTGGGCTGTATGTCATGGACCACTCTTTGTAAAGTGTTAATTGCACATAAGTGGCAAATTCTATTGGCAAGCAAAACTAGGTTGGGTAATAGGGCAGTCACCTTAGCTGGTAATCTTCCAGTAGGACGGTGACCCATCCTCCACCTCATCCTATGTGAACTATTCCTATGTACAAGAACACAGCCTCCCCACTCCCCAGGAAGCCTCAAGGGTAGCCTGGCCATGGTCTCTTATGTTTTCTGTATTTCGGTGAACATGATGGGCCTGGTGGCTTTCTTACTCTGAGTCACCACCCGTGGTATGACACCTACTTGGGATGACGTTGAGTGCAGGCTCTCGGTGCTGCAAGGTGGCTGCTCTAATGATGCTGTGTTGTGAGGTTCTCTAGCATCTTTTGGAGTTCTCTAAGCATTCCAGTGACTTTAGACACTAATAGTACAGGCTCTGGGGTGTTTAGAGCCTCAACGCGCCAGCTCTTTTAGTCGGTTTTCCTTGTTGTGACAAAATATCAGACTAAAACAACTTCAAGGGGGAATGATTGATCTTGGTTCCAGGTTTGGAGGTTTTAGAGCAGTGTGGGAGGGAATGCCTGTTCCCACTTAATGCCATTCACATTCAGGGTGGGGCTGCTCCCTTCAGTTACTGCTTCCTGAAAACACTCTCACAGACACTCCCAGGAGTGTGTTGTGGGATAATCTTTTTGTACACTTTGAAGAGGTGTCTGTTTTACTCATCTGCCTAAGGCACCTTCTGGTTGGTTTTAAAAAGAGCTAAATAGCCAGGCCTGGAGAAATGGCTCAGAGGTTAGACTGTTCTTCCAGAGGTCCTGAGTTCAGTTCCCAGCAACTACATGATGGCTCACAACCATCTATAATGAGAGCGGATGCCCTCTTCTGGTGTGCAGGCACGCAGACTGAACACTACTTACATAATAAATAAAATAAGTCTTGAAGAGAGAGAGAGAGCTTCTGGGGAGAGAGAGGAACTCCAAGGAAGAGCCTGAGAGGCTGGGGATTCGCTATTGAGAGGGAAAGGAAGTTGCTCATACAGTGCTGAGGAGAGTATGTGGCAGGATATAGATGAATATAAATGGGTTAATTTAAGTGCTAAGAGCTACTTGGGAATAAGCTTAAGCTAAGACCACACTTTCATAATAAGAAGTCTACATGTCCTGTCATTATTTGGGAGCTGGTGGACCAAAGAAAGTTCAGCTACAGAAGTATACTCTACTGATGTCTCAATCCATTCAAGTTAGCAATCAAGATTAACCACTCAGCCATGTTCCTGCCTCCATACCTTTGCTTGGTGCTATAATTTTCAACTGAGGGTAACTTTCAGCCAGGTTCACTTTATAACACCTGGAGATCTCTTTTTGGTTACAACTGGTGACTGCTAATGAAACAGAAGGTCTGAGATTGGGAGGTTGCTAAGCACCTTCAGAGCACAGGATAGCTTCCCACAAGTTGTGCAGGCATTGCTGGCCAGAAGATGTATAGGCAGGCCAGTGTTAGCCATGCTGGCAGAATAACCTTTTGGCTTAAGTGGCTCATCCTACAGGAAATGCTTTCTATTTCTGCCTTGCAATCTCTTGGGATTGGGAATGAAAGTTTTCATTGTTAATTTCCTAATTTGTATCATTTTTAGTCTAAATTCAAGGCCAGTGAGGGGTTTCCTGTCCCCTCATGCTGCTTAGCTGCCTTTTGTGGGATATTGTGCATATGGCACTCCACAATCTCCTCATACGGTATGTGTGTGTCCCGTGGAAGGGAGGAAAGGATTCCTTTGGTTGTGTGTTTGTGCTACTTTAGAATTGGACATTACTGTTTTGGTATCTCTACCTTTTCTGACTGAGATTGGTAAGGGGGGGTCCACCCAGAATTCGGGACAGACTACCTAGACACACTCCAGTTGCAACATCTAGACCAGTTATTTTATTTTATCAAACCCAGGAGAAAGGAATATATATATATATATATATATATATATATATATATATATATATATACTCTAAGCAACTAGTTTAGCCCTTCCCCATCAATAACAACAACAAAACAAAAAATTGAGGAAGAATCGACAAGGTGTGGCTCCCTTTAAATAATTTAATTTGGAATAGATCTCTCAACTGCACACAGGGCTTCAAAACCCCTTCCCGACGTCCCTGGAGCCAGTACTCACCACAGACTGTGCAGGAGCATTCTGTCGTACACTTTATACAGATACACATGCATCAGTCCTCAGAGGAGGCCAGGCATGCTGCCTCCTGAAATGGTTTCTTTGCTGCAGGCCTGTGCAGGAGATGTTTATCAGAGAGGGTCGGACAGGTCTGCAATGGACGGGCCTCCATTCTGCCCCAGTGGCCTTTTATTGCTAGTGATAGGTGCCATCAGTGTCTTGCCTGAGAAATGGCCACGCTGCAGGCACCTCTGTCGGAGCATCTTATTGATCTGTGCTGCACCTCCTCCCAGAAGACAGGAGTAGTAAAAAGTCAGAGGCTGTTGGCTCGAGCAGCCATGGCTCTGTGGGCAGCTGCTCTCTGGGGTGAATGCAAGTGTTGTCATCCCTACAGCTGCCCCACCCAGCGTCACAGTGCCTAGCTCCAGAACTGTGTAGCCTGGGCTGCACAGTAACCATCCAGCAAGATGAATGCCACTTCTGAATTTTTTCCCCATTGAAGCTGTATGACTGAGATTCATTTTCCCAACATTGACCCATTGGACCTCCATAAAATAGGATTGAAAGCAATTAATCCAGGGCAGAACGCCCCTAGAATCTCATTCATAAATAATCTTTCTTGGCCTCCAGCACTGGTATATAAGTAGAGATTTATAAGCTCAAACCTGCAGGCCAAACTGCAGGGTGTACCCAGCCTCTGGCTTTGCACATGAGATTAAATGGTTATGATCAATAGATTGCCATAAGCACCAGGGAACATTTTTATGGTGTTTACATAAGACTTTATAATGTAGAAGAGACAGGATCTGCCACCAGCCCCAACCCAGGCATAAAATGTATCTTATAAATAAAAACACAAAGGCACTTTGGCAAAAGTTCTATTGTATAGCTGTGACAGCTGCAGAGAAAGATCTGTAGCAAGTAGGATAGGACAGGCAGAAATCAGACTCAGAATATTAAGGTTATGCCAGGGGTGGGGACAAAGGCATTGATGAGTTATAGCTGTGTGGCTAAGGACTCTGCTAAGAGTCTGGGGGCTGAACACGACCCCTTACATTTGCGCTACATGACCTTGGGTTACTTAAGTTCCCTGTTTTCCTTTGCATCTGTTTATTGATGAAAATAATAGTATTTGCCTTCATTTTGTTTATTTATTTTTCTTTCTTCTTTCTTTGCAGGGGGTTTGTATCTAGGATTTCCATGCATGCTAAGCCAGCATTCACTACTGAGTGACAAGCTCTGCATAAGCTTCCTCTAAGCATCAATAAACTAAAGTGTATAAAATGTTTAGCTCATCCTAGCAACATATAACTTGATAACAGTTAAGAAGGAGGAGAAGATGCTGATGGTGGTGATGATGTTAGTGATGATGGTAATGATAATGATTATAGCAATGGTGATAGGGATAGAGATGGTGATAATGGCAAAATATAGCCAAATATCTTACCTCTACCTCTGTCAGTTAAGAAGCAGGCCCAGCTAGTGTGATAGTTTGAATGTAATTGGCTCCCATAGCTCATAGGGAGTGGCATTATTAGGAGGTGTGGCTTTGTTGGAGTTGGTATGGCCTTGTTGGAGGAAGTGTGTCACTGGGGGTGGGCTTCGAGGTCTCCTATGCTCGTTATGCCTGTCATCACAGTTCACTTCCTTTGACCTGTGAATCAAAATGTAGAACACCCAGATCCTTCTCCAGCACCATGTCTGCCTGCATACTGTTATGTCCTGCCATTATGAAAATGGTCTAACCCTCTGAAACTTAAGTTACCCAAATTAAATGTTTTTCTTTATAAGAATTGCAGTGGTCATGATGTCTCTTCACAGCAATAAAAACCCTAGCTAGTCACTCCCAAGCATGACTAGTGACAAAGAGACCCAGCCAAGAAATTATAGCTATGTCTCTGAGATGGTTGTTTGTCCTGCAGAGCTGACCTTGGATCTCTGCTCTCTCTCTTTCTGGCTTTGTTGTGCCATCATTGTCTGTGTGTCCTGAGACTGCAAACTCATTTTTACTATGAAGGCTAGCAAGCTCTGATTTACTATGCAAAACTTTGATGTGCCAAGAAGGAGATAGTTTTGCCACTGTCATCATTCAATATTCCTGTTTGTTTGATGTTGGTTTTGGAAGGTCTAAGTCTCCATATTGTGTTCATCCAACATTGCCAGCTTACGGTGTGTATGGCAAATGGGAGACCCAGTGCAGCCAACATCTAAGTATAGAAGTTATTAGTTAGATAGCCAGGATTCTGGGTACCCTTTCGGGGAACAAAAACCTGTGTTTGACTCCAGCCATTCCTTTCGGGGGTCCATGGGAGCCTGAAACCATATCAATAGTTAATTCGTCCTGAGCCTGATCTAGTGCCAAGCATTCAGGGAATGCTTTACAAATGTGACCACAGTAAAGCTTGGCAACAGCCTGCAAAGAAAACCCCGTATCTGTCAGCATCCTTGGCTGTCAGCAGCAGAAGCTGACTCACTGTCACAAGAAGAGGAGTTTGTTGGAAGGGTGTTGGGGGGGTCTAGATCTGTCAGATGGATGGAGGACAAAGCGCTGAGAGGAGTGGGCACTCAAGGAGCCCATAGAGCCAGGTGTGCTGTGGTTTCTTCTCTGGAGATGGTCCTAGGCTGCGCTCAGAAGATCTGCTCCTTTGCTGCCCTGACTAACTGGTAGGTGTGTTCACCCTTGTTACTACAATCAATTAGGCTTCTAGCTCTCTCCATGCTGCCTTCAAGCAAGATAGGCTGAGCTTGCAGCAAGACCTGCCCTCTGGCTGGGAAGGAGGTCTTCTCTGCTGCTTGTCCCTAGTGTAGGGCAGGCTGTCCTTCGCCAGGATTGTATGCCCCCAGGGACTCTCTAAGAGGGATTTTAGAGATGGGAGACTAAGGTGGTCCAAATGGATAAAACCTTCACAATAACATGCATGTTCTTCTTGTATAGATTAATAAATAGATGTGCAGAAGGGTTGGTACATTGCCCGATTTCATACAGAAAACAAGTGGCAAATCTGGGCTTGCATTCAGTATCCTTATATTTGACTACTAATCAAGGCTCTGTCTCTGATTAGAGAGTGTGCTGGGTGGAGCAGGCCAGCTGGCAGTACTGCAGTTGTCTAGGGATTAACTGATGGAAATTTAGTAATTTAAGTACCTGGGATTCCTGAATCCAGGGCTGTAGGTGTGATCTCAGGGCCCAGTTCTGCTCATCAGGGTTCCTGTATGTTTGTTATGCTCTGCTAGGGAAAGCCAGAGTATATTTTTGATACCCCACTCACTTGAATACACATGAAAATCTTTCTCAGATGCCTCCTGTGAACATCTCCTTGAGTCTTGTTGGCTAGAAGTGGGACTTGTGATCACCATTCACACACCTGCTCATTGCAATTAAACACAGCTTTACCGCTGGTGCTGGAACGGAACTCTAAACTTCATGAGCTATAAAGGTGATGGAGAGGAGAGGGAGGGGCTGCAATGATACAGGACATGGCTTACTTTGCACTCTGCTTTCTTCCACATGTGACTCCCCCACTCCGGAAGGGAAATGGACCACATAGAATAATCTGTGCCTCTGCCCCTTTTATCTTAATTTCCTGGATTCCTGAAAGGTGTCTCTGTTCTGTTTGGTCTAGATCCTACCCCAGCCCAGAAGCTACAGTGAGCTTCCAGGTGACTCTCTGGATGACCCTGCAGGGCAATTCCTAGACAAGGACTCCTGGGCACAGTGCCACAGAGCCACCATCAACTGGTGCTGGGGAGAGGCGGCTGTGGTAGGAGCAGGGAGGGGAATCTCCCTGATCATTTGTGGATTGGTTTTGCTGTTGTCTTCAGGGATACTGGAAATCTGTTCTCTCATCCAAGAGGATTCTCTGAGAAAGGCATGGGGTCTTCCAGTGGAGAATGGCTCCAGAGCTGTGCAACTGGTTACCACATCCCATCTACCAACAGAGAGGCCATAGATAGGTCAGGATGTAGATGGGTGTGCAAGTCAGAGCCATACCACCGGGACTATAAGGACACCTACTGTCATACTGTGCATTGTGGCAGCCGCATCTGTGTGAGCTCCACCAGGTCAGGACTGTGTAAGAATCAACTCTGCTCTGGAATGCAGCTCTCCTTGATTGACATGAGTGGAGGTGGGCGAAGGAACACCTAAAGGCTCTCCCTTCAGGGCAGAAAGAAACATGCTCAAGAGAGATACATGATGCTTGCTTGGATTTTGAAAAGTTGGCTCTTCTGAACTTCCAAAGACTTAGCTATGTGCACCTACTGAACTGAGGTACAGTCAGAAAGGCCAAGGAGGAGGTCAGCTCCGTTTGCATGGGCTCAGGCTTCTTACTGCTTCCGTTCCCCGCCTGGGCCTCACAGCTGAAAGTGCTGCTCCCTAGAATGTCATCATGTTGTGGAGAGGAGATGAGAATGTCCCAAGACGTCAGCAAATTTGCAGTGGTTGTATTGGCGTTCTAGAGCTCCAAGCATTCCAAGTAGACAGCCTCATTCTGTGCAGTAACCAGAGGATCAGGGGAGAGAGACCTTTCAGGGAGAAGACAAGTGTAGGAGGGCAGGAGGGCAGGTCTCTGAGGTTTCAGAAAGTGCCTATTCATCTCTGCCAGGCACATACCATGTGACCCTAAGCAAGCTTATCTATCCTTTTGTGCAGAGCCCATGTTTCCATATGCACATGAAGAGACTTTGCAGCCCCAGAACTTTGTGCCCACACTGTGCTCCGCTGGTGGCACTGAATTCCTAGGAAGGACAGAGATGTGCTGAGTCACTCAGCAAGTTGGGGAAGGATCTGAGAAGTGAGCCCATTGTAAGAATAAGACCACAGAATTTCCTGCTGCTACAGTCAGAGGGGATTGTGGGTAAAGGCTTGTTGAATGGATGGATGAATGAATGAGTGTGTGTTAAATTTCCAGAATTAATGTAGATTGCGGAGATGCTGCCTCTGTGAGGCCCCTGAAGAAAGGAAGGTCTGGTGTGAATGGTTAGACACCTTTTTGTTTTGTTTTTCAAGACAAGGTTTCTCTGTGTAGCCTTGGCTATCCTGGAACTCACTCTGTAGACCAGGCTGGCATTGAGCTCACAGAGATTTACCTACCTCTGCCTCCACAGTGCTGGGATTAAAGACATGTATATCACCTGGGAACTTACTGGAAAGGCAGGTTTCCAAGATACACCTGTAGCATTTCTGGGCTCTTGAGCAAGTAAGTCTTCCAGGTGAGCTGAACATTTGATAAAGTCTAAGTGTGGGATTCTGGAGTCACCGAATCTAAACAACAAGGACAATGATGACGACGACGATGATGACGACGATGATGATGATGATAGTAACTCATAAGTTCAGGTATAGCATAAAGGAGGCTGCCTCCAAACCCCTCGCAGGCTGCTCATGGTTCCCTTCTAGGTCAATTCATATCAGCTATACTTTGCCACCTTAGCTGGCCAACTCATTTGTGGTTCTCTCCAATCTCTGGGGCCCTGGTCCCTGCCTGGACAGTTCATCATCAGCTTAGCATGGCTGGCTCCAGCACCACAGAGGAGTGGCTCAGATGCCTCTTCAGGGAAACTGCTCTCTCCCAGTGCTAGCTCCCCTGAGTGCAAATGGGACTTGTCTCCTTGCCACATTAACTGTAAAGAATAGTCCCTGGAATATAGTAAACCCTCACTGAATACTAGTAGAGAAAACAGAAGCCAGTGATCCTCCATCAGAGGGACCAGCATACACTGGAATTCGAGGTGCATTTTCAGGCCACCAACCTTTGCCCCACCCTGCACCTGGCATGGCCTTTTCATCATCCAGGAAAGCTTGCCATAGTAATGAAAGAATAAAGACAGGATTCCCTCCTGTAGGTGTTTCTTGGCTCTACTACTTCCCATGGGTAATATCTTACATTTGTTTGGGTAACTGATTGAGTGTCACCTAGAATAGAACTTAAGAGAATGCCAAGAATGCTGTTTTTCATTACAAAGGATTCCCTTGCCTTCTAAATTGGGAGCCACGTCTTCAGACTCAGTCTTCTAGCAAGTAGAAAGATTGAGGTGGGGGAGGGGCTTGGAAGTCCACTGTAGAGCACAGAAATAACATCTAAAAGGAGCCTGGGTATAAAGAGGAGTTGGAGTGATTTGTATAATGATTTGCATAGGGCGTGCAAAGTCATTGAAGCTTGTGGAAATGAATGTATGGCTTGAGTTCCATTCTGCAAGCATTCTTGACCTCAGCTTGCTCACAGCCTCTCTGCTGGAGCCCTTCCTAGGCAGGTGGTGGCTTTGGGTGGTCCCTGAGACCCTCCTTGTCATTCTTCTAGAAGCATGCTGGGGGACCCATGTTGGTGGGAAGAGTGCCTGGACTTCCTGCTGTGTTGTTTGCTGGATAGCATGATGTCTGAGCCCTCACAGCTGAAACCATTAACGGCTGTACTTTTAATTCTTCCTGGTCGTTCTCATTCCTGCCTTAGAGAAACCTCTGATTTTCACTTGCGAGATGCTCGGCTGAGCTTGTCATACCCTAAAAGGTGATTTCAGTTCTCTGATGCCAAAGAACCCTTTTCTGCTAATCAAAACACAGCTGCAGAGGCCCGTGTGATTTGCTAATGGGCACCGCAACTCGGGGGTATGTCTGTCTATACCTGGAAAATAGATGTAATTAGGATAACAGATATCATAAGGATATGCTAATGCATCAGGTAAAAATGGGCTGGAAAGGCGGCGACAGGCTCATGCTGCCGAATCCTACCAGACCAGCTGTGCAGCTTAGCCAGAGGCGTACGCCATCACCCCAAGCCTGCTATAGTACCAGTTCTAGAGACCTCTCTGTATGTGCTTCATCCCCTCTGCGGGATGCCTCATATAAATTACATTTTAAAATGGCGTTTTTTTTTTTTAAATTTCATTTTATGTGTATGAGTGTTTGCCTGAATGTGTGTCTGTTGTGTGCACCTCGTGCATACAGTGCCCTCTGAAGACAGAAAAGGTCCTCAGGTCCCCTGAGACTGGAGTTATGAGACACCATGTGGGTGCCAGGAATTGAACCTCCATCTTCTGAAAGACCAGCCAGTATTCTTAACTGCTGATCCCCACATTTCACTTGTAATATCAACTTAGGTACCCCTAATTTTCTGAAGATAGAATTTCAGTCGCTCCAGGTTTGATGAAGTTTCGGGAATGGCAGCATTTTAGAGGTACGTGGGGCCAAGAGGGCCAAGAGAGGAGAAGTATTTCAATGTTTTGTCTTTAATAGGCACCCTCTTCCTAGAGTGACAGTGTTGTGACTGGAGAAGACCTGGCACAATCTACTTATCCAGCGTGGGAGGAGGAGAGGGAACTTGATGGAAGGGGCAGATCAATCTCTATTGCCACCTCTTCCTACTGTGTGCACTTGGAGAAGGGACTCACCATTCTGTGCCTTGGGACCCTCAACCTTAAATGGGGTCACTCACTCAAAGAGCTTGACATTGTGGATCCACAGCTCAGACAACATTATCTTGGCCCAGTTTGTGGAAGGGTAAGGAACAGGGTGTCAAGGAGTAGCCCAGGTCCCTCATTTCACTGTACCATGCCATGCCATCTCCCTGCCCTTAGATGATGTTTCTCTGCTCTGAACCTCAGCTGTCTCATTGGTAGAGTGGACAATGACACTGGCCTACTGTAAATAGACAGTCAGTCTAAGTAGATAGGGACTGATGTCTTGGGGATGTAGGCCAGTTAACAACAGTGCATCATTGAACAGGTGTAACCGTGAATGTCAGGTTTGGGCTCCACACCCTTAGGACCTGAGTCTGATGGTCTGGAGCTCCTTTTCTGGCTCATCTTCTCTACACAAAGTGACCGTTTCCTACTGAAGGACTACATTCCCCAGCTTCCTTTGTGAACTATGGAAGCCATTTCCATCCCTGTAAGAGGCCAACTCTTTTCCTACAGGCATTTTGGTCATCTGCACACATGTGAGTGGCAAAGATGTACCCTCAATATGAATAAACATGGTTCCACCTAAGGTCAGACCAAGCATTTCTCTCTCTCTCTCTCTCTCTCTCTCTCTCTCTCTCTCTCTCTCTCTCTCTCTCTCTCTCTCTCTCTTTCTCCCCCCTCTTTCCAGCTGGTTTTTTTAAACAGTTGGGTTTTTTTTAAATAATATTTTTATATTCTGAATTATAGACAGTTGTGAGCTGCCATGTGGTGCTAGAACTTAAACCTTAGTCCTCTGGAAGAGCACCCAGTGTTTTTAACCACTGAGTCATCTCTCCAGACCTATAGCTGGTTTTGAAAAATAATGTAATATATATGTGTGGTACTAAAAAGACTAAAAGACTTGAGATGGAAAAATCTGAGCCTACTAGTGGCTCAAGCCTACCTACAGAACAACCTCCCTGGCTGTCATACAAGCTCTGGGCCCAAAAGTGCCCAGAAAGGCCATCTTTAGGGCAACCTTTTCTCTTCATTCTCTGTCTCTGCTCTCTCTCTCTCACCTTACTACCCTGACACACCGTCTGACCTAGGTGGGCAACCACACTGCACGAACCAGAACATAGCAAAACACCCAGACAAGATAATATGCTGGAAGTAACTCAGAGGTGCCTCCTTAGGTCTCAGGGCTCACTGCAGTCGAAGGCACCAGAGACTTCCCACTGGTTGCCAGACTCTGTGTTCAGGTGAAAGCTCTAACTGCTTTCCACTAGCCTGCAGCCTCGTAACTCTGCAACTGTAGTGGTTGGGGACTCAAACTTAGGGTTCCAGATGTGCTTGGTCTTCCAGAACTCAGAGGATGCTCTAAACAGCTGGGTGTAGACCTCTGTTTTTACCTTGGCCCTGGGACCAGCTATGGCTTCCAAATTCTCCATCCCAAGTACCCTCAGCCTCTATGCAGGCTAATCTAAAAAGCTCCATTTGGGAGACCTCATATCAGGGTCTCTTGTTCAGGTCTGCCCTCAATTCACATTGGACAAATGGCCAGTGCTGGCCCCAATTGTGAACTTTCAACTTCTGGTATCTAAACTGATTTAGATAACTCTATGAGGTGGAATGGTAGCCTGATTGGAGGCCCCATCCCCCACAAAACCCACAGTTCACTTTCTTCTTTCTCAGGGCTCTGGCTTACAGAGCCAGGATGCCCACAGACATTTCTGATGAGACTCTAAACTTGCATCTCTCCTATCTGAGATAGCACAGAACTCTTGGCCTTATGCTTGTGGCCTACTTGTGTTTCTGCCTCTCCAAGCATAAGGAAAGGACTTTCCTGGAAAGTCCTGCTTGCTGGATGGTGGTGGCGCATGTCTTAATCCCAGCACTAGGGAGGCACAGGTGGGCCAATTTCTGTGACTTCAAGGCCAGCTTGGTTTACAGAGCAAGTTCCAGGACAGGTTCAAAACAAACAAACAAACAAACAAACAAACAAAAACATTCCAGGTTGTCTGCTCCCATCTGCAGACATACACAAACTAGTTATGGATCAGCAGGTTGAATCTTACATGGATTCAGATGTCTTTTGAGTATGGGTGATATTGAAAAATTGTTGCATGTTGTTCCACTCTACTGAAAAGGTTGGCTCTGGAGTTGGAATTTGGTCTATCTGCCCCAGACCCAAGCATATTTGTTTAAATGTTTCCTCCGAAGTCTCTGTCCAGGCTCAGGCTGGCCACTTGACTCTGTGACAAGGAGAGACAAACAGAGCATCCCAGGAAAAGACACTTGGTTTTTGAAAACACCTAAGAAGTAAACTATTTCCTATAGAGGTTGCAGCAAGGTGCTTAAGTCAGTAATTCTCCCTCTTCTTGGTATTGTTTACTATCTTTAAAGCTTTTTGTTAAACGTTAACTTTCTGTATTTCAGCATTTCTAAGTTTATTGAGTGTGATGTAAAAAGGATATGTAGATAATCTTAATTTGCTATAACATACCAAGTATGTAACTTGGATTCAATTCTTGTTTAGGAAGAGTGTATGTGCCTGATGGGTTCCCATGGAGTATTATGTCACTTCCTGCCTTCTTGGCTGATGACCTAGGCTCACCTTGGAATACCATGTGACTTGATGCCATCTTGGAAGCCATGTGACTCAGCCACCATCTTTATTAAAATTAAAGAAAGGACATGCCATGTGGCTTCCTACCATCTTGGTTAAGGTGACCAATCAGAGCAGCACCCATAAAATGACTACACCCACTGAGCTCTACTTATGTATCTCCTTTTTATTAGACTAAGGAGGCAATAGCTATCAAGATAAGGTTTGTTTTGAATCTGAGTCATAGAAAAAACTGTCATTTTTTTTTTTTTTAAACTGGACTAAAATAAGACCAGTCTCTCTGTGGACTATATGGTTTTAAGTTTATTTTGATACTAAAGGATTGATCTTTAATTTAATATTTACATTTTTAGGGCTTAAAATTAATGGGGATAAAATTGTAAAATCCCAAAATTATAAAAAAGTTACTTACTAATTATACATAAAGATAATTAAGATATACAAGCTAATTGGTCAGCCATGCTAAGTACAGATGTAATTTACAGAGACAAGGTTGGAGGGAGGGATCAGCTCCCTCCTATCCTACAGTCTGTTTGCTCCCTTCCATCATATGGTATTCTGCATATGTTATCAAATTAAGGCTAAAGCAAGTAAAGTAAAATGGGTTTAAAGGAAACTTTGTTTAATGTAAAATAATATGTAAAACCAAGTATATTTTAAAAATTGTCATGAAAGAACTGAATGTTTGAGTAAAATGGGGTAAGTTTACAGTACACTTGCATGGCAGGAATACCCCAGGTTCAAGTAGTTTCCTTAGATGGAGCACAAGTTCCCTTGGATGGAGCACCATCCCACCAGAGTAAGTTGCATGCTAAGCTCTCAGGACAAGGATGTATGGAAATAAGAATAAAAACAAACAAACAACAGAACAAAAATCCTGCACCTGCTCTAAAGAATCTCTCTTCTTGTCTCTCATGACAGGGAAATGGAGTCTTCCATCCAGTGGAAGATCTCAGAGTCTGCACCACACCATAAACATCTCAAACAGCAGAGAGGCAAATACACATTACTCTGCCCTCAGTGTCTCCTGAACTGATACGAGGCTGCTGTGAACAGGGAACAAACCCTGTAAGTAAGCCTACCACCCACTGGCTTAGGACCTGTAGGCTAGTTCAACGGGCATGCAGTTCCTCCTCTTAGCAAAAGCTAATTTCAGGATCCTCACCCTAACCACCTATGTTCCCTGATTATAGGAGGATGCCAGACACTGCCATCAATCTCACAGCTTTGGGAAGTTATTCAAAATATCCAGTGATGTCTTTGACAGTTGGCTTTGTGTCTGTAGAGTCGACAAATGATTCCATTAAGTGATATCCCAAGCCTCTGGTTCTTCAGGAGGAGATGACTCAGAAGGAGTTTCTCTCCAATCTGGCCAACCTGTGGTACTTTGAAGATATTATCCAGTCTCTACCAGGCAGAGGGTTCTGGGGCTGTGCCCGTGTTCTCACCTTGAAGCTTACAAGGAGCATAAGGCTTTGGCAGTGAAGTAAAGTGCCTGAGTGAAAAAGAGACATTACTGTTCTCCAGGCACTCAGCAAGGCTTGTGAATATTTTCTTAAACAATCCAAAAGCCAAAAGCTCATTTAATTTAATCTTGCTTTAAATAACCAATCTATTTTTAACAGACCGATGTTAGGAAATATGCTTACTGCTGTCACTGTGTGGTGACCTGGAGATTTGTCCTTCTGTGGAAGGAGTAGAGGGTTGGCTGTAGCCTTCTTTGTTAATTCAGTCCATGTTACACGTAAATTGTTTGTTACAGATTTGATGTGACTGACTGCTTTCATTTCTTGGTTCAGTGTATTGAATGAGAATGTAGAGGGTTTTTTTTTTTTTTTTTAGGTTTCTGTTAATAGGGTTAATTTTACAAAACTTTGCAAAATGAATCATTTACTCTTGACAAAGCAGACACTGTCTCTGGAAGTATAGTTTTAAAATTGGAAATCATTTCTTTCTGGGGAATACAACTTAGAATTAAATTGTCTCTTTACACAGCCTGACAGTATAAAATATATTCACTATATAATCTTGGAATATAACTATAACAATTTATGTTAAAGTATGTATTGTCATGTTTTTAAATACTGAATATGGTCTTTTAAGATAATAGTCCTAATTTTTAAAATTTAACCTTGTCAAATTTTTTCTAACCAAAAATTTTGTTTGAGATATGGTTTTTGTTTATTAAATAATAGCTGGATAGCTGGTGTTGCTAATATATCAAGTTCATCACACTTGGAAGTGAGGGGTACCACTTAGACATTTTCTGTTCAGATTCATCCATTGAATCCTGACTTTTTTTTTTTGTTTTTTTTCTGAGGCAGGGTTTCTCTGTGTAGTTTTGGTGCCAGTTCTGTAACTGGCTCTTGTAGACCAAGTTGGTCTCAAACTGACAGAGATCTTCCTACCTCTGCCTCCCAAGTGCTGGGATTAAAGGTATGCACCACCATCACCTCACTTGGATCCTAACTTTAACTGACTTCTTTTTTAAACCTTCCAGATGCCTGTTCCTCATACAGGAGATTGATGTTCAAACAGCTCCTCGGTCACTGTATCCTTCTACAGAACTCTGGCACACGGTCCAGCCAGTTGTACAGTTGTGTTTAATTCATGTTAATAGTGATGTAAAAGTTTCCCTCATACAATTCTGTCCCTTAATGTCCCCCACAGAATTGTACAGTTATTGTCTCCTGGTTTATGTTCTGGATCTTTGTCAACTATTAAGTTCATCATAGCCTCTGGGATGGGCCTCTTCTGTTGAGACACTGGATAGGTGCTATTCCTCTCATTGCCCTTCTGTTAGCCTTGAGCAGTTACTGAGAGACTGATGTCTTCAAGCTCCTAAGAGCAGTTTGAATTGGATGCCCTCTAAAAGAGGACTATTGGGTTCTGGACCGTGCAACTCACCTCTCTTCTTGCCACTCAGACACCGTTTTGGGGACTCAGAACTGAAACAGATGGACTGAAGCCTCCTTTGCCTGTTACTCTCTCCCTCTCACTGGCTCAGATCAGCATAACATCCTTCTGGACCAGCTGGATGCCATGACTGCTGCAGTATTCAAAGGTTATAGGACCAGATCTGACTCCTGCTAAGGATGGGGTTTGTGCCCTCCTTGAACAATCCTGCTTCCACACCAACAAATCCTAACTGGTTTGGAATGGGGCCTAAGGACACAGGACCAGATAAAACTTCCTTCTGGTTCCCTCCCTCTCTGACTCCTTCCCTGGATCGCCCTTTCCTCCTCATTATCCTCATACCTATGTTGTCACCCTGTCTTTTAAATGCTTCACTTCCTGAACATCACCCTATTCACAAACAGAATGTTCCACACGAGCTCTCCCAATAACGCTACCCTACAATACTCCATTTTCTCCTGTTAAAGCTCCTTTTAGATGCTGTGGAGAAACTGGCTAAAAGGTGCCTCCATCTCTTTCACCCCAGGCCAGATACAATTCTTTAGATTAGTTCTCTAGTTTCTCCTGTTCCCTTCCTTTGATGCCCTGTTCCTCCCTGTCACTTCTTCTGGCTCCTCTGATGCCACAGTCCTGGCAATAGTACCAGTCACCTTCGCCTTAAACCAGCTCTATGCCCACTTCTCCCACCTTTGTTCTTCCCAACCTCTCAACCTTCCTAGAAAAATCTGTTTTACTCTGTAACCAAATCTCCTGCTTTTTAGCACTCTAATAATTAGTTTCCACTTCTCTTCAGGAGTACAATCACTTGAACCATCACATCGGATCAAGTTTAAGATTCTCCTCATGCCACATGGCTGGAGGATCCTCTCTTCCATGGACCTAGACATAGACCCTCCTCAGCGGAAAGCAGCTATAACACCCCTGCCCTGCATTTGACTATCCTTTCAGAGTTAGGAATGATAGTTTTTTACTGTTGGACTATACTTGCCAGCTTCCCTTGCAGACTCAGAAGTCATTCCTGCCCCTCTAAGGGGCCTCCACCCATTTCCCCTGTAGGCATTTTGGCCATCTGCACACGTGAGTGACAAAGATGCCCCTCAATGTAATAAATATGGTCTCATGTAAGGTCAAACCAAGTCTCTCTCTCTCTCTTTCTGTTTTTTCTCTCTTTATACCCTTGCTCTTTAAAATAATAAAACACGAAAGGCTACCTAACCCTGTGTGCACACTTACCCAGCCAGCAGCTCCCTCTTGGTGTAGGCATTCAGCCCTCAATAAGCCTTGAGAGCCTGCATGTACACATGCAACTTGGCGCCAGAGACAATGCTACCCCTTCTTTTTTTTTTCTTTTCTTTCTTTCTTTTTTTCTTTTTTTTTTTTTTTTTTTTTTTTTTTTGAGGCATGTTTTATATTCCCCCCTCTAACTCCCAGACTGGCCTGCTAATCTCAATTTCCCCCGACCTTGCTTCCTGATCGCAGGGGTGTCCAAATGCATAGTTCAGGCCTTTATTCTTTTTTTTTTGTTTGTTTGTTTGTTTTGTTTTTTTTTTTGTTTTGTTTTCTTTGTTTTGTGTTGTGAGTCTGCAGAAGCTGAAGAAATGTGAATGTGTTCGTGGATGAAGATGTGAGCCACCCGAGGCAGTGGACAGCTAGGAGGTAAATGTTACCACGAGAGATTTCTCTGTCCTATGGTGCAGTGAGGGGGCTACTGAGACCTGCCCCACAGTGAGGCTCATCTACCCGTGTCTCAGGATCTTTGCTTTCAATTGGCCTCTATGGTATTGACAGACTGATGACATTGTTGGACTTGGGGGTCATATCCTGGTTTTGCCTTCACTATTTCTTACTTAGTTGTTTGCAGTACTGAGGATTTTAACTCAGGACCTCTCACATTGCTAGGGAAGTGTTTTACTACTGAGCACTAGTCCCAGCCCTTAAAAACTTTATTTTATTTATTTATATTTTAAAGCATGGTCAGTAGGTTGTGCTGGCTTTGAGCTCATTCTGTAGTCCAGGCTAGTCTTGAACTTGTGATCCTTTTGCTCATCTCCCTCCTGAGGAACTAGCCTGGTTTTATAAAAATCTTAGCTGTGATTCTCTTGGAATGTCAGCTTCCTAAAACTGGTTGAACTTGACTTCCTAAGACTGATTCTGTAGGTTGGTGTGTCCGAGCCTGGCACGTGCTGGCCGGAAGGTGGGGAGTGTCTTCCTCTACCCTCCTTTTCACACCACAGAGCTAGCCCTCCTGTTTCATATGCAGCCTGTCTCAAGCCCCAGAAGAGAACACCACTCCTTATCACTCAAGCATTGGTGGTTTTATTCTGCTGAAGGCATCAATGTTTGCTCAGTGGTGTGAGTCTTAAATATGCATCTACATGATGTTCTGCAGAGGATGGAAGCTGTCCTGTCCATGTAAAAATATTCTCACGCGATCATGTTTCCATCATCATCCGGGGCCCCTGCAGTGGGCAAATCTCTGTAGCTACTAAATGATAACATTAGTCCTCATACCACATAAAATGACTAGTTCCTCCGGGTAGGTTTATTTTTAATAGTGCATGTCAGCAGCAAATAGCTGGGAAGACCCCAGAGGAAAAGCCCAGCTGCTCTAGCTCTCACTGAAGTGATGATATGGATATATTTAATATCTATATTACAAAGCTTTTAGGCGCCGTGATGATATTGAACTGGATAGCTAGAGTGTGCAGGAAAAAGCCAGGGCTGTTTATAGGCACTCAGCAGCCTGTGCTGTATGGCCTCTTGTGGTTGTTCAAAGTCAAACATGGGCTTCAAAAGTCGTTGACAGACATTTGACTCTGCTGATAAAGCGTTCTGAAACACAAGCCCAGTGGATCTGTAAGTCTGTGAGTCCGTTGGTAAATTTACAGGGCTATTTAAATGGTACTCACTCTCATGCAGCAAGGCTGAGGCTACCCCTGAGGCTGTACTTAATTTTCATGTCCACAAACATACTTGCTGTTTTTCCAAAAGATGGTCAAGGATTCTCAAAGAGAAAACACTCCTCCCTTACCCTTTGGTTTTAAGACCAAGTTTCACAATGTGGCCTTGACTAACCTGGAATCTCCTATGGAGATAAGGATAGTCTTAAACTCAGTGATTTGTTTTATGCCTCTCTAGTGTTGGAATTGAAGGCAAGCACTACTCCACTTGGCAAGAATTTTTTTCTTTTACTTTATAGCCCAGGCTAGCCCCACACTCTCAAGCTACTGTTTTGGTCTCTTTAGTGCTGGGATTTTAGGCCTAATTACAGGCCACACTTTAAACCCCCACACAGAGTGGTGGATGGACATTGTTTTGGAGTTGTTGCAGAGGAGATGGAAGTGAACTGCTTTCCCATCCCATCTGCCCATGGACTCTAGCCTGTGCTTATGGTGTGTCCCTCGGCAGTTGTGAAAAGCTACCAGGGCTGGCCCAGAAAGAAGAAATGATAGCAGGGAGGGTCTGCTTGCCATGGTCAAGAAGATGTTCCTTCTGCCTGCCGGTGCAACTGAGATGCTCCTTCCCAGGGACAGAGGACAGATGCCAGGATCAGGACTGCTTCAGCTGAGGCCCCTTCTCCCTCTGTGGCCCCCACACTGGCCTTTCCATTTTAACCCAAGACAAAACAAATCTGCCTCCAGGGAGGGCACAGTAGCAGACTGTGGCTGTGTCATCTATGACTTTGCTCCATCGGATTCTGTTACTCATAGTCAACCACCATCCAAACATATGAAATTCCAGAGGCAACCAAACTATAGTTTAGCCTTGAGCATTAGAAACGATTCTGTAGGGGAGGGATTCTCATGCTGTTGGATTCAGTTCCACTGCATCTCTGAGTCATGCCTTTTCCCAGATGATCCCCAGTGCCCATTAATCTAGAAGCCATCCCAGGATGGGAGAAAGGATTTTGTACATGTAAATCAAGCACTAAATGGATCTTAGAAGGTGGCCAGTGTCTGGGTAGGGTGACTTAATTCAGTGAAGTTATGTACTCCCTCTCTGGCTTTGGAAGCAGAGGGAACTTCATGAGGAGGAAGGCAGTCTTCCCTGTCTTCCATCAGGGGGATTTTGTTTTTATTTAATTTTTAAAAGCTTCCTTTTATTTATGGGGGGGTGTATGTATGCTGCAGTGTGCATTTGGAGGCCAGCTGCCTCCTTCCATCTTTATTTGAGCTCTGGGAATTGAACTTGGGTCATCAGGCTTTTGCCACAAGAACTTTTACCTGCTGATCCATCTTACCAGGTATATATTATTTTATCGTTATTGTTTTTCAAACAGGCACTCCTGTAACCTAGGTGGTCTGGAACCCCCTATCTAATTGAATTTTTGCTTCTCCTGCCTCTGCTTCCTGAGTAGTGGGGATGACAGATGCTGGCTTTACAGGATTTTCAATGTGGCAGAATCCTTCCATCTACCACAGCTTTCAGCTATGGGCAGGCAAGTATCAGGGTGCTACCTGTACTTTCTATGGGTGACTGGCTAGACTTTAGGGCTAGCCCAAGACACTAAGCCAGGAAACAGATACTGGGTGGGGAGGGTCTTTTTGTTTTGTTTTTCAAGACAAGGTTTCTCTGTGGCTTTGGAGCCTGTCCTGGAACTAGCTCTGTAGATCAGGCTGGCCTTGAACTCACTGAGATCTGCCTGAATCTGCCTCCTGAGTGCTGGTATATAAAGGCATGAGCCACCAACACCCGGCTTACTGGGGGAGTCTTGAAAGAAGCTTCTGTGTGTGTGTGTGTGTGTGTGTGTGTGTGTGTGTGTGTGTGTGTGTGTGTGTTTGCTGGAGGATTAGGGATTTCTTCCACTCTTTTGCATTCAAATAGGAAAACCATGAGCATTTGGCAAGATTGTTGTTGGGAGCCTGAAAGAAAGGTAAGGAAAAAATTCCAACTGCCTTGTCAGAGAGGCCTTGTCTTCAGCTGACATCTGACCAGAAAAGTTTGTTAGGAAAAAGCCTCCCAGTGGGGAGTCGGGGCAGCATATAGGGGTGGGGCCTGGGAAGGCAGGAAGTACACTGCTGGGGTGCTTGATTAGGGTGAACAGGGAAAAAAAGACATAGGCCTGCAATACTCTGAGAGGAGCAGTATCTGCAGGCCACCCGCCTGCCCTGACTGGTGTTGGCACATTTCTTGGGTCTGGCTTTCTCTGAAAATAGCAAGAAGTCTCACCATGCATACATGGCACCCTCCAGCACAGTGTCCTCCCCATGTCAGTCATGGAGAAGTGGAGACTAGTTCAAGGTCACAGACCAGGATCCAACACACATAAACTCCCTGTCTCTCATCTGTCTGTCTCTTTGTTTCTGTGTACATGTGTGTGGAGGCCAGAGGCTGATAGCAAGTGTCTTCCTCAATGGCTCTGAACTTAATTTCTTTTTTAAAATTTAATTTATTTTTATTCCACGTGCATTGGTGTTTTGTCTGCATGTGTGTCTATGTGAGGGTGTCAGGTCCCCTGAAACTGGAGTTACAGGCACTTGTGAGCTGCCACTTGGGTTCTGAGAATTGAACCCAGGTCCTCTAGAAGAGCAGCCAGCACTATTAACCACTGAACCATTTCTCCAGCCCCATCCACATAATTTTTTTGAGTCTAGGTTTCACCGAATCTGGAGCTTGCCGATTCAGCTAGGCTGACTGGCTAGCAATCCCCAGGGATCCCACTGCTTCCTTCCCAGTACTGGGAGGTCAGGGGTAGGCTCAGCTGCACCCAGCTTCTTTGTGTGGGTTCTGGAAATCAAACACAGGTCCCCAGGATTGCATCATGAACCATGTAACTCACACAGGCAGAGAGAATACTGTTGTTATTGTTTCCCAACTGAGAACATCAAGGCACCGAGATGTTTAGTAACTGGCCCAGATCGCACAACTGGTTAGTGGTGGAGCTGGGGGAAATGCCTAGTGTCTTAATTTCCCTGTGACACCGAGGAATGCTTAGGACTTCATTAGCAAACTGAAAGGGCAGGTCTCACCTGAACACTGTCACCCTGCTCCAGACAAAGGTTGTAAAAGCAGGAATATTGGGGCTCATCTGTCCCCACTGCATCTGCCATTATTTTTTATTTCCTATTAAAATAGAAATAGTAAATCCAGACTTTAGAATGAAACACCCAGATTTTTATTTTGAATGATTTATTTTTATTTTATGTCTGGTGTCTGTGTTAAGGGGTCGGATCCCCTGGACTTGGAGTTACAGACAGTTGTGAGTTGCCACGTGAGTGCTGGGAATTGAGCCCAGGTCCTCTGGAAGAGCAGCCACTGAGCTATCTCTCCACTGAGAGGTCCATCCCTCTTAACCACTGATCCATCTCTCCAGTCCCCCCCCCCCCATTGTTACATTGTTACATAGAGATTACAGTGGATTGCTGTAGGTGAAGACTGTGCTGGAGACCTTCCAACCCCTGCCTCAGACAAAATGCTGAAACAGAAACCGGTGACTAGCCCACACCTTGACATAGTCAAGGCAGAAATGGACAAGGAGGGAACCACTTGGGGTGTGAAGAGGCTTTGCAGGGCTGGAGGGCCACAGTGACGTGTTCAATGCCTAGAAAGGGGAGACCATAGGGATAAGAACATTCCTAGACTGGGGTGGAGGCAGGGCAAGTGTGTAGCGGGGATGAGAACCCTTTCCAAGAACTCAGCCATACCCTGACTTTTGAACTCTCCTAAGTGTTGTCTTCATTACTCACAGTCCCCCAAGGTGCATCAGTGTCCCCTAGAATGGGGTCCAGAAACTTTACTGATACTGCTGTGAACTTAAGGAGTTGGGGTAGATGAGTCTGTCACTAAACATGGTTTCCTGAAACCTGGAAGGGTCCCCTGCCAAACAGAGGCTGGCTGCTCCACAGTATACCTCTCCTGGCACATCAGTGTTTCCATCGGACCTAGCATTGATCTAGCGGTGCTTCTTGGGGAGCAGTGAGAGTGACCAGTAGTTATGGCTCTAACGTACAGCCTGAAGAGTTACAGTGACAGGATATCAATGTGTACCAAGAACCCCTGACCTCAAGCGGTCCCCTCAGGGTCCCAAAGCACAGAAGGCGACTTTAAATGGTGTTGTATGTGGGCCATTTGCAGGAAGAAAGTTATGAGTAAGGCTATTTGGAAAATTGGTTATGCAACAGAGCAAGGTCCTTTGCTGCAGGAATTGACAGAAACTTAAACCATGCAATTATGATTGCCAAAGGGCAGCCCTGTGGCCCTGGAAAGTCTTCCTTCTTGTTTGTTATTGTTTTTATTGCAAAGAGTGTTATCAAGAACATTCTTTGAGCTGGGCAGTGGTGATGAACCACGCCTTTAATCCTAGCACTTGGGAGGCAGAGGTAGACAGGTCTTTGTGAGTTCAAGACCAGCCTGGTCTACAAGAGCTAGTTCCAGGACAGGCTCCAAAGCTATACAAGGAAACCATGTCTCAGAAAAGAAAAAAGAGAAGACAAGAGGAGAAGAGAGGAGAGGAGAGGAGAGAACATTCTTTGAGATAATCCATTTCATCTTTCAAGCTTTCTCTTATCGCTGTTCTGATGGAAGCCCTACCCAAGCCCCTGGCACCCATATACCCAAAGGGTCTGGGAAGTTGTGGTAGGAGCCCCACTTCTCTCTCCCCAGACTCTGCCCCCTCAGAAAGCCTGCCATCTGTAACCCTCCCCCCACCCCAGATGCCCAGGAACATGCCTACCTGTTATTTAAAACCTGACCCATAGATCTGTCATGTGTGCCCTTGTGTTTTGTCCCCTGCGTCCTGAGGGCCACTCTGGAGTGCTCTGCTTAGCATCACCCTGTTTATTAAATCTGGATTTATTAATTTGGTTTATTTGACTTATTGTATCCATGGCAGAGGAATCCAGCAACTGGGCATCCAATACTTTTTTTTTTTCTTTTTGTTTTTGTTTATTTGAGACAAGGTTTCTCTGTGTAGCTTTTGAGTCTGCCCTGCAACTCCCTCTGTAGATCAGGCTGGCCTCACAGAAATCCTCCTGCCTCTGCCTCTGGAGCAATGGGATTAAAGGCATGCCACCACTGCCCAGTGGGGATTCAATGCTTCACAATCCCCTCATAATACCATGGTCTCTTTCTCTCGAGGGGCTTATTTATTTGTTTGTTCATTGTTTGTTTATTTATGAGGTTGAGTCTCACATATCCCAGGCTATCCTGTCTCTACCTCCCAAGTCAGCACTCAGGCATTTCAGGCATTGCATGGCTGCACCAGGCCAGGGCCTGGTTTCTACTGTATATGCCGTAGGCTGGAACTCACTGACTGGGCCACATCCCCAGCCCTCCAGGCCTTCTCAGAATTGTGGCTTTCTGTTTTCAGGAAGTGAGTCCTTTTTTGTAGATTGATTGCGTGGTTGAAAAACAGAGGTGGTTAATAAAGAGTGGGGGAGGCCACTACACATTTGTTACTGTCACTGTCACCTGTCCCTGGGTTCTAGGCCCGGCACAGCTATCTAGTCCTGTCCCTAACTCAGGGAGACTGTAACAGTCAACTCTCCAAGCCATACTGACATTTACCTTGAAGCTGAAGGGTGTGAGGGAGAAAGTGACTTTCTCAAGGAAACAATTTGGCTACTGCCTGGGGACATCAATTGGGGGAGGAACAGGAAGAGGCTGAGGAGAGAGAAGCCCCTGAGGGTCTGAGCAAATGGGGCCCCTTTTATGGCCTTCCTGTTTGTGGTGAGAAGTGAGCATCCCAGGAGCCAGGTTGTCTCTGGCAACAGCTGGCTGGGGACCTTATTTCTGGAAGGCAGTGGGAGTGTGATCTGCTGTCTGTTGCGGGTCATGCTGTCTTCAGGCTTGCTGTTTCACATTAGCACCTGTGGGCTCTTGCTGCTCCCCAAACCAGCTTGATTTGCTGAGGGTAACTTTGGGGATCTGTGTGCACAATTTAGGTCTGATCTTGGCTCCAACACTGGATAGCTGTGTGATCTCATCTCAAGTAATACCCATGTATGTCTGGGCCTCATTTGTGAGTGCTAAGCCTCCCTAAATGGGAGTTTGGGAGAGGGCACAGCCCCAGGTATCTGGCCTGTGGTCCTTCCAGACTCAGCCTGATGCCACAGGGATGGGGTAGGGGTTGTGGGTGGTGGTGAAAAGGAACTTGCCTATATGCTTTGCAGCTCTCCCTGGCTGGGTACACAGAACACTCTGCCTCTCAGGAAATGCAGGCTGTGATGGACCACATGGTGCCCGAACTAAGATGAAGAACATGGTGTCAGGGCAGCAGACAGCAGGAGAAATCAATAAATGATAATTATCCAGAACAGTGTCTGCAGGGTTAGGGGTGGGGACAGACACAGGTGGATACCAAACACACACACACACACACACACACACACACACACACACACACACACACACACACACATCCTGACATCTGCAGGAGTGTGCAGCAAAAGAAGGTAATGGGAAAAAGCAAGGTGGAAAGGTCTAAGGTGGGAAGAACACAGGGCCAGCATGGTCCTCACCCACACCACCCCTCCAGATGATTAACACAGGGACAAAAGCAGAAGAGCTCAAATGCAGTATCCACGAAGGATGCTGCAGAACTTGGACACAAGGGTTGAACGATTTGCTAACATCCACTTACAAGGTTCAATGCAAGAATTTAATCATGCTTAAATACTGAACCAACAGAGATCATAACTGTTAGGCTAAAACAGAACTTTGGCCTACCAGGGTCATCACCAACCTGGAGGCTATGCCTCTGGCCACCAATGATACAAGTCTGCTTTCCTGCCTGGAGACCTCACATATGAGACTCTTGTTAGATAGTACATTATATGCTGGCTATTATAAATGCTGCCCACCTGGCACTCTGACATTTTGGTTTTTTCCTAAGCCTTTAGTATTTTCTTTAAAGAACAGTTTGCTCTTACAGCACAGTTGAGATGTAGGCATGCAGGCTTCTCATATATTCCAGCCTTGCACATCACCCGATTGCTTTTAAAAAGCTTCTGCTGCCCTAATGGCTATTTGGATGTCAACCTTGGGGAGAGACCACAGAATATATAGGTTCCCCGGCCCCTCCTTTCCTCTCATTTTGTCTGGTTCCCTTTACCAGCCTGCCAGCTGTAGTGTTCAAAGGTAACAGGGGCTGCAGGTCCTCTTGGGTCTGTGAAAACCCCACCTAAGGATGTCCTTAGGATTTTCAAGGATGACAGGCTACTTTCTGGTGGTCTTGGGGACTGAACTTAGGGTTTCATTCATGTCAGGCAAGCATTCTACCACTAAGTTATTTCCCAGCCTGCTTCTTACTTTTTATTTAAAACAAGATCTTACTAATTTGTTCAGACTGGCCTTGAGTTCATTCTATAACCCAGGCTCCCCTTTCATCCTCTAGAGCAGTGGTTCTCAGCATGTGGGCCGCTATCCCTTTGCTAACCTCTCTATCTTCAAAATTATTTACATTGTGATTCATAACAGTAGCAATATTTCAGTTATGAAATAGCAATGAAAATAATTTTATGGTGGGGGGCATCACCACAACATGAGGAACTCTATTAAAGCATCACATTAGGAAGGTTGAGAGTCTCTGCTCTAGAGTATCAGGATTAAAAAGTGTGTTCCAACACAAGGACAGCACCCACCCCCACCTCTCGTAGATCTTGGGCATGGAACTCACAGCCTGCTGTATGCAAGTCAGCCACTCTGTCACTGAGTTACACTCCAGCTTTGAAGTGCTCAATCCAGCCCAAAGGCTCAACATTTTCACAAGCATTGTTTCATCAGTGGGTCTCACCTCCATAGCACCCACGGGAACAAGTTCTATCCCCTTTTTGTGGGTGGAGCTGTGGATGGAATCATCCCTGTGCCTGGACTTCCTTTGGATTGCCAGCTCCTGAGTAATGCCACGGAGGCTTCTTATTAGGTATAAAAGCTTGGCCTTAGCTTGGGCTTGTTCCCAACTAGCTCTTAAAACTTAAATTAACTCATATTAATCTACATTCTGCCATATGTCTCATTACCTCTCCTCAGTACCTTACATCCTATTCTGTTCATATCTGGTTGGCGAATCTCTCACCTCTCAGATACTTCCCAGAGTTCCTATCTCCCCATGGAAGTCCTGCCTATCCTCTTCTGCCTAGATATTGGGCATTCAACTCTTTATTTAACCAATCGGAAGGTGCCTTAGGCAGGCCAGGAAGGACAGACACATCTTCACATAGTGCGATCAAATATCCTGCAACACATCCCAGCATCTCCGCCTGTCACAGAGACGCCCAGTCTAGTGAATGTCCAGCAGGCCATCAGTGTATCACTGTGCCCATAGTGGCATCCCACTTTCTCCAGTGAGGAAGCTGAGGGAGTTTCTTCCAAGACTGACAAAGATGAAGGACAGCCAGGGTTCGATTAGGTCTCCAGGGATCAAGATGAAGAGGATAAAAGGAAGGACTCCAGTAAAACCTACTCTGTGTTGAGAGTGTCCAGGAGCAGCTAGCTGTCTTATACTTGCTTTCTGGCTGCCATTGCCTCCCTCTGCCTGGACACCTTCCTTCTCTAGCTCCATGATTTACAAAAGGGCCAGCTTTCTGGCTGGAATCACACAGCTATCCAGCTTCCTGGGAGGCAGAAGGCAGAAGACAGCATGGGGCTGGGGCCGCATCCATCTGGACCTGCTCAACCCCAACAGCTCCTGCACATCTCCTCAATATTCTTTTGGAGGCAGGCACAGCCCAGGGAGCAGAAGGGAGGGTCCACCTGTCCACTCACTAGGTCATCTCAGTACTGTGAGAAGTCTCTTCTTTAGGGCAAAATACACAGAACGTCAGATGGGAAGTCCAGTCTCTGAGCTGGCACACAGGAGCTTATTCTCTAATTCCCAAGGGTGGGGCCTTTTGGAAGAGCATTGATTTCTACTTTGTTTCTTTGTGTGTGTGTGTGTGTGTGTGTGTGTGTGTGTGTGTGTGTGTGTGTGTGTGACAGGGTTTCATTGTGTAACAGCTCTTGACTATCCTAGAACTCACTTTGTAGATCAGGTTGGCCTCAAACTCAGAGATCCATCTGCCTCTTGAGTGTTGAGATTAAAGGTGTGCAGCACCACCACCTAGCTCTTTGTTTCTATTTTTATGTTACTTAAAATTGCGGTCTGACCTTGGACAAAGGCAGCTGGGAACTTCCTTTTGGTCTCATCTTTTTTGTTTTGTGTTTGTGTTTCACATTGTATAAAACTGCTAGTCAGCTCATTTGGATACAAGAAGCCAGCTACCAGAAACCTAACCTCCCGTGTGCATGCTCTGCACTGCTGTCCTCCCCTGCACCGCTGTCCTCCCCTGTGCATGCTCTGCACCGCTGTCCTCCCCTGTGCATGCTCTGCACTGCTGTCCTCCCCTGCACCGCTGTCCTCCCCTGTGCATGCTCTGCACCGCTGTCCTCCCCTGTGCATGCTCTGCACCGCTGTCCTCCCCTGTGCATGCTCTGCACTGCTGTCCTCCCCTGTGCATGCTCTGCACTGCTGTCCTCCCCTGTGCATGCTCTGCACTGCTGTCCTCCCCTGTGCATGCTCTGCACTGCTGTCCTCCCCTGTGCATGCTCTGCACTGCTGTCCTCCCCTGTGCATGCTCTGCACCGCTGTCCTCCCCTGCACCGCTGTCCTCCCCTGTGCATGCTCTGCACCGCTGTCCTCCCCTGCACCGCTGTCCTCCCCTGTGCATGCTCTGCACTGCTGTCCTCCCCTGTGCATGCTCTGCACTGCTGTCCTCCCCTGTGCATGCTCTGCACTGCTGTCCTCCCCTGTGCATGCTCTGCACTGCTGTCCTCCCCTGCACCACTGTCCTCCCCTGTGCATGCTCTGCACTGCTGTCCTCCCCTGTGCATGCTCTGCACTGCTGTCCTCCCCTGCACCACTGTCCTCCCCTGTGCATGCTCTGCACCGCTGTCCTCCCCTGTGCATGCTCTGCACTGCTGTCCTCCCCTGCACCGCTGTCCTCCCCAGTGCATGCTCTGCACCGCTGTCCTCCCCTGTGCATGCTCTGCACTGCTGTCCTCCCCTGCACCGCTGTCCTCCCCAGTGCATGCTCTGCACTGCTGTCCTCCCCTGCACCGCTGTCCTCCCCTGTGCCTGCTCTGCACCGCTGTCCTCCCCTGTGCTTTCCTTGCATTTTCACTTAAAAAGAAGTTATTTTCCTGCTTGATAAAGTATGGCTAGAGAAAGGATGGCTTTTAAAAAAAAAATGATGTGTGTTTTCCCACTCTAATGAATGGAAAAGGTAAACCATAGAATGGGGATCTGGCACAAGAATCCCTACAGCTTGGGCCATTTCACTCTACCCCAGGGCTCACACTCAGGTTAGGGGAGTGGGCCTCTCCCCTTTCTTCAATTTCAGTCCCAATCTTCCTGTTCTTAATGACATTCAGGAATAGGAACTCTGGAGTCTACAAATGAACCTTGGCTGGAAGCAGCTGGTCTTCAAGCTGAAGGGAGCTTTAGTTCTGGAACTGTCTAGGCCTGTTACTATCTTCTTTGGGAAGAAATTTGTACCACCCCCATCTACCTCCACCACAACCCTCACCCCTAGCAGAAGAATGGTTTTCTTACCAGCTTTAGGTTAAGGAGAAGCCTTGAATAATGTGGGAGAAATAATGTCAATGGTGACTTTCACCTCTGCTTTCTGTCTCCCTGTAGTCCCACTGAGTGTTCTGATGCCTGTCTTCTTTGCCCTTCAGAGCAGACAAAGGAGCTTGCTGGCTTGGATGTTCATGGGTGATGGGGGGCAATCGTCTGAGGGTAAAGAGGTCTGGAAAGCTGTTTTCCTAGGTAGAATCTAGGACCAAGCTAAGACACATACACCCAGCCAAAATTGAGCCCCTTATTTTATTTCTGATGCTGAGTTGGAGACTCCCAGAGCAGTCGGAATTCCCATTCTGGATTCGTTAGGAAATGCTTTATAAGGTCCATGGCTGCTGGCACTGAGAGTTGGAGGAGATATTGAAGTTTTTATTTTCCTGGAATATCTAAATCTAGTGTAAATATTCTGTGGGAGCCTGTCGAAGAGACATGTCAGAACATCCCCCTCCTCTAGCTGCTGCTGCTGCTCCTGAGAGGAATTATTTTGCAAGTTGGTTTTCTCTTTGAACTGCTAAATTTTCCTCGTATCTTGACTAGTCACTCTTTACTCTCTTCTCCACATTTCAATGTTTAGATGTGTATGAAGGTCATTTTGCTTAGTATCTGTAGTTTTTCCTTTTCTCCCCATCAAGATTTTGTATTTTCTACCTAAACCACAGGAATTTCTGTGCATCCGTGGCTTGTCTTATGTTACATGCTCTTCTCTGACCTCCTTCTACTGTGGGCTGTCTCCTGAAGGGTATGCCTAGATGGCTTTGACACAGTTTTAAGCTTGCCCCAAGTTCCAAGATTGTATGTCTCTGGTAGTGCTCATAGATTTCTCCCTATCTGTTAACATGGACCTATTCCCAGCTTTCTGGGCTGATTTATGGTTGTATTAGGAAAACTCTACCAGGGATATAAAATACAGTGTCCCATGTTTGGGCTGGATCTTATGTGCTGTCGGTGATTGCAAGTGCATTTTATAACCCCGTGCCAAATCGAAATCAAGGTGATTTGTGCATCAATCTCCCGGATAAAATCAAGGCATGCTCTATTGCAGCCTGACCTTGCCGGTGCCTTTGCTGGTGCTGCTTGCCCATGTGCCTTAGACAGTTACCAGAGACAGCAAGAATTGTATCACCAGCTGTATCAAACGGCTTAACTGCAAGCTCTGGAGTCTTCCAGGAAGAGGAGGCTCCTGTGGGCTTTGTAGCATGAAAAGTGCTGTAAGCAGCCTCTCGAGCCTTCTCCGAGAATCTTTCAAAACAACCCTGATCTCCCCAGCTATTCTAAGAAGTGGACTCTTAAAGTAAACTGGCAGAAACATGTCCCAGAGAAAGCCACCATGACCCAGGCTCTCTCTGCCCTATGCCTAACCCCAAGAGCTTGGCTGACGTTGGGCCCGAGAACTCATTCACTTTTAAAGTGAACAAGGAAATCACTTACTTTACCGTCACTGCCACTGTCAACCATTGGTCCTTCTTGCAGTTGTCACGGGACAAGGTCAGACTTCCAGAAAAACCTGAGTTCCTGTGTAAAGTTCCAGCCCAAGCTGCACTTTCCAAGACACAGTACAAGTCTGGCAGGGTCGCAGCACCTTTGAACAGATTTGTGGAAATTGTAGATTTTTAGCAAGTGAAGTCTGTTTGTGCTGCTGCTCGTCGGAGGAGGTATTTAGGATAAATATTTTCAAGTTAGGCTTTTATGACTATAATCTGAGTTTCTCAACTTATATTTAACCCAAACTTCTTTTTAAAGTAATTTCATCTCTTTTGATTTCATAGTCTTTCATGGCCTAGGGGGGAGCTCAGAGGTCTCTACAATTGCCACAGCCTGCTTTGCAAAAGCCTTTTAAGATATGCTAATGGATGGGATGATTATTAAGATAAATGCCTTGTGTAGGCAACTGGACTTAATTATAATATCTATAATCAGTCACCGGTCAGTCTAGAAGTTATAATTTATTGTTCCCTAATTTGCCTTTATTACTAAAGATATTCAACCTAAAGGGATTATTAAAACAACAACAACAAACAAACCTGATTTGAATGGTGAGCAAACTTTAAAAAAAAAATGCTTCTTTCAAACTTTTATAAACTCCTCACATATAATTTTAAGAAATAATACACCAGCATGAGGGAGCCATCTGTACTTGTTGATTAAAATATGGGAAAACTATGTCATAAGAAGAAATGATAAAGGTTTTTCTTCCAGACTCTCATTTTTGGAACACCAGATAAACTTTTACAATAGCTTCAAGTCTGGGTGGTGGGAATATGGTCTATGAAACAGAATAATGCTCTTCCTCCTTGGTGGTAACCCCCCCCCGCCCCCAGTCAAAAAGGGGGCAGCATTTGTCAGTGCTGTGGCTTCCCATAGGGTTTATTCCACACAACTCCCCTGGCCTTCTGGACAAATGGCCTCTGCACTCTATCCCTGACCCCCGCCTTGACAGGGCTCTGTGGTCCTTGGCCACCCAGACATGACTTTCTTACATCTCTTTGTCTCCAAATTAATGTGGGTGTTAAAGGGGCCTTGGCCCCATGTGAGATGGCAGTGTTTGCTACCCTGCCTCCCAGGAACCTTTTTAATAAATGCAGTTGCACTTTGACTTGCAGTGCTTTAGTCTGAAATATATCTCTAGGCAAGTGACACGAGGATGTCAGAGACATTCCTCCTGAGATGCAGGAACCACTGTCCCAGGGTGATGTCTGTATTGTCTGCATGAGTAAACCTCCCACATCTTGTGGCCAAGATCATCCTTGAGCCATTTGGATAGTACTTTAGAGCCCACTAGAAGCAGAGTTCAGAATGCCAATGTCTATTCTGTCTTCCCAGGTCAGAACCGAGGAGGTGGCTGTGTGTGTGTGTGTGTGTGTGTGTGTGTGTGTGTGTGGTTTTTGTAAAAGTGCAGCAGCCTGAGGGTCACTTGGATACTCTTTCATGGGATAGAACCTGAGTTTTCTTATTAAGGTGGAATTGAGAATAAAGATGGGGCAACCTTTGAAAATAAGACCTCAAATCACCCAGTGTGTTTGCAGGGTGTTAGGGTAGGAGATAAACAGACTGAGTGGCTGGTCTTCATGCAAGGAACCCTACTTAGCTGCGGTGTGACCACAGTGGTATGCATGCAGTGATGAGCACACTGGATGCAGACAACTAAGGGATGGAGCACTGTCTGAACGAGACAGTTTTTGGCTATCCAGAAACCAGCACCTGCAGGGTGAGCGGTTAGGCAGTGGCATGCGGCAGATGGAATTTGCCTTCACACTAGAGTTCTGTGTGATTATTAATACTGAAGCCTGATCCAGCAGCACCAGAGGCTCAGAGTGCCACCTCCCTTAGAGAATTAGCCCCATTGTCAAATAGTGGCCCCCCTAGTGCACACCTGGCCCAGCTGGAGAGGTGATCCAAGGAGCACTTTGGGGGTCTTCATTTCCATCAGGCCAGGCTGACGCTATACTAATGACCACACCTTTGCTCGGCTCTCCCTTCTCTTCCTCTTTGCTTTCACTATCAGGTCAACTTTCTAGGTTCATTTGTTATCATCTGACAGCAATCTGGCCAGACCAAAGATGCCACAATTCCTTACTCAGAGGCTCTGTCTGGGACACAAGATTAGATACATTTGTGCAGAAACGGACATGGTTTGAGCCCTGATCAGTACTTAGCTCCTGAGTAGTGCTAGACAAGAGAGGCCCAGCAGCACCACCCTCACCCAGCTGGTGGACTAACATAGAGTATCTGCTCCTGAGTCCCTGCTCTTAACCTCTAGCCTATATAAAGATATAAAGGTGTCAATGTGTGTTTGTGACAGTCCTTGGCGACTCAAATGGGAGCAGTGAAGTGATTCTCTATCATGTGACTCTTAGTTGGTTTTTGAGACATAGTTGCTTTGTAGCCTATGCTGGCCTGAAACGTTTGACCTTCTTGCCCAAGTCTCCCAAATGCTGTGACCACAGGCATGTACCACCGAGGCTGGTTGATGATTGCCTCCTGATGAGCTGTGAAGATGATGACTGTAATGATGGTGGCAAGGCTGAGAGAAGACTTGCACATAAAGTTTTGGGCTGTAACTGAGTGGTAGGGAACTTGCCTGCCATGTATGAGGCCCAGCGTTTGATCTCTAAGACCCAAATCCCCAAAGAACCCAAATTGAAGCAAAATAAAACCTTTACATATTTAATCAGCAGAGGATAGTAGACCAGCAATTTTCAGATTCTTCATCAATTTCTCCTCCTGGTTCAAAAAGCAAACAAAAATCATGTGGATCCTAGAAGAAGCCCCAGGAGGTCTTGGAGTGGGGTCACTCCTCCAGGAGCCTGAGATGATGGCCTTGGATATGTGCAGGTCAAGAAAAAGGAGAAAGAGATCCCAGTTGGACCTGCTTAGTACTCTGCCTGACATGGAAGGGGTGCAGGGGAGGAAGGCTTTGTATCGTGGGAGAGGACTTTGGAGGTCTCTAAAGGGAGTGGTGGGTGCTACCCCTCCCTGTTATGTGAGCTCTCTCCCAGGAGTTGGTGGGAAAGGCTTGCAAGAATTTCCTGGACCCCTGCAGACAGAGATCTGCTCCACCAGTGCAGGGGTTGGCTGCCACTCCTCGAAGAATCAAATCTTTGGCATCCCACTCTCCTGTCCTGTCCCCAGATCCTGTGTTCACACATTTGATTTCACTGAAAGACAGCTCCAGAAGCCAACACCCTTGAGAACAGGGGTTTTTAGTCTCTTATTTATTACTGTTTCCACAGTGACTGGAACAGCCCTTAGCACACACTAGACATTAAGAAAAATATTGTTGGGAAAATGAACTTTGTCAGGAGCCCAGAGGCCTTAAGATGTATCCTCTCTGCTCGGTGACTGAACAGAACTGTAGACTTTGCTCATCTAGTCTGCTGTTGACACCAGCTCTGCCTTACAAAACAGAACAACCTCAATTGAGCCTACTGTAGCTTTGAAATGTAAAAGTTATGAAATTGATTCGAAAAGGACAATGTTAGGAAGTTCAGCTAACTTTAGAATTCATAGAAGATGATGTTTCTAGAAAATATGCTACAGACATGCTTTCTCAGAAGTTTCAAACCATCTGTTCAATTAGCTTTTGCATTGAGAAGGGAAAAGAAACCAGTTGGAAATGAACTTCCAGGATGTGGCTAAGGTAATATGCAGGAGGCAGCTTATAGCTTCAGTGTGCTCATCAAACAGGACACTGAAAAAAGATGACTCTAACATTCAGTGCAAGAGGCCAAAGGACAAACGTTAGTACCCTCATCCCTGAAACACAGACACACACACACACACACACACACACACACACACACACACAAAGAAAACAGACATTTTCACCCAAATTTTTCATAGATAGGTCATGACAGTGGAGTGTGTTTGCAGCAGTGTATTTTCTGAATGCTGTCACTAACTAGTACATTTTCTACTAGTCAGTGGCTGCCACTCTGCAGAAGATAAAGTGTGTTAAAGATGTGGCCACTCAAGAGTAGTTAATCATACTCTGCTTTATCTAGGGCATTCTGGAAAAGCATCAGAGGAAGAAGATGGAAGGTGTGGGTTAAGGGGGTGGTCCTAGAGAGAGCAGGGCTCATTCTGGTCCTTTCTGGGTACGATGGTTTATCTCAGTTGTCATCTTGAGTCACCTAGGAGATAGGTCTCTGAAGGGAATTATCTTGATCAAGCTAACTAAAGTCGGAAGACCCACCCCCTATGGGTACACCATTCCTAAGCTAGGATCCTGAACTGTGTAAAAAAGAGAAAGCAGCCAAGCATGAATTGTTCATTGTTCCATTTTCTGTTTGTGCTGGACTGTATGTCCTTGAACTGTGAGCCAGAACAAACCCTTTCTCCCCCAAGTTGCCTTTGCCAGGGCATTTTATCTCAGCAACAAGAAAAGAAAGGAAGACACTGGGTGATCTGACCTATATGATATGGGAGCAACACAGATGGGACCTGGAGCCTTGCATGTGACACTCAGGATCCTAAGTCACCAACAGAAAAGGCAAAGGGAACAAGGAGCTGGCTTTCTCTTCTGGTTGATTTGGGTAGTGATTCTGATAGTCTGAGATGCTGAATAGAGCCCCTGGCCCTGGCTGGAGTCAAGACTTCCTGTGTTTCTCTCTCTCAACAGGTCCTGACTCTGGGACCCTGTTTCGAGCATCTCAGCAAGGAGGTCGAATCCTTTTCTGTTGCTCGTCTTGGTCAGGGTGCTGGTCTGGCCTTCCCTATGCCAAGGAGAAGTACCTAGGAACCAGGAAGCCTTAAAGCCCAGATTTCAACTCCCCCTCCCACCTGCACCATCAGCTGTGCTTCCTGGGTGTCTAGGGCTTCCCTCCAAGGACAGGTGTTCAGATGGAGGCTCCCTTGACTTGCTGGGCACTTGAATGAAGCTTTATTTGGTTTAGTTTGGTTGGTTGTGTTTTTGATAAAACAACACTGGGAACCTCTCTTGTTGAGGTGGGTTTTTTTCATAGGAAATTAGTAAACATTTATGCATTTGCTAGCTATACTAGGATGACCTATGATTGGCCTTTGGTACCATTTTCATACTGAGGACAAAATAGATGGACCACTGACCATTTCAGGAGGGAACTTAAGTATATAATTTTGAGTCCTATGAAATTGTCAATATTTGATCATTTCTCAACCGATAAAAACAGCAATTTCATGTAAGTCAGCCTGATAAAACATGGTCTGCTGATTCATCCCTTTAGAGACTTACAGCCTGTCATAACTATGAAGTGTTCTGTTGCCCTCCCCTGTCTAGTTCCACAGAGGAGCAAGAAGACAGACACCTGGAGCTTTCTTTTCCTTTGTATCATTTTCTTCTTTTCACACCTGCAATTTACTCAATATCGTATTCTAAACAAAGATGTAGGGATGAGTTCTGTTAACCAGAAATCCCCTATAGAAGATCACAGATTTGCTCATTTTTGTCTTCAGTGACATCAATTGATTTGATAATTGCCTAGGAGACATACACAGGTATACAGACACACAAAACAAATGTCGGGCCACAGGCTTTTTTTTTTTTTTCTCTCGACAGTAGGATGAAGATGTTTTCGTTACTGGAACTCGGATGTCACCTGGAAGAATAAGAGGAGGTAGAGGGGGAAAAGAGAAAGGAGGGAGATGGCATGGTGTGGAAGGCAGGTGGTCCCTCTTGGTTATCAAGTGTGATGACTCCTCGAATATGACAATAAATCATGGCAGGAATCAATCTGTCGGGAGGCTACTGCTCCATGCTGATAATGCATCAATCAATATTTAATGTTTACACTTTAATTAATCCACACACGGAAGCATTCTTTCAGTGACAAAAATAAAGGGATGAGAAATAAAACACCTTTTATATCAAGGAGCTGTGAGTGTGTGGCCTGTCTGGGTGGCTTTGATTGGAGTTGTCATTGATCACTGGGAGTCTCTCTAGCTTTCTAGTCACATTTGGATACCAAGCTAATGTGGGGGGAGGGGCACAGGGATGTCAGAATTCAGCCTGGGAAGATGGTGACATCCTCAGAACTGTTGCAGAGTGCAGAGTATGGATTCTGGCAAAGGCGGCACAGAACCAGAGACGGTATTGGATTCTAAGCATTGGTGGCATCTACCAGAAAAGACTTCTAACCACAGATGGCAATCTATTACCCTAGTGGAAGCAGGGTGAGCCCCAGAGGCATGTTCTCTTCTGATTTGAAGAGTGCCAGGATAGTAGTAGAGGCAGAGATTACCAAATCAACCGCTGGGCTGTGGCTTGACATCAGCCCGCCAGTGTGCTCATTATACTCTGCCTTGCCCATATCAAGGGCTGTTTTAACAATGCCATGTCCAACATTAATTATGGTTCCCCTATGACTATACATGACTCTCTAGCTAGCCATACTGACCCACACTGCCTTTTGCATTCGCCTGGAGAGACACTTTACAAAGGGTTTGAACTGCCTTTAGAAAGCTGCCCATCAAGTGTCTTCCAGGCCATAAAAGTCAACGGGTGGCAAAGGGCATACCTATAGTTTTGTGTTAGAAGATGGCTTGATAAAGGTTGCTGGATTTTGACCCTTGAAACGCCCTAAGTATTCGTTCTTGGAACAGTAAGGACAGGGTACATGCACGTTCAGGCTGAAGCATGTTCCTAACATGAAAAAGGCCCCGGTTCCTGTGCTAACATCCACAGCAGTATTTAGAAGACCTCAGAGCCATAATTTGGTTACCCCAAAAACAGATCCAAAGATACAAATTTGAGGAGGAAGGTAAAGGCATTTGCTGCCAAGCTTGACAATCCAAGTTTGGTCTCTAGGACCTGCACTGTGGAAGATGAGAACCAACTCCTAAAGTTCCTTGACTCACAGGAGTGCTACCAAGTACTCTGCCACATGTATGCATACATGTGCACATGACATGGACCAATAAAACTTAATATGAAAAGATGTGAGAAGAAGGGAGGGGCCTTCCCTGTGGGGTTGGGGTTCAGTCAGAACAGAACATTCATTTCAGACTTGTCTGCCAGACAGAACAAGGGATCTGCCTGCCTCTGCCTCCCAAGTGTTAGGACTGAAGTCATGTACCACCACAGCCCAGCTTTACTTTTCATCATCTCATCTTTTAAAAATGCTTTCTTCTCTTCCTTCCTTTGTTTTTATTAGACTTGTCTGACTATCTCTGACCCAAGAAAATTCTCACATGACTTAGTTCTTACACATTTATACAGTCTACTTTATAATGAGGAACCATATTGTACCCCACTAGCCCAAAGCAGCTAGAATAATATACTAAGGATGATTCATGTAGAACAGGAACTACAGTCATCCAATGTAGCCATATTAATTTTCCTTCTTCTCTATATTTAAACTGTGTGGAGCTCCCAAGATCCCCGGCAGCTTACTAGTTATTTCCCTGGCATGCATCATTGACCATGTTTCTAATTGAATGTGTTTAAAAAGTTTCTAATTGAAAATTTTTAAATCTGTTGGTACAGGAAGCTGGCCTGGTCTTTATCAATTTGAGTATTAGAGGCTATGAGGAAGTCTTTGGATACAAACAGTAGCCAGGGCATTGCTAGCAAGTGAAGAGAAGGAACCAAGGGAGGCTACTGGCTGGCCCATGGCATCTCTGGTGACCTTAGTAAAAGCACATTGAGCCCCTGATGTGTGGCAGGCTCTTGGTATAACCAGAAGCCTGCAGTGTAAACTGGCTGGCTAGTCAATGTCTTCGGTTCTTGCATCCCTTAGCACCAAGGTGAAATACTTTCCTATACACTCTTTTACATTGTGTGAGAGCCTCTTAGGAATATTTTGACCCAGTTACTTGCAACTCGAGGTGACTTTGCTTCCTAGAAGTTACTGGACAAGCTCTGGAGTTAAGGTGGGCAGGAGCCACAGTAGAGTACAGACAGAAGGACTCCAACATAGTCTATGGTGTACCTGGTGACTTCCCAAAATAATCAAAATCTCCACAGTGTCAGATTTCCGAATCTCTGCTTTGATCCCTGTTTCCTCCCTGGGGCGGCACTGCCAACTAGAACCCAAACATCCACCCAGGAGAACAGGATGCTGAAGATTATTAATCCGATGCAGCCTTGTAGCTCTTCCTTGGTACCCATCTCTGCCAGTGCCCAGCTATGCCATATTGAAGTAGTTCATACACACATCTTTCAAGGCTCTCCCCTGGAGACTGACACTGAGCCAAGGCCTGACCTGAGCTGTTTTTATTGCAGCCATGGGTAGATTGCTGCAAAAAGAAAAGAGCCTGAAGTCTAAAGTTTGGCTATTTTTGGAGCTGAGTGTTGCCTCCAGAAGCAGAATTAATCCCACAGACAGAATCCCTAAGTGGGTTCCCTGTTGGCCAGATTCAAAACCCCCAGTGCCTTTTCTTTTTCCTCCCTGATCTATCATGAGGGCTTCACTGTGCTCATCAGGACTGGACACCATATTCCTCCTATCCCACACTCTGGGGGTTGGCTATATGAACTGCACAAGCACTATATGTCTTTTACATGCAGCAGATGACCTTGTACTTGGCCTTAGTCCTTCACTGTAGGTGTGCTCATCAAGCCCTCATCCTCGTGTTAAATGCCTGGGAGAAGCAATCCAAAAGGAGGAAGGGTTGATTTGGGCTCATGGTTTTATAGGTCTGAGTCCACTGTCACTGGCTCCATTGCTACAGGAAGTGGGAACAGAGGGTAACAGGTGGGGAATGTGGCCAAGCAGAGATGTCCCCTCCCAGATGGCTGGGAAGAAGTATGTCTGGGAGGGATGAGAGAGGATTAGGTACCAGGCATAATCTTCAAAGACACAGCTGCAGTGGTTCACTTCCCTAGGCTATACCTTACTTCTTCAAAGGTTCCAATACTTCCCAAAGTAGCATCAGCAGCTGGTGACCAAACCTTAACCACACAAGCCTTGGGGCCACTTCATAACCAAATCATGGGTGGCTGGTTAGGGTTTTCCTTAATATGCTTAAGTCATGTGTGTGTGTGTATTTTTCTTAGGATTTCTTGTCATGGCCACGAACCTCTTAGACTCTTAGGTACTTAACATTTTCTTTCAGATTTACTAAATTTATTTTTTACATTTTTTGAAAGTGAAATTTATTCATTCATAGGTAGAAATCGGTTTGCACAAAAGGAGATGATAGAAAAATGACATAACATAACAGGGAAATGACATAACAGGGAAACACATCTTCCTATTGAATTCTATCTGAATGCTGCTACTCTTTGAAGGTTCTAGGCATTGTGTACATGTCTATACTTATATTCAGGAGGAAGACCCAGAAGGGTCAGAAGTTCAGGGCCATCCTTAGCTACACTGAGTGTTCACAAGAACCCATCTTATTTTAAAAACTAGAGTCTAGCACAGAAGGGGCAAAGGTATTAAATGTGGGCAGGAAGCATCCTCTGAGATTCTGGGATGGCAGGCCCAGTATCACTGGGGTTCCAGATCTCTGCTCCTTTATGTGTTTCTGGGTGATCCTACTGATGGTGCCAATTAACCTAACTTCCCAGGGAGCCAGGCATTTCAACCCCCCTTAATGTGAACCAGGCACTGGAGAGCCCTTGGGAGTGTTCTGATAGCTCATCTGGCTTCCCACAGTGAGATTCTCTACCCTCTGGCCCAGGGTATGTGCTGCAGGTAAAATTCTCTCATAGATGTGGCTGGGGATGGGTTACAGTTTTTGCCTGGCATGGGACTGGGTTTGAACTCCAGTACTGAAACAAAATAAAAACACCCTAAAATATGCTCAGTGGCAGCAGCCAAATCCATACAGAAGCATCCTTTCAGGGGCCTTTACCCTTCCAGCACACATTTCCATGGACAGGCTGTCTCATGGCCACAGAAGAAAGCCATGTTTCTTCTCTGACTGAAACATCTAATTCTGCCTTTCCAGTCTAAAAAAAAAATCAAACTAGGGAAAAGATAAATCCTAATCCTATTTTGCATTGAAGTTTCAGTTTTTTATTTTAAGCTTTTTTTTTTTAAAAAATGGTAATTGAAAGAAAACTCCCTGTAGGATTGCTATAAAGTGGTACTTCAAAAAGTAGATTGAAGATGTAGATGATTTTAACTACAGCATTTCTAGAATAATAAAAATGAGTCCTAGGAGACAAGTGGGAAAACATCTAACTTTCCTACTTCATAAGTCTGATTTGCCCTTCCTTAATAAGGCTTATACTCCCCCCCCCCCATGGCAGAGTTGGAGGTCTGTGTGGTCTTCAGGATTTTTAGAAAAAAAAAGTTATCGTACCAAGTAGATTGTTGCCTCGGTAGCCAAAAAATTAAGTAATTTTGGGAATCTGTGAACAAGTGTTAAACTATGGCATTGCTCTTTCCTCCTAGGCACTGTGTGGAAGACAGCCCTCTCATGGCTGAAGTCATTATGAGAAAATGGGTGTCTGTGTCAAAAACAAAACAGAGTTAAAATTCTGAAATTAGAGTAAGCCATTTTCCGTGTTGGAATCTCCAAGAGCAAATCTAATTTCAGACTACAATATCTTAGAAATGGAGAGTCAGAGATGAGCTATGAGTTCCCTTTCTGTGGCATAGTGATATTGATGACCAGGAGACATTGCCATGCCTTCTCTGCTACCCACGTGGCTGTCTCTCAAACTCTAGGCACTCCATAAGCTCCTGTTGTGTCCTTTTCTGACAGTTATAAAATAAATGAAATTTAAGTTGGGTGGTGGTGGCCCTCACCTTTAATCCCAGCACCCAGGAGGAAGGCCTAAGCAGCAGATCTCTCTGAGATGGAAGCCAGCCTGTTCTATAGAACAAGCCTCAGGTTAGCCAGGCTACACAGAGAAACTCTCAACCACACCACTCCCTGGGGGGAGAGGGGAAGAAGAAATTAAATTTAGGTCAAGTTTACAGGGTGGTAGTGTTGGGGAATATGAAATTATCTTTGCCCCAAAATATACTGTGAGTACTGATGGGGCACTGTGTAAACTTCTTACGAAAGGGGGCTCGAGTTGTGCTGGATGTTAGTGAGATGGGCCACTGTGTTCAGACACTGCTAGGCTGTTTTGAAAGATTTGACGAAGAGTTCTACTAAATTGGCTGTTGAGACAAAGGGCTAATTCCATCAAATGTACTGGGCAAGGTTGGAGAAACCCACCTCCTTCTCGGATAACAGAACCTAATACCCAGAGGATACTTAGATGCTGCAGTACTTGGAATGTGATTGGTCCCCTTAAGCTCATAGGGAGTATCACTATTAATTAGGAGGTATGGCCTTGTTGAAGGGCATTGTGGAACTGCATTTTGAGGTCTCCTATGCTCAAGCTAAGCTTCCTGTAGATAAACTCCTTCCTGTTGCATGCAGACCAAGATGTAGGTCTCTCAGCGACCTCTCCAGGACCACATCTGCTCATGTGTCACCATGCTTCCCACCATGATGACAATGAACTAAGCCCTGAACTGTAAGCAAGCCCCAATTAAGTGCTTTCCTTTATAAGAGTTGCCATGGTCATGGTGTCTCTTCACAGCAATAGGAACCCTAAGTAAGACAGATGCCTATTTATTACAACCTATGAGTGATCCATTTGATATTGATGGTGAGTACCATGTTGAGCAGCGCAGCTCTAGCCTGTTAGGAAACCAGAATCTCCATCTGTTTGCTTTAGTACCTTAAGAGAGAACTGCACAATGTGTGCGCATTTTGCCTCAAAACCTGACTTGAAGTAATATAACATCAAAATGTCCCTGGGAACAAGGCACACACTCCAGCTTTGGTCTGTCTGGTTGTGCCTCAGTTTCCTCATCTGTCAGCTGTGGATAGCAATAGTTCCCCCATTCACAAGGTTGTTTAAGGACTGAACGAGACATTAGATCTGTGTGAGCAAAGAATGGTCCATGTTTCTTCAAGTCTCAGGAGCTTCCTTGTTAAGAGCAGCTTTTCCTGCCAGTCTTGGTCCCAGAACCGTGCCAGCCCCAAATAACACACAGAGACACTGTATTAGATATAAAGCTATTAGCCTGTTACTAGCATTTCTTATTGGCTAGCCCTGTCTTAAATATTAACCCATTTCTATTAATCTAAGAATTTCCACGTGGTCTCATCTTACTGGAGAGAGGCCCCGGCATTCTTCTCTCTCAGTCCACCATCTTGAATCCTCTCCCTCTTGTTCCTCTCTTCTCCTAGTCTCCTAGCCTATCTTGCTTTCCTATTGGCCAACAGTGCTTTATTCATTAACCAATATGAGAAACATATTTACAGATCTCCCATTACTTCCTCTTTCCCAGTGCCCAAGGAGAGAAGAGAACATTTCTTCCTGTGCCAACCCTAGCCAGACTCCTGTGCCAAAGAAATGAAAGTTATTCTACATTTTAGACTCCCTGAGAATCATGGATCAACAAGAGATTGCTCAGGATGGGACAGTCAATATTTGCATCCAGTTTTTAAGGTTGATAAAATGCACACAAACTTCCTTTCTTGTTTTCCAAGCATTTGAGATGGAAAATTCCTCAGAGTTTAGGAATGCTTTCTTAGGTTGCTTTGGGTTCAACTCAATGTGCTAGATAGACACAAGGATGAACTGTAGTGGTCTCCTTCTGACGAAGCTGCTGCTTCATGTTGCTGGGTGATGGTACCCTATAGGAAGCTGGCCTTTGCGGACAGATCTTTTCCAAGCAATATTATTTTTAAGGTCAAATTTCACATTTTTAAAGGTTGACTCAAAAAACTGTAGGGAGAGCCAACAACCTGTTTAAGATGAACTCTGCCCTCTCCACCAATCCGGGGCCAGATAAGGAGCTCTGATCCTAAACTAACCACAGAATGTTACATTTAAAAGAATTTTGGGTATCAAAAGTTTAGTCCTTTTGTTGTTGTCGTTGTTGTTGCTTTACTGTAACTCTTTCCACTAAAACTCAATACTATTTGGTCCAAACTGATGAAGGCCAAGCTGAGCAGAAAACCCAAAGCTAACAAGAGTCAGCACCCTGTGTAAAGAGTGACATTCAGTGCTCCATGTTGTTTGTTTCAGTCCCAAAGGTCCAGGTTATCATCAATTCCCGGTCACCCAAACTATCAGACCTTTCCCATGGCTGAGTCATAGAATGCCTTTTCCAGAACAGTTAGGAGACCAATGCCCAGGAGAGGTCATGTCTTTCCACCAAAATGGTCCCAGAAATGGAGGGCATTGAGCGCTTGCTCCACAGGGGCCTACCTGCACCTCTCCTTCCCAGCAGTCATTTCAATCTCTGATGTATGGCTAGGTCTGTTTCCTTGTTTACTGTCCACATTCTACAAACTAACAAAGTGAATGCTCCATGAGACCAGAAGCTTTGCCTACCTTGTCCAAAGCTGAGTTCTAGTTGTCATAACAGCTAGGACAACTTCTGGAGGCTGTCTCACAGGATGACAGTAGCCAGCAACACTAAGCCATAGCCTCCTCAAAGCTGGACATCTGGATTCATTCTTGCATCTGCAGAGCACCATCTATTCAATGCAGCCATCTGCCTGGCCATTGGAGGTGCTTTGAGTTAGTTATCATCTGTTGGTTCTCGGCCCCAGAGACAAGAAATGTTAGCATTTGAGGAGTGGTTGTCAAGGTTGCCCTGCAGTGTCTCCAGAACCAGAAAGCCCACGGCGTCCTAAAACAGCCCACTGTTTCTCTGGAGGTCTTTGTCAGATAGATTGCTCTTCAAACACAGACCCGAGCTCAGACAATTTACATCGGGACTGGAGTTATATCATGGAGTCACACATATTAAGCCTGCATCCTCTGCCAAGTCACAGCCTCCAGCTCACAAGCATTGTGTTGCTTTGAATTTTTTGAGTTTTTTTAGTCAAGGTTAAACGTTTGTATTCTTCCTTCAATCTCTGAAAAGACAGTGTTACCCATGGGTAGGAGAGAAATAGAAAGAGAACAAGAGACGGCAGCTAGGGTGTCTCGAACACAGCACACAGCTGACAGTGCTGCCTGTATTCTTGCTTTTAACATGTGTTTTAAAGCCAGATGGTCTGGCTTTCCAACACGTGCCTTTCTCTGGCACGTTTGGATGCACACATTAAAGAAAACAAGCTTGTAACTTTGGTCCCAGTCACATTTCCTTGTGAATGCATTCATTAGCTATGTGATGAGAGAACATCTTGGTTCCTGTCTCTCCTAGGGTTCTAGACTCTGTGCCATATACCTGTGTGGGTGGAGAGAGAGAGAGAGGGGGGGGGGGAGAGAGAAGTTTGGTTATAAAGATGGGTTTTTTTCTTCTAAAACATGTCTCTGAAAATACTTCTAAATGGCAAAGAGCCAGTGACCCAGAACAAGACCATTTCACATAACACAACATAACCCAAATAACCCTTGATGTCTGGAAAATAGTGATTTCAATGGAAAATGAATCTGTGCTTCTCTTGCTTCTGAGGATACCCTATTGGTTATCTAACAGAGCTGAATGGAGTGACAAACAGCAAACCCAGCGCTGTTGTTCAGGTGCCTGACCACCAGCTTATGTGTCTAGCTGGGCCCAAAATACTAATTACTCACCAAGGCTTCACTGATGAGATCTGGGGTTCCCGGGATGGCCAGGTTCAAAACACCAGGAGGCCAGAGGCATATGTGTCAAGGGCATGCTTCGTGTGTACCTCCTGGTCATTGCTATATCCTTCAGGCTAGCTCCCACTGATAATAAGTTCTGGAAGAAAACAATAAAGCATTTAGTCTCAGAACAAGTTTGTTATAAGCTTTATGGTTTTTATATTTGTGTGTGTGTGTGTGTGTGTGTGTCCTCACTATGTATGTAATCCTGATTGACTTGGAACTTACTGTGTAGATCAGGCTGATCTTGAACTCACAGAGGTCTATCTGCCTCTACCTCCAGAGTACCAATATTAAAAATATGCACCATCATGACTGAATTGGTGGAAATTCATTTTAAGACCTTTGTGGATGCCTGAAACTGTGATAGAACAGAGCTCCAAATAGTCTGCATATCCGTATGATGAAGTTTAGTCTACTGGTTAAACATGGTAAGACAGAACACCTGCAACAATGCATGATAATCCAAGCTATGTGAGTATGCTCCCCCACCCCTTGCTGCACCACACACATCCATCTTCTGCCCAATAGGATGCCCACATGATGAAATGAAGTGACACAGCCTTATGCTCCATGTAAGGGCCACTTGAACACAAGTGCTGAGATGTCATCACAGTGGGCACATGAGCTAGATGACCATGTGGCTAGCCAACAGGTAGTAGATATAGCAAGAATAGCTGACCCAAGGATGATTCATGACTAGCAGGCAGGAGTAAGATTTCCTCCTACTACTCAGAATGGCATGCAACTTAAAACTTGTGAGATTTTTCCTTCTAGAATTTTCCATTTGAAATTTGATCGTGGGTAACGGAAACCATGGAAAGCAAAAGTCACACACACACACACACACACACACACACACACACACACACACACACACACACGGGGGGGGTGGGTATAGTCTAGATTTGTTTCCCATCAGAAGCACAAATCTCCAGTAGCAAGTGCCTTTGTCATGCTAGTCTGGACGCCGCTTGTAAGTCCAGCAATGAGGAACTTATTACCTAAGGATGGTGCTTTGCAGCTGGGACCTCCTTGCTGGACTGACAGTCATGTGTGTCTGGCTGAGCCACAGTCAGAAAGGGTCCTGAGCTTTAGGTCATCATTCCATTCCACTCAGCCATCTGAATCTCTTAGCCTTTGTAGAAATAGGGCAGTGCAAAGTGTGTCCCCAGCTAGCTTTGTGAAGTTTCGTGACGATCACTGGGGGTGGGGAGAAGGGGAAAATGAGCAGAGAGAATCTGGCTATTAAACACATTACCTGCATTTATGGTGCTCATGCCCCAAGGCCTGGGATAAATCGGAGAAGGAAAAACATTCCACTCTGGCTCTCGGTGACCCCTGAAGGAAACCCCCCATGGAGTCATTTAGGATAGTAATTTGAGCATAGACTCCAGCATGTGTTCCTAGCCTTCCCTCCATAAACTCAGGAGCCTCATGATAATCGGCACCAAAGTGCTTGAAAATGTGGCCCAGAACCCTTCCAGATGAGGGTCGGGCTCAGAGAAATAAAAAGTTAAGGGCGCGTTGCTATGGCATTAACATCTAGGGAGTGTGCAAGGACTTCAAACTGTGCGCTGAAAGTGTGTTCTTTCCGTGTGCCCTGCCCATGAAACGCTAAGCCAGCAAAACCATTAAAACGTCAGACAGGGAGCCAGGTGGAAGAAATGCATGTTTAATAGTAAACATGTAGCCCATGGTAATTGTGTCCCTTGAAAAGTTAAAGATGGGGGAGAGAGAGGAGTTGAGAGGAAAGCAAGCTGGGCAAGAGGGACTGCTGGGCTCCTTCTGCCCTGTGCTGAGCAGGCAGCCCTCCTTACTCAGAAACGCTCACAAAACCATCCGCAGCCCTCCTCCCCTTTCATTAGCGCTCTGCAGCAAATTAACCAGCAAGTCCCGAGTCCCAACTTACTTCCAAAATATCAGGCTGAGTTATACAGTGTGGCCAACATGAACACTTCTTTGGTCTATGAAAAGTGTCCACTATACGATTCAACCTAATTAAATCTCAAACTAGCTCGTTTGTCCATGTTCAGTTTTACCATCTCAGTGCAAGTGGCTTTGTTCTCTTACAAATGAGTTCGGGACACTACTACATACACGGGCTGTGAGGGAGGGTCAGGGCTGGAGAAGGTGGCATACTGGTTTGTGGTTCCTTCTCTTCCTCTGAACTGGAAAGGTGTGTGGTGGCACAATCCTTTAATCCCAGCACTTGGAAGGTAGAGACAGGCAGATCTCTGAGTTCTAGGCCAACCTGGTCTACTGAGCGAGTTCCATGACAGCCAGGGCTACACAGAGGAACCCTGTCTCAAAAAAACCAAAACCAAAACCAAACAAAGAACAGAGTTCTTGCTTACTACTGTTAGCCTCTCTGGGGAACTTTCTGAAGGACAGCTTTTGCTTTGCCTAAGGCAGGTCTCAGGTGAGATGCAACATGCTACATGAGAAGCAAGTCCTTCAGACTCAGGGCAAGAGATTGTGGGTGCAGAAGCTGTGTCATCTAAGGAGAAGCTGGGGTGAAAATCTAAGGGAAGCATTGAAAAGGGTGCACACAGCCACTGAGAGATGGCTCAGTGGTTAAGAACACTTGCTGCTCTTAACGGGGGACTTGAATTCAGTTCTCAGTACACATCTCAGGCAACTCACAATTGCCTGTAACTCCACCTCCAGGGATCTAATGCCCTCTTCTGGCCTCTGTAGGTATTCATACACACACACACACACACACACACACACACACACACACACACACACACACGGGGACACACATAAGCACACACTCAGATGTGTACACACACACACACACACACACACACACACCTTAAAACATTTCCTAATTCAGAAGCAATTCAGAGGCCAAGTATTCCTTGATTACCATAGTTTCCTGTACTTGGCCCTATGTGCATGCTGAATCATGGATTTTGGAGTGGTCCTTCATGTAAAGTTCAGCTCTGAGGGTTATAGTCTACCATTTCTCCCTGCTCTCTCCCCCTTCAGTCTGATTCTTAGTTACCTTTCCTGTCAAGGTGCTAAAACACCTTGAAGTTCAGCTTAAGGAAGAAAGGCTCAGCCCATCATGCCAGGGAAGTCAGAGAAGCCTGAGGCAGCTGGGCCGTTCCTTCTACAGTCAAGAACCAGGGCTAATTTGTTTTTGCATTCGGCTTACTTTCTCCTTTTTATACAGCTCAATAGTCCATCCCAGGTGCCACCCACAGAGGTCAGGCTTCCTACCTCAAATGAACCTAATCAAAACAATTCCTCCGGACACGCCCACAAATTCACTCCTTAAATGATTGTAGAGCCCAATAAACTGACAATCCAGATTAACAATTGGGTTTGTACTTTCTTAAGACATGGCATGTCTTTAGAAATGGCAAACTGGGCTGGGGAGATGGCTTTTCCAGAGATGCAGGTTTGATTCCCAGCACCCACATGGTGGCTTACAAACATCAAAGCTCCTGTTATGGGGGGGGGGCGGGATCTGATGCCCTTTTCTGGCCTCCAAGGACCCTAGGGATGAAACTAGTACATAGATGCACAGGCAGGTAAAACACTCACAGACAATTACAAAGAAAGAAATGGCAAGCCAATATCTCCATCTCACCCCACCCAACCTCAGTCGTTCACTTCCTAATTCGGAAACTAGTTTGAAGACTAGTGATGGAGGATGTCCTTTTGTATATATGCTTCTCTTATTGGTTGATGAATAAAACACTGATTGGCCAGTAGCCAGGCAGGAAGATAGGCGGGGCTACCAGATGAGGAAAAGGCTGGGGAGAGGAGGCAGAGAGCAGTGGCAGAGGAGTAGCATGCCAGGCTGTGGGTAAACCACAGTCTTGTGGCAATGCATAGATTAATAGAAATAGATTAATGATTAAGAGAGAGCTAGCCAATAAAAAAAAACCCAAGCATTGGCCAATCAGTTTAATAATTAATATAGTGTCTGTGTCTTGATTTGGAGTTAAGTGACTGCTGGACCAGGTGGGACAGAAACCTCCATCTTCAGAATAGCATCACATGTCTTGCTGAGTAAGAGCCATGTAACTGATGCTGCACCCTGGTTATGATCTCACCTTATCTCATCTGTGTTACTTTCAGATACTACAATGCATTCTTCGCACCCATCAGCTGTTTAGGGGAATCCTCATATGTATGCGATGGACTCTTGGTGACTATTCATCCAGAAGGCATAGAAAATTTGCTGGGGTTCTTCCAGCAAACACCCCTCTTTCAGGCAGAGAAGCCCTAGTATATGCTTTTTTACTCAACAGTAGAGACAAGGTAAGTTCTCCTTTCAAACTCAGCTTTGGGCGTGTCGTACTCTTGTTGGGGTTGGCATTAACTTTCCCTGAGGACATATAAACAAACATGTACAGAAAATAAGGCATTAATGACAGACCAAAGAAAACGTCCTACCCAGGTTTAGTTTGATAAACCAATAAGTTTAACTGGGGTAACTTATGGGTGATTATGCTCCCTCAAAGAAGTCTTTGTGGCCTTTTAATTGCCAACTACTTATATATCCCATGGAGAGAGATGGAGCTTCATGTGCTTTACAAGCCCCTGTCAGTTGAAACCTCTTACAAGTATTCTAGAAGCCTTATGAGGCACTAGGTTGCTGCCTAGTGTGCTGTCCTGTGATTCCTGGTGCATGCCTTCTGCATTGCTAGTGTGATGCCTCAAGAGCTCTGCTTCTTTCCATGAGAGAGAGTCTTATGCCAATCCAGTGAGTGTCACACAATGCTAAACACTGCTTTTCTGATTTCAGGACAGCAGCAGCCATATCATTTATACCTAGGAGATGGAGGTCTGCAACACTTGGCTCTAGAAATATGCTGTTTGGAGTCCTTCAGACTGAAATGAAAGGGGACTGTTGAGTAATTCAAAGCTGTATGAAATATAAAGACCTCCTATGGATATTTGAGTAAATATGGAGACAAACACTAAACCCGGCCATGGTTGTGAATGTCTATTATCTAAGCACTTGGGAGGCAGAGGCAGGAGTGCATTGAATGCAAGGCCTGCCTGAGCCATGTCTAAGATCCTGTTCCAGAGCAAGCCCTCCTCACACATTCATCTCAGGCAGCAAGTAAAACTTTCTTATTTTGGTATGGAATTATATTTCTTGTATAGAACTTAAAAGATGAACAGAGTAATCATAAATATGGCATTTATTATATAACAGACAAAGATACAATATGGGCATTAATAACTAGGGACGGATGGAGCTCTATAGCTATGCAGCTTTTGTGGCTGGAGTTAATTTGGGATTAATTCAAAATAAATTGTTGCACATTTAGATGTGGAACCTAACTTCTATGTTAGCCACATGTATGCAAACAACTTGTAGAATATAACCAAAAGGAGATAGGAGAGTAAAAAATGTCATTAAAATATCAAGTAAGAAAAAGAAATATTAGACCTAGAGTCCCCTAAAATTCAAAGGAAGCTACAAGGGAGATGCAAGACAAATAGCTACTAGAGAAATAAAATAAAATGGCAGAAGTATCTTATTCCTCTATTATTTAAAATGTAAATATATTAAACTTCTTAAAGAAAGATGGACATTGGGAAAATGATTTCAAACACATGACCTTCCTATGTACTTTTCATCAGAGTCTCATGATATATCTAGAGACACACACTAACTGAAAGCAAAAGGATGGAGGCAGTTATACAGATCTAAGGCGGTTAAATTGATATCAACAAAATGCAAAAAAGACAAACCAATGAAACCTAAAGTTGATTGTTTGAAAAGATTTACTAAGCTAGCTAAGAAAAAGTGAAAACACATTACCATGATTTTTTAAAAATGATGGTAGTCATAAAATTTTTAAAAATGACAGGCTGTACTGAGAGCAATTGCTTTCTTAAAATTTGAGTTACTTAGATGAAATAGACAATTTCTAAACAGAAACATATGCCAAACTAAGGCTGATAAGGGAGAAATTGAAAAAAGACCTATAGCTAGGAAGAGGGTCGTCAGTAATCAAACCCCCCGAACAGAGAAAAACCTTTCTCCAAGTTGTTTCGTTGGTGAATTCAATCAACCAGAAGATTAATTAACACCCACGTGTATTGATTACGCTTCTTGTCACTGTGACAACAACCTGACAAAAGCCACTTGGGGAAGGAAGGGTCTAATTTGGCTCAGAGTTGCAGATGATGCAGTCCATCATGGCAGCAGGGTCCTCACATCTGCCATCAGAAAACAGAGCAACCAGTGTTGATGCTTAGCTGGCTTTCTCCTTTTCATGCAGCCCAGGGCTGCAACCCATGAGGTAGAGCCACTCAGTTATGATAGGTCTTTTCACCTTGGTTACCCTGATTTAGATGACCTCTCAAGGCAACACTTTGAGGCTTGTCACTGAAATGATTCTAGATCCTGCCAACCAGACATCATTGACATCATCATTATTCCTTCTTCAGTTTCTTCCAATAAATTAAAGAGAGACTATTTCCTTAGTTGGTGAGGCCAGGATCAACCTGATAAAGCTGAAAGCAAACAAAGAGATTACACCAACACTCAAACTTGCTTCCCTCATGGTTATTGATCCTCAAGGAAATACAGCAAGCATGATTCCAAAGCACTAAAACAATCATATCATAATATACTATACACACAATATATAACATACAAGAATATACTATGACTAAGTGGGGTTTGATCCTTAAATGTAAGGGTAGTAAACATGTGAAAATCATCAGAACATAAACTACTAAATAAAAGCTCCATGGCAAGAATCATTTACCCCTACTGGGATTATTGGCCAGTGAGGTCCTGTGGTGGTTTGAATGTAATTGGCCCCCATAAGCTCATAGGGAGTGACATTATAAGGAAATGTGGCATTGGTGGAAGAAGTATGCCACTGTGAAGGTGGGCTTTGAAGTCTCCTTTGCCTAAACTACACCTAGTGTCTCAGTTCAATTCCTGTTGCCTGCGAATCAAGATGTATTAACTCTCAGCTCCTTCTCCAGCACCATGTCTGCCTACATGCTGCCATGTTTCTGGTCATGAGGATAATGGACTGAACCTCTGAACTGTAAACCAGCCCCAATTAAATATTTTCTTATATAAAAGTTGTTGTGGTTGTGGTGTCTTTTCATAGCAATAAAAACCCTAACTAAGAAGGTTCCATGGATCTCCAAATATTACAGGCTATTGTTGCCTTTGCTCTTGGTTCCCCTCCAGAATATGATGGTAAGACCCTATTGCTAAAGGCTACACATATGTGAGTCATAGAACATAGAGAAATCAAGCTAGTATTTACCTGGTATCCACATGCCTAGTACTAGCTTTCATATGCTTGAATGTATTTTTCATAATATTTGAATGTATTATGCTTGTCACTGGAAGAGAAAAGTAATAATTAATCCATCTGTGAACCTTGCAAACTTCAATATTTATTTCTCTGGCCATGTATGACCAATGGTGTATTAGTGGCATGAATGACATGAGAGTAACCAACCCCTTTATGATTGGCTTTTAGTTCATCCCACAAGTTGGAACCCATATTTTGAAAAATTATTAGGCAGAAAAAAACTGGATTAAAAAGGTCATAGATCCCAGGTGACAACCTATTAGTATTCTGCTAATGGGGCATAGTATTAAATCAACTCCTAATGAATTCTCCTTATACCCGTATATTAGTTCATCTCTCAACCTTATCACAGAAGCTTCTTTTTGCAGTAGATAGTGTTTGACACAGAGACCCACAAGTGCTCAATGTGCAGAGAATAAGAGACTATAGAGTGTTCAACCCTAAATGGGACATCTATAACATCCTATTCTCCCAAGGCTCAGGAGCACTGTAGAAGAAGAGCAGAAAAATTATAAGAGCCAGAGGTGGTGCTATTATGTCTGAAACACACTGTTTCCTTGTGGGACATTGGATGTAGACATAACAGGGCCAGTTATACATATAAATTGATGGTGGTTGTGACCTGTATAAGCTAAACACAGATAAAATCCAGGATGGGTCTGGTAGATGGTTATGAAGGCCCACCCTAGCTGAGGAGCTATTGAAAATTGATAACTGCTAGGAGGGAGAGGGGGGACATTCATTAAGGGTGTGGCATAGGGTAGATCTCTAACACATACCCAAGAGTACACAGGCAGCACAAATGAGTTAAAAACCAACCAAACAAAAAGCATTAAGGACACAAAGTTGTGTAGGTATGGGTTGGGGTGGATCTGAGACAAGACAGGGGGATGACTATGATCAAAATACAATGTATGAAATTCTTGGAGAATTTCAAAGAATTTCAATACAAGAACACAAGGAAGAGGAAAATAAAGAAAGACATAAAAAAAAAGAATGAAGGGGTAAAAAAGCACACTATCACCTCAGCTGATGCAATGATGCCTTTCACAAAACCAACACTCCCTCCTGACAGACACTGAGCAGGCTAGGAATAGAAAGAAACTGTTGGCATTGTAAGGTAATGGCCAGCTTCAGATTTTAGACTAAGCAGCGAGAGACTACCATTTTCTCTGTAAAAGATCAAAAAGAGAGTCTTACCTCTACAATTTCTGTTTAAGATGATATTGTGGCTACTAGAAAAAGCCTTTAGTCCATAGGAAGTGATACCAAGCATCCTGATTAGACAGGAGGAAGTAGTCACCTCTGTTTGCAGATGCACTCTCACATTTACAGAAGACAGAAGAGAGCCATGGAACAAACCGGATGTTAGAACTAAGAAGTGACTCAGCAAAACAGCGGGGCAGGAAGTGCGCACCGGGAAATCATTTGTGTTTGCGTGCGCTAGCAGTGAAAAGTATGGAAAGAATTCATAATAACATCAAAAATTGTGTAATGGGGGGGGCGGGCAGGACCACCCACAGCAGAGGAACTCCCAGTGGTGAGACCAGGTTCTAGGAGCTGGGGGAGGAACCGGACAGAATCTAGACAGAATCCAGTATCAGGGCCGGTCAGTATTTACAGCACCTGTTTCCAGTCCTCCCCCAGCTCTCTCATTCCACATACTCTGCCTTTACTTAACATCCAGTTTATCAGGCTAGTTTGGTCCTGTTATGTTCTTACCTTACATTGCCACTTTGCCCTCACTTTATTCTCCCTTTTCCTTTCCTTTCCTGTAGCCTGGCCTGGTTAGCAGGATTTCTGCCCTCAGCCTACTGAGAGTCAGGTCTGTTTCCTGGGACCTGGTTGCATCTGTTTGCCTCCTTTCAGTCCATCTTTAGCTCAAAACCTCTCTTCCACCAATCTTGTTTATGTGTTAAGTACCTGCTTCTATTTGTGTTTTTCTCCTCCAGTTTCTACCAACTCACTACTTACGGTCTCACTATGTTTTATCTTCCTTTTTCTGTCCACTTACTTTCCACTCATACTCACAAAATGTATGTAGTAATACACAAAGTACCATTAATGTCCCTTTACTCCCTATAATGACTAACACTTTAGATGTGATTGCTACTATTCTATTTTCATAAGTTTATTCCTGGCTCATAACACTTGATGCAGATAGTATTTTACTCTCAGAGGAGGATGGAGATACAGCCTGTTGCCCTGAACACCAGTGTGCTACAGGAAAACAATACCTCATTTCTGATACAACCTACTCCCTCTTATAAACACTGCAAACACTTCTATCAAAAGCAAGATAACAAAAACAAATAAAGACCCCCAAACCAACAAGCCTAACAAAGGGCTTGACTCCCAAAACACAAGTGCTGATGCAAAAACACAGGCAACATGAAAAACCAAGACGACATGTTACAGTATGGTCACCAAGGAGAATGACTTTGATGATACTTCAAATAAAGAATTCAAAGAAATGAGCATAAATATGTTAAAAGAAATCAAGTCAATGAAAAAAACTCTTGATGACTCCAAGAGAACACAAATAGCTAAATGAAAAATAAGAAAGGCAATACAGAATATGAACATGGAATTCTATAAAGAAATGGATATACAGACTGACAAAAACAAAACTGAAATGATACTAGAAATGAAAAAAGTCAGTAAATAAAATAAAATCCTCTGTAGAAGGTCTTATGAATAGATAGGAACATGGGGGAGGTCAGAGTGTCAAAGGTTGAAGACAAGGTAAATTGGGACAGACAATAAAGGACAGGGATAAATAATAACAAACAAACATCTGAATGTAACATGTAAGACCTTAGGAACATCATGAATAGATTAGAACAATGAATAATAGGAATAAAGAAAGAGAATTATATAACAAAGGCATAGAAAATATTTTCAATACAATATAGCCGAAATTTCCTCAAATCCAGGGAAACAGAAGCCCTTCCAAGAAAAGAGGCATGTAGTACACCAAACAGGAAGGACTAGAAGGACACTCCCCATGTTATAGTTACAACACTAAGTATAGAGAACAAAGGAAAGGTATTGAGAGTTGCAAAAATGGAATGACAAATCACACATAAAGGGCCGGGTCCTAAGAATGACAGCTGATTTCCCAATAGAAACTTTAAAGAACAAAAGGGCAGGAAATGGTGTGTTTCAAGTTCTGAAGACCATATCTAGAAGCCCTAACAACTGTATACATCAAGGCTATTTGTCATATGATGGAGAAAGAAAAACATTCCATGATGAAAGCAGGCTAAAGGAATTTATGACCACCAAGCCAGCTCTACAGAATAAAGTAAAAGAAATTCTTCAGACTGAAGAGAATTATAAACATATTCAAGAGGCTACAGAGGAAAAGAAAATGTAGCACAGTTAAAGCAACTGAGAATCAGGAGAACACCAGACATTGTAAAAATTCACAAAATAACAGGAATCAATACAAACTTTCCAAGATTAACTTTGAATAGTCAGTTACCCAATAATTTAGACACAGACTAGTAGATTGAATTTAAAAGCAAGATCCATCTATTTGCTGCCTCCCCAAAATATACCTTAAAATCAAAGGTAGACACTGTCGTAGGGTATTCTAAGCAAATGGAATGAGTAAGTATGTGTCAGTATTATAGTATTATAAAATATATCACACAAAATTAATCAGAAGAGATTTAGAAAATAATTTCATAGTGATTAACCTAGCAAGAGAAATTATAACTCTAAAAACATCTATGTATCGAATACTGCCATGTCCAGTTTCATAACACAAACACTACAAGATGTAAAACCACAGATTAACTTTAACAAAGCAATAGTGGAGACTTTAACCCTTCATATTAATTAGTGGAAAGGTCATTCAGACAAAAACTAAACAGAGTAACATTGTAATTAAATGACATCAGAGTTCAAGTGAACTTAATAGACAGCTAGAGAACATTCTATCCAAACCACAGAATACACATCCTTCTAAGGAGTCTATGGGATGTTCTCTAAAATATATAAGACATAAACCAAGTCTCAGAAAAATATGTGAAAGTTGAAATAACTTCATGTATTCTACCTGATTACAACTAAATAAAGCTTGTAATCAAGAGCATGGGAAACTATAGAAAATCCTCAGAGTCATGAAGATTATACAAGGCACTTGCTGAATAATGAATGGTTCTTTGGATAAATCAAGAAGGAAATAAAAATACTCCTAGAATTGAAGGAAGATAAAGACACAATATACCAAAGAAGCAAGCTACAATGAAAGCAATATTAAGAGATGTGTGCCTAGATATTTAAAACAAATCAACATGGAGAAGTCTCAAATAAATGGCTTAATGCCCTTTAACCCTTGGATAAACAAAAAGAAGCCAACCCCAAAAGCAGTAGATATAAAAATAATTAAGATTAGAGTAGAAATTAATGAAATAGAAATGTATAAAATAATGCAAAAAAATCAATGAAATAAAGAATTGGCTGTTGAAAAGACAAAATTGGCACCCAATGAAACTAACCAAAAGAAATAAGAAACCCATATTAATAAAATTATAGATGTAAGGGGAGATGTTACAACAGATAACAATGAAATTAAGAAAGCTATAGGGACATGTGTTAAAAGCTTACATTACACTAACTTTGAAAATCTAAAAAAAAAAAAAAGTATGAATTTCTAGATGCACATGACTTACCAAAGTTAAACTAACATGAGACAATGAAACTGAAATAGTAATAAAATAATTTACCAGATGTATTCATTAAAGAATTCTATTAGATCTTTAAATATAGATGAGTTTCTTTCTCTAATCATTTCATAAATAGAAAAGGAAGTAATATTCCAAATTCTTTTAAAAGCTAGTAGTATTGCCTTGGTATCAAAACCAGATAGAAACACAACAGCAACAAAATAAAACTATAGACCAGTCTCAAATGGAATTCACGAGCACATCAAAAAGATCATTGACCATAATCAAATTGGCATCCCTTTGTGCTAAAAGCCATGGAGAGGCTAGAAAGGGAGGGAATATGTCTCAACACAAAAAAGCCTATATACAGCCAACCTACAGGCAACATCAAGCTAAGTGGAGGGTCAAAACTCAAGTCATGGCCAGTAAGATGAAGATCAAGCAAAGATGTCCACTCTCTCCACCCTTATTCAATAAAGTCCTAGCTACAGCAATAAGACAAAAATGGGAATATAATGGATATAAATAGGAACAGAAGAAATTAAAATAGCATTTTTTGTTGTTGCTGTTTTGCAGATGGTGTACTTCTGCACATAAGAAACCGTAAAGAATCCACAAGAAATCTCTAAGAACTGAGTGGCATTTTTAGCAAACTGGAAGGGTAAAAAATAAACATACAAATATGACTAATTTTTCCATACAGCAATGCTAAGCACACTGAGAAAAAAGTAGGGTGAGACATCTCACTCACAGTAACCTCAACACAAAGCAGTGACTGAGCACACAAACCCTCAGACTAATCTTACCCAAGGAAGTGAAAGCATATACAATGAAAACTTCAAACCTATTAAGAAGGAAACTGAGGAAGACACTGGGAGAGTAAAGGACCTCTCATGTTCAATATTGTGAAAATGGCTTCTTACCAGAGCTGTGTACAGATTCAAATCAATCCCTGACAGAACTGCGACACTATTCTTCACAGAAATGGGGGGGGGAATCTTACATCTCAAATGGAAGCACAAAGATCCTAGACAGCCAAATAATCTTGGAGAAAAAGAATAATGCAGGAGGTATTACCATACTTGGATTCAAATTACACTAAGAGTCAGCATGTGAAAACAGCATGGTACGGGTACAAAGTAGACAACACAGATCAACGGACTAGGACAGAGAATATGGATATATACCAACACAGCCACAGCCACATGATTGCTTTTATGAAGGATCCAAAAAAATACACACTGGAGAAAAGATAGCCTCTTCAACAAATGTTGCCAAGTAAGATGTGTTCACTGATGTGATACAGGAAAGAGTGTTATGGAGGTATACAACTACCTTCTGATAGGATTTGAAACCTACTCCACAGGAGTTGTTCATCTAAAAAGAAACAAACAAACAAAACAAAAAACCTGTTGCTAGAGAGGCTATAGGCCCTTGTAGGGAGGCTGTTTGTGGAGGTTTGAAAGAAAATGGCCCCCAAAGATAGTGGCATTAATGGAAGATAGGGCTTTGCTGGAGTAGATATGACCTTGTGGAGGAAGTATATCACTGTGGAGTCAGGCTTTGAGGTCTCATATGTGCTTTTAAGCCATGCTCATTGTCTCAGTTCACATCCTGTTGCCTGTGCAAGATGTAGAACTCTCAGCTCTCCAGCACCATGTCTGCCTGTATGTCGCTATATCTCACTATGATGACAATGGACTGAACCTCTGAACTGGAAGCCATCCAATTAAATGTTTTCCTTTATAAGAGTTGTTGTGGTCTTCACAGCAATAGAAACCCCAAGACACTGCTCTTGTCATCTTGTTAAATGGAAAAATGGGCCAGTTGAATTGCTTTATAAATAAGCAGGAAAAGCCTTCCTTTACAGCAGTTAGCTGTAACTATAGAGACTCATAACTGGTCCAAGTGAGAACAAGTGACTATTGAATGTTCAGCTGGGAGACATCTGTATCATCTTCTCCAAGGCTCACAGACTATCAAGGAAGAAGGGCTGGAAAGAATGTAAGAGCTAGAGGAAGGAGAATAGTTCTGTAGAACATGGACTTCTAGGCATGACAGGGTGATTGCACACCTTTTAAAAAGGTCTGTTTGTTTTTTATGCGTATGAATGTTTACCTACATGTATGTATGTATACTATGTGTATACCTGGTGCCCTTGGAGTCTAGAGGAGGGTGTCAGATTCTAGAACTAGAATTATAGATTACTCTGAGCTGCCACGCTGAGACCTGTACTAGAGCAGCAAGTGCTCTTAATTACTCTGGACCATCTCTCCAGGCCAGGTGTTGCATTCTTGAACTCATAATGGCAGCTGTGATTGCATGCACAAAATCTGCATACAATTGGACCTGTCAACATCCTGGCATAGAGTGAGAGGTGGCTTATTGGGTCCACCCCTCCCTGAGGATTTGTATGTAGTTTCTGGTCGTTTGGGTAAGGTGAATTATGTTTTTTTTTTTTTTTTTTTTTTTGGCGATGTAGCCACTGGTAAGGTTTGCATGTTCATGCAAACAAACTCTAGCTTAAGATCCTGTAAATAACCTTAGTGACCTGCAAATAACCTTAGTGAAAATCATTGAGTTATTTAAAAGACAAAAACAAAGATATGACAACAGTTGGCAGTTCTGGTGTTGAAAAGGATGAGGGTTAGAAGGGATATGTGGGAAGGCCAGGCATGGTGGAGCATGCCCTTCATCCCAGAACTCAAGAGGCAGAGGCAGGTAGATCTTTTTCAATTCCAGGAGATCCTGTAAAGAGACCATGTTTCAAAAAACAAACTAAAAAAGCAAAACAACAACAACAAAAAAAGTGTTTTAAAGAGGAGGGGAAGGGTGTGAGGGAAACAAGAGAAGGTGAATGTCGAGAATATGATAGAAATACAATATGTGTATGTTGAAAATATGATAGCAAAATCCATTTTTTTGAAACAGGGTTTAATCTGTGTAGTCCTGGCTGTTCCGGAATTCACTCTGTAGACCGGCTGGCCTCCAACTCACAGAGATCTACCTGCCTTTGCCTCCCAAATGCTAGGATTAAAGGCATGTGCCACCACCATCATGTACAAAATCCATTCTTAATGTATATCTAATATATTTTAATAGAGAACATTAAAGAATCATTTAATGCTTAGGAGTTAATTTAACCAAGAATGTGAAAATCTATGTAGAGAATCTACAAAATGTTGCTGGAAGATCAAATAGAAACATGTCCCATCTGCAGAGATTATAAAACAAGAATGCCAGTATAACTCAGAGATATCCATATTAATGAATGTTTATCAAAATTTTAATTATAATATTTTTGCAGCTCTGTTCACTATACCTAACTTATGGGATAGGCTATGTTCCCATCAATGGATAGGTGGATAAAGAAAGTATAATAGATATACACAACATAACATTTTTCTTTTGTGATGAAGAAGAAAGGCATGTAATAGCAGAAAAACAGATGAAGCCGAGACCGCCATGCTCAGGGAAATGCCAGGTCCAGAAAGACAAATGTCACATTTTCTCTCATATGCATCAGAGCCTACATTTAAACCCATGTAACTAGATGGGAACTACCAGGGAATAGGAAGGGGGAATGAGGTGGGGGCTGATTGAAATATGTTACATATGTGTACAATACTGTCAAAATTAAACCCATTATTTCGTGCAATTAGTACTCAGTAATAAGAATCCAACCACTCGCAATTAAAACAGATCAAGCAATTTTATTTCTCTCATTGCAAACATCTAAATTCTTCCAAACAAAAAGGAGAAATTTAAAAGCCTCCTTTTCCTACCCATAAATGCCTTTAAATAAAGTGTAAGCTGAATAAGGAGTCCTAGAGGGTAGATTCGCCCTCCCCTCACAGTCCCAGCATCTAGAGTAGTGGTTCTCAACCTTCCTGAGGCTGCAACCCTTTAATATTGCTAGTTTATGACTGTAATTTTGCCACTGTTATGAATTAGATGTAAATATCTCTGTTATCTGATGTTCTAAGGCCACCCCATTGAAAGGGTCATTCAAACCCATAGTCGTAGCCTATAGATTGAGAACTGCTGATCTAGACCACCATTAATATTTATGAAGGAATGCTGCAGAGACCACTGGTGACTAACTTCAGCAAAGGGGGAGCACATGGTGGGCAGGCCATTTACAGAGGGGGACACAGTCTGGCAGCTGGCTTTTCCTCAGTGAGATGCTCTTTTTTCATAATAGTAAAACATTCATAACATAAGCTTTTAACCACTTTAAAGTATAAATTAAATAGCATTGATTAAATTTACATTGCAACCAACCATCACCTTTGTCCACGTCTAGAACGTCCTTATCCCGAATGGGGACTGAGTACCCACTAAACACTAGCTTCCAGTCATCTCTGTTTGGTCCAGCCCTCAGATTGCTAGTCTACTCCTGGCGTCTCCAAGCCTGTGACTTTCACAGTGATCTCAGAGAAGCTGTACCACCGGCTATGGCCTTGCCTTTTCACTTTCATCACGAAGGGCCATCCTGTCTTTAGCAGCCAGCATCTCTTTCCCTTGCAGGGAGAGCGCCTTATGTGGATACACAGATTTTAGCAATGGTGTTAATGACCCAGTGAAGCTATAGCCGCCATTCCTGACCCAGTGTAGGGCTGAAGAACCAGCATCAGACTGGGAACAACTCTCAGAGGAGGACACCTACCTCCATATGTCTGTCCTTTCAGGCGTGGCCCATTTCTCCATGGATTTTGTGCACAGAGACAGCAGAAGGGAGGAGCCTTCTGATACAGAGATGCTGAGTTGCCTCTGTGAACCCCCACTTCTAATCATTCCATCTCATCATCTCAAATAGAAGGAAACCTGGGGAGGTAAGTGAGCTTTGTCACCATGGTAACAGAAGGAACCCACGGACTATGGTGAGAAGAGGAAGAGAACCATAGGGTGATGGGGCTTCACAGGAGGCCTGGGTTTCTAAGGACACCTTCCCTCATCTTCTGCTGCTCAGAGATCTCTCCTCACTCTCCTCACCTCCTAATCTGCAGCTTGGTTTTCCTTCTTCCCCTCCTGTTTAGGACCCAGGTGAGCCAGGGTGACTGTGGCAATCCCTTGGCACTGCCATTTAGCATCATGGCAGATCTGAGTAGCAGCAGCTGCCCAGCCAGCCCAGGATCCTCCCCACACAGGAGTGCGGGGTAAAGGGTGTACAGCACCAGCTTCCAGCTTCCCCAAGTCGTGTTTATATTGCTATGCTGTGCAAATTGGAGAGTTTCTCCCTGAGAACATCTGGGAAGACCAGCTGGACACGTGTTTCCCTTCGCATTAATTTAGGCTCCTAATTAATTGTTCAAAACCTAAACCAAATAATCAGGAACCAGGAATGAAAATAATCATTAGCCCTCCCCCCAACACACACATTTCAATGAGAACTTGGCCCAGGTGATGGGGCCTGATTTGGCTCGGTGCTGTGGAGTGGTGTCCTGGTTCTATACTGGGAGTTCACCAAAAAGAAATGCAGGGAAACATGATCATCTGTCCTACGCAGGGCTTCGCCAAAGCCAATGGATGGGGACCTGTGTCCAATAACTCCTAAGGATGCCTTCCCTTAGCCAAGTGTTTGTGTTGACTTGTGTCAGGTGGCCTGAGTTCAAACCCTCACTGTGGTAGCAGCTGCTGTGTGGCTGTCTAGCTTACAGTTTTCTCTTCTGTAGAATGGAGCATAACATCTTGTGTCTCACGGACTTTTGTGAATAATTACTTCAGGTGCCTAGTTTTGATCATGGGATATTGTAATCTCAGTAAGTGGCTGCCATTCTTGTCTTATTTAATATTAATAATCTCTATTATTAGTAGTCAAATCAAAAAATAGAGAAGTTAGAAGCTAAGGGGACCATATCTATAAACCCAAGGCATATTAACACCAACAGTTCATGGCACAAAGTTATTTTTCTTGTCTTCCTTTGTCACCTGTCTTGGACCATAAGAATACAGCTGCATGTAAGTTATGGTCATCTAATATGAGATGTGTTGTTCTTTTTTGGTAACATTGTGGAGACTAATGCTCCACTTAAGCTTTATAGTACCAGAAGAGATGATTGACACATCTGTCTGCATAGGGGAGAGCATCCTGGCCAGAGGGAAGTAACTGTGCCTGGTTCCTAGAGTCTGGGAAATGCTCAGTTTTGCAACCTCCTCCTATGATGAGAGTAGAGCTTCCTGAAAAAGTTTATTGAGTGTTTCAAGGGTGTCTTACACATCAGAGACCTGTGAAGGGGCCGATGCTGCTCAAATGTATCCAAGGCCATGGAATGTGCTGTGCTGCACTTGGAGTTACTGGAAGGAGGTTTGGGGTTACAGGAAGGAGGTTCTGGTTATTTATTTTTGTTTCAGTGCTTAAAATTGGCATATGTGCTAGGTATGGTAGTCGGGGTTCTCTAAAGGAACTGAATGAGTGTGTGTGTGTGTGTGTGTATGTGTGTGTGTGTGTAAAGGGGGTCTATTTGAATGGCTTACAGCCTGTGGTCCAATGGCTGTATACACACAGACGTTTTGAGAATCCAGTAGGTGTTCAGTCCATGAGACTGGGTGTCTCAGCTGGTCTTCAGTTAACATCACAATCCTAAAGAGTAGGCTCTAATGCCAATGAAGGAATAGATTTGCAGCCAGAGCAAGAGAAAGCTAGCTTACTTCTTCCATATCTTATGTGGGCTGTCCCAGACTAGAGGTGGATCTTCCCACCTTAAAGATCCAGATTGGAAGTGTATCTTCCAATACACTTAAATCAATTAATTAAATGATTTAATTAAGAAAAGAAAAATCCCTTACAGGTATGTTCAGTTATTTGGGTTTTAGGTAATTCCATATGTAGACAACCAAAAATACCCAGCCCATTTGCAAGCACTCTACCCAAGAGCTCAGATTCAGGCCTTTTCAAAATTTGAGTCAGGGTCTTGTTAAGATTCCCAACCTGGCCTTGAACTAATTGTAGCCTAGGCAAGGCCAAGAGCTTGAGGTCCTCCTGCCTCAACCTCCCAAGTAGCTGCGTTGCAGGACTGTGCTGCCCACACAGCTCTTTGAGCATGTGTTGATATTGATCCTTCTTCCTTTTATTTTTGTTTTTTGTTATTTTTGGAGCCAAGAGATTGCTTTATTCATCTCACTGTGATACATTACAGGCCAGAAAGATTTTCATAATATTCATGTACTTTAACATTTTAAGCAATCTATGATGAAAACTGAGTTTCCCAATCCTTTTTTTTTTTTCTGGGATTTTCCAACTGATAGGCAGAAACAGATCAATAGCTATGGATGTATCACAAAGAGAAATGTTCTGAAGTCACTGAAAGAACAAAGAATATCTCCATGTGATGACATTTGAGTAATAAGAAAATATTAATACCATATACAAATGCTTCCCTCCACATCTTCCCCCTTTTTTTATCCTCCCCCCAAAAGACCCTTGGAATGCAGTAGAAACAATCACAGAGCAAGCATGGGCAATCACTTCCTAAAAGGCAAAGCTGACTACTGAGTGGTCTGTGTCTGTAAGCTGCCTGCAGGTAAGTGAGCTGCAAACTGCTGCCTGGGCCTGTAGCCTCTTCCAACCAGTTCTCTCTTCTGCTTCAGACTCCTCCCACTTCCAAGAGCTACAGACTCCTGTCCCTTGACAATGCACTAGATTGCACCCAAGTGTTCCTGTCCCATGACAATGCTCTTGACTGTGCCCCAGGATTCCTCCTAGACAGGCTTCAGAACCTTTGACTTCTCCAACAGAAAGTTTTCCCCAAATGAGACTTCATTACCTTTCTCTCCTGTATCTTCCATACTCTTTCTATACCCTAAAGTTCTTCCAGAGGGATAGAGCCATAGGGGTTCTTTGTTTATTTAACTTGACGTCCTGAATGGTTTCTGGCTCTCTCTGGCTAGTAGTCTGATGAATTTGTGGTGGGGAAAGAGCATCCACACTTACAACCTTGATTCTGAAGCAGGCAGATAGACAGGGCCATTACTCAGAGCTACCTAAACCAATCTTCATCCATAGATGCAAGAGCTTCCTACATCTGAGCCCAGCTCTCTGGCATGGCCCTCCTCGACCCCTGCCAGCATGGCTCTCCTTTGTCCTTTGGATTTATATGACTTGTCTTCTTAACTGTGCTTTGGATTCTGCCCATCCTGGCCAATGACTTCGAGCAAACTCAAGAAACACACTCTCCCTTCTAGATGTCATGGGAGAAAAGCAGGGCCTTTCAAAGTTCCAGCGCCATCCCATCCTACGTGCTCCCTCCCCAAGTATGAGATCTCCTGACTCGACTCTTGTCAACAAAGAAGGCAGTTAATATGTAAGCTTCAAAGATGGTGGATCAGAGCTGATGGCTGCTTGTGCCCAGGAGTGAGACAGAGGATTCCATGCAAAAAGCCTTGAAGGGCCAGACAGGATGATGCCTTTCTGTGAGCCCAACACCCAGGGGACTGGGGCTGGGGAACCCTGAGTCTGTGTTACTTAGTAAAACCTTTTCTCAAAACAAAATGAAAAAAAAAAAAAAAAGCCAACACAAACTGATAGAGGATTTTTGGTGGTAAGCCAAGCAGAGATGCTCAACAATTTTAAAGGTATTGTGTTCGCAGCTGTCAGTAACAGAAGCAGCAACTCAAAGTGGCATAAGCAAGACAGGGTGTTATTCATAACAACCTGTGCTAGGAAATTATACATGGAGGGTTCAGGCTGAGGCTGGGCGATCTCACTAAAGACTGGCTTTTTTCCTATGACTGAAGTGGCTTTTAGTGGCCTTGGAGTCTTCAGATCTCATTATTGAGTCCAGGAGAGAAGAAAGAAATACCTTTTTTTTTCCTGGAATTTCTAAGATTTCTTTCTACTGCAAAACTGACTTGGGTGGCTTATGCCCTGCTTCCTGCCACTGACCATGGCTCTGGGGAGGGAATGAATGAGCTGATGGGAAGGTCTGGTGTCTCCTGGAGAGAGAGAAGTTGACTTCTCCAGAGCATCATGGGCTTTTGAGTAGAAAACAAGAAAGGGAAATCAGGGACACATGCTATGGAGGCCATTAACCAATGTGCATCTGTGGCCTGATGGGAACCCTAAAATGTTTATTAAAGTGGTTCCCCTGGGTGAAAGGGGGAAATTACTGGTGGCTGGGTGCATGGGATGGTGAGCTGGGCTCTGCTTAGGGCAGAAGAGTGTTTGCTTGGGATTTCACAGTCTCTCTGCCAGGGTTTGGGCAGGTACACAGTTGGGCTGAGAGCATATGCTTGCAGGTGTCTCTGGAATGGATACCAGAGCCACTAGTTGGCACCTTGCTTGGCCACTCCTGTGGCCAGGTTCCCATTGTACCCACGTAGGTGTGGCAACATGAATGTCTCTCTCATTACATTTCCTTGTAATCTGGACATTAATCCAAGCTCAAGGAATGTAATGCTAACCCGCACAATGCACAAAAAGCAACCTCAAGCCTTCTTGTCATCACAGGTTAGTGGCACAGTCCCCTGTAAGAGCTTGTTTACTTATGCAATACACAGGTTTTACTTGGTTCAATGTACTGTGTTACAACAACCCAGCAATTTGCATGTTCTTCCTGATTATCTGGTAATTAAACCCAGTAAGTACAAACATACTGTAATTATCGTGTAACCGACCATCTGGACGGAGGGATGGAAATAACCGTGTATTTACGCTATAGCTGTATGATAATTATGACGTAATGGAATGATCAACCATGAGCAAGAAAGAGGATTTGCTGAGAGTCAGGAACATGCTTTAACATGTTTCTAGAACTAATTCTAGCATTAATTTTCTAGAAATAGCCAGCACTGAAAAGCAACTGGCTGATGCATCCTATCCAAATGGAGGCACTGAAGGCATTGCTTAAGATGAACTAATAAGGAAGGGAAGGCAGAGCAGGAAGCCGATGTGCCCACTCATTTATTTGGATCTTGTTTACACTTCATTGGACACCACTAAGCATTTGTTTATTTGAACTGTTCCCCCATTTGCATCAGACAAATCCGTGCCCATCAGTAAATGAGAATGTGTTTAAAATTGGTTGATATGTTTTGTTTTATAGGTCTTAGATTCTTGGAGGATAAAATAGGGTGTTCAGCAACAAATATAGTTTGCAGATAATAGCATTTGTACTGTTATAAAACTGTTTGTAAAGCACCCTCTCCCTGTTGGACAGAATGGTGACTGTAGTATCCTGGCCAATGGATATGCTTGAACATTAAGCCTCACAGAGTGATATGCATACAGGAGAAGAAGGAATAAAAAGTGAATGTGGGGCAGGAAGGTGGCCAAAGTAATAACCAGATAGTCAACTAGCAAACATCCGAGTTATAAGGCCTGAACTGAGGCATCTCTATCAAGTTCAAGATGTTGGTAAGGTAATACACATCACACAATGTTTCCTTATAAGAATTTTAAAATTAAGTTGGTTGTAAGCACACTCATATTAATATGTGGATTCCTCCTTCTCCTCCTCTCTTTCCCTCTTCCTCTTCTTCCTTCTCTCCATCCTCTTCTTCATTTTTGATAGGGTCTTGCTATCCATCACATGTGGGCCTCAAGCTCAAGATCTTCCTTCCTCGGCCTGCTGAGTGCTGGCTTCTAGGTCTAAAGGCATGTGACCATGTCTGTCTTCCAACTGAACCATATATTTCTGTTTCAGGAATCCAAAGGAGAAATATATAGAGGAGATACTTCTAAATCATCATTGTGGGTGTGGCTGTCTCTTTCAGGTGGCTTTTTGCCTCTAGGTTCTCGCTGTCTATATTCCTCCTATAAGTGTTCCTCATGTCACTGTCCCTGTTGGTGATTCAGCATCTCCCAAAGGACACTGGGCTGTTTTCTCTTCCATTTTCTTTCCAATACCACCCATGCTAGACAGCATCATTTACAGCTTAATCATTTATGGTAGCTGTGAAATAGAATTCATGATATTCATTGAATTGGAATTTGAAGGTTTTCCCTCTGTAAATATTTATATGAATGTTATATGAATAAAAGGAATCTAGTAAACCAAACAGTCTTGTGGGTCATGATTACTCAAGCTCCTTCACTCTGAGTCGGTTACAGGATATTCACTAAAGTAGTTTATTACAGATGAAGGTTAATGAATATACAGGTTTGTATTATTAAAGTCTTCTTCTAATTCTCGCAATTGTACATAGGATCGTTTGTTTAGGTTTGTTTACAGTCTGACATTGGTCTGTTCTGTGACTGATGTTTCCTGGGGAGACACAAAATACAAGTCTACTCACCCCAGATAGGGACTCCCCAACAGACCAAACTAAGGATGCTAACCAAAGTCCATCGTGGTGAACCAACAAGTTTATTGGAGTGACTTAAAGGAATATGGATGAGTGGTTACTTACTGCTGTATCACCAAAGTCTACCCCAGCATGGATGACAGCTCAGATGACACATCATAAAAACTGGAAACCTGTACTACACCACACAACTTGCAGGGAAGAGTGTCCTTGTCCAGTGCCTCAGTTGGTCTGAACCTCTTCTAGGCAGCTCAGCTGGTTTCTCCTTCTTCCAGGCAGCTGATCTTGTCTAAGAGTCTTTTCTGTAGCTTGGCTTATCTGAGAGTGACTCTCAGTAGTTTTTGTTGTTTCCTTGCAGAGAGGAAGAAGCCTAGTGAATCTGGTCTGTAGTGAGATCTACCCGGCCCACTGTTGTACTGACCACGCTCATTAGGGGGCGTGGGAACGGGGTGGGCGTGACCCGTGGAATCTAGGTCTAGATCCTGACCCGGATGTGCTCTCTTACTTCCGGGTCGGAGACGAGGGAAGATCCGAGAACATCATTGGAGCCGGAACTTCGGTGTCTGTCGTCTGTTTCTTGTGTAAGTGAATTCTCCCGGAATAAACCTCAGTCAGCCTGCGTTGTGTCCCAGAATCTTATTACCCACATTACTGGTCAGTTTCAGGGACTTCCTTATTTTAAGTTGTTTTCTTTCTGTCTAAAGGAGCTTCCCTGAAGAATGGAGTATTTCAATGTGGGAGCAAACAGCTGTGCAACAGTGTCCCAGTAAATACATTTCTGTTGCTTTTCCTTTCTTTGTGGAGACCAGGATCTTGACTACATCTGTGTGAGCCTCTTTCCAGCATCTGGAATGAGTGAGATTGTATTTCTCTCTCATTTCTCTCCATCTTGCCAAGAGCCTTCTAAGAGCTGCTCGGAAAGGTAAAGGTGTGAAGGCGAAGAGTGAGGTTCCTATTTGTGTGAGGACTTTGCTCAAAGTTTAAAATTACCCAAGAAAGTTGAAGCAAAAGAGGGGTATTTATCAAAGCTATAGGTCTTATGTTGGGTACCTTTAAGAGTTCCTTTGCTTCTTCCTCCCATCAAAGGTACTTGAGTCTCTGTGAATGTTCCTTTCTTCTAGTTTCTATCATGAAAATGTCAGAGGGGAGACTCCACCCCTCTGCTACCAGGGAGGGCCCTGATCGTCTAATCTGAGTAGTATGTCCCATCTCTTTATTCACGATGGGTGGTTCAAAGATGGGCATGTGCCTACTTTGGACTAATGAGAGCTAACTCCGGGATTTGTAGAGAACAAGCTGAGAGTCCCTCCAGGCTGACTTGCGTTACAGTGTGAAGCCAGAGCTGTTGCGCTCATAACACCATCAGCATAGGGAAGCCTGGAGCAGCAAGAGGATTCTGTTTTTCCTGGGCATTGACTGGACATAGAGAAATAAGGGTGGGGTGGACTGAATTCATGACCTTATTTCAGCCAGAATTCTGGATCGTCAGAGAGACCTTAAGGCTTTCTAGTAATATGACTAAATCTTATTAAATTGGGTCATTAGAAATAAACACATTTTTATTTTCATTTATAATGAATTACAAGTAAGACAAGAATTAATTTTTTTTTAAAAAAAAAAATTGTTTATGATGGCTGTTAGTGGTCCGTGTCTTTAATCCCAGCAGTCTGGAGGCAGAGGCAGCTTGGTCTACAAAGCAAGTTCCAGGACAACCAGGGCTGTTACGCAGAGAAACCTGTCTCTAAAAAAAAGTGTTTATTTTTTTGTGTGTTATTTTTGTTCTTAACTTTAAATTTTACATATATGTTACTTTGTTTTAAGACTTTAAATTCTTTACATATATACACATACACATATATGCACAAGCACATGCATTAACTTCAGGAGGCTAAGGGCAGAGGTCTTAAAAGTGGCCAACATGCGTGGATTTACAGCTTCACCAATGTTTCTCTTCTGATTCCTGCTTCTTGGAATTTTCTGGCACTCACTACATCTCTGTCCAGTAATTCTATCCTATAGGTAAGTTAACCATGGCAGTGAGCCTCAGCAAACTTCTGGAAACAGAAATGTAGACTTTCTAGAACATTTTTGTCCTTGTATCAGCTGCTCTTCTCTCTCTCTCTCTCTCTCTCTCTCTCTCTCTCTCTCTCTCTCTCTCTCTCTCTCTCTTCTCTCTCTCTCTCTCTCTCTCTGTGTATGTGTGTGTGTGTTTATGTGTGTATTCTTCATTCCCTCCCACTTTCCCCAGTGGCCTTCAAGGGTCCATGCATATGACTCAGTTGCTGTCTCTCAGCAGTGGATCTAAACTCCCAGGAGGGAGATGCTAATTGAACAAATTTAGGTCAGCCTTTGATCGAACAACTATGGTCAGAATGACAGGGTCACCAAGGATAAAACTGGTTCTCAGTCCACCCCATCTGGGGTGGTGGGAGAGAGGACCTGAGAGGAAGAGGCCTGGAGTATGTTGGGAGAAGCTTAGTCCCTGGAATGTGCCCACTCTGAGTAGTCCCTCGGGGGCTTAGAACCAAGTTCCTCTTTATAGCATTATGTGGAAATGGGAAGCAAATGGGGGTAGGTGCTGTTGTGAGGTAAGGGTAGTGTGGAAAGTCCTCCCGTGTTCTTGGCAGTGATGAGTACATTGCAGGAGCTGGAGATACACATTGATTGTGTACCTAACACTGGGAAGCTATCTTTGGCATGACTGTAAAGGACTCCTGTGTCCCTGGACATGTTTGGTGCACAACACTTCCTCATCCATGCATGAATGCAAAGATCTAGAGGCTCCCCTTGGGAAACAGAGCCAATGACCTCATCCAACAGACAAGGAAGCTGAATGGGTTCTTTGGCCCATGGTCCTCAGCAAGAACATCTCCTGGGAATTTGCTAGAAGCAAATCCGAGTTTTCAGTACTTTGGAGAAACTGCCTTTGGCAGCTACTATAATTCTGGTGCCCACCAAGGCCTTGACCTTTTTGCCAGGCCATTTCTCTGCAAGCTTTGCAACCCTCAAGGAAGGCTTGATCTATAAGTGCCTGTGGTACTAGTCTGAGTTCATGAGGCCTGTGGTGCTGCAGAAGTCATTTGGAGGCAAAGATCCCTGCTTCTTGATTGTTACTTACCAATGCACCCAGAACAACTTCAAAGCTGCTAGCTGAGATGGTTCAGTCTCACAGACTATTCAGCTAAGACTTCAGATAAGCTCTACACTTTAGTCTCACACAGAGACTAAACAAAAAACAATATAGCTAGCTCTCCCAGGACTTGAACATTTTCTCAGGGTCTCCTAAAGATGCTGTTAACCACAGACAACAGGATGCAGTTTAGAGACTATGTTGCTCACATTCCCAAGAGATAAGGTGGGTGGTTTCTGGTCTTTCAGGGGATTATGAATGTTTGTCGTGGTTTAGGGAGTTTGGTTACAAGTTGCTGTTGGTCATAGTCAAGAAAAACAAATTTACATTTATTTTTGTTATACTGTATGTATGTTTCTATTCCTGTTTAAGGTATAGTACCTATGCAGCTCTTTTAAAAATGTAATGTTTTAGTCCTTGAAAGCTATTTAGGAAAATAAAGAAATACAGGTTAGTCATTAGTCATCTATAGCAATCAAACTTATATTAGGTACGTCTTCAAGGTCAAATAGATAAATATTTTATATAGATAGATTGTCTTCAAATACTTCAGAGGCCTACAGAATATGACATTTAAGATGTTTTAAAACCATAAAGATTTTCATGGCAATGAGATGTGTCTGCTCCTGACAGCACCAATCTACTTCAGAGAAGATAATGGGCATCAAAGAACCTTCATATGGAGTTTGCTTTCATTGTGGCAAAGTTGGCCACTGGGCAAGAAACTGCCCTTGCCTTGACAACTGACAATATGCTGTCCAAACTGGACAAACAGGACACAAAAGAAGGCAACTGTCAAACTTTGCCAAGATAAGGTAGGATAGCCCTTCAAAATTCTTGCTTCACATAAAAGTCTGTCAGATATTCTAAACCCCTAGGCTGAAAATGGATGCCCTAGCATTGCAGAGGAGCCTTTGATGACTGTCCAGGCAGCCAGATGTTTCTGTCATTCCTTAGTTTTAGAAGTTGCTTCCTCTTCACTTCCTGATTAATCAGGTAATATTATACCCTTCTTGGGTCTCTTATTCCATTGAAGATTAGCTAGTTACAGTTACGGTTTTCTTTAGTTTTGATAGAAAGTAAATCAGGTACAAAACTTTGGACTCGCTAAGATAGGATAGATAATGGAGTATTTTCTTTGAATTTGTCAATACTAATAGACTGGACATTGTGATATGATAACTATTCTATATAAATAAGGGGTATGTGCTGGCTAGTTTCTTATATGACTCTAGCTTGTGTCAAGTTGACATAAAACTAGCCAGCACACACCCCTCATTTAGTCTTCCCAGAAGTCCTGAGAGCTGGGTACCAGTATTACCACCTCATATTAACAGGAGGAAACAGAGTCCAGACAGTGGTGCCCTGGGAATGAGATCACAGACAACACTGGGTGTTCATATGATTGCATGGATTTACCTCATAACTGTGACTCTGGTATCAGATTCAACCAACTATGAATTAAAAATATCTGGAGAAACACAGTGTGTCTCTCTGGATATGTACAGACGTTTTCTGTCATTTTTCCTTAAACCAGAGAGGAACTATTTACAGGACAGTTATCATATTGGGTACTCCCAGCCACCCAGGAAGACATGCCAAGGCTATGTGCAAATACTGTTATTTTACAGGTGAGGCCTGGGTGTCAGAGGAGTTTAGGTATGGAAACCAATAACCCCCAGAGATATTGAAAAGTGACTATTTCAAATACTACAATGGCTTTGGTGGCTACTTCCACCTGATCATAGTGGACACACAGGTAAAGAGTGTCCCCTCCCTGGTCTAATTTTTTGCATGAGTCCCTAGTGACATGACTGAGAAAGGTTTGGGGACTCAGAGCAGCAGACAAGCTGTTTCCAGCCCACTTGACATATCGACCTATAACACATGGTTACAAAAGAATATGATTCTAGAAGCTATTCTTTTCCACTTTAGGAAATTTGTTAGAATTTCATCTTCATTTAACACAATTATGTTGCTTATTGTGAAAATAACATAGTCTTTAATTGGACATTTAACAATGATAGGAAGCTAAGGGAATGAGAAGAAGAGAGATGATGTTGCTTTTACATTAAATTTACCCTTGAGTTTCCTGGCAGTCTGGTAAGGCAGGACAAAGATGAGTAGTCTCGTGAGCTTCCCTAAAATCACAGCTAAAGATGAGGAGTCTAAAATCACAGCTCCTGGGGATGGGGGCTCCCAGTTTGCATTGTTCCACAGTCCTCTTATCCAGTGGAGACCTGAAACTGCAGATAGTAGGGGACTCTAAGTGGTTTTTGTATTTATATCTGCAATGAAGTTAATGTATAATTCAGGCCTAGTACAATGTTAGCAATGATAATTAATAATAACATAGTACAGGACGGGTGAGATGCCCTAGCTGATAAAGGTGTTTGCTGCCATTATTGGGATCTGAGTTTAATCCTGTAATCCATGTAGTAGAAGGCAAGAATTGACCTCTACTAGACAAGATCTGTGCATGCCACACACACACACACACACACACACACACAGACACACACACACACACACACACACACACACTCTTAAAAATAAAATGGAACAATCAAAAAAATGCTGTGATAAAAATTCTTTCAAGCATGGGCATTGGTGGCACTCACCTTTAATCCCAGCACTGGGGAGGCAGAGGCAGGCAGATCTTTGTGAGTTCGAGTCCAGCCTGGTCTACACAGCTAGTTGCATGACAGGCTCCAAAGCAACACAAAGAAACCCTGTCTAAAAAAAAAAAAAAAAAAAAAAAAAAACAAAAACAAAATTTCAAACACACAAATTAGTTGTTTCTGGAACTTTCCACATACTGCTTTGGGGCTATAGTGACAGGAGCACCTGAAATCATGAGAAGCAAAATCATAGACAAGATCAACACACAAGTTTAAAATTAGGAAATGTATTTATAGTTTTGATTATTCATTTTTGATGTTAATGCTCATGTGGAATGTTTGTATGGTGCTTATAGGTCAAATTCTGTCCATCTCTTGTCAATGCTTCCCAGTCTTGAAACATCATCACTGCTCTATACACAGTGTAGTCCCAGTTTCCGCATGGGCGAGAGAACAGTGCTTGTCTTCCCCAAGCCTTGACACTTGTTTTCCAGAGGATAAAGCTACACCCATCCCAGACTAAGCTCTCCAATTGAACCAGCTCCAATTTCCAATTTGCCACCCTCCCACTATTCAGTTCTCTCTGTGGCTATTCCTTTAGTTCCCAGACACACTCACACACACACACACACACACACACACACACATTGGGGACAGGCAATGCACACAGTGGTGGCATTCTGTCCAAGAAAGCTACTGTAGCTCGTGCCACACACCATGCTGCTTTGCCGCTCCCGGTCTCTGTGTCCACTATGGACAGAGTCTGCCCTTCCTAGGTCCCGGTCAGTCCACAGGCCCTGCCTAGCCTTCACCTTCTCCCCTCTTAGACCTTGTCTTGGACTCCGCTCCCTTTTCCTTACTGCTCCAGCCTCATTGGCTCCTTCTGTACTTAACACCTACCCCTTGTGTGCCTACCTCAGGGCCTCAACCATAGCTTGGCCTCCTCCTAGACCCACCCCTGCAGCCAGGTCAGGTCCCTTCTCAATTGATCCAGCCCTGCTTCTAAAATAGTCCTTGGCCTCCACTCTCCGCTCACCACCTCCCCCTTCCATATGCCCCCCCTCCCCCGATGCTTCGTTTTATCCAATGATTTCAGTATTGTCTGTGGTGGCCCTTTCTCTGACTACCTGTTTGTTTTTTTTCACCAGGCAATGTAAATTCCTCAGGACTAGGGGTGGGGTGGAGCTCACATTCACATTGTGTTCATTATTACTGCATGTTTCACTCCAGAGCAGTGCCTGGCACATAGGAGAGGCTGAATGTGTGGCATGAATGCATAAAAGTCTATGATCGGTCAACATTTATAGGCAAGATGTATGTAAAGAGTCTTCCCGGATAAAGCCATCTTTATATCAACATAAACTTTGGAGACATAGCAATGCATTGTTTGATCTTGAACTGTAAGGATACAATGCTATAAAGATAGCTATGTTTGTATCTGTAGTGTTTCCAGATTAAAGGCCAAACAATGGCCAGTAGTCAGAGCAGGCAAGAACAATGGGAAAGCTGTTTACAGTTTCCTTGTGGTGCAAGCTCCATTTCTTCATAAGTGATATTAACCCTTTGAGGATCACTAGGCTAGTTCTTAAAACGGTGCAGTCAGCTAACTCTCCTCTGACTGGTGGGGCAGAATCCAGGTGTGGTGCCCTGATTTACAAGTAGCGCTTGACAGAGCTATCGTTCAGGTAGCCTGGCTCCCTTTTCCACACTGCACCTGTGTGGCCACTGGGCCAGGACAAGCCTCATGGCCCGTGTTGTGCCTTACCTATCAGTGCCTCTCACAGCAATGATGAGAGCTGCCCCTGTCCATTTCTGTGGCTTTCAGCCTTTGCACCTTTGTCTCATGCTAACAGGAACTGTCCCTGGCCCATAAGTCTTGTTTCAACCAGGGCAGAAATGTATTCTTTGTCCCAAAGCATGGCTGGCCACACACCCATTCAGGAAGCCACTGTGGTTGGGCACTCCATCTACTGTGCAGCTGGCTGCCTGGAGAACTTTTTCATTATCTGCATCCCAGGTGTGCAGCATTGACAGGCTACAGTGCCTGGTTGGAGATAACTGGCAGGGAGGGTGGTAGGAGCTTTATCCTGATCTGGGGAGCTGTGTGAGCCAAGCCATCCATCAAGTGAGGACCCTGGTGTAAGCCTTCTTGCCCTGAAGCCTTCCTCCCTTTCCTTGGCTCCTTGTCCCTCTGCTCTCTACCACATGGTTCCCTTCAGTCCCTCTTGAGGAGGGAGAAGGGGTTTTGGTCTCTAACTTAGAGGCTGCCCTCCACTACTAAGAAGACTGGGGTGTCCTTATGGCATTTACCCCCAATCTTCACTGACCCTTCTTGTAGGAGAAAGTGCCTTTTCTGCCCTTGTAAAGCCACTTCCGGGAGGGAAAGCTTCAGGAAAGGAGAGGAGAGCAGATGTCAGCCGAGACACCCAGCCATCGATCTACTCAGTGCTTGTATTTTCCTACCAATTTTGTATTTTTCAAAAAGGACAATAAAACAATTGTACTCTGGGCTAATTAATGACAAGCTGGTAAAAGCATCTCCTCATTGTTCCATTTATTTCTCCATTTCTCCCAGTTAACAGCCCTGTCTCTGAAATGAATCAATGTCGTTTACACAATGCTGTCACCCCATTGTTCCTTTATCATCCTCCATTTTCATAAATCGGGGTGTTAATCCCTTAATGGCTTTTCTCAGCACTTAAAAAAAAAAAAAAAAAAAAAAAAAAAAAGCCCAGCCCCAGCTCAGCCTTAATCCATGGAGAGACAAAGCCTGTTTACACAGGCAGCCCTGCCCTGAATTCAGCTTGGGGATTTAGCCCCTTCTGTTTGTTGGCCAAACAGGAGCCCTCACCCCCCCCAGGCCACACCCCCATCCAGTGTATGTCCTGGATGGGCACCTCCCCAGAGCTATCCTCCTTGAGGCCCCAAGTTTGGCCCTATACCTTAGGGGATATAAGACTGGAGGAAGAGGAATTGGGATTTCCTGGCTACCACCCTCCCCCTTTCTAAGGGGGAAGGCAGTGTTTCAGAACTGTGGGGTCCTTGAACAATCATATCACCGAGGTGCTTGATAGAAATAGCTTACATTGGTCTCCCCTGCCTGTTGATTGGGAAGCAGCCTGTGCGAGAAGTGGTCCTCCAGATGATTCCTGATGCTCTCCAATGTTGAGACTCGCTGCCCCAGACCATTTCATTCTAAGCTTAAACAGAGTAAATGCAGAAGAAGACCCCTTATACAAAAGGCTTCCATCAGAAGTGCTTTGGATGATGGATGTTTGTGAGTTGGGGATATTTGTATATGCTTCATGAGATAGCTGAGAGACCACAACCAAGTCTGAACATTGCATTTCTTTGTCAAGAGTACCTTACACACACAGCCTGTAAATACTTTCATACAGTGTTTTCAGTGCACTCATACTATGACAATGACACATCCATGAGGCCAGGTGTATAATTTTTCACTTGGGGCCCACATCAATCTCAAAAAGGGGTTTGAGATTTTTGGGTTCTTTTCTGATTGGAAATGTTCAATCTGTATATAAAACAAGATTATTTCAGTAAGCAGCTATTGTCTGTCTTCTGATAGGTTTGACACAACACTGGTAAGCAAGTGACATCATTAGAACTGGAGCTTCTAAGGTCAATCTGGTGGGGACATTTTCTCAACTGAGGTTCCTTCTTTCTAAATGACTCTAGGTTGTGTAAAGTTGATATAAAACTAGCCAGCATAAGCAGTTATAGTAACAGTGGATACTCTGTGGTAGCCAGTGGGTGTCAAGGAGGTGTGAGGTCTAGTTTACAGCCACCTGGTTCCTTACCATTCTGCTTGGAAGCAGAAGAGGTAGGATTCAATCAGGATGGCTGCTGTCTCTGCTGTACTGCCATGCAGCTAAAAGAAGGAAAGATAGAATGACCTCTAACTCACCAGGCATACAGAGCCTGGGTATTCTGAAGAAAGGTGAGACTGTTGGACAAACATGATCACTAGACTGGAAGAGGGTAGCATGAAGGGTGCCCCATTGGAACGACAGGTGATAGAAGCAGAAGAGGCTGAGTCCCAAGGGGATTTTGTAATGCTTTTCTATAAACGATGGGGAAAGGGCTAGAAACAGAAGGAAAAGAAGTATGGCTTATGGAAAGAGCTAGGGGCAGTTGACTAGAATCAATCTTACCTTTCCTAAAATTGCCTCTATCCATATGTGTATGGGGTGACAGTAAATGTCTGCAGCTCACCAAGCATACAGACCAAATAAGCTGTAAGTTCCTGCCCTAGTTTGCTTCTCTATTATGAAAAAACACTGACCAACCAATTGAGTAGGGAATGGGTAGTGTTTATTTCATATTTCATCCCAGTTCTATCACTGAGGAAAGCCAGGGCAGAAACCTGGAGGCAGGAACTGAAATAGAAACCTTAGAGAGATGCTGCTTACTGGCTTGCTTGCTTTGGCTTGCTCAGCTTGCTACCGTACTTATCCACTCTAGGCCCACCTGCCTAGGAATGACACTACCCACAGTGGGCGAGGCCCTCCCACATTAATCAGTAATCAAGAAAATACCAAATGATGCTGACAATCCCCCAGTTGAGATTTCCTCTTCCCAGTTTGTGTCAAGTTGACAAAAACTGTGACAGTTGCTAAAGACCTTCTTTGCCATCCAATGTGGAGATTATGTCTAAAAATAAAGCCCGGGGTGAAAAAAGCAGAATTGATATTTTCATAGTTGCCTGAGCTCTGGGAGCCAGCTATGCTTGAGGATTTTTTCTTATTCTTGAACCATGCAGGTATGAGTCAATAAATGCCCTTTATAGCATCAGCAAATATGAGTCAGACTCTAAAATATACCAGCTTTTTCCAGTTGTTGTAAGTAGACATTGACCCTGCTTAAATTATGTGCCTGGTCTACTCTGAATGTTCTCTCATCGTATGGAAAACCCTGCCTCAGACTAGAATGTTCAAATTGAAAATCTCTTCTGTCAAAGCTGTTGGTCGCTTACCATCTCCTTACCACCATTACATCAATGTTATCATCTACAATCACCCCCCACTACCAGTCTTATCCTCACTGACATCATCAAAAATTCAGCTCTATCATTACCACCACCACCACCACCACCACCTCCTACACCACCTTCACCTCCACTACTACCATCTCTAAGACTATCACCATGACTGTCATCAAAAGCTCAACACTATCATCACAACCAATATCAACTCCTATACCACCATTACCACTACCATTACTTTTTACAACATCATCACCACTACAATCAACTCTTACACCATCACCACCTTCACTACACCACCTGTAATTCTATCATCCTTATCAGCATCAAAAGCTCAACACTATCATCACCATCACCTCCAGTGCCACCATGACCTCTTCCACTGCAGCCTCTACCATGTCTGTGTCATCACCTAAAACTATAGTGATGGTACCTTCTTGTGCAATTTCAGGCAATCTATCCTAACAACCTTCCAGAGGTTTTTCAGGTGCTCTGTGCACTCACTGAACTGTGAGCTCTTTGAAGGTAAGAATTCATTCACTGAGTGATAGAACATAACATGCCTGCATTCTGGAGAACCTAGGTTCACGGGCAAGAGGCTGCCCCCCTCCCTCTCTGCCCAATAACCCCAGGTGCCTTTGGTGCTTATCCACCATGCTGAAGAGGGGCTGAACCTTGTCTCAGTTGATGATGAAGAAATCCCTGATGCCTCCTTTCTGGGTTATGATGAGGTTAAGCACTTTCTGCAGATCTCAGAGACAGCATGGGCAGGGCTCAGCAGACTGGTACCTCCACCGTCTTCTGCTTCCATTTCTTGTCATTCCGGTGGGGCCACCATTCACTCTACTCTCTTCCAGTTTAGTAATCATGTGATCAAGCCTGGCCAATTAATTTGAACCTGTCAAAATAATTGACTGATGATGGGAGATGTTTTTCTGTATAGGTTTGATGGGAGATGTCATTATGTAAATAAGTTTCCCTTGTTGGTTAATGAACAAAGCACTGTTGGCAAATAAGAAAGCAAGATAGGTGGGACTAGGAGACAAGGAGGATTCTGGGAGATGTAGTAGGAGATTCAAGATGTAGAGACTTGAGAGAGGAAGAGGTCCGGACTCTCTCTCCAGTAAGATAAGACCACATGGAAATACTTAGATTAATAGAAACAGGTTAATATTTAAGACAGAGCTAGCCAATAAGGAATGCTAGTAACAGGCCAACAGCTTTATATCTAATACAGTGTCTCTGTGTGTTATTTGGAGCTGATGTGGCTGTGGGTCCAGGCTGGCAGGAAAACTGCTTGTAACATAGGTTTCCCTTATTGGCTGATGAATAAAACATTGTTTGGCCAATAGAGGCAGGAAGATAGGTAGGACTAGGAGAAGAGGAGAGTTCTGGGAAAGGTAGGCAAGCTGAGGAAGGAGTAACAGGTTCAGACCCTTCTCCCATAAGATAAGACCATGTGGAAATACTTAGATTAATGGAAATGGGTTAATAATTATAAAAGAGCTAGCCAGTAAGAAGCCCTAGCTATTGGCCAACAATTTTATAAATTAATATACATCTCTGTGTGCTTATTTGGGGCTAAAATGACTGCAGGACCTGGCAGGAAAGAAACTCCAGCATCAGACCAAGATAAGTATGTGACTTGAATCAGGAAGATAGAGTCACGTGCTTATCTCGGTCAATTGTTTTGACATAGGTCCAACAATAATTGGCCAGGCTTGGGTCACATGACCCAAGAGGGTGATTCATTTTCTTAATTAGTAATTGATGTAGGAGGCCCCAGATCTTTGTGAGTTGTTCCACCTCTGGGCAGATGTGCCTGGGTTGTATAGGAAAGCAGGCTAAGCATGTCAGGGAGAGCAAGGCAACAAGCAATGTTTCTTCACAGCTTCTGCCCTGATTCCTCCAGGTTCCTGTCCTGGCTTCCATCAATGACTTGTGCATAAGTTGTAAGATGAAGCAAACCCTTTCCTCCCCCAGTTGCTTTTAGTCATGGTATTTCATCACAGCAATAGAGACCCTAACTACCCTTGTCTTTGTCGGCTGACTTAGCATGAGCTGGTATTTCTTCTCTGAGAGCCAAGGCCCTCCATCTGGCAAGACTCACATATCCATTCCATTTCTTTCATTAGGGAGATGGGAGTATTCCCACAAATATTTTTGACTGGCCAGTTGATTTTATTGTTTCTTGTGAAAAGCCCATGAGTGCTTCAACAGAAAGCATGCAACACTTTATGTCTTTAGACTTTGACAAACCTCCCTTGTGGTTTCAATGAGAAATGTCGCCTGTAAACTCTGTGTTTCAAAGCCTACCCTCAAGAGTGGGGGTGAACCTTGAGGTCTTGCTAAAGAAAGTGGGTCCTTGAGGCCTCTCAGACCTACCTGACTTGCTGTATGGTCTCTGCTTCCTGAATTTGTGCATGTCACAAGTTTCTCCACATTCTTTCCCACTGTGCTTTTCTCACCACAGTGGGGGTGTATCCCCTCAAATTATAAGCCGAAAGAAACCCTTCTTTCTTCATGTTTTTTCTCATCATGCATCTGGATTCTGTAATGAGAAAAGGAATTAGTACCACTCCATCCATATCCTTCCCTTGCTGTCTCTTCCAGTCCTTCACACGAAAAAAAAAAAAAAAAAAAAAAAAAAAGCAGATGCAATTCAGAGACCCTGGATCCAAGATCCCAAATAAGAAACTGTAGAATGCTACACATTGCACAGATTTGCCTGAGAGATTTCACGGAAACTTCTTTCACTACAGGATGCTTTCCTGGCCTTTGGGGCTTTCAGAAGTGGAAGCATGTGGAGCTAGTTGGAAATCTACTCTCTGGGAGTCTCAGAACATTCAGTGATCTTTATTATAGTGTTAAGTGATCTACTTGCCACAAACACTTCTTGAGCATTGCCTTTCTCCATGATCAGATGAACACTCCATGAAGGCAAGGACCATGTCTTCATTGCCACTTGTTCCAGGCTTCTAGAAAGTGCCAGGGACTGGGTGCTGGGTACTCCACACTTGCTGAGTGTCAGGAATCTGGATCACAGTACTGCATCTGTTCTTGGTTTTCTGTGTATCTTTGGAAAACATACAATTTTCTCTGCAGACCTCAGTTTCCCCACTTGAGTCCATGGCTCTGCTCACAGGCAGTCATAGTGATGGAGGTCAGCAAGCTTAAAGGGGTCCATGGCATCTAATTCTGGGTCTCAGATCTGCTCTTCTCCCCAGGCCTAGCGATGAGGCAGGGTGGAGAGGCCAGGGACCTCTTACTGCCTGCACTGTGTCCATGTGAAGTGTCTATCCGTCCCTCATTTCTCACTTCCCTTGGGGAATGGGGTGTGGGTGGGTTAGAATTCTGTGAGTGGTCTTCAGTAGCGTGTGGTCATCAGAGGCCCTGGACCCCTTTCTGGTTTGCCTCTGATCATACCTGCTGTCCTTTGGTCACCAGCACAGCTTGCTCTCTGGAAGGGAGCACATCAACCATCATACCACTTTAGGGATTTTAATCTCTGACATACTTGCCAAGCCATTTAGGAGTATGATTTCTTACTAGGAAACAAAAGGCTGGGCTGTTCCAGGCTCATCAGTGATTCCTGATCTACCTGCTCCACGACCAAATGTAAGATAAGTGCCCTCTCTGCTGTTTTATTATGTCTGCAAGGTGGACAGAAAGTTAGGAGCTATTCTGTTGGGTTATTGTTTTACTCTGTTTTTTTGTTTGTTTGTTTTTGGTTTTGCTATTATACAACTTCAAAGACTAATTTATAAAAAGCAGAAGTTTCTTTGGCTTATGGTCTGTGAACTGGCAAGTTCAAGGACAGGGCACTAATGTCTGTGTGGCATCTGGTGAGGGCATTGCCTTGCATCGGTGCATGGCAGCATCACTTGGCAGACACAGGTGGATCTTCTTATAAAGCTTCCTATGCCATCCCAGGAAGCCATCTCATGAGCTCAGCTAACCTTTATCACTCCCCAAAGATCCTGGCTCCTAATGACATCCACATATGAATCTGGAATTAAATTGTTGCTGCTGTTGTGTTGATGGTGATGATGGTGGTGATGGTGATGTTTCAAGACAGAATCTCACTCCATGGACCAGGCTGGTCTGGAACTCACGATGTAGCAACAGGTAGTCATCTTGTGCCTCAGCCTCCAAAAATTATAAATGTGTATACCACCATTCACAGAAAAGCTTAACTTCAAATAGAGGTTGATTTTTTTCATGGCAATGGTTATATGATTACATGCATGTGTTAAAATTATTAAAATTGTGATTTCCCTAAGGTAATTATTTTTGCATATGGAGTCTGGATAAATGTTGCTGGCTTCTGCTTTCACCTACTTTCCTGGGGTTGTGAAAACAAAGTGTCTATGCACAGGACCTCAAAGGACAGAAACCCCTCAACATGAGTGAGACACACCCCAAGCCATTCCTGTCTCTACACCAAGGCCCAAGTCAATGATGGCTTGGAATTAAAACTTGAGTATGGGGAGCTATTTAGCAACTCCAGAGAGCTACTTAAAGAGATTTAAACCCACATTTCCCAGTTATTCTGAGGGGCAGCTATAATTGCTTTTCTTCCCAAATAAATCCTTCAGATTAAATGGATATCGAGTGTGCAAGTTTAAGGATGGCTTATGGCACGCGAGCCTTGTCAAAGTTCAGGGTGAGTCAAGTCTAGATTAACAGGAGGAAGTTGGCAAGCATTGTCGGAGTCTTAATGCTATCATTTGGAGCTGTTGGGTGTTTACATTTTGGGGAGAGAAAAATTCAGGCCAGATAAGGCAGCACTCAAGAGCTGGGAATCTTGGCTTGGCAACGAAGTCTTACAGTCATGGGGGAGTCCCTTCCCTGTTTGCCTTTCACTTTTGCCACCTGCTCTCCTAATGTATGAGCAGAGCCTGGCCATCTCAAGGCTCTCTCCTTTTTGGCTCATGGCTTGCCTTGTTCTTCAGCTCCCGGAGATGCATATGCCAACACTTTCAAGCCTGCGTCTTGAGTGTGCAGCATGATTTCCCCAAAGCAATCTTAAGTATGCCTTAAACTTGACAGCAGCTTTTACCCATCTGCCTTCCCAAAAGGCATGTCTCTGAGCAAACTGTGTACAAAAGTCAGCAGGATCCGCCGAGCATCCGAGAAATGTGCCCAGAGGTGCTGTTAGGATGTGGGAATTATGAGGTGAGTGGTAAGAAGCCAAAAATCAGGAAGCCACTTGAGCAGAGAGTATAAACATAAATATCTCCAAGCAGGCCCCAGCACCGGGTTTTTATGTTGATGTGCTAATATGTTATCCACTAAGGGTTTATTCATGCCGTTTTGGTATGCCCTGCAATTCATTTATCTGCATAAGGAAGAAGCGCTAACAGGACAGTGCCTCATGAGCAGCGTCCCTGTGTGATCTCCACCACTGTTTATAATCCCACATACCCAGATCTATAATTCATGAGCTGATGGCCTGGTGGCAGTTTCCATAAAGGCCATGCCGGGTACCCAGTCGTTAACGGGCGCACTGTCATGCATGGAATCGAAATAAGCCCTTTCTCCTTCTATCCATCACAGCACCACCGACGTGTGGGCAATGATATTATCCAAATATTATTAAAACTTTGAACTCTGTCCTCATAAATTATGGCCGAATGGCTGCGTGGCCATTAGGAGAGGGCGATGTATGGGCTTCGTCGCTGCCGAGTAATTATGTGCTTAAAAGGAAGCGTGGCTGAGCATTCTCCCGGCAAAAAAAGAGGCGCTCTGATCATTTGTTATTGCCGTGGCGTTCGAAGCTGGACGCTCAGGCAGGTCAAGTCAACCTTAGAGCAGGACAATTATCTGTCTAGAGAGACCAAACATCTGTTATTAAGTATGTACAGGCATCAAGGCAACATGCTACAAATCTTGTCCACTTCAAACACTTGGCATATTCCACATAACACCCCCCTTCAAGTTTGGTTCCTGCAGCAGGCAGCTTTGAAATACACCCTCTCTTCCCTCCCCCGGCCCCTGGCTTTAATATACCCCACAGCTGCGAAAATGCTGCTGTAACTGTGGAAGAGCCTGGCTATCTTTTTCCGGCCCTTTAAGTAATAATAATAATCTTTGTTAGGTTTTAACCCCCCCTTCATAACTTTCTTTGGCATTTATTACTTATTCAAGGAGTATTGCTAGGGCAGAGATAAGAAACTGTTTGAAAGAACAAGGTCAGCCCTTGTTTATGTTAGCAGCCAAATGCCTCTTTTAGTTCGTGCATCTGTACCGTCTTAGAGGACACTACAGCACTCAGGACAGAGAAGGTTCTGTTGGGATTATGCAATGGGAAGGGAGTTTAGTAGGAACGTGCTGCACTTTGAACCTTCTGTATGTCTTGGGATGTTGGGAAAACGGCATGCTAGATCAGGTAGAAGGAGATAGAGAGCATGTCAGGAACAAAGGCTGTACACAGAGTAGTAAGTGGGCAGACGGGGAGGGGAGATGGTGGAAGGAATGGTGGGGAAATCCCAGCAGGTAGCATTTCATCCATCCCTGACAAGAATCAACACAGTGTAATTTCCTTCTTATGAGAAGCAAAGTCTAGGTGGAATGAGGAAAGTGGGCCACGCCTGTGGAAGAGGATGTGCCAGATCCCCCTTACTGAACAATGCATGGTAATAACAGATGGGATGTCTTTCTTCCCTACGAGAATGGGATCTCCAGCTCTTGGAAGGCCCTGCAATCTGAGCATCTCCAAGATATATGAGGTCTGGGTTCTCTTCAAAGTCATCTGGGGTAGAGTGGGATGGGTAGGGCTAGAGATGAAAAGAAAATGGCCCCTAGCTAACCACTGTTGAAGCCAAGGAAGGAGTACGGGGGCTCACCGGACTGTCCTCCACACTTCTGATTGTATCTGAGAAATTTCCATAGTTAAAACTACTCTGAAGAAACAGAACTCCCTTCCATGTGCCTGACCAGCAGAACCAACAGGCAGCCTGTGTCATCCCGGGATCCAGGTTTGGGAAAAAACAAAACCAAAACCAGAACACAGCAGCCAAGATGGACTCCTTGGATGAGTGCGAAACTCTATGCCCTCATCCATCCCAGGAACACTTTCTTTAAAAGACAAAAGCAACAACAACAACAACAAATACTCTTAGAGCACTATTTCCACAGGTCTCCCTAAGTGTTTTCATGAAGGAACCGGAGCTCTGCTAGAAGGCAATAAATTAGTCACCTTGCTTGTCACTTTGACAAAATGTCTGACATCTTGGGGAATGAGAGATTTACCTCAGCTCACAGTTTCAGAAGGCTGAGGCCATGGTCGTTAGCTGTTGTTTCTGGGCCCTCAGGGAAGCAGACAGTCATGGCAGCAGGAGTCTGTTGTAGAGGCTGATCACCTCATGGTAGGCAGGAAGCAGGGGAGAGGGGATACAGGAAGGAACCAAGGGACATAGGACACTCCCCTACTGACCTACTACTTCTTCTATAAAGGACCCACCTCCTACCTTTTATCACAGTATTTTAATTCATCCATAGATGAGTCCACTTGTTAGATGAGGGCTCACATGATCTAATTGTCTTTGGCCACAAAATCCACTAATCCAGACATTTCTAAATGCAATCAAATCGACTAATTCAGATTAACCGTCATGCTACCCCAGCAGTAACTCCCTTGTTCAACACTGCTGTAGATCAACAGGCACTTTCCTGCTATTCTCAGGAGCGCTACAGACCAAGCGCCAGGCTGTCTTTGTTTGCCTCTGCCTGTCTGGGCCCTAGAAACCCCTGACTCAGGCTCTCAGCACAACAGTCAGGAGGATGGCCAGCATGCTAACACAAATGCACAGTGGCACTAGTAGCTGGAGGGATGTTGGAATTTGTCCTTTCTCGGGGCACCCCAAGAGCCTGCACCATGCTTCCCTTGATGGGGGAAGAGAAAGCTCATATCCTTCAGGTGTTGGGCTTTGGGGGACAATTGTAAAGTGACCTCAGTAAGGGACATCTCCACAGGTCAGAGCTCAGTGACTCAGTGGGTCAGCCTGAGCCCTTTGGCGGCTTCTCCATGGAGAACTGCTCTTTGTCATGACCCAGCAAAGTCCACCTGTCGTCTTCTAGTATTCTGCCACGGCCCTTTCTCTCATTTATGGCGTCTGGTTTTGCGTCAAGGTTAAGTGTTTTCAGCTCAATTTTCTTAAGACCATAGAGTTCATGCCCACCCGTTCCAAGTTCTAGCTTGGCCGGGAGGGGAAAGCCAGCCTAGTGAGACCCCTGCTGCATGAAGCTATCTAGTTGGTATTTGCCCACTCATCTCCATAGTACCCCAGAGAAGCAGCCAGTTCACAGAAGCCAGGCTCATTTGGTCTATGCCGGGTCCATGTGTTAGACATTCCCTGTGGCAAGAAGTCCCTGGCTATAGGGCAAAGAGCTCTGGGCTCAGTGAGGTCAGAGGATGGTGCTAAGGAAATACTGGGAGAAAGGAAGAAGTCTTTGGGTGGAGCACTGAGGGCAGATTCATTGGCCCCTGAACGGATCCCAGGCTCCCCTGAACTCCTCTGTCCAGAGTCACTTTTTCCCAAACAGTAGAATCCTTCAGGCAAATGGGTCTAGTGCTAGATGCCCAGTGCTAGGCTTCCTTGCATCATTATGTATCTTCCGTCCATCTATCGACAGGTGTGTAGCTGGCCATCCCTGATAGGAGACCTCTAAAGGGCAACTGGTGGGTTTCTATTTGAGATGCAGTGCGTAGGTTGTTGAAGTCAATTCTAAACATTCAGGCTGTGTGCCTGCTGTTTCTGCTTCTCCATCTGCTTTCTTTAACTGGAGTCATTCATTCAGCCTACAAACTACTGTCTGACACCCACTTTGGGTCAGATGTTGATTAGGTCATGGCCTACAAGAGATAAATTAGACACTGCTGAGTGCAAGGCACCGAGGAGCTAGATGGGGAAGTGATTGTTAGAACCATGATAGCTTTGTGCCAAGGGTGCATGGAACTGCCTCTGCAATTTTTTTTCATTACTTAACACCGTGTAGTGGAACTAGGGAGGACATCACCATCATAGCTTCCCTTCATATACAGTATAATTAATTCCCTTGTTTTATGGCTATAAACTGCAGGATGAAGTAGGAAAGTTGCTGGGAATTTATGCAGGTCCTTCTGCTTGGGCATTGCAAGTGTTTTAAAATCATAATAGCTCCTTATTTTTGTTTGTCAAGCAAACAGTCCTCATGCTGCTTGCTAACACCATGCCATCCATGTTTATAGGCTATGCTAACCAAAGGTTGTCACCTGGCATCTATCTCAAGTATTCTTGGTTTTGGATCTGGGGTTCAGAGAGTGAGGTGCAGACCTGCTGCCATCTTCCCAGGGATGGTGAATGAGGTAGGGTTTACAAATGGGGGTGGGGTTCCATTGACTGTTACTTTATTCCTCTCCTCTCCAAAACTTCAGTTCCCACCAGAAAGAACCTTATATTATAGCCCAAGACTTTGTGTGTCAAATCTATAAGCAGACTAGGGCTGCTTTAGGGTCATTGTTGCCAAGTCTGATGACTTAAGTTCTATTCTCAGAACCTACATGGAGAGAAAGACCCATTGTTCTGCAATCTCCATACATGTGCTTTGACACATGGGCCCCCAACATTCTAGATAAAAACAACTTTAAGAATTAAAAGAGAAAAGAAAAGAAAAAGAAAAGATGCCCAGATGAGGTGGTAAAGTGAGGGGTTTGGATGATGGTGGGTTCAGGGCCCCATTGTAGCTAGTGAGGTGTGGTAGGTCACTCTGTGTTACTCATTTCCAGAGGGATACTGCAGGAACTGTCTCTGGATCAGGGATCCCAGGGACTACAGGCCTTGGTAGGCTCAGGTATCTCTTCACAAATATCCATAGTCATGACACCCCAGAGTTCTGAACAATGTTGGATTAGGACTCCAGGATCTGTTCTAGCATTGTACATGAAGGCAAGGCCCTTGGGTCTCCCCATTCAGAGATAGCCTGTCTGGGTACCATTTGCCTCCCTGGGCAGGGCCCACCAGAGCCTGTGGAAGCAGTGGACTATGCCCCCTCTTTCCAGCTGCAAAGCTGATGCCTGATGAGGCCTTGTCAACAGGTCAACGACAAGGAGAGGAACCCACTTAGAGAAAAAAGTCTGGGTGATGACTTGTCTCTGTCTGCCTCAGTTTCCTTTTCTTGTAAAGATGCTGCCAGAAGTCAAAGGAAGGGAATGGGTGGATCTCTTAGCCAAATTCTCAGCTGAGAGTAAGCATTTGATGAGACGATGACAACCACCATGGGAGGCACCTGTCCTGTTCCTCCCTCTCTGGCCATCTACCTGTTTGGGCAGTTTCTTGTCACCATGCCCCCTCATCAGGCCCATTCTGAGGAACTGGCTCTTGGTTCATGCTCTCTGGAGGGGAAGGGCTCAGGGAGGGGGAAGCCAGGCAGCCTTCCCTAGGACTCTGATAATTGGCAAGCTGCAGGTACCTCCTCAGTCTGTCGTTGCCTCCTTGATAATAGATGATCTAATCTGTCTCTCTATAGCACTTCCTTCTTGGAGCAGCTGACAGAGATGGAGTGGTCCCATCCTTCACCCAGAGGAAGCATGACTTCCCAAGGAATCTTTCTGTCTTGCAGCAGCCCATGGGTGGTTCCCTGGGAGGTTGCCGCCAGCTGCTCTCAGACATTGCTGCCTGTGGCTGGTGGCTGGAAGGTTCCACTGCAGCCTCTCACCAAGTGGTCATAAATTAGATGCTTCCCTAGGACCCCATGTAGTCACCCTGCTACACCCAGTGACAATTCCTACAGGAGATATCCTTGCTCTGCCTCTTAAAATTGCATTATTGGAATATGTCCAGCATTAGAAAAGCCACAGAAAGTATTTTCATAAATATTAGAATACCCAGTATTGGTTTAGGATAGAAAATATATGGAGCACAGGTTTGTCTATAGTCACTGCCCTGAGGAGGCTAAGGCAGGAGGCTTAAGTGTTTGAGGCTAGCTAGCTTGGACTGTTGGCCCTGTCTCAAAACAGAGGGGATGTAGCTCAGTGGTAGAGCCCTTGCCTTTGGGAGTATTGGGGGGGAGAGTGGGGAGCGAGAGAAAAGATAGAATAGCACCTTTTGTCTACCCCCTACCTCCGCCTTCGCTCAGCTGTAGCATCATCTCAGCTTCTCCATTTATGTTTTTAGGTTTGCTTCATCTCTTCAGTGCCGCTTCCAAAGCACTCACAGTGGTCTAGTCCAGTCCAGTTTAATGGCTGGTGGGTCTTCCAGAGCATGGTCACCTTGTCTGTTCTGCCCATTGTCTCCTCAGTGGTTCCAGGCTTCCTTGTGTGTCAGTTACATTAGCATCACTGAGACAGAAATACTTACAGGAAGAAAGACTTATTTTGGCTCATGGTTTCAGAGTGCTCAGCTGTGCTCTCTTGGCTCATTGTGCCTGGGCAGAGCATCACACAGCAGGGATGTGTGTGGGAGTACCTCTATTCACATCATGGCAGGCAGTAAACAGTGTAGCAGGCACCAAGAGCCGGCCTGCTTCTAGTGACACCCTTCTGTCAGCCAGGCCCCACCCCGTAAAGGCTCTTTATACTATACGTCTAAAAGAGTGTCACCTCTGCGTAGGGGGGTGAGGGAAGTTCAGGAGACAGGCAAGTATGCCTCAGCATTTTGGTGCCAGCAAAGGAGGACCCTGGCTGCTGAATGACTTTGTCAGTTGAGCCCTGAACCGGAAGGAAGCAAGAGGAAGTACAAGAGCTCTGAGTACCTACCCACGCTGTCAGGTGTGTTCCATCATCCTGTGAGGTATTATGCTTGACAGCATTTCAAAGTGACTCAGGAGCACCCTCCCTCGACACACACACACACACACACACACACACACACACACACACACACACACACACACACACACACACGCATATCGCTGGGGGTGGTGGAGGTGGCTGGAGCCTGATGTCTGGCAGGCCTGGATGTTACTGATGGGGAAGGGTGTGTTCTCAGCTAGATTGGATGTGGATTTGACACCTTACACCTATCATTTCTGTCTCCTTGACAAAATGGCTTTAGCACTCACTTGTGAGGTACGAATCCCAAAGGCTGGCTGGGAGGTGACTTGGAGAATCAGGAGATGGACTGTGGCAGACACATTGGTCTGGATGGTAGTGTGAATCCCTCCCCTCTCCCTCCTGTTTTTGTCTTCTTCCCACCCTAATCTAAAGCAAGGCACTCTGCCTCCATGCCAGCAGACAGAAACAGTGGGATGGAATCCCATAGAGCCAGCATCCCTGGGAGCCCCTGTGGGAGAGGGAGAATGCTGGGGTGTGGTTCACACCATCTTTACCTGCAAATGGGCTCCACAGGACCCTGGATAACTTGTTATTGACAAATGGCATGGTTTGAGTTCATTTCCTCAGAAAATTTTCTTTTGAGGGGACTTTGGAAATAACAGGCCCTCAAGCAGAACTATGACCCTGTATCCCCAGCATGAAGCTCCAGAGGCAAGGTCTACACGGCCATCCCCCACAGTGTCCCCCACAGGACAGAATGGCCACAGTGTGTGCGTCTGTGCAATTCCATCATGAGCATGCTGGAGAGTAACTTTACTCTGGCTATCACACTGTGCTGAGAGAGGCACAGATATCAGAAATGTGCCTGAACCTTGCACTCCCCAGCTGGGAAGCCAGCCCTTCCCATCTTTCCCTGGTGAACTTCTCAGAACTGCAGTAGATGACAGCACAATTAGCTAAGGCCGGAGTATTTTACGACCTGCGGTCATTGACTACTCCATTAGTTTTTAGCAGTAAAATACAGACAACCACACTCTCACATGTGCTCACATGCATGCACAACCACACCAGTTTGTCCGGTTCATTCCCACTGGAAGTTAGCTATGTCAGATCTGCCCTGTCAAAGTAGTGCTTCACCCAGCAGGCAGACTTGGATCAGAGAGAACCCAGGGAGAAACGCAGCAGTTTCCTTACAAGGCAGAGCCCGGTGCCATTCTTCTGAGGTTTTGCTAATCGCCATCTCCAGCCATCTCTGCAGCAGCAAACTTGCTGCTCTGGGCTGTTCTCAGCCTCTCATCAGGGTTCATCTTCTGCTTGGAGCTGAACATCTGGACTGCGAGGACCATGACATAGTAACCACTGTACTTCCCTATCCTCTTTGTCTTTTCTCTGAGTGAGCATAGTAAATGAAGGTGGATGAGTCTCTCTCTGGATGTTCACCCATCTGACTAGCCCAGGTCCCTTTCCAGTGTTTCTTCTCTTCGTCTTCATCACCAGTAACGTTGTTTGGTTGGTCTAGCTAAAATGTCTTTCCCAGTAGGCATGGCCAATGAGACTCAAGCACGTTAGAACGGCTCCTGGGTAACACTTTGGGGATGACTTAATTTACCCCAAGGAATGCACCATTTATATTTTTGACTTCCTTCTCTAGTCTGAAACAGGTTGTGGCAGCTAGGGCTCCAGCCATCTTTTTGAAACTTTGGGCAACTTTGTAGGTTGAAGCCAGTTACAGGATTAGTGGAAACACAAATAGCTTGGTTTCTGATCATTCTGAAGCACTAGGCTGGCTTTGAACAAGGCACAGAGTCTAACCTTATTCATATAACTTCTTAGTCCTGATTATTTCCTAACTTGACTTTGATTTTCTACTCCTTTCCATACAAGCAGATGTCCCCTGGGCCCTCAGTGCTACTGTTCTGGAGTTCCTTCCATTCATTTTCTGACATGTTCATTAACTACCTCCTTAGTAGAATAAATTACCTGCAGGGCATCGAACCTGGTGCAGGAGTGCCAGAGGACCCCTTCCCTTACTCCAGAAACTCAGCCCATGTTTCAGAGAAAGAAAAAGATTCTACCAGATAGTGGATTGTGGTCAAAGGCCCAAGGCAAGAGAGATCACGGAGGAAGAGATGGTAGCTTGCCATGGAGACTGTGTGAAGTCAGTGGTCTCTTGCATGGGGAAGCCGGTGCAGGATCGTGATTTTAACTGTACCAATGCACTAGTGGCTGCTGTTAGATGAAATCCGATGGAGGTGACTAGGACATAAAGGAAAGCAGACAGGCATCTCCAGAGGCAGATTCGGTCTTCAGTCGGAACAACTGAAGGACCCAGTCTCTCCAAGGGATAGAGAGTGTATGCATCTGGTTCAGGGGGCTTGGGGGCTTATAGGGTGGGAAGGGGACTTCGGGGATGGAAGAGTCCATCTGGAAGTCAGTTCCTCTGCAGTCTTAGTGGCAGATGATGATGGGGGGAAGGGCCCTGGATCCTAGCAGCACACAGGTGTTGGTGTTGTGATTGTTGGTCAAGTGGGCGTTCTCTCCCGAGCATCTACAGGTCCTTAACCCTCCAACTGGGGACTGCTGGTTACTGATGCTCTGCTCAGCAAAGAGATAAGTCAATGTCGGACTCTGCGGTGTTTGTTAGAAGTCAGGCAGTCATGGGAAGTCCCTGAAAACACACCACAGGGAACGAATGCTGGCCTTCAGCCTGCTTCCGTGCGGCTAGCTCACTGATGCCCTTAGCAGATCAGGAGAACCAAATCCCTTCTGCCTCTGCCTCTGCTTCCAGTTTGCCAAATGTTTGGAGAAATTAGCCCCCTCAGTGATCCAAGTCCTTGAAATTCATAGATAGAATTTTGGGCTTTTTTAAATATTTGTTTTATACAAGATATGAACATGATTTACAGCACCCAAGGAAAGTTCTAGAATGCTGAAAAAATTCACTTCCAGAAAGTCAACAGACTGTAGAAAAAAAAAAAAAAAAAGCCAGATTGTAAGGATTCAGGTATAACTCTGCCCTGCCCCTGTCACCTGGCAGAATACACTCAGGCAGTACTCTGGTCAGCCCAGGGTTCCATGAATACTAGTCTGTAGGCAGGTGTAAAGGTCCCCTTTAAAAGTCAGACCCCTGCCCACTTACACTCTCTTTTGTTCTCTCTTTTGCCCTCTCTTTTGCCTACCAGCTCTTCCCTCTCCCTCCCTCCCTCCCTCCCTCCCTCCCTCCCTCCCTCCCTCCCTCCCTCCCTCCCTCCCTCCCTCCCTCCCTCCCTCCCTCCTCCCTCTCTGTCTCTCTCTGTCTCTCTCTCTCTCTTGCTTTCGGTTGGCCACCAGCTACCCCCTTCTTCTTCTCCCCCCCCCCTCTCCCCCTCTCTTCTCTTCTGTTCCTGGTGCCTCTATGTCTCTTCCCTTCCCCCTCACTCCCCTTTCTAAATAAACTCCTCATTTAAGCTCTATCTGCCTGGTGTGTTATTCCCTCCACCTTGGTCATCCTCACCTGCTGTGGGACCTGCTATGCTCTCCCATGTGTTCCCTCACCTTGGGACCCCACCATCTTGGGACCTTCACTTGGGGACCCCCTCACCCCTCTTCTCCAGCTTTTATTCTTATAACTGTAACAAAGTAACAACACAGATTATATGTACTGGTAGGCAGGCTGGATGCCAAGCTTCCGGTTATACTTGTGTTCTCCTGTAACCCTCAGACAACACAGTGACAAGGTGTGGTTACTGCCTTGATAATGAAAACAACATGTAGAGAAGTTAAGCCGTTGGTTCAAGGTCACACAGCTAGAAAGTGCTGAGACAAAAGCTAGAGCTGGAGTGAAGGAGGGCAATATCACTTCAAAGGCCACCCTCCTACAACACTTTCTGTCACTCAGGGACTCTTAAGTGTTGGGAGGTCCTCTTTGGGTACCAAGGAGCCACCAAACAGAGTGCCCCCATACACTGAGTTCCTAAGGGAGCCTCAGGAAACCTCATGTCTGGCTGATGATAACAGCAGGAATGCATTCTCTTTAAATTCCAGAGGTCGGAGCCCACATTGCTTCCACTGGACCCAAATCAAGACATCAGCAAGGGCTCTCCTCAGCTATTCCAGGTTCAAGTGACTGCCAGCATATCTTTGCTTGTGGCCTCATCGTGGCATCTCTCTGGTCTATGTCATAAGAATTCTTTAGACTTCATTTAAGGCTCACCCAATCCAGTCAACGTCCCAATAGCCTTTTCCCAGTAAGGCAGCCCAGTATTAATAAACAGGCCCGGGGGATGGGGGTGGAGGGTGGCACTGGCTCCTTTGGGAAGTGTAACCTAGTCACTGTCTCTGGCCTATGTCCAGCTGCAGAGGAGAGGCCTGTTGGCTGGCGTAAGATCCCTGTAAGCAGCCAGGACCCGCTGCAGGGTTTTGTCCTACTTCTTGAGCATCCTCTGGAAGCACAACCCCCAGCAGGTCTGCAGGTAAAGCTGCCTCTGCATTCTTGGCTAAAGCTTCTCGCATTCCCTTCTCTGTGGGAGTCAGAGCCAATTTGTAATAAGCAAGAGCAGTCTGACCCAGATTAAAAGATACAATTAGTCTGTCTGCATGGTAAACCTAAAAGAGTGCCACTTACAACAAGTTTTTGTTTTTTGACAAAGGGAGATGTCCTGGAAGAACAATAAGCCCCCACCTCCCACCCCCGCCACCAAGAGCCTGGTAATTTACTGCAAACACCCCAGCAGGGAGACTGAGCAGCCGCTGAGGAGCCAGGGTGGGAACAAGTGACCTCGGGAGGGTAGGTGACTGCCATTCCTCCATTGTAGCCCAGAAGGGAAGGGATGGCTGAGCTAGGGTGGAGGAGTTTTCCTTGCTTCTGTGCCTACCACAGATATGCAGACTGTGGACAAGAGTCCCTCTCACTTTAGAGACGGGCTTTGGAACATGAGGAACCCAATGGGTCTTGGGCCACATCCATCCTGTGAACTCAGGATGGATTCTGTAACGATCACCTCAAGGGCACAGCAAGCCTGAGGACTGTATACCCAGGGTCTCTCTAGTTGGTCCTCGTCTTCCCTTTTTGGATGGACCCAGGCTCCTGCTATAGGCATACAGTTCCTGGAATCATCACCCATGGTACCTGTGTATTGAGTCTCTGTTCTGGGCCAGCCATGGAATATTTCCTGATGTGAATGTCCTCATGTCTCACTCAGCTTTACATTGCTGTAACAAAATGCCTGAATCTGAGTAGTTTATAGAGACACTTATTGGGCTTGTGATTCTGGTGGATGGAACATCCACAGCATGGCCTTGGCCGTAGGAGAGCAGTTTCTGGAAGAAAGAGCCTATGTGTGAACAGGGAAAAAGAGCAGGGAAGGCCAGGCTCCAAGTCCTCTTATAGGAGCAAGCCAGTGAAACCCAACCCACTCCCAAGAGGCAACATCATGTGAACTGCCAAGAACCCATCACTTCCTCTTAAGCCTCACCCTTTGACAATCCTACCAACTCAATACCATCACCCCAGGGACCAAACTCCAAACTGTAGCACCCCAGAGCTACAGTTCTGCAACAGATTTTGTTTACTTTTTACCTTTTCTATTTTCCTTTTTTGGTGCTGGGGGTAGAACAATACTGCATGAGAATGACCGATGCAGCGTTCATACCATATATGTTAGAAGTTATCTAGAGTCTGAAGGTACTGGAGAATTCACATAGCATGAAGCTGAGCTGTAGTAACCTGGGTGTTTGGGCATCTACTGACTGGGCATCCCAGCGGTTTCCTGGATTACAGATACCAGCACATACCGTGAGGCTAGGACCCATTTGACTTTGTCCTGAGGCTAACTTAGAGAGGAAATTCCCTGGGCAGATACCTGGTGACCTGGCTGACCTGCAGCTCTTCTTAATGCTTTATATATATATATATATATATATATATATATATATATATATATATATATATATATATATATATATTTGTTGCCTTAGTCTTAGGCTAGAGTCTGCTGCAAGTTTGTGTGTTCTGCCCCCTTCTTCCTATAAAAACCCAGACAAGGCTTGTGCCCTGACCCCCTCTGCTCCTCTATACAGCTTCACCAGCTGACAGCTGCAATTCCCAGCGTGGTGGGGCCAGCCTTTTACGTGGGGACAGGCCCAGAAGGCTTTGGAGCTGCTGGCCCTCCTGAGGTGGACACTGAACCTAGATTTCTCTCTCTCTCTCTTTGCATCTTTAAATTAATTTATTTTTTGTATTCCAATCTCAGTTCCCCTTCCTTCATCTCCTTCTGTTCCCTCCTCTCCCCTTCCCATCTGCTTCACAGACTGGTTAAGTCCTCCCATAGGAAGTCTACTAAATCTGTCCCATCTTCTAGTTGAAGCAGGACCAAGGCACCTCTCCACCCCCACACCCCTGTGTCTAGGCTGGGCATAGTATCTCTCTAAATAGAATGGGCTCCACTAAGTCAGTTTGTGCATTAGAGTTAGATCTTGGACCCACTGCCAGTGACTTCATATATTGTTCCAGTCACACCATTGTCACCTATATTAAGGGAGTCTAGTTAGGACTCATGCAGGTTCCCCATTTGTCAGACCTGAGTCAGTGATGTCTCACCAGCTCAGGTCATCTGATCCTGTGGGTTTCCTCATCATGCTCTTGACTCCTTTGTTCATATTATCGTTCTTAAGGGAAAGTGAGCTTTGAGTTATTCAAGTTGCTGCCACCTCAGTTTATCACCTGGGCGCGGCCAGCCCAGGTGCTAGCACCTTACTTCACAGAGCCTCTCTACAAGACCTCTGTGGAGTCAGCAAGTCCTCCAGGATTGCTTTCTTGTTTACTGTTGATCTTAGCTGTAAAGAACACTCAGGCCATTTAATGCCCATTTCACCCACTGGATAAAAGAAGCCGTATGAATGGTCTGTGCTTGCCTTCTATTAAAGCTCTTTAGAGAAATTTAAATAAGGTCTGCCTAACTGCTATGCACACAGCACTGTGCTACACCCATAGTAGCCAGTGTTTGTTGGTGAGTAGATGAATCAGGAAAATCCACAAAGGAATCAGCCTGCTCCATTTATTTTTACTTGAGTTCTCAAGCAGGAGGAAGTAGATTAAAGGGAAAATAAAGAGACCTACTGTGGTCCTGGTCACTTGAACAAATCTTGTCCACGATCACCCTCATTAGACAAATGAAACTGCATTAAATGGCCATGTCAAATGGCTGACACAGATGAGATCCCTGTTTAAAGATGGCTGCCCACCTAGCCACTGTTGCCTTCCCCACACAGACCTGCGAACTATAAAGCTGCAGCCCTAACCCTCAATGTCCCTTCTGTGAGCCCTGCTGCAGGACTCCCAAGCATCCTAGCTTTTGTGACACATCTGAGCACACGTTCTTGTCCCAAATCGAACCACAGCACCTGACGTGGCATTCTGGGGCCCAACAGGCTGGGCAGTGTCTTCTCCATGGTCCTTGCCTATGACATGGATCAGTGTACTAACTGCATGAGAAGTGGCAACAAGCTCTCTTTGCATGGCTCTTCCATGCCTCCCTGCCCGTGCTGGTTTACATTCCACGATTAAACTAATTTGTTTCCTGTTTGCTTCTGGCTGCTGGCCTCAGGCAACCCAGCTCGGCTGCCCTGTGTTCTGAGGAGGCCGTTCCCCCTGCCTGTCATCCCATCCCTAGCTAACCACATCTGAAGGGGGAAGATTAGCAGGCTCAGTGCAATGTGGCTCTAGAGCTGGCCTTCAGGATGCTGCTACTACTACTGAAAGCTGTGGTGGGGAACTGAAGGCCTGTGGCTGGTTAGGAGGGAAAAAAGGCCACCCAGCTGGGGTCACCCCTCATCTGACAGTAAACAAATGGGAGTAATCCCTAATCCTGTGGATGTTGGAATTGATGTAGCTAACCCCCATCCTGGCATCTCAGCCTGTCTTCCCGGCATTTCTCAGTATATCATGGCATGTTTCCACTTTAAAGTGGCAAACTAGGAATATGCTTTCTCCGAGCTTTTCTATTTGGTGTCTGGAAAGAGGTCTGATTTTCTCACAACTCTTTTCTTGGGTAGAATAATTATGGCTGTTAGATTGTTTATTTTTAATGCCCAGAGGACTCCCCACAGACTATGTTCATGATGAATATAGGAAAGAGAATCTATCGCTGTGTTTATTTTTTCAGTACTGGCCTGCAAACTGCTTGGCTAATAGTCCCCCAACCTGCATCTCTGCATATGCCATCACCCATCTAGCTCCTGCTGAGTAAACGCTGAGTAGAAATGAACATACATTAGAGCAGTGCTTATAGCCTCAAGCCATAAGGTGAGAGTTCAGTGAGGTTAAGCTACACAGTAGACTATAATACAGCAAGGAAGACAATAGACTTCAGTTATATCAAGGTTGAGGTTGAGGGTTGACCAAGCAGAAGTCAGACTCAGAGTTCATCCTATAGAATTTGATGCACACAACATTCAAATACAGAAACAGCTAATATTATAATATATAATAATTTTTTTGGATTTTTCAAGACAGGGTCTGGTATTATTTTGGCCTTGTGATGATGGTGTAGAACAGTGGCTAGATATAGGCCGTAGGTGCTTCTTGGGTGCTGGCTTCATTGGGGGTTCATAGTAAGAAGAAGCATTGTACTTTTCCTGGCCACTGTCCTCCTGTGATCTCTATCGCCCACCAGAGATGGAGCTGGAGGGTGTGCGTATGCTTCGCTGTTTCCATCCAGAGTGCCTGCTTTGGTTTTTAATGCCTCACTTGTTAGCTAGCTCAGTCAGTGCTGCCAAACAGGGTGGTCTTCAGTGTGTAGCCAGAAAGTGGGTAGTGAGGGTCTTGCAACAGATCTTGACCAGATTTTAAAAAAAAAAACAAAACTCATAATGCTATATGAAACCATATAGGGACAATATACAAATGGAACAGCAATAAAGACAGGGGCTGTGTGATGACAGACAACTTTTACTCATGTAAATATATGTAGGCACTGGATGGAGTATTTATACACGTATGAAAACACGTATATGGATGTTATAGATGATATATATGTGATATACACACATGGATTTTATGGAGAGAGTTATACACACATAAGTTTTAAAACTGGGTCAACCAGGGTTAGAGGGAGGAACATTTTTCCGTGAGTTTTCTCTTCCAGGTCCTGGACACAGATGGGCCCCATGACTCTGGGTTTCTTGGTCTCTGTGTCCAGAACCTGGCTCTGCTGCGTGCGGTCTTCGACCTTTCTGTATTAACGGCAGCACTGTAGCTCACCAAGGTGGACCTGCATCCCCAATAAGCCACACCTGGCTGGGCCATGGAAAGTTTGCCATTGCCTTCTGGTTTGAATCAACAGACTTAAATATTAACGGGACTTGAGAAGGGGGAACATAGGGCAGTGAGGGGGCTTCATTGCTGAAAACTTGGAAGCGGTTTCCAGGGTTCTGTGCTTTCTTGGCTCAGTTCAGAATTTCCTCAACTTTTCAAAATTGTCAGGCAGTAAAACATGTGAGTGCTCATTGACCACCAATAGCTTGGCTCCTTAAGTGTCAAACAAATACCCTGACGTAAGTGGCTGTAACCCAGGACCATGACATCATGTAGGTAAGTGGGATTGTCTTTCCTTGGGCTGGAAGCAGAGCAAACTAGCTAGAAGAGCAGTCTGGTAGAGCAGGAAGTTGACAGCTTCTCAAAAACATTCATCAGCAAGTGGGCTGTCTAGGCCTTGATGGCTGGTGTCCCTCACAGCCCCTCACTGAGGCAACCAAAAGTCTTTTGAGAGAAGGTGTTGCAGATTTGGGATTTGAGGTAGTTTACCAAGTGCTTTTTCCATCGCTGTGATAGAAAGGAGTCAAAGAGGAATTGTCTTTAGCTTGTGGTTTCAGAGAGCTTGGTCTGTGGTTGTTTGGCTCCCTGTGCCTGAGCAGAACACACTACCATGGCGGGAGCAAGAGCAAAGTGTGCCACTTCATGGTAGACAGGAATGACCAAGGAAGCAGGCAGAGCCCAGGGACACCCTCCCAGCGGCCCACTCCCTCTAATGCCCTCAAGCACTGCCCCTCCCAGGAGTCAAGGGTTGATAAAGTCTCAGCCCTCATAAACTAATGGTCTCTGGAAGCATCACTACAGACACATGCAGGGGCAGCTTCATAAGCCCCTGGCATTTCTCAGTCAGTCCAGTTATTTAAAAAGTATTCCCACTTTAATTACAGTGTGTGTGTGTGTGTGTGTGTGTGTGTGTGTGTGTGTGTGTGTGTGTGGTGTGTGTAGCTATCTACCTTGGGTTAAATGATGATGATAATAGTGAACCTTTTACTTATTTTCTCTGTGGAGAGGGAGGAATTGTATGTTATGGCATGTGTGTGGAGGTCAGAGGACAGCTTAACATGGTCCGGTCTCTCCTTTTATCATGTAATCATGAGGATCCCAGTCTTGGAGACAGACACCTATACCTGCCTAGCCATCACATTGATGCCTTGTTTGAGTTTTTGAATCAGGATCTCTCACTGGAGCTTGGGGCTGAGCTGACTGTCAGGGTGCTGCCTGTCCCCCACCCTAGTATGAGGGTTGCAAGCATATGCCACTGCCCTGAGATTTTCATGTTCATGCTAGGTGCAGAACTTAGGCCTTCATGCTTGCATAGCAAGCTCTTTACCATCGAACCATTTCTCTATCCCCTTAATTAAAGGTTTCAATTAAAATACATTGATGCATGTGCTGGTTAGTTTTGTCAACTTGAAGTAAACTACAGTCACCTGGGGAAAGGGGACATCAATTGAGGAATTGAGGAACTGCCTCCATGTGGTTGACCTGTGGTCCCCCCTGCTGCAGGCAGTACCATTCCTGGGCATGTGAACCTAGACTGTTTAATAAAGGTTTCTGAGCAGCCAGGGGAACTGAGCCAGGAATTAGCATTCCTCTGTAGTTTCTGCCTCAGTTCCTGCCTCCAGAGTTCCTGGCTTGGCTTCTCTCAGTGCTGGGTTACCCCCAATAAGGCAGACAGACCCTTCCTTCTCCAAGTGGCTCTTGGTGAATGTCTGTCATAGCAACACAGGAAAGTAACTACAATAATATACATTAAATTGAAATATAAATAAATATATATATACACATACATACATACATACATACATATGTCACATATACCTGTAGTCATTATTCTTCCTTCCCCTCCAGTTTTAGTACGTGAATTTTAGTTTGCGATTATAAAATGCTACAGACTGGGAAAACAATCTGTTGTAGTGGTATATGCCTGTAATACCAGCACTGGGAGATGACAATAGGAGGATCGGGAATTGAGGGTCATCCCCAGCTGCAAGTTAAAGGCCAGCCTGAGCTACATGGGTCCTTAATTTTAAGTGGGGGTGAGGGGTATATGGTGTCACACTCTTGTAATCCCAGCACTTGAGAAGTGGAGGCAGGAGGATCATCCCTGGGCAGTGACAATGTGGCCAGCCTGACATATGTGAGACCTCATGTAGCAAAATAAATGAAAGGCCCACATGTATTCAGACTTGATGAAACTGACCAAAAGAACATTCCAATGTCACCTCTGATGGGATGAAGGAATTCCAGGTAAGGTGAACTGTAGACATTGGTCTCACAAAGTTACGCAGCTGCAGCCACATGTTAGCAAAGCCATCGATCTGCCACATCAAGAATAAATGTTAGCAACTTCTCTATAGCAGGGCAATGTTCATTTCATTTTTATAATTACAATTACCTAAGAAAATTTCCATATTTTTAGAAATATGGAAATTTAGAAATATGGATGAGGGTGGGAGGTGGGGGACATGGGAGGATGGGAGGGAGAGGGAACTGGGGTTGATATGTAAAATAAGAAAGTTTCTAATTTTAAAAAAATTTATAAAAAAATATAAATGAAGGTAAAGACAGTTTAGATCATTTTAGGAATCTTAATTTTCTCATATGTGCTTATATGCACAGAGGAGGAGAGTCAGTGTTTGGAAATCTGAGGAAGGTATGGTGAATTTCTTCATATTATTTTTGAATGTTATATCTGTATCACTTTGCATATTAAACCTGTAAGTTTAGAATTATTTCAAAATAAAGGTTTTTAAATGAAAGATGAAAATATTATATTAATGTGTGACTTTTTAGTGGGGTCTGACAAAACTGAGTTGGAAATTATTTGTATAAGATAGAATATTAAAAACTAATAACAGATGTTTTACTTCTAAGTACTAATGCTGTCTCTAAAGTCAAAATAAAACATTGTTTTGAAGAGTCCAGTGAAAGCAACGAGGGGAGAATATGAACTTGATATGGGTGTTGGAAAATAGTCTTGTTTTGCTAATATGATTGCATATTTATGAAATCCAAAAGGAGTTGTGAAAACCTGTTAGCATTCAAGATAATTGATAAGTGACTAAATGAAATCTAAATGTATGTATGTATGTATGTATGTATATATATATATATATATATATATATATATATATATATATATCATAGCTCCTAAACCAGACAGTGGTGGTACATTCTCAGCTCTTGGAAGGTAGATGCCGGAGGGTATCTATGAGTTTGAGGTCAGCTTGCACTACATAGCAGGTTTTGGGCCAGCCAGAGCTATATAACAATGGTCTCAGATGCACTAAGGAGATGATGTGTTTCTGAAAAGCTGTGATTCATATCCCAACAGGGGATGGACCCTCTTCTGGGGGAAGCTTGGCACTGAAAAGACCCTCTGTCTGGTGCCCTTAGAGGCTGTCTTTCTTACCTCTATTCACATACAAACCCCACTCCCCATGCATTTTGCTGCCTGCCTGTACTCCTGTTGTTCTCCTGCCCAAGGATCTCACAATAGGTCACAAAGCCAGAAGAAGTTCTGGTCATCAGGCAGCTTTTATCTGCAGTGTGACCTGTGTTGAGGAAGATATTAGAGATTTAGAAAAGGCCTAGGCATGCCTCCCCACTACCTGGCTGCAGATGGATCCATCCGCATGGTGAGAATGGCCAAGGCATACTCAGGGCACCTTCTCTTCTGGCTGATGACTATTTCCCCCCAAATAGAGAAAAGTAAAGAAGTAGAGAGATAGATTTGTTTATGGAAAGTGTGTGTGCATATGCACATGTACATGCAAGTGTGTGTGTGCGTGTGCGTGCGGTGTGTGTGTGTGTGTGTGTGTGTGTGTGTGTGTGTGTGTGTGTGTGCAAGCGCGAGCACTCGCATTACTAATAGTGCTTTCCTCCATGACAAGGCTGTGGTCTCTTTCCAACTGGGATGGGACCATTGCAAAGCTGTTTGGCCAACAGTTATGTTTTCCTCAGTGCCAACACTGTGAGCATTAGCTGCTCCCTAATGCTCTCTCTAGTAACTAGAATGTTAGTTGTCTCCAAACACCAACCAGAATGCTTTAGGAAGATTGCAAGAAGGAGTTCCTATGCAGAGCTCTTTGGCCATCACTACTGCTGCGTTGATAATGGGCTCTAGCTTGCTGCTTGCATTTTCAAAGTGACTTTGTGATCATAACTGTTGTCTAACAAGGAAGGAACTGGGGCAGCAGCTTTCTTTGCATCATGTCTGTGCCAGGGCCTGTGGAAGGTTCTCTTTAGATGATAACATGACCCAGTGGGATAGACTTTGGGAGGATCTCCTTCATATACCCTAGAAATAGGTGCAGAGAGATTACACAAACTGTCTATAGCTATCCACATCCAAGCAAGATCTGAATACAGTGACAAAGCCCTTGGAAATTTCTGTTATAATAGGACTTCAGTGCCAGGAGCAGAAAATAGGAAAAATTGCTGCAGATGCCTTGTGAGAGAAATGGGCACCACCATGCAACATGTAAGCAATTAAGAGTCAGCAATGAAATGTTTAAGGTAATAGATATGTAGAGAGAAGAGATGTCTTTGCCTCATGGTTTTGGAGTTCCCAGGCTACAGTCACAGGGCCTGTGTTTTGGGGCTTATGCAAGGCAAGGCATCATGGCAGGAATTTATGATGAAGCAAAATGGCTCAGCTCATGACTAGGAAGTAAGGGGAAGGAAGAGGCAGAGGCCAGTGTTCTGAGACTTCTTCAAGGGCATGCCTTCAGTAATGAAAGCCTTCCCATGGTGCCCCATCTCTTAAAGGCTTCATTATGTCCCTGTAACACCACCTTGGGGACCATAACTTTACCGTTTGTGCTTTGGGAGATATTAGGGCCTAAACTGCAGCATCTGTCTTCTGCAACCCTGACTGGATAGTTAACTGCCAAGTAGAGTGGCTGATGTTTGACACCTCTACTAAGGTTCCCCGCAGTGACAAAATTCACAGGGCATTGTGGTGGCTAATCTTGTTTCCAGAAGAGGGAAGACTAAGCCTGGATGTGGCCAGTGCTATTTCACAGGCTCGGATCCAGTACTGAACAAAAGGAGAAAGGCAGCCAAACGCCACCCTCATCTTCCTGCTTCCTGATGCAGATGTGATGTGACTAGTTGTCTCACCTCCTGCTGTAGCCCTTGCTATAATGGACTGTACCCACCCACACCACCCTGAAATGTGAACCCGAGACTAAGCCCTTCTTCCCTTAAGTTACTTCTTATTTGGTATTTGGTTGAAGCAATAAGAAACTAATAAAGATATCTATCTATCTAACTATCTATCTATCAATCTATCTATCTATCATCTATCCATTTATCATCTATCTACTATCTATGTCATCTATGTACAAGTCATCATATATCTATCATCTATTTTCTACTACCTATCTATCTGCCTGTCTTTCTATCAGCTATTGTCATCTATCTATCTATCTATCTATCTATCTATCTATCTATCTATCTATCTTCTATCAATATTCTATCTATAATGTATCTTCTATCTATCATCTGTCTGCCTAGCTATCTAGCTATTTGTCTTCTGCTACCTGTTCTATCTATCTATCTATCTATCTATCTATCTATCTATCTATCTATGTATCTATCCATCCATCCATCCATCCATCATCACTTATCCACCTGTTGGTCCATCTATCTGAGGAGTTTTATTATAACAATTACCTCACAGGCATTAAGAAGTCTCACAGTCTGCTCTTCTCAAGTATCTACCAGAAGAGTGGTTGGGGGATAGACCAGTCTTTGCCCCACATCCTAAGGTAGCAGGTGTACAGGAAGGGCTGATGTTCTATGTCCCTCAGTTAGAAAGTCCAAGAGCTGGAGGCAAGGATGATCCAGAGCAGGAGAAGCTGGTTGTACAAGTTTGGACAAGAGAAAATTCATGCTTATTACTCTTTAGTTCCATCTGGGGCCTCAAGTGATTGGATGAAAGTGGAATGGAATCTTCTCACTTCACAGGTCAAAATGCTAATATTTTCTGGAAATGCCTTACACACACACACACACAAATATGGCTGTGTGAGTATGAAAGCAATTTGAGATCTTATCTCAAAGAAAAAAGAGCCTATCTTTTTAGTATCTACTAGCCTATCTTTTTAGTATCTACTATGGTTAGTGTTGTTCATCGACTTGATGATATCTGGAATCACCTAAAGACAGCTTTCAAGAAAACCCACCAGGATTATTCCAAATAGTATAGTCTACATAATACTAATTCTGCAGGCACCAAATATATAAGCTTGAGTGGGGTCATGGAATCTTGCTCCATGGTTTCAGAGAGCAGCTGAGGTCACACTTCAGAAGGAATCCCAATATCTGAGGCTCTGAGAATCCACTATATGAGGCTGTGAAGGTGAAGCCTAAATTGCAATGGATATCCCAGGATGTTAGAGATGCCACACCATGGGTTCTCTATTGAGAAAAGCTGCAAGTTAAAGTGGTGCCAACCTAAGAGAATAATTATGTAAGCCTGTGTCAGGTAGCAGCAATGGAGGGGGTGTGGCTACCTAATCCCTTTGGAACCCAGGTGACTGCAACAGGAGGCCTACATGCCAGACATGGAACTGCAGGATTTGGTTGTTGCCATATTTGGTTTTGGTCTTGGTTTGGCCTGATTTCTCCTTGCTGTGTCCCCTTCTTTCCCTCTGTGCCATTGTATACTGTAAGTATGTAACACATTTTTTATTTTCTAGGAGCTCAGAGTTCCCAGATGACTTTGTGTCTCAGATGAGACTTGAACTTGAAAGTAATACTGTAAAGCCTGGATGGAATGTTTGCGTGCTATAAAATGGTCATGCAATTATGAGGACAAGGGTGGAAGGTCATGGCTTAAAAGAAGTCCTTTTGGGTATGGAGTTGACAAGGAATGGTTGTCAACTTGATAGACTCTGAAATTCCCTGAGAGACAAGTCCCCAGCAATGTCTCTCATGGGTAATAGAGGTGGGTGGTGCCATTCCACATTCATTAAAGAGAGAAAGCTAGCTTAGAAGGAGCATTTACCATTCTCTGCTTCTCTTCTGTAAATATGATGTGACCAGGTACCTCAAGCTCCTGACAGCAGGGCTCCCTAATCTTATTATAGACTGTGTCCTCTGTGAACTGTGAGCCAAAAGAAACCCTTTTTCCCTTAAGTCACTGCAATAAGAAAAGCAATAGTGTGCCTGTTACTTTTCCATCCCTGTGACAGAATTTCCTAAAATTTCTGGAACTTCTCCAAATAGTGCCACCAATTAGGAATCAAGCACATGATATGTGAGCCTATGGGGGCACATTTCAGAGTCAAACCAAGAGACTGTTCAAGACGTCTTGATGAAGAAATGAAGAAAGGAGGAAAGGAGCAGGAAACATATAGACATCTCTGCAGTCCGGCATGTTGTGTGACATCACACAGACAAAGTGACGGCTGAGAAGATCACAGCACAAGGCATTTCAGGAGTTTTGAACATCCATTTCATGAGTGCTAGTGATATTGCTGCTCAGCACATTCCCTCGATTTAAAAAAAAAAAAGTCTCAATTTTTCAAGAAGTACAAGTTATAACCCCCATTAGCAGAAGCAGATTCACAGGGGAATGTGAGTGTTGCCACAAAGACCCCACCAGCATGTGTTTGAAGGGGGCTTTGGGTGATGCTGACAGCACACACTAAAAAGAACATTCTGAACATTCTGGAAAGCAGTTCCTTTGAGACTGTTGGAGATTGAGAGGGAGAGAGAGAGAGGGAGAGGGAGAGGGAGGAAGAGAGAGGGAGGGAGGGAGAGAGAGCAACAGAGAGAGAGAGAGAGAGAGAGAGAGAGAGAGAGAGAGAGAGAGAGAGCAAGAAAGCAGCACAAACCTTCTGTTGCTTGGTAAAACTAACAAAACAGTGGGTCTTGTGGATGGAGCCACAGAACTTTGTCCAGACAAAACAGACAAGCCCACAGCTCTGGCTTGAGAGCTAGTGAAAGTGTGGAAACTGAGGAACATCAAAGTCAAGGCAGCTGACCCTTTGGCTGGAGAGATGCTGTCCTCTGCAGTAACTGCACATCTGGCAGGGAGGCTTGGTTTTGCCTGGGGAAGAGAAAGTATATCAATACATGTGCTGTCATTATGGCCATAGCACCCTACATTTTTCCTGTCCTTCCTATTCAAAGTCTTTACCAGGTGGGGGAGGGACTCCACCTCTGATTACAGAAGACAGTCTAGGACTCAGGCCTGACCACTGAAAATATTGCATTTTCGTGTTGTGGAAGCCAGTGTAAGGCAAGGTACACTGCATAGGGACTAGTAAGATTCTTTCTTTTGGAATGTCATGGAAACTAATGGGGGAAAGGTCACTGGCTGTTCAGACAGTTAACCTCATACTTGGCTCTTTGAAGGTATTGGTAGCCATCTTTGTCACCTTGTGGTGACATGTTGGCTGAATAACAGTGCTTGCATCCTAGGCAATCTGGAGCCTCTATCAAAAGGGTGGAGCCATTCTCCATGCCAGACCTCGATCCTCCCCGAGACTTGTCTCCTGAAGAGTTGTTCCTCTGTTGTAGAAGTTTTGAGAGTCCTTTGAAGCCATCCCTTCCCCATGACAAGGGTCTGGCCACTCATTTCTTCTCACCTCTGAGCTCTCACAGACGTCACCAAACCTTCTCCTCAACCTAATTGTGTCTCCCCGTCCCCCAGCTCTGTGAGCCCCTGGAAGGTGGGGACCATGATCTTACCAAGGCGCCAGGCCCAGCCCTCTCCAGTCAGACATTTGGATACCAGTGAGGGACTAGGAGAGGCCCATCAGGCCCAATTTAAGAGTTGAGACTTTCTCCTAAGAGCAACAAGAGCCTTTGAAGTGGTTACAAAGGGAGAGGCCAGGCCTAGCCTGAGGTAAGACTCCTTGGTGAGTCTCCCTAGTCTTCCCAGGAGGAAGTCTCCACAGCTGAGATCTATTCTCACTTTTTTTTTGACAGATTTCTGAGGTTTCTCCTCAGGCCTTGCCCATCTTTCCCTTCTCCTCTCTGGTGGGACTGTGGGTCTGCTAAGTGTGTGCCTTTCAAAATTGAGGCTCCCACTGCAGAGTTTACTGGTGGTCTCTGTGTCCCTACGGCTTCAGACCCCATGCTGGGACCCTGTGGTGGCTCTTTGATGATCCCATTATAACTTCTTGGAAAGTCTCCACGGAGTGTCTCAGCGCTCAGTCCTCTGCTTTGGTCTGGAGCCTGGAGCTGGCCAGAATAGAAGAAGCTGTAGATCCAACTCTGGGTTTAACTGTTCCTTCAGAGCTCCTACTGCAGAGTGAGTGGATGTAGGGAAAGCTACATTCCTCATGAGGCCACACTGGAGGATGAATAAGGATGTAGTAAGGAGATCCTGTGGCCCTGTGACTGCGTGCTCCTCAGAATACCACCAGGGGTCTGCTGTGCTTCAACAGGCAAAAATGACCAATTTTCTAATGCCTGGCTCTTTGGAGAGGTATAGACTAGTTACCTATACAACAGAATGGACCCCTGCTTCTTATTCCGTGACTGACCTACATACAGGTGTAGCAAACAAAAGGAGACTGATGAAGATCCAAATCCATGAACCAGAAAGTTCAAAGTCACACCCACTTTCAGTTAAACACCCAGTTTTCTAAGTTGATAGAACTCGACATGATAACATACTCTATTATCATATACTGTGCTATAGTGTAACATCAGGTCACATGCACATCTGTTATTATATTATTTTTTGTGTATCTGTATGATATGTATGTATATGCACCATGTTTGTGACTGGTACCTGCAGAAGCCAAAAGAGGGCACTGGATCCCTTGGGACTTGAGCTATAGGCCATCGGGAACTGCCATGTGGGTGCTGAGAACTGAACCTGGGTCCTCTGCAAGAGTAGCAGGTGCCTTTAACTGCTGAGCTGCTCCTCTAGCTCCATCGCATGTGTTTTAAAGTGCATATTTAGATCATATATGGCATAAAATGGCATATATGAATACAAATATATGGATAAAATGGCATATTAGATCATAAAAGGCATGATTGGGGATGTTACTAGGCAGTGCCAAGCAATGCTCCCACAGTGCTTGAATGGATTTCAGTTTGGGAAATGGTCATGGGGACAGACACATAGCTGTGGAATATAAGATGGATACATGACATAAATTTTCAAAGTTCCTCTACTCCTGGGCAAGGTATACATAAAAACCCACTGCGAGCAGAATAAAGCAGAGGAAGTGTTTGGTTTGTTTCCTCTTTAATCTGGACAAAGTGTGCTGAGAAAGCCTGAGCAACACACAAGAGGAAAAGCCCAGGAATTAAAAAGGGGGGGGGAGGTGGGCATCCCCAAATCTCTGAGAGTCCCTTACTACCTTAGAGGAGGAAGTTAACATACCAGAAGAAAACATTTGATTTGTTGGCAGTTGACTAGAAAAAACCCAGGACTGTATAAAAATCTAGAGTTCAAAATCTCAACTGCCTGTGGGGGCCAGGTTGCTGACACACAAGAAGAAAGCTGGGCCCTCTGAGGACTGTCGGGGATGGAGACAACAGGCTCACCAAGTCAGCTGTTCCCGGATCATGCTTGGGGACACGGTGCACATGCCAGGGCTCCTCATTGTTTTCACTGCCACAAATTTTAAAATGTGGCTGTGGAGGAAGGGCTAAACTTAGGGCAGTGTCATTTGCCAGAAACAAAATGGCTGAGAAGCATCTTGATTTGATATTGATCTGAGACCACAAGAAACAGAGCCTGAGACGAGGATTTGAAGAGGAGGTATTTATTTAGATTGTCATCTCAGGAATGGTTGGCCAGGAACTGAGGGGACTGGGACAAAATACCTGATCAAAACACCTTAGGGCAGTGGTTCTCAACTTTCCTAATGCTGCCACCCTTTAACGCAGAGTCTCATGTTGTGGTTGAACCCCCAGCCATAGAATCGTTTTCTTGCTACTTAATAACTATACCTTTGCTACTGTTATGAATCGTAATGTAAATATCTGATATGCAGGATGTTTGATCTATGGCCCTTCCCCCAAAATGGGTCATGACCCACAGGTTGAGAATCACTGCCTTAGGTGAAGACTGCTTTTGTTATTTTATTGAAGTAGAGAGAATGTGGCAGAGAGAACAGCTCACATCATGGTAGTTGAGAGAGATGGGGAGAGAGAGAGAGAGAGAGAGAGAGAGAGAGAGAGAGAGAGAGAGAGAGAGAGAGAGAGAGAGAGAGAGAGAGAGGAGAGATAAATTGAGGTGCTCTTCTCTGGAACCGCCTTTGAGACTCAGCCAGAGGTGTGCATTGCTAACTTCCTAGGTACCTTCCAGTTCAGGCAAGTTGACGAGATTGACCATAACAGGACTTGAAACAGGAAAGGGATGGTGGCGGCTAACTTGGTATACAGGAGCAGGGGATATCTGTGGATATTCCCGGGAACTCTGGAAGAGCCATGGGCTCAGAGGTATTCACTGGAGCTAGAGGAAGCTCTCTGGCTGAGAATGGCTCCTCCAGGCTTTAGTCCTCATTTCTCCTCAGCTCCACAAGAGTTGAACATCTGCTTCTGGTTAGAAAAGGCGCAGTCTCAGGTGCTGGCAAGAAACCGCAGTAATGGCTTTGGTTGGGTCACTAGCAATGTCTTGACCGAAGTTCAGTGTCATGACTGATCCCAGAAGCCAGATAGATAGACGATAGACCAACGTCTTAGTTTGGCTTTCTATTGCTGTGAGAAAGACCATGACCAAATTCACCTTGGAGAGAGTAAAGTTTATTTGTCTTAGGTGTCCTAATCATTGTCCATCACTGAGGGAATTCAGGGCAAGAACCCAAGGCAGAAGCCTGGAGGAAGGAATTGAAGCCAAAGACATGGAGGAACATTGCTTGGTGGCTTGTTCCTCATAGCTTACTCAGCCTGCGTTTTTGTTTTGTTTTATTTTGTTTTGTTTTTTTGAGACAAGGCTTCTCTGTGTAACAGTCCTGGAACTCACTTTGTGCACCAGGCTGTGTGCACCACTGAGATCTGCCTGCCTCTGCCTCCTGAGTGCAGGGTTTAAAGTTGTGGCCTACCACCACCCAGCCTGCTTTTTCATACAAACTAGGACTTCCTGCCCACGGGTACAACTGCCCAAAGTGGGCTGGATCCTTCCATATCAGTCATTAAAGGCAGTTCCCCATTGTCTGTAAGGCAACTCTCCATTGAAGAGCTCTCTTGCAGATGACTCTGACCTGTTCCCAGTTGATAAAAAAAGCTAACTAACCAACACCAGTAGTAATACTGGAGTAATGCATGTCTCCTACTTAGTAAGCACTTGGGCAAACTCTTTAAACTAGAACTTTCCACAGTGCAGCACATGTCTAATGAGTCTCAGAGTGCCTTAGAGTTGGGGGTCAGGCAAGCAAGCCTATCTCTCCTGTGACATTTTGGCAGGGAATTTAGCCTCCAAATGGCAGGCTCCAAGGCATTGCTGTTTCTCAGCTGCAATGCATTGGAGTATGGTGTCAAGAGACCTCACTCTGGCACTAGCTGGCTGTACAAGGTTAGGCAAATAAGTCTCTGCCTACATATGACTCTGTTTCCTTACCTCGTCAAGCACCCATGAGAAAGTGTCTGTAATTCTGAGTGTGGGTTTCAGAGTTGGCCATGCCTGGGAGAAGAGAACTGTGCACTTGCTTGGATGGTGCCAGACCTTAAGAACCTTCTGGAAGTAGAGGACGCATGGAGCCCAGCTTGTTGCAAAGGGTCACTTGTTTTCTCGTTCACAGAAGTTCAATGAATAGACAAAGCTGTGGGAAGTCCCACTGCCTGGGAGGAAGGCAGAGGTTCTGAGCCATGGCTCCTCTTCTGGTAGAGTGTTAGCTGGAAGCTACTTCAGCTCACAATGTCATAAAGGAAGTCAGCAGCCTGTACCGCCGCCTGTCACTTCTTGGCCTTTGAACAATGGTTAGTGATGGATAGGGCATGCCTTGTTCCTGTTAGTGGGTACCAGGAGACCCTGCCCGCTCTGCCCTTCTGCATCCCTGCCTTTAATCAAGGCCTCCGAGGTAATTGCTCTGTAGATGAACAGCTTGCAGCCTAGTGTGCAACTAACAATTAGTTTAGAGACTGTGATCTATAAATTTTGAGGTGAGGGAAAGAGGATTTGGGGCACGTGGGCTATCGTTTCTAATGAAGAAGAATCACACACCGGAAGGGATCGCGAGCATTATTGAAGCAGCTTAATATCATCCCACCATGATTTGTAGGCCTTGGTAATGCCGCATGACCGAGGGGAGGGAAAGAAACTGGTGTGGGGGGGAGCAAATTGTTGTTGTTTGTATTTCTTAGGAAAGAAACAAAACCCTCTCTCCCAGCTCACAATTTACGACATGTGGGCCGCCATCTGTACAAACCCCAGCAATCTTCTGTCACTGTCTCCACTGCTCTGTAAACAAGGCCTAACGGAGTGGGACACCATGGAATGTCGTCCTATTTATTGTTTATAAAAATAAACGGGCTGGCCGGAGACGTATGCGAGTCGTTTCATGGAGCAGCTGCACAAGCAAGTGTCCGAGCAAGAGGGGAGCGGGGAAGTTAGGAGGGCGAGGGACCTGACCCAGCCAGTGAGAGGCTCTCATCACAGGACCACTTCGGGAGATGAAAGGGAAAGGAGGAAGCAGGGGGCAGGCCCAGAAAGAGCCAGATTCAATTCAAGCCAGCTTCAGCCTCTCCCTCCTAAGTCAGATTGCTAGGTTCACATTTGGAGAGCTGGCCTGGAGAAAGCACATCCTCGTGGTATAGGGCACACGGGATGCCCAGGGTAGCTTCTGCTCTCAGGGGAACACAGAACCAAGCCTAGTGCAAGTCCACCAGACCACTCGGGAGCTGCTGTGTGACAAGCTGTGGGCCTCTGTCTTTTCCATGCACTAAGAAGGCAAGAAAGATGTATTGGTTGGTGTCCCCTCTGGGCATAGGGGCAGGTGACTGGCTTCATAGCTCTCTGGCCACAAGCCACAAGCAGGCCTGCACCTTCTTGCCTCCCTGTTATTTGAGGGGGTCCAGATTTGTCTATGGGGCTAAGTGACAAGGGTATAGGGTTAGACGTTCACAGAGTGTCATGATTGAAGTGTCCTCAAAGATGGCTCTAATAGGTGGAGGTGGGTCGGAGGGTGATGTCACATAGCTGACAGAAATTGAATATTTCAGAATAGTCACGAGGTTTAAAATGTTCCCAACACAAAAAACTGATTAACTCCTGGTTGCCATAATAATTGCCATAATCTGATCCTCTCATACTGGATACACAGTTTCTATAAAATACAAAGAAATACTATATGTCAACTGCAAATAAAAATTTACTAAAACCCCCAAATTTTCTCATTTTTTTTTAAATACTGTGAAAATGGAGGCCTCAACAGCAAACCAACTAGTCCAACCTATAAATAAACAGGACATAGCTGACGCTAGCCCTTCTTAGGAAGTCCTTGATTCTTGGCCTGTGTTTCTTAGGTCTCTACAGTTCATTGTCCCATCAGAAGCCCGGTTGATCTTCACATGAGGCCAGTGTCCTACTTGAAGGCTCTGTGTGGCCCCCAGCATGCAGAGTCTTATGCTACAGGATATGGTGCCTGCCTGCCAGTGTCTCCAAACTTCTCATCTGAACAGGTGCTGGGCTCCATTTGCTGCAGACAAAACCGCCTTCCTTCTGCTCCTTGGCTGTACTGAGCCTTCACCTCAGGGCCTTTGTATCCGCTCTTCCTCCATCTGGAACCCCACAGGGCACACACACCCTTTAGTTGTTGTTGAAACATCATTGTCTCTAGGAAGACTTCCCTCACCATTCACCTGACACAGTACCCTTCCACCTCAAGTCATTTTCACATTCATTAGGAGCTTTGCTGCGTTTTGCCTCTGGCCATTCATCACAATGAATTGATACAGTTATCTACTTCTGGTCTGCCTTTGCTCTGTTTATTTTAGGTGAGTTAGCTCTCCCTTGTCTTCTGAACTTCCAGTGTCTGGACTTGAGTGTAGTACTTACATAGCTGTTCACAGCTGGTCCTTTATTATTCAGCCAGGCTTACCAGTTATCAGGGTTATGGTAACTGCTGGTCCAAGGAACCTACATCCTCCAGGAGAAAGACAAACAACAAATAAGGCACCAAGTAAACCACAGGAGTGTGGCTAAATATAGTGTGTGTGTGTGTGTGTGTGTGTGTGTGTGCGCGCGCCTGTTGTGTGATATATACATATAGATCAGATTGTAGTATAAAGATATAGGCCTGACTTCTGAGGCTTAGAAGTCTTTTTTTTAAGCCTGGCATTTTGTACTAACTCACACAGAAGACCACCACTGTTCTTTTTCTAGTAGATGTTATTGTCTTGATCCCATCCTTTCTAGAGGGCAGGCATGTATTTATTCTTCAGATGTTTTATGTAATTAAGAGGAAGTCTAAGGACTTCCCTTATAGACAATATAGCCCATTAACAGGTCTGGTTGTGTTCTTGTGTTACACACAAGGGTTTGACAGAACATTGGGTCGAGATCTGTTCATTAAATCATCCATGTATTTACTGTTCTAGAACCATGTATGTGCTAATGGATTGGCTTATAGTACTGCATTAGAAATACAACGGCTTTGGCCTTTCCTTCATGAACCTTATAACCATACTGTACTGGTTACTCTATACATGGCTCTGCATTTTATGGCTATCTTAATTCATTTAGGCTATTGTAACAAAATGCCTTAGAATGGGCAACTTATGAAGAGCAGAAACTATTGCTCACAGTTGCAGAGACTGAGAAGTTCGGTATTGTAGTGTTGATAGCTTTCATTTCTGATGAGGACTTGCTCTCTGCTCCTCAGATGGTACCTTGATACTGTGTCTCATGAGGGTTGAGCTCCTGTGACTTCATTACCTGGTTTCTATCACATTAGGATGCAACATAAGAATTTAGAAGGAGCCTGGTGGTGGTGCATGCCTTCAGTCCCAGCACTCAGGAGGCAGAGGCAGGTGGATCTCTGAGTTTGAGGACAGCCTGGCCTACAGAGAGAGTTCCAGAACAGCTAGGTGTTACTAGCAGGTCCCCCCTCCACCCCCTGCTGGCCGGGTCCCACTGCCACACCATCCCCAAATAACACACTGTATTTGATATTACGCTGTTGGCCTGTTACTAGCATTTCTTATTGGCTAGATCTGTCTTAAATATGAACCCATCTTTATTAATCTGAGTGTTTCCACATGGTCTCATCTTACTAGAGAGAGAGCCTGGTGTTCTACCCAGGTGTTCTACCTGTTGGTCCTACATCTTGAAAGTCCTCCCTACGTCTTCCTCTCTCCACCTAGTCTCCTAGTCCCACCTACCTTGCTTTCCTATTAGCCAACAGTGCTTTATTCATTAACCAATAAGAGAAATATATTTATAGAATGACATCTGCCATCAGCTAGATCTACACAGAGAGACCATGTCTTGAGAAGAAGAAAGAGAAGGAAGAGGAGAAGAATAAGTAATAATAATAATAATAATTTAGGAGGGACACCCATGTTTAGACCACAAAAGGCACAGAAACAGACCAACAGCCAATATGTACACAAATGCATTTATTAAATACAAGAATAACACATTATCATTATATGAACAGGCAGAACTCTTGAGACAAAGGTGTCTGGGTCTAGAAGGCCAAGGAACCCTGAGGACCTTGGGCAGGCCATCCTTCTCTTTAGAGTTTTCTCATCTGAAGACTGACCTTTGCTTTTATAGGCTGAGCTAGTTGTCTCTGACTTTTTTTTTTTTTTTTACAGTGAGCATGTATTACTTTAGGAATAATTAAAAAAAAAAAAAAAAAAAAAAAAAAAAAAGGCAACCAGGATTATAGTGAAGGCTGAAGAGAGATAGAGGGTCCTGAAGGTGGGATTCCATCAGGGTCTCCTAGGATTTGTCTGAAAACCGGCTCATGCTCTATCTACTGCCTGGGGTTTCTCTGTGTCTTCTGATTTACTGTCTTAAAACATCAGCACCCACAGCATGTTCTGTCTTCTAATGAGCTTTTTGCACACAACAAATCCTGGGTCTGTGGGGGGGGGCACCGAGTCAGAGAGACCAGTGCCCTTGCATCAAAAAGTGAGTGACAGCTCAGATAATGAATTAGCTGGTCTTTGTCCTAGGCTGGACAAAGTCCTTTAGTCTTTTCTTCTGCTGTCCCGGAACTGTTTTCATCTTAGTATTAATCTGCTTGTGTTCAAGTACCTTATTTTGACTTTCCTAGCTCTTGTGTTTCAGACAAGTTTTTTGAACATCTTTTTTCGGTTTAAAATTCTTTAAAAATGCCATGTGATTTCACTGATCTTACCAGAAACCAATAAAAACACATTACTTTAAAAATAACTCCTATAAAACCCCTCACTTGTGCAAAGCTTTCATTCTAATAAAAGTGGAGCTAAGCAAAACCTCTTAAAACGGCTCACAGGCATCCGTGGGACTTGGCATGTCCAGGCTGCACCACCTCCAGAGGTGATGAAGATACCAGACCTCTAGCCTGTCTGCAGAGTCTCCATCCAAGAAAAAGGAACTTACCTACTCTCCCAAAGAAAAATCCACTCCGAGTGTGGTAACGCCTCACAGAAGGCCACTGCGCCATGCCTGGCCAGCATAGCCATGGGGAATCTACCATCTTTTCCGTTGTGTGTGAGGTTGTGGTGGGCTTTCTTTCTTTCTTTTTCCTTTTTCCCCCCTCTTAGTTTCCTAAATATAGAATTAATGGTTTATAGGGAAAGTCAATGATTGCTCTTTTGTGGGTCTGGAGAGTGGAAAGAAAATACTGACTTTTCTTAAGGCTTCAAAATCCCCTTTGGGATGGAGCCATCAAAGGTCACTTTTTAATGTTCCAGGCTATGAAGCTGTGATGGCAAGGGTTTGTTAAAGATAGTTCTAGTGGCACAAGGCAGAGGAAGGGTTCCTGAGTGTTGAGTTGGGTAGCTGCTCCAATAGTGTGTCCCTCGAGTTCTGGCGAAGGACTTTGAAGGTATAGACTCATCATGGGATTCCAGAGTTTAAAATAATTACTATAATTATTGTTGTTAAAAAAAGCTTGGGACATTCAGGTGTGCACTCAGTTCGGGAAACAGAGGTGTACAAATAGAAAACAGCAACCACAGAAGGTAATTAAGTTAACCATTTCCTCTCATGACCTGGGTTGGAGAAAGAATGTGCCGATGTTGGCTCTGATTCCCAGATGGAGTCTTTGGATCAGGAGATAAGTGACCACCACTTCCCACCCATTCCCTCCACACACCCAAGACAAATACTGTGATTAGCTCCTTGTAGGAACAACTCCAATCAACACCTTGTCATTGATGTTCCAAGGTTCTTTAAAGACTTATTAGGCTACTAAAGAAGTTTGGGCCGAGCAGGCAGTGGTGGTGATGGCCCATACCTTTAATCCCAGCACTTGGGAGGCAGAGTCAGGCAGATCTGTGTTCAAGGCCAGCCTTGTCTAGAGGAAGTTCCAGGACAGCCAGAACTATTAAGTAGAGAAACCTTGTCTTGGAAAACAAAGCAAAACAAAAAACAAACAAACAAAAGCTTGGTTAGTGATGACTTAATCAAGTGGTCTTCTGATGAACTTGATTCCCCAAGTCATGTTGATCAAGTGCTGAGACCTTTCAAGTCCCCAGGATTGCATTGCCTACAAGCAAGGATTTGGATGCTCTCTGGAATGACTCCCAAAATGCATCATAAGAAAAAATTCCATTCCCACATAACCTAGCCCCTTCCATATTTTAAGTGGGAGAGACTCTCTAGGGGGGCAGTTCTCTGTGTTGCTTAATGAGAAAACACTGCCTTCATTTTCTTTTATTTCCATGGCTGGAGACGTTGGTTCAGGCAGTCTGCACATGCCCCCCAGCCCCTGAATCATCACTGTGAGGGAGGCACATGCTGTACTAAGAACTTCTTGCTCTCCCCCAACCCAATCTGGTCTCCTCAGGGGAACCAAATGTCTGTGTTCAGGTACTTGCAGGCAGCACTTTCTCTGGGCAGCTGCCAAGAGTGACAGCAAATGGCCTTCAGTAACTGTGTGCAGATATCCCACCTGTGTCACTTCTGAACCCTACCACAAGTGTGAGGACCCAGACTGTCTCAGAAGGAGCCTCTCATGCCTTGCTTACCAGCTAAGTGACAGAATGAGGTGTTTGCTTCTAAATCTGAAGGTTATTACTATTAAAAAAAAAGAAAAGAAAAGAAAAAAAGGCCTCATTTTTTCCCCTTCTTTCCACACAAGAGTGTCCCTGGTTGTTTGTTTTTTCGAGACAAGGTTTCTCTGTGTTATTTTGGAGCCTGTCCTGAATTTGCTCTGTAGACCGGGCTGGCCTCGAACTCAAAGAGATCCACTTGCTTCTGCCTATGGAGTGCTGGACTTAAAGGCATGCACCATCACCACCCATCCTCCAAGAATATTTGGATTTTTGTTTTTTTGCTTTGGCTTTTGTTTGTTTTGTGGGTTTGTTTGTTTTGTTTTAAGACAGGATCTCATTTTGTAGCTCGTGTTGGCTTGGACTCACAATCCTCCTGCCTCAGCTTCTGGGTGTTGGATTCACAGGTGTGACTATCACACTGAACTTTCTTCTTGGCTTATTTCAGTTCAGTCAGGCCTTTTACTTTTTCTCGTCGACTCAGGCTGAGATGGCCTAGGTTAACTGGCCTTTGAACTTTTCAAGACCCTACACTCATGACACTGACTTTGGCTGATCAAATATGCAGTCATGCTTCTCAGAGAAGGAGGGACATGTTTGTAGAAACATGTTTTACTTCTGCCTGGACCCTGGTCCAGTCCTGGGTGATCACAACTGAAAGCCCCAGGGTTTGAATGTTCTTGTATCATGGTATATGTGCTGGGGTTCCCCTTGGCTTTGGGGTCAGGCTACAGTCAGTACAGAGTCTTAAAGGAATCTGATGTCCCTGAAGGTGAAAAGGATTGGTATCCAGGTAGTAGTTCACAGGTCTTTTGTTTATTACACAGGTCTTGCTATATAGGTCAGGCTAGCCTTAGCCTATTATCCACCTGCCTCAACCTCCCATGTGCTGGACTTGGGAGGTGCACAAAGCCTGGATTTCTTCTCTTTTCTGCCTTCTGCTGCTCCTTCTTCTCTTCCTCCTCCTTTTTCTCTTCCTTCTCTTCTTCCTCCTCATTCTCTTCCTCCTCTTTCTCTCACCTCTTCCTCCTTCTCTTTCTCCATTTCCTCCTTCTCTTTCTCTTCCTCTTCCTTCTCTTCTTCTCTTTTCCTGTTCCTGTTCCTCCTGCTCATTCTCTTCCTCCTCTTCCCCTTGCTCTTCCTCCTTTTCCTGTTCCTCTTCCTCTTCTTCCCTCTCCTTTTCCATTTCTTCTTTTTCTTCCTCTTCCCCCACCTCCTCTTTTTTTCTCTCCTCTTCATCCTCCTCTGTCTCCCTTTTCTTCTCCTTTTGGAGAGGGAAGAACAGTCATTACCCCAGGCCCAAGTTTCATGCCAGGTGTCAAAACTTCTCTCTGGCAATCACATCTGCCCATATCCCTAGGTCTGGTGTTTCCAGAGATGGTTCTAGAATTCATAATGTCTCCAAGTAGATGTTGACATTCCTGGTGCTTCTTCAAAACCAAGTCAGTGTTCCCCCAAATACTATGTTATCTCTTACCTAAAAAATATGTTCGCTCAAAAGAAAGCTGGAACTTTAGTTTCTAAGCAAGTAAAAGAGCCCATGAATCCTCCCTTGCTTCCCACAGAGGGGACAGAACTCTGCAGTCATTTCATGGCTGGGGAAGAGAATTGGTGTGTCCAGCAGGTCATTACAGAGCAGAATGGCTGCCCCACCTGGCAGCAGGCCATGTGTGCTGTGGCCCTTGTTGGCATCTGTCGTCATTGTCACTCAAAGCTGACCATCTAAGTCCCTCACCATGGATGTTTTGTTGGAGTTTGCCCCTGCACTTTTCCTATGCTTCTCGGGCCTCTTATTAATATAGACCTCAGAGGCCTTTAATAAAATCATTGAATATAATTCATGTTCTCAAACGACCGTATTATTTATTCATTAGTGTTATGCCCAGAGTGCAGGGCTTCCTGTTGCATGGAGAATCAATGAAAGAAAAGCAATATGGCTCTAAATCCCCCGTTTGCAGCCTGGAAGCCTGGAGCAGACCTGTGGTGAAGCTCTGCTTCAGGCCAGGCCTTCCCCCTTGGGGATGGCTCTTCATCACTCTATGTGCCCACAGTGGGCAGCCTGGTCATTTTGTGGGCTCAGCACATAGCTGGCTTTGGGGATGCTTTCTTTTGGTTGGGGTAAAACTTAAAACACATTTCCCCAAGCACTTTTCCTCTTAATTTTTAAACTCGTATATTTTAGGGGAAATTTAGCCCACGTGTTTCTCATTATCCCTGATTCATTTGCACTTAACTCATCAAAATGTTGCTTTACAAAAGTTGCTTGATTTCCAAGGGCTCCTGAAGCTCTTTCTTCCCCCCTCTTCTTCCTCTCTCTCTCTCTCTCTCTCTCTCTCTCTCTCTCTCTCTCTCTCTCTCTCTCTCTCTCTCTCTCTCTCTCTCTGTGTGTGTGTGTGTGTCTCTCCCCCCCCCCCCAGTCTCTTGGGTACACTTTTATTTTGAATCAGGAATTTTTGCTTCTGGCAAGAGAAATACTGGCGTATTGTGGGAAAGGCTGGCAGGTGTGAGTTCTAGCCTGCGTGCAACCCAGTCCTGTCTTTCCTTCCTTAACGACAACTGCATTCAGCAGAGGTGGTCAGCCTCGCATGAGATGAAGATGCCCTGAGCACTCCAGAGGGATGATTTAAGGAATAGGCTCTGAGTCAGCCTTTAGTTAACTTTCTCCTGTATGAGTGGGGCCATGGGGCTTGTGGTACAGAGATACCCAAATAACAAACATCAGCCAAGGGATGAGCACAAGGTACACAAGGACATTACACAGGAACACATGCCGTCACCACCTTTCAGATTTGCACACAAGACCCTCCTTAACCCATATCACATTTTTTCTCAGAGAGAAACTTGGGATTGTAGTCTAGTTACCCAAGTGTCTCTGGATCTATGCAGAGAGAGGACAGGGCAGGTCCAGTTCTGGGAAGGCCTGGTCTGGGTGGGGAGGAGTGGGAGCTTGTTTACACTCACACATGCACTGCACATTAGCAAGCATCACTTGTAGTCTAGCCCCAGCTGACAAGAAGATTCTGTTCCAGGGCATCCAGGGCAGGGAAGCATTTCATTCAGCTTTTAAAGCAGAAAAGCCACTCGAGCCTTTAATCCCAGTATTAGGGAGGCAGAGGCAGATGGATTTCTGTGAGTTTGAAGCCAGCCTGGTCTACAGAGGGAGTTCCAGGTCATTAAGGGAATATATATATATATATATATATATATATATATATATATATATATATATATATATTTCAAATGACCCAATGAAAGAAAGAAACGTAAGAGTTAGTCTTCCAACAAGAGCAAACTATGAGTGCTTGGTTTTGTTTTGAAGTCGAAGTTCAAAGAATCATGATGCATGCTTCACCTTTGTTCCTTTTTAACCTTCTGAGCCACTCGGAGACTTTAGGTTGTGGCTTCCTTTAGCTTCATTTCCTCATGCTTTCTTTTTGCAAATGAAATGCAATGATTGCATCTGCCATGTACAACGTGTCCTGGAATGCATATGCATTGTGAAGTGGCCCCAAACCTCTCCTACACACCAGCCCTGGTCACAGCTAGTGTTTGTGACTCTGTAGCTTGAGCTGGGTCATAGGACTGGGTGAGGAGGCTACCTGTGGCCTTTGGTTGGCATACTGTTTTCAAAGTTCATCCAGTTGTAGTCTCTATCAAGTGTTTATTTCTTTTCATTGCCAAATAATATCGCATTTTGTGGATGGACCCAATTTTATTGATCTGGTCACCAGAAGACAGACATTTGAGATGTCTCTACTTTGGGAATACAAACATAATTCACTGCTGAAATAATCCCATAGCGAGTTAAATGTTTTAGAATCTCACATTTTGTTTTCATAGCCACATATTCTCCCCTCGAGAGAGTGTATAGATGCTATCAACACACATGTTGCCGGTAGTCATTTTAATGCATTATGTGTAGAGTACCTGGTGATGAAGAAAGCCAGCCACTCCCAGAAGTTCAGTTTGCAGCCATTAAGAAACACATCATACATGTACACTTAGGGGGTATCTTTTGACTGGGCATTTAGCTAAGTCTTGGATGCCTGGAAATGACTGAACACCATCCAAGGATCCTTTTCTTCACAATGAGATGCATTGGGACCATGATTAGATTAAAAATCCTAGCTGTGTGACTTTGGGCAAGGGAGTTAACCTCTCTGAGCTTTTAGTTCTATGAAATGAAAAAAATAAAAACAGTTCCTATATCTTAGAACTGAGATTAGAGACCTGAGTTAGACTATACACAGCTTTCCCTAGGGAAAGGTTAGCAGAGCATTGGCTGGTATCTCCAGTCTAAAAGTGGCCCAAGAGAGCCTAGGCTATGCATATCATCCCAGCCACTCAGAGGCTAAGGCAGGATTTCTAGTTCAAGCCTGGGCGAGCTCAAGATAGCATGGGCAAGTTAGTGAGACCCCCCCCACACCTAATAAAAACAGAAAGGAGGTTGGTGGTGCAGCTTAGTGGTAGAGCATTTACCAAGCATCTACAAGGTTCAAGATTTAATCCCCAGTACTGCAGTAATTGATTGATTAATTAATAAAACAGAAAAATAAAAGTGTGTAAATTTGTGCCCAGTAACCCAAATCCATGATCTCTGTGCCCTGTGTGAGTCTTCTAGGATCAATCACTTTGTGGTGATAAGACAGTCATTTTGTTAGCACCCTCCCTCGCTTTGGGATCAAATGAAGTCACAGATGGCAAAAGTGTGGCCCCTGGCTTGTTCTCCGATCCTTCCTTGCCGTGCCTTTGGAACGTCTCTCACCCAACTGTCAGCCTTAGAAGTTTCCATAGATAGCCTCTGAAAATCCTTTTCCTGTGACCCATCCTGTAAGCGACAGACTAGCAAGCATGGTGGCATGGAACAGTCTGAGGAGGAAGGCTCTGCAGGCCTGCGGGTCTGAACACAGAGAGACAGGGTTGGAGTTCTTACACTCTTGATGCTGAAGCTTAGCTTTTTGCTAATGTTTTATTATGCCCTTCTCCATGCAATGGAAAACTTTGCAATAAACACCTGCATGCCAAATCCCTAGGTTCTTCAGTCAACACTTTATAGTACTTGCTTATTGTCCATGGCTCCATCCATTCATCCATGGAGGATTTATGTTCTAAATTCAGGCCAGTGAACTGCCTTTCAGATGTGGGAATTATCCCCCTTCTGTTGCCTGAGCACTCACAGCGTCACACATTCTGGGCTCCGTGGACCTCTGCATATGGAGGGAATTCTGTTAGGTAGCATCAAAAGCATCACTTAGGCTTTCTTGCCGTATAGATTTAAAAGTCACCTAAAAACAGATTTTGCTGAGATGTAGTGGCTTGATGTTTCATTGTGAAATGTAGTTGGCACTATTGGTTCATCTGTTCTCTGACTTTTGTTTTAGCTTAAGACCTCATGGGCCATGGATAAAATCAACACCAGAACTGAGGTTTTGTTTCACCCCGGAGTGATTCTGGATTCTGTCATCAAGTTATCTCCCAGTTTTTCCTCTCCTTTTCATTTCTGTTTTTGACTGCATTACTGCAATTGGTGTAGAGCTTACATTCCTACTGCTTCAGCCTCCCAAGCCCTGGGACCATAGGTGGATGCTCCCACCATGTCTGGTTTCCTTAAAGCTCACTGTACTTAGATTGGATTAACAAGAGAAGTTTTGGCCCTAGTAACCACACATTAAAAAAGTGATGTGTATATACACTACAGTTAGCATATGTTTCAGATACTTCTAACTTCTCCTTTGCAAAAGGAAGTCTGGAGGGCATGCAATCTTCCTTTATATGTTGGGAAACTGAGACATTGGGAGGTTAAAAGACCTGTATGAACATTGGAACTCAGGCCATATTACATAGGATTCATTGAATTATTCCTGATTTACCAAATGTTTGTGATGTATCTGCTATGAGCACTGCCCCAGGAATACACTGCAGGTCAGGTCTCTTCATTGCCTAGTGGCAAACAGTCACTTGCTTTTTCACAATGCCCCTGAAAACAAATCAAGAGATATATAAAGCTAATGACTTAAGATGTCTACTTTCTAGACAGTGGTTGAAAGATGCCCGTTTTAAGCAGGTGACATTTGAATTGGTATTCAAGTGATAAGCAAATCAATCATGTATGAAGAGGGACCCAGGTTTGCCAAGGCCAACAATATGAGTCAGCTTTAGAGACCAGCCCTTTGAGAGGTTTTGTTTTGGTTTGGTTTGGTTTTTGGTTTTTTGAGGCAGGGTTTCTCTATGTAACAACCATAGCTGTCCTGAAACTAGCGCTGTAGACTTGAACTCACAAAGATCTCCCTGCCTCGGCCTCCCGAGTGCTAGGAATGTGCACCACTACCACCCAGACTCTAAGAGGTTTTGAGACTTTTTAAAACAGTAAATGGTGAGAAAGGATTTTGTGAACATTAGTTATCTAACATGACTCCCAGTGATGCCTGTCCCCTGGTGTACACGTCCTTATGTGACTTCTGTTCGTCCATTGAATGTGGGTAGGTCAGTGACTTGATGTTGATCGACAGAGTACAACCAGTGTGGTTGGTGACATTTCAGAGACTAGATCATGCCTGGTTCTGACTGTATCTTGCTGGCTTCTCTCTAGCTCTCTTTGTGGCTTCTCTGAGGGGGGAAGATCACTTGGCCAGGAAGGAACTGTGAGTGGTTATCTGTCACACTCTATAAAGACCTTGTCCTGCCAACAACCAAGCTTGGAAGCATACCCGTGTCCCCCTGTTGAGCCTGCAGCTGAGGCTGGAGGCTCCATCAACAGTGATTACAGCTTTCTGAGAGTCCCTGAGGCAGAGGACCCAGCTGAGTCCTGCCCAGATTCCTGATTCCTGGATGGTTGCTATTAAGTCATATGGGGTATGGGTATGGGCTGGGTAATTCATATGTAGCAAGTGAAAATGAATTAGCTCTGATGAGGTGTTGACAAGATGCATGTGAGATTACTAAACTCTAGAGCAGAAAAGGCCCACCCAGGCCAGAACGGAGAGTTTGATCTGCCTGTAACCAGAAGGCTGAAGTAAGAGGATTTCCTCAATTCCAGGCAGACATAGACTACACAGTGAGTTCCAGGCCAGACAGGGCTACAGTGTGAGGGCCTGTCTCAAATAAAACAAAGTAAACAACAACAACAAACTAAACACACACACACACACACACACCCCAAACTAAACAAACAAAATCTTCCTTCTTCTATCAGTAACTTATTACTGGTGCCTCCAATCCAGGGCATGAGGCACTTACATCCAGATAGGTAGACTCTTCATTGAAGACTCCTCACAACAGAGCCCTGACTGAAAAACTGCCACACTACCCGCATCTTCTTCTGTATCCCTTTGATTAATTAAAATTAAAGAATTGTGAAGTCTTTACTTTTTAAAGAAGTGAAGTCATAACAGTTTCTCCATGCTGGTTTGGTCTTCAACCCCACCCCCCACCCCCACCCCTCCTGTCTCTGCCGCCATTTCTCATTTTGCTACAGTGTTTATAGGTGTGGCGCTCTGGAGGTGGGGAGACTAGGAAGGCTCTGATCTCATAGATACATTACTGTGTAGGTGAAATCACACTTCAGCAGATTTGGGAGAGCTGCTTCTCTACTGCTTCCGGGCTGCTGTGAGATAAGCCACTCTGCTCCATGGTGTATTCAGGGTTGTTCCTTCACCAGCCCAGAGACAGTGGAGCCACGTGGCCATGAACTGAGACATTGCTGCTGTAGGTCGGAAATGAATCCTCTTAAAAGTTGATTTGCTCAAGTGTGGTTTTGTTTGTTTGTTTGTTTTTGTTTTTGTTTTTGTTTTTTGTCGCCACGTGGCCATGAACTGAGACATTGTTGCTGTAGGTCGGAAATGAATCCTCTTAAAAGTTGATTTGCTCAAGTGTGGGTTTTTTTTGTTTGTTTGTTTGTTTGTTTGTTTTTGTTTTTTTGTCACAGTGATGGAAAGCAGGCTGGCACATGTTTATAGAATGTGGAATGTCCCAGGAACCCCGTGGGATAGGTACCCACATCTCCTATACAAATGGTGGAGTATTTGCCTGTAGCTACACAAACCCTCCTGTCTACTTTGTTCATCTTCATTTACTGATTTTTGTGTGTCTGGTATTGGGGATTTAGTGCTCTTTACCACTGGCTGCACCTTCACCCACACACACCTACACCCATGCACTTTCAATCAACTCTAGACAACTTGTAATGGATAGCACAGTATAAACGCTTTGTGAATGGTTGTTTTTCTACAGAATTTAGGCAGTCATGTTGAGAACAGAAGGTCCTGCATGTTCCGAACAGATGTTTTCTTCTTAATATTTTCTATCTGTTTCTCTTGAATCCGCAGATGTAGAACCCACAGTGTGGAAAGCCAACTGTATTAGGTGGAATATACTTTTAAAATTGCCAATGGACATGGTCAAGGGGGGAAGGGTAACCTTGGGAGTGCAGGCCATTGCACAAGAGTGTGTGCACACCTCTGCATGTCCATGAGATTTGTGCATGCGGATATCATTGTGTGTGCCTGGAAAGAGAGACGGAAGCTTCTCACACTGCATCCCAGTGACTGTCAGTCTGCCTTTCTACAGCCCTTTCTGCCAGAACTCTGGATTGAACTCTGGATTCAGAGGTGGCAAGCCCAATGGAACACAGACAAGGTTCACTCCCCGAGCCAGAGCAAAGTGAGAGCAAAGTCAGAAGCCATCCAGACAGCAGCAAGCCCCACACTGTTTGTGGCAGGGCTGCCCAGGGGCTCTTGTAGATCCACGTGTAACATGCATTTCTGGCATGAGTACTGTGTCAATTACTGGACCATTCACATCTCAGCTGACATAGGCAGTGAAGCTTGCTCCTTGTCTGCTACATAATTCAAGGTAGAAAGAAAAGAGGGTGGGTTTCATCAGGGTCTATCCTATCTTTGTCCTTTGTTCTGGAAGGTATTTGCATACCTAAAGGGAAATGGCCTCTTTAATTTCTTTCCCTTCTCCTAATCAGCTGAGGCCTATTAAGAAGCTCTCTGTATCCTGTAATCAGACAATTTATACAGCATGCACCCTTAGGCAACCGCTATTATAAACAAGCTGGAGAAATCCTTTACAATAAATGATCAGCATGGGAAGACACCATTCATAATTAATTTTTTTTTCTGTTTTTGTTGGCAGATGGTCCGAAGCATCCAAGCATGGCCTATTGCCCGTGTCTTTATTCTGAATAGAGCAGGACAGCCTTGGGAAAATGTGGGCTGTTCAGCTAGCTCCCTTGAAAAAAAATAATGTAATCCCTTCCCCTCATCCTATTGGTGTTCAAGGCTTGAAGAAAGCTTTAGGGAAGAGTGATTGGTGGTCACATGGTGGTTCCTCCCAGTCCCTTCCCTGCCTTATTAATTAGGCATTACAACCTTCCTGGTAGATTGATTGCATTAAGAGGCAAGCTCTCCATTCCCACCATTTACCGTGTGACTCTGCAGTACACTGAATCAGGGCTCTGCATGCAACTTGCTTTGGCTAGTGGGCTGTGATGCACAAACAGGCTTGAATGGCACTTGGGAGCTTTGACTTGTGACTTCTTCCTGTCTGTTGCTCCCTTATGATCTCGCTCAGGCTAGCCTGCTGGCTGTGGACCGATATCTGAAGTAGACTGAATTCTTTAATTCATCTCAGTTGAGATCTTCCTAGAAGGTCAACATCAGTCACCCTCAGGCATATGATCCAGGCAAAATGAGCCCTTGTAAGTGGAAGCCTTACAGATTTGGTTGCTAAATATGGGCATACTGGTAAATCCCAAAGGTTAACAGATTTTGATGTGCAGTATAGCAATGGCTACAACCCTCAAGTTAACAGAAAATGTCTTTGGTTGTGGAGAAAAAGGAAGCTGATACCTTCTTATACTGCTGGGACATGTGTTTTGCTCATAAACTTCAACATCTGCTGCTGGGACAGTTGACAAGCTGGTGTGTATGTGTGGCCCCGCCTGTTATCTAATGGTAAGTGGGGTGGGGGTGTACATTTGTTTCACTTTGAAAGGTACTTTTGGAGCCTGGGGAGACATCAGAGGTTAACAGCTCTGGCTCCTCTTGCAGAAGACCTGGTTTCAGTTCCTAGCACCCACGTGGCAGCTCATAACTGTCTGTAACTTCAGTTCCAAGAGCGCTGACACCCTTTTCTGACCTCTGCAGGTAACAGACATACATGCAATGCACAGATGTACATGCAGAAAGCATATACAAAAAACAAAAATGAATGTATCTTTAAAAAAGTCACATTTAGAGTAAAAATTATTGAGAGCATAGCCCATTTCTGCAGACTTCTCTTTGTTCTTTACTATTTAATCCGTGGATCAGAAGCCTTTGACTGACACCCGATTTTCTCTTCTTTATTCTTAAACAGACAAGCTCTGAAATCTCTTGTTGAGGGCCAGTGTACACTCCCAGTAGGCCTTCACTGTTATCTTCATCAGCTTCATGGAATCCTTCGTACGGCATACAAATTAGCTCTTCATGAAACTGGCAGAACGGCTCATGGTAGGGAGCTGTGTTTGTTGGTGTTAAGCAGGACAAGATATCTGGCTAGAGATGCGCTTTATTACCAAGAGCATAACTTTGATGCTAGGTTGGCGTGTCAGAGTTGGCAGGGTTGTCTACATACCAGCGGGAGCTTCTCTTGTAAGAACTCCCTCTCACCTTCAAGTTTAAGGATTTCATGCCAGGCATACAAAGCCAATATGGTAGGGAAATTTGGGTCACAGGAACTGGCAACTACTTTCACTGATCACTGAGCCCATTGTTAGTTATTTCCAAAGACACTGGTTTGGACCTTTCTTTTAAGGAATCATCAGAGATAGTTTAGGCCTTCAATGAGTGCCTTGAGTGCTGGATGGGAATGGGGAAGGCATGGGGTATCAGTTTCACTCAAATTTTGGGCCTAAGTATTAGGGAGGACAATTGTAATTTGGGGGGCTGTGGTAGGAGGATTGTGGCATTTTCAAGGCCACCACGGCAGCCTGAGCAAGTTCAAAATGGACCTGGACTACTGTTATGGGCTGGATGTGAAATGTTCCCCAGAAGGCTCATATATTGATAGCTTGGTCCTCGGTGAATTGTACCAAGATAGGAATTTGGGGAAGCAACTGCTTCATGAGGGCTCTTACCTAATTAGTGCACTGATCTGTTGATACATCCATAATTGAATGGACCATTGGGTGTGGATACTGTGGAAAATGGAGCCTGATTGGAGGAAGTCAGTCATTGAGGAGCTGGCTTTGGAGGGTATGTCTTGCCCCCACCGTCTAGATTCTCTGCCCGACTACAGGCCCATGCACTCTGGAGCCAGCAGACTGAACTCTTGAAACAGAGCCAAAATATACCTTTTCCCTTAAAGTTGATTTGCTCAGAGATTTTGTCATAGTAACAAGAAGTGACAAACATGGCTACATAGAGAGACTCTATCTCTAAAAGGTAGTGGTAGAATGTGTTTGAGAATAGATGCCAGGCTCAAAGAGCAGGTGCCCTCCATGGAAGTCACAAACAGTGGGTTTTACCTCAATGACAAAGCCAAGACTTAGCTGTTGCTCAGAGATGCATTGGAGAAAATGTGGGATCTGACCCTGGAATCTTACTGCTTTTGTGTGTCAGGTTCACGTGCTTTCTCTTATGCATCAGTGTTCTGACTTGACCTGGGGCCTACCTAATCTGGAGTCAGCCAAGCCTTGGAACAGCAAGATCAGGGTCCCACAGTACTTTTCACCCATGATGTTCAAATATCTTGAGGGATCACTGGTGATGGTAGAAGCCCTCTACCCAGATTTCTCCACTAATAATGATTCAGATTAATTCCCTTCCCTTTTCCATTTTCCCTGCATGTTCTCTATCCAGGATGGGATTTGGTGCATTAGCCCTTCAGCATGAGCTCTGATTTGACAATTGCTAGGAGACATGTTGCTTGGCTCCTACCAAGTTGGCAGTCTATTTCTGAGCATATTTGGCAATATGGAAAGAGCCAATTTATTTCTGGAAAGACATCATCATCATTTTTGTTAATGACATTGTATTTGCCATCACTAGCTGGATTGCATAAACACTCTCCTATTGAACTATTCTTGGCCGCAGAGAGTGTGTCATCGTTCCTTGCCACGGAAGACATTGCTAATCTATCTGGGCACTGACTCAGCTCAGATTACGAGTACCTTGCTATGATTCTCTATGCAGTCATTACTGACTGCTCAGACCTGGCATGAATAGGAAATCTACTTCAGTTGCTCTGCTTTTATGGTATAGACTTCACAATAAGCTCTTGAATAGAATATGGTCTCGACTGGTTGATACTGTACTCTCTTTTGATCTTATCTATTTTTTTTTTTTTTTGATTCAGGCGTGTTAAACATTGTTCCTCAAAACAAGCAAAAACCTTCAGTACTCAGTCTACTTGGATTGTTTGACACCAGTGTCAAGGTGGGAACCAATGAGGTGCTCAATAAATATTCATTTGAAGAATTACCTAAGAGATTCTCAATTGATCAATCAAAGAATACAATAACATGAAAATCGAGAAAAGCTTTCCTGGCATGGAACTATCAAAGTACACCTTGTGGCTACAGCCTGCAGCATTGCTTGTTCTGAAGGCACTGGAGTGTACTGGTAATTAGACACGACCTTTAACCTCAAGGAATTAATGCCTGGGCCTCTGCAAGACAGCTAGGTGTAACTACCAGAAATTTGGACATAGACAGGTGCTGTAAAGGGAAGGATTAGGAAGGAAATGTCAGATGAGGTCAACAGCTGAACACTTTGTTGCAGAAGGAAGTCCAATGGGAAGTTAGTCTATAACATTTCCTTCAAAGGTGAGGAAAGAAATCCAATACAAATGGAACAGAAAATGCGTCATTCAGCATCGAAGTGGTACAGCTGAAGAACTTTTAATTTTGTACAAGGTTATGGATGTTTGTGTCTTGAAACTTTTTTTTAAGGTACTGGGAATCAAATCCAGGGCCTGCCGAAGGCTAGACAAGTACTCTACCAGCCTGTCTGAGAACAACTTTGGTAATGGCACTCCTGCATACATGCTCATCTGAGCATGTCATGTACTTTCATTGACTTTCATATTTATTGGTGTGGCTTTTTCACCAACGGAATACCCTAACCCTACTGGACCTGATTCACTTGATAGACTGCAGTTTTAAATTTACTTCACCTTACTGTTCCATCCAGATCATACCGTGTGACCAGCCTTGGCCCCCTGGTTGACTGCTCACATGTGGGTTCCATAAATGCACACTGGTGGCTGTAGAGCTTCCTCCCCTAGACGAGCAGTATGTGGAGCTCAGATTCCTGGACTCTGGAGGACTGTATTTGAGGGATGTGCCTGTAGGCCAACCTGAGGCTAGACCCCATGACCCATGTGCTGCCTCGTTCTTTGCTCTTCATGTCTCCTGCTTTCCTGATAGTTCCTCCTGGGTGTGACTCCTTCTTCAATCACTTGTATGCTGTTTTTATGCCAGGATCTGCCCAGCTTGGTCATGTTTCTGGAGTGGTAAGGTCTGTAGTACCTTCAGATTTATAAGGAGCTGGGAATCTTCTGAAAATACCACATTCTAATTTTCCACTCGAGACTTGAAACAGAAATAGGGTGGGGAAAAGCCAAAGAATCTTCAGTGTAACAAAGTCTTTGGGTGAGTTTTGAATTTTCAGAAATATAAAATATTCATTAATGACTATTCAGAGTTGTGTTTATTGTAGAGTTGACACTTTACAGAGCAATGGCTTGAAGGTTGAGATTAACAAGGTGAGATATTCATAACCCTGGAATTGGCCTTGCCTCAAGGACTGTTGAGGATTGGACTATCTGACTGCAGAATGGGTGGTCAGAGTTTGAGGGCACATGGGATGTATGTGCACTCATTTACAAATGATGCTCTTCCCCTATCCAACTGCTTTATTCTGGAAGCCAAGGCCAAAGGTTTTCCTCCCTCTCTCCCTCCCTTCTTCCCTCCCTCCCTTCCTTCTCCCCTTCCTCCCTCCCTCCCTGCCAGTCTCCCTTCCCTCCTTCCTAGCTCCCTTCCTCCCTCCCTTCCTCCCTCCCTCCCTCCCTTTCTCCCTCCCTCCCTTCCTCCCTTGTAATATTTTAAAGCATGATCCTTTCTTCAGTGCTGAGGTTCTGCCCCAGACCTCCCCTATGCTAGGCAAGCACTCTATCCCTGAGTCACATCCTCCATCCTATTGAAACCCTCTCTTGAAATCCTATATTTGCAGGGAGCCTGGGACTTTATCTGCCTGTTCTTCCCCACTTCTCATCCCCGGAAGCACAGTAGGAAAACAACTGGCCAAGTACAAAATCAGTGAGAAACCAAAGCCCTGGGAGCCAGAAATCTTGCCCTAGACCCCCACAGCCAGCATTGAGCAGATCCTGGGTCGGAGCTGCTTCTGAGAACTCCTATTAGTTATTGAAAAGAGATTAATTACTCCTTATCTCAGGGGCTGCCCAGAGTTCTGCATTAATGGAAGAGAAAGAGATGGATTTTTTTAAAAAGCTAGGTTGCATGTTTCATGCCCTCGGAACTCAAGTTTTGGGAAATGGAAAAGGGTCCCAGGTTGTTTGATTTATTTGCAAAACTATTGAGTTATTTTGAAAGTGTCTATATAGATTTCTCTCAGAGTCAGCAGAAGATTAACTCTGCATCTAGCCCTGAGCTTTGAGTGGAAGCCATTGAACGGGACTGGGACTTGGCAGAGTCCCCCCACCCCACCCCTGGGAGGCCAGAAGTGGCTAGGAAGGACTGGTCAAGGCAGGTGATCTCAGAGTCTGCTGTTCAATGTCAGGGATCCAGCCTTTGCAGAGCCTCTCCCTTCCCAGCACACTTTAACCCGGCCTACAGCTGCAGGCAGGGAGAAGTCACTTTGGGTCAGCCCCAGGGTGTCCCTGCTGATTCACTGTGGCTTTCTCTGATCACTAGCCAAGCCAGAGGACTTCCCTTTTTACCACCAAGCTGCTAGAAGTTGTGATGTGCACGTTTCACAAGCCAGCTTTAATACCCCCCTCCCACCCTCGCCCTGGGATAAACTAAGCAAAAAGGCAGGCAGGTGAGGAAAAGAGAGTGTCTCTCCAGTCCTAGGTTGAAGGTTGCTCTCCAGACCTGGGGGAAGGGTTTAGGCTCTTTCCTCAGCCCCTCAGCGGTGGGTGGGTTTTCCTCACCTGAGTCCCCTCTCTTGCTGCTGAGCAGTCCCAATGCCCAGACTCCACTGTACCACGGTGGCTGCTCGTTGTCTCTGCTTCCTTGGACTGTTGTCCTCAGGGTGCAGTCCCAGCCCCAGCCCCAGCCTGCAGCCATTCAATCCTGCTTTCTGGAAATAAAGCTCTATTTAAACACAGAAGATCTTATTCTTCAAAGGAAGCCTCAGTGAAGCCAAACATTGTTTGTAGAGTTCAAAACTTGGCTTCAAGTAGGACACATGCAGACTCTTAAGAGGTCGAGGAAAGGCCCCATAGAAGCTGCACTTCAGAAGGACTGGGAAACAGGAGATATAGCTCAGTGTATGGGAGTGTGTGTGTGTGAGAGAGAGAGGGGGGGGAGATTATTATGCCCCAAAGGCCCTGGAGACCTGAGTTATATAATCAACAACTCTGAGCCTCACACCCCATGAAGATGCTACTAGGCCTTATTTAAGAATGTTGTGCCAGAGATGAAGAATGGTCCTTCCTGAGTCTCTCTCTCTCTCTCTCTCTCTCTCTCTCTCTCTCTCTCTCTCTCTCTCTCTCTCTCTCTCTCTCTCTGTCTGTCTGTCTGTCTCCCCACTCCTCATCTAGAGTGATGGACAGTTTGGTCTACAGAATTGCAGGGGCATCTCAGAGGTCCTTGACTCTACCAAATTTAAAAGATTTTGCACTTACTTACCTCTTGAATACCAAGTGCCAATCCAGTCACTGGAGAGTCGGGACTAGACATCCATTAGAGAGATGGCTCCCTTGCGGATCTCAGGAGGGTGCATCCACACAGGTGGACCTGCTCTTTGGATATTCAATTAGAAGAAGCCTCCATGCATGAATGTCCATACATGTGAGTGCATGTGTGTGCATGGGTGTGAGCACACATACTTTCCTCAGGTTGGGGTTTATTGCGATTTAATAAGGATCAGGATAAACAATTAGGCCAAATAGATGTTTATTCAGGGAGAAATAACTCACAACATAGGCAGATGATCGTGGCGGGTTCCACAGGATCCTAAGCCTTCCAGCGACCACCACCAAGAGAGCGGCTCCGACCCTTCCTCAGCCTTTTCCCCTAGGTCACGTCCGGCCCTGTCTCCACCCCCAATGGGCGTGGTCTAAGCCACAGGTGTGGACAAGGTGAATATCTCACTACAGGGGTTAGGCCTTTGGTTTGGGGGCAAGAACTGAATCCAGGAACAAGGGGTCTGAAAGTGGCTCTTCTTGATCATTAAGCCTAGGCTTTTTGTGGCTCAACCCTAGAAGCGCTCTGTTAAGCAGGCCTAGGTCTGAACTTTGACTTCATTTACCTTGTGACTCAAGAGAATGAAAGAAGATGCCGCTTACATGCTGAAGACACGGGGGTTGATGCTGTGGGCAGACTCCTCTGGAGGGAGGTCAAGTCTCATAACTGGAGTGAGGAAGGAAGAGTGGGGTCTGTGGAACTCAGAACAGAGGAATGCGTTTCATCTTCGAGAGACAAGACAGCAACAGACCTATGTGGGGAGGCTGAGCCGGAAGCACTCTGTGGTTTTCTGAAGCCTCTGTGTAGAGACAACGCCGCTCTCTCCCCCTGCAGCAGGACCAACCTTAGGGAAGAGCCAACCTGCAGCACGTCTGGCTCTTAGCAGCCAGAGCCTCAGCCCTGCGTGGTGTTCAGGGGCCCTTGTCGATAGCCCCATGTTGGACAGGAACGTAGAGTAGGACGTAGGGGTCTCCAAAGCCAAGCACACCCACTGTAGAGAGACCTCAAGTGCCAGAGGCCTCTTAGCAGCTGTGGCTTCATGTGTTAGGGCCAACACAGAAAGGCTCAAAACCCAGAGACTGCTGAGCTCCCTGGCATAGTCGGACTGTTGCTCAGCCTAGGAGGGTGGTGAGTCCAAGTTCCACCAGCTTGGTGAACCACAGTAAGGTAGATCTCTACAAAATGATTCAACCTGCCATGGCTGAAAGTAGGCACTCCTAAACCATCAAATAGTACCATCCATACCCAAAACATTAAGCGTAGTGGTGTTAACCTGTTCTCTCTGGCTTTGAGCCATGCTAAGCATCAGTTAGGGCTTGACTCAGTTTCACTTGGCTCACACGGTAAACTTGACGTAGAGGTTAGAACCCTGTTCGAGCCTCTGAGGTGACTGGCTCCCAGAAAACGCACAGACCAGGAAGTTTCGAGCCACCTCTCTGTGACAAGTTTATTTCACAGAGCAGTTTTGCTCTGTGCTCTAGGAGTCTCTGACTCCATTTCGTCTCGCAGCTGCACACCTCACCACTGGGAACAAACACGAATTTCCTCCTTGTGCACTGACAATTCCAAAGGCAAGGTTGCATAAAATGGGCACTTCCTGATGTCTCTGTGATAACACTCTCTCTATACCCATCCTCCACAGAGAACAAATAATGGTTTGGAGACCTTTCTAATGCTGCCTTCTCATCCAAGGAAGACTTCAGAGTTAGGTCTCAGGGTAAGGATGCCTGGTGGTAGTGGTGCTTTTTCATGTCCTTTGTGTTCTGTTGGCCATGAGTTTCCCTGACCTCTAAGAGCATCTAGAGTGATTGCGCAGTGATTGATTATCAATTCCTGGTAGCAAATTTCATTGGTGGAGCCTGTCTGTAGGTGGAGTTTTCCTGTCCCAGCAGCTGTCCCAAATATCCACTCAAGAACTTAATATTAATTGTAATGTAAATGCTCTGCTGATAGCTCAGGTGTGTTACTAACTAACTGTTATACTTAAATTAACCCATATTTCTAGTCTATGTTTTGTCACATGGCTTGGTACCTTCTCTCAGCACGGCATGCCCATCTTGCTTCTCCCTGCATCTGCTGACGTCTTCTCTGACTCTGCCCTGTCATCCCAGCATTCTCAGTTTGGGTGTCCTACATATACTTCCTGCCTGGCTGCCGGCCAATCAGCCTTTTCTTAAACCAATGTGAGTGACAAATCTTTACACTATACAAAAGGATTATTCCACAGCAAAAGCCATCATTCAGGACAAAGGCCTTAAAGGGGCCAAATGTAAAGTATGTGTACAGGTGTGCCAGATACTCTGTTTTGCTTTCAGAGTTCATTAAGAGAGGCAGGCGACTGAGAAAAGAATTTTAACATGGTGGCAAGAGCCAATGGAGTTGGTATGCCTAGGGGAGAGTGTCACAGGGAAGGAAGGGCAGCCTTTCTCATGGCATATTAAACTTTCAATAGCTATGCCTCTTAGGAGACAGAAGCCAGAGAAACAATTACATTAATTTTAACATGAATTATTATATTTTTGTCAATATCCTTAATGTCTAATTACGGCTTCCTTAGGTATGTATGAAAAGGATACAGCGTTGCTTGGATGCAGCAACCTGATGAAGAGCTAGAAGAGATGGCAGCTGTCACCACTCTGTTCCCGCTCTTCTCAACCTTCCTGATGCTGTGACCTTTTATATGATTCCTCATGTTGTGGTGACCCCCAACCATAAAAGTTATGAAGTTGCTACTGTTATGAATTGTGAGGTAAATATTTTTGGAGATAGAGGCTTGCAAAAGGAGTCAGGACCCACAGGTTGAGAACCACTTGATATTCACTGCTGGCAGATATGTACATTTCATTCTTTGAAAAGTGTGTGTGTGTGTGTGTGTGTGTGGTGTGTGTTGTGTCTGTGTCTGTGTGCTAGGTGAGTACAGATACCTCCTGAGGCTGGGAGAGGCTCATGGGTCCCCTAGAGCTGGAGTTAACAGCAGGGCAGTAGGAACTGACCTCAGACCCTTCAGAAGAGCAGGGATGCCTTTAACTGCCTGTCCATTTCTCCAGCCTCACACTTCCTACTTTTATTAGCATGTTAATTCATATTAATCCTATAGGAAAGATGGTTTGATTGTTTTGTAGATATCTATAATGTACTTTGGACATATTCACATCCATTACTTCTTTGCTTTTTGCTGGTCCTCTTTCTCTTCCCAAAGAGTCTCCCTTTCAATTTCATGTCTTTTCCAGCACTGTTTTAATCCAGAGTCAGCACAGGGAAGAAAAAAGGTGCAGTATTTATTTTTCTCCGAATACCTTATCTTGCTTAACCTTATGATCCCAGTTCCAACAGCTCTCCTATAAGCAGCGTAACTTTATCTTTCTGTGGCTGACTAGTACTCCCTCGTGCGTATTCACCTCCTTTTCTCTATGCATTCAGCTGTGGATGGGCACTGAGGCAGGTCCCATAACCTGGCTACTGTGACTAGTGAGAGCTCAGCAAGCACGAGCATGCAGGTGTCTCATCCTGTGAGTTTCCAATTGCAGTCTAACAGAGTGGTTAGGACGCTACAGCTATGACATCAAAAGAGTGGCAAGCTCCTGGCCTGCTCTCCTGTTTTTAGCGGGAATTTAACCCACATGAGTTTCTTTATTCATCTGCATTTAATTCACAACTGTTGTTGCATGGCCTAGAACCATGATTGTGGTCTATGTACTTTTCCTTCTTTACCATTAGAAATAAGATGCGGGGGCCTTAGGCCTGTCCCCATGCTCTTGGACATAAGACTCCTCACTGGATGGCCACTCTGATCAGGTGACTGATAAGGCTGAGTTTCTAACACAATGCCCAGTCCACCATCATTCCCAATGGAGCATGGCCATTGGATGTCAGAGTCAGTCATCCCTGTGCCCATTGGTGTGACAACAAGCTCTTCAGCATCTGTGAGATGTATCCCATGTGGGCTCAGACTCTCAACCCCATCTTACAAGTGTGTGGGAAACCTGTTGTGAGCCTGCATCTGTCTGCTGCTGTCCTAATCAGGTGCTGCACTTCTGAATCCTAGAGGAGAAACCAAGAAACTTGCTTCAGATTTGTTAGCTTCAGTGAAGAGTTGTGTGTCTGAGTGACATCTGCCCTTTGCTGTGCTGCAGCCCTGTCGTGAGGATGGATGGGTACTAGCTGTGTGATAACAAAGGGATCAGGGTCCCACAGGTCTAGCACACACATTCACATGGGAACCCAGGTATGTGGTGCACACAGGCCAGAACCACTTCCCCTGGGTTTGGCCCAGACCACAGTGCATTTGGCCCTTGGCCCATTTCCCTATAAAAGTTTAGGATTGTGAATGTTTTTAGTGGGATTTGATCCACATGCATTTTTTAAAAAGATTCATTTGCATTTAACTCATGAAAAGGCTGTTTCTAAAGGTGTTGGGTGGCCTAGTACCTCATCCTTCTGCCCCTTTCTACTGCTCTTTGTCATCCTCAGTCTCCTCCCACCCTCCCAGACCTCCTCCTCTTAATTCTTCTTCTCAGGGAGTTGGGGCGGGGGGTGACAGGACACTACTTTCCTTCTTTTCACTTATGAAATATATAGCACCAAACATCTAACCCTCCTCAGTAATTAGTATCCATTGATCTGACTATGAGTCATGTGACTTCTTCCAGGACAAAACCTGAGACAATATTTTTACTGCACTGTTTGCTCTGAGGATGCCATCCACTGGTATATTTAGGGTGTCATTTATCTTGCTGATTCATGAGGGGTGGGGCAGAGCAGGTGGCTGGCAGGATGCTGGCAGAATGTGGAATTTCTGGGCACTTTGGGCTAGGGCCCACATTTTCAGAATCTTGAAAAGCAAAGTAGTTTTCACTGTTGTTGCCCTAGACTCAGACGCAAACCAGAGCACCTGGCCGTCGGAACCTACAATTGGTTTGGGTAGTGGCAAAGGGATGAAGGCGTGAACAGGGAGAGGCAGAGGAGCAAGATGGCCTCCCACATCCATAGTTGGGAGGGAGGAGAGAGGAGAGACAAAGGATAGCCGGGCCCCATGACTCTGTAGCACCCCAAATAGTGCTTCCTCCTCCCATGGATGAGTTGGGAAGGGAGAGGCTGAGGTCTGAGTTGAGGCTCAGGCCTGTGTGTGGAGAGCAGTTTCAGGGAAGGTCAAGATGAACCGAGAGAATGGTCTTTTGACATTGTAATTTTCCTTCGGGTTTTTCAAGGGCAGGCCTCTCCTCCCCCCACCCACCTTTGCTGTGGAATAGAGAAGGACTGAGTCCCAGGACTCAGGAAAGGAGAACCCTACAGGTGACTCAGTAGCTTAGGGATGACAGGTCGACAGATGGTAGCTGTTTTGGGAAAACTTATTTTTATCATTTTAAGCATATGACCATAGAACATTAAAAGTCATCTCCTATTTGATAGATAAACAAGCCAATGTATTTAAAGTACTTAGAAATAGACTTTTAGGTCCATTAAGAAAGCAACAGCAAGACCCAAGACTGCCAGGGTCCAAAGTTTGCCTTAGCGGTTCCTGTCTGGGCAGCTTCAGGCAGTTTGCTTAAGCTTGGTTCTTGTTTTTGTTTTAGTCTGAGATAAAGTATGCTAATTGCCAGGTTCAACATTAAAACACAAGACACCTTGGGTGACAGGACCATGCAGCTCACTGCACTCAACCACCTTAAAGCATATTTTCCCTGAAAATGGGGTATAACTTGAGAACTATGTCACTTGTCAAGGCCTTATTCTCTACTGAGGCACAAACTACTTTTTACTGTTATTTTTACTTCACAAATGTAAGAAATACACACACACACACACACACACACACACACACACACACACACACACACTTTTTCCCTTTCCCGAGAGCCCTAGGGAGGGCTGTGCTCAGAACAGCAGGGAATTGCTGCTGAGGAACCAGAACAACCCCCACCTACATTCCCCCCCTCCCTTCCCTGAGGAGAGACACATCGACGCAATGGGCCCCTCCAGCCATTATCATTTTAATGTACAAGATGACATTGTGCCTAAAAGAAGGGGTTCATAAATTATATCTGATCTTAGAAAGTTTTCCAGCCATTGTATAAATGACAGATCTATAAAAGAAGACTGAAAATGAATTTCAAGTTAAAAAAAAAAATAATTCCATGTTTTTATGGAAAGCTTAAAAAACTCTTGGAACACAATGTTTCTGAGGAGGGTGATTCGAGAAGGTGGAACTGGGAAGCACCTGGTAGGAGGCAGGAACCTCAGAGGAGGAGGAACTTGGGCTCTGTCACAGTTGAGTGACGGTTCCTAAGCCAGCATGCCCAGGAGCCAGAATTCAGGGGTCTGAGGAGGAACAGTCTAATTATCTATGGAGAGTCTTGCGCTTGGGACATACTGGAAATGGTAGCTCTCAGGCCTTCCACAGGCTTGAGACTGATGGGCTGTGGGTGGAGTTAGGGCCTGGTCTTCTCCATACACATTTATAGCGGAGACTTGGATGGAGCGGAGTGGAAACACATACCTTCCCTCCCTCCCGTGCTTGCACCCTGGGCTGCTACAGAAGGTGGCCAAGGGAGACAAGTTACCCTGAACCATTGCTGCCCTCAGCAACGTGTCGACATTTCAACCACTCTGAAGGCCTGGAACAATCCCTAGTGAGAACAGAGAACTCTGGAAAGGGAGAGGGCAGGTCCCCAAGCCCGAAGAGTTAATGTAGAGGCTACTGTGAGTAGGACACCTATGTGAGGCCTTGTGACATCAGCAGACAGGATGCTGGTCTTGCTAGGGGACTTCAGTTGCTGGAACAAATTAAGTGGGTCCTTTGTAAGGTGAAGAGAGTGTTTTGTGGGGAGTGGTCACCTAGGGTCTGGCTTTGCCTACATCTCACTGGGAAGTGTTTGAGGTAACAAGCCCAGAGAGCAGGCTGCTATGGGTGTGGCAGGGGAACAGAAGCTGTTGAGTTCATTTTGGAGGGGCTCAGGGCAACAGGTTCCCAGGCACACAGAAATGCTGCCAGGTCACCCAGAGTTGAGGGCAGGACTTGGGGCGGGTGGGGGGACTGGAATTGTTATTAAGAAGGTGAGGAGCTGAGGAGAGAAGGAAGACCCAAAGCTGTGGGCCCTTCATGATCTGCAATCTGGCTAAGGCTGCACGTGGCTGCCCAGCCTTCTCTCCATTGCATCGCTTCCTGAGTTCAGCAGGCAGCACCGAGATGGCTGTCCCCGTCAACCCAGAGGAGGTCTTAGGTAGTCACTGTCACTTCTTCAGCCCCTAATCCCCTTCACTGCTGCCTCACCCCACCCCACCCCACCCTCCACAGCAGCCTGGTCATCAGCACTTTCGACACTGAAATGCAGTTCTTTAAGCCAGCTAGCTGTTCAGTGTCGGAGAGGGGTACCATTCCCCTTCAGGCATCTTCCTTAAGTCCCTTCTCTAAAGAACAAAGGCCCAGGCTACAGCGCCCATCAGGATTGGGAAATCCTTGCCTTAGTTTCTCCATAAACACTGGCCAAAGTAAGAGCCTGGTAGACTTTGGAGTGAGGCAGACTAGTTTCTCTAGTGACTTCTCAAGCTTACAGGAGCAGGGGGCAAACATGTCACACACCCCTTCTTAATGTCATTTCCACCCTCTTTTCCTATCATAACCTTCTTTTCTTGCTGTGTTTTCTGATTGGCCCTTCATACCTACAGGTTTCGTATTCTGTGGGATTCATCCAACAACAATGGACAATAATTTTTAAAATGACTGTACTTGGATTTCTTTCTTGTTGTCTCCTCAATAACAAAACACTGTATCCAATTTCCACAGTATTTAAGTGCATTGTTATTGGCCAACCAGAGATGATCTAAATATTTGGAGGTGCCTTATATGTGATACCGTCTATGTTGTGTGAGGAACTTGAGCATCTGTAGTTTGGTAACAACAGGAATCCCTGAGTCAAACAGCTGTTAGTATAGTATAGTATAGTATAGTATAGTATAGTATAGTATAGTATAGTATAGTATAGTATAGAGTAAACAGGCTGTGTGGTCCGCCTCTGTCTTTAAACCCTTATTAAAGTTTAGGCTTCATAAAGATAAGGATAGGCAGACAGATGACCGGGAGGTGTTAGAAGTACCTTAACATGGAGGGTTCTCCTGATGGATAAACACACTGTGAGAACTTCAGCCAGCATGTTCCCACCAGCTTGCGTTAAACAGTTGCAGGACCATGCAAAGGCCACTTCACTGCTAACCCTGAACAATGACAGCTTCTGGAAATCACCCAAGACATGTGGTTTTCAACACCCACAGCTGGCTCAACCAACTTTGCCCTGATACTCTTGTTTTAGTGGTACGGCGACCCAGGCTTGTAATCTCAGTGTTCAGGATTGAGAGTTCGAGGCTACCTTGAGCTATAAAAGAGGGTTCAGTCTCCAAATCAGCAAGAACTAAAAATAAAACACCTTGCCTCTCTCTTTTTTATGGCATCTTTGCCCTGTTTCACTGGCCCTGCTGCCTGGGAGAGCTGCCTTTTAGTCACTCACCCAGTCTTGACCCTTCCCTTGGTGAGCAGGTGAGGGTCTGTGTCCCAATAAAGACACAGTCGTACTGGGTGGGATGAACTAGAAGGACTACAAGCCTTCTTTTATCTAACCATCTCTTTAAAAGGTACCAGGAGCTAGGGCTTCAACATAGCGTGCGTGCGTGCGTGCGTGCGTGTGTGTAGCTTGGCCCATGATAACACTGATTATTTTTTTCCCTATGTCAGCCTTTCTCACCAAGCCAGGTCAAGTCATGTGTGTCCTCTCTTCTGTCAACTCCATCCACCCTTCCTCCTCCTCCTTGACCCATTTCCTCTCTATATAAGTACCACTTTCCACCTGCTGGACACTTGCTATAATGTCTCAGCATCTTTTAAGATGCAATGGCTCTGTCACTGTGTTATGTGAATCAGGGAGGATGGCATCACCAATCTGTATGTCAGAAGATGGGACCAAAGTTCAATTCTTAAGCTGCTGGGTACCAGAGGTCTTACTGCCCCTGCCCCGACAAGACACTCTCCACACAGAGGACACAAACATATGCTGAATGAGTAAACACATGTTAAGTCACCAAGGACATTTAAAATATTTTTTAAAGAGCAGAGGGTAAGGGCATCTGGTGGTTTGAGACCCAGCTATTGGCACATGTGACAGTTGCAGCAGAAACATCTAAACAGCACATTTGTTAGTGGTCTTTGGGTTAATTAGTAGGTGCGTGCCTGCTGCCAAAGAAATGAGAGCTCATTACCCTGTCGTTTTTATTTCCACTCTGACATTTGTGAAAGGTGAACAGATATCTTATCTGTAAAAGTAGCCAGCCACTGCAGGGCATCGCCTTGAACAAAAAAAAACGGCTTCCTCTGCTGTTTGTTTTCCTGGTAGCCTCCACTCCTGGCTTTTTTGGAAAGACTTGTTTAAAACGTGAAGCCTGCGATTGCAGAGGGGAGGCGGTAACTTGGCAGCCCCATCAAAGCTGCAGAAGGAAGGGGGGTGTCTCTGCCTTGGCACCAACCTCCACATCCCGCCCCTCCCTCCCCCTGGGAGCCGGCTTTCTTTCACCGAGACCCTTGGCTGGTCAAGGAGCAGGATGCTGCGAAGGCAGGAAGGCAGCTTTTCACCCTCAGTGTGGACATGTCCTACGTTCAGGCCCTGTGGGCTCAAATGGGGACCAATGAGGCCATGAGCACTGCTCACCCTTCACCATCTGCTTGCCTGTCTGGGTCTCAGTGCTGAGTTCTGAGGAGAGTGTTTTCTATTGTGTATTTTATTTTTTTCTCCCAACTGGACCTTCATTTTTTAACCATTTATTTGTTTGTTTGTTTGTTTGTTTACTTATTAGCTTGAGCTTCTAGGTACCTCACCCCAATAAGTGCCTTTAATGCCTAACGATGACATCAGAATAGTTCAGACTTACTGAGTATGTGTCACACACCCAGCTTGTTGCTGAAGAGCATGGGCCTCCACAGTACAGCAGTGAAGGGATCACACTGAAGAGGGCCCCACAGCTGCCCCTGGAGGCAGCAGGACTTCCTGGTGTGAGTTGGGATGGCAGGACTTTCCACGGAAAAAACTTTACCAGAGACAGTTTCTTGAACGTCAGTTAAACGCCAGTAAAGCTGACTTAGACATCACAGGGGTGCTTGTGTCCTGACCAAGCCGGGTACAGAGTGTCTCATGTATAGCGCCTCACACCACCACTTTGGAGGCCCATGTCACTGTCACACTGAACACTGAACTACTCAGCTGCTACTCCAGTAATCTTTCCCAGGTTAGAAACTACTGAATCTTGTGGCTCTTAGCAAGTTAAGGTTGAAACCTTCTGTCCTCAAGAAATGCTTTCAGGAGAGAACTGGCTACTGGTTTGTTTGCTTCTCTGTTTATCCTTCTGCTTTAGTAACTGAGACTTAATAGAGGCTCACTGAATCCAAGTTCAAGGAAGCCAAGAGGGAGTACTTCTAGGCAACCAGAAGGGGCTGGTTTATACTCACCCTTGCCTGGTCCTCTGGTTCCTTCCTTTATCCCTCAGCGCAAATGTAGGCCTCAGCTTCCTCTGAAAAAGGGGTTAATCCCATGTTTGTTGCGAAAGTTTGAGCGAACTAATTCAATGGGGTTTAATATAGAGTTTAGAATGTACAGGTCTCTTCAGTAATAAATGTCATTTTATTTTTATATCAAATCACAAGTAGTTTTCTATAACACTTAATTTGTTTATCTGTGCCAACTGCCTGTCAGTTAGCCAGAGGGTGTGTCCTGGCCTCCCTCTGTATGCATGGCTCTGAGGAGGACTGGGGCATGAGAACAGTGGGCTTTGGGCTTGGGAATTTAGACTCTACTTCAGAATCAAAGGTACAGATCATCAAAGGATGCTAGGTCTGGAGGACCACCAGCCCAGAAGCTGGTCACCCAAACCAGAGACCAATGTTTGGCTTCACCATGTTCCTGGGAACTCTGCTGAGTGAGGTTTCAGTATTCCAAGATTGGGGTGTGAATGCTTGTGCCCGTGAGAGAGAATTCTAAAATAGGGAAACCATCATACAATGTGCATTCTTGGCCCCACTTCCGCAGCCTACCCTTACCCCCTCATCTTGTTGTTCATACTGCATCCTGAACCATCAGCTCTCTCCCTGCCTCCAGACTGACCAACTTCCCATAACCCAACTTCCCATTGTTTGCCTGAAAAACCCCAACCAGAGATTCTTGAAAGAAATAGTTGACTCTAGAACCAGGGCATGGAAAAGCCGAGGTGAGCCTGGAGCCCTGTGAATCAGAAAGCAAAGAAGTGACGCCAAGACGGAGAAGGCATCCCAGAGGCATGCAGGAGTCAGCGTGAATGTTTATCTGGCAAAGCTGCCACCACTGTCAGCATCACATGACAACCCACAGAGTAAAACGAATACCCACGAGACCACCCTGAGCTAAGAAGTGACAGAGTTCCCATAGTCGAATGAAGGTCCCCATCTGACACCTAGTCATTCTCAGTGTTTTAAGACAAGAAAGTATTTCGTGTTCTTGGAATTTTTCTATAGTTTTGGGGCATAGCTGGTGCCCTGCTGTCACTGCCCTCTGTGTTTTGTGTTTACTTCTTTCTGATCCACCGTATATTTACCTCCCTGCGTGTTGGTAAGTCTGTGTCTTTCTAGAATGCGTGAATACCTGAAGAGCAGGTTGACACTTGTCTACTACATTTGTAACAGGTACTGTTGAGAATTCTGGCCACGACAAGCTGATCCTTAGTCACTGGTCCCACGCCTGTCTAAGGCTCCCTGTGGCTAGCCAGCCTTTCTTGTCTCAGTCAGTCAGTTCAGGGCAATTCTGTATATACTATTCTAAGTGGATCTGCCCTCTGCCTGCCAGCTGCCAGCTGCCAGCTGCCAGCTGTCCAGGCCCAGGCCAGTGTCAGCCATCCCTTAGGACAACTTTCTTACATGGTCTTTGCATCCTGTCCCCCTCTGTCTTCAGCAGAGCACAGCCAGTATAACCTTTCTAAGTTTGTCTTTGGTCCAGGATCCTTTCTTTGACTCTTCTAAGGATCCTTTGACCTTTTTAATGGGGTATGGATTCTTTTCAGAGGATGTGCTGTGCAGTCTTCCTTTCTGGTCTCTGAAATCCCGTTTCACTTCCTTAGTCCACCATCGGTGGTTTTGTCATTTTCAGGAGTGCTGAAACCTGTGAACCACCTGTGACCTCTGAGAGTGGGTCAGGTCTTCAGTTGGATGCACCATGGCATCTGTTCTCTTCATTCCATCTGTGTGTATGGTGACCAGGCATCCTGGTTTGTTGGGACTAAGAGGTCTCCCGGGATGCTGGATTTCAGTGATAACACTGGACAAGTCTGGGTCAAAGTGAAGTTAACTGGCCACACTATTTGCAGTGGATTGTTGGCCTGTATGATGCCTGCTTACATGGTGAAGGAACATGAGAGCAAGGAGCCTTTGTGTTTCTCACATCTTTGTTTCAGGGCCTGGCTTTAGTGGGTATTTGGCAAATATTTGGTGGGTGCATAGTTGAGGGAGTGGACGGGTGGATGATCGAGAGATAGTGCTAAATGGATCCTTTCAACTCTTTGATCTGTGACTCCATACAGGTAGAGGTAAGTACATAAGAAGCAATGAAAACTATCTTCACCAAGTTCTCGGGGCAACTGGAGGGGATTCTGCTTGTGAGATAGACAGAGATAAGAACAGTGTGTTGTTTCTAAATGGAAATCTCATCTTGAAACATGAAAATCAAGAGGTGAGCAGCACTAACATAAGAGAGCTGGGGTTACACTGTGATGAGTGTGATCCACCCAGCCACCCCTGGGATGATCCTATCAGGTGGCCACTTCTTTTCACCTCTCCCTTGTCGGTGAAGTTGACCAAGGATGGCAATGTTAGGAAATGAGTTCAAAGTGAGAACAGAGGAGGTGTTGGAGAAGAGGCTGACCCCCTTGGCAGACGAGTTTCCTGCTTTGCCAATTTAGTGACTTTGTGCCAGAAGCTTGGGGAAGAACGGGGCACGTGGAAAGGAAGAGTGTCCAAAGTTGGAGAAGGAGGCAGCACCTTCCCAAAACATCAGGGCCCAGATGATCTGAGGCATCTCAGAGAATGCCCAGAGGGATCAGGGTCTGTACAGCAGGAAATGGAGACCACGTGACCCTTCCGTAGGACCCTTAGCTAGGAAATTGTCTTTTTCAATAGAGAAGTGAGATATTGTTTGCATTTATTTTCTCATGACACAAAAGGTAAATTAATCCTCTTAGAGCAGAGTTTTTATTACATTCTGGGTAATTTCCTTTGGAAAAAAACCACATTATTTTAAGAGACACTGGCAGTAAAACTAGATTCTCCCACATCTTAGATGAAAACGTGTGTCATTATTCATGCATAATCTGATTCCAGATGATTCCTTGTTTACAGTTTGTTTTTTTTTTGTATTTTGTTATGTAAGCAAGAATTAATACATCCAGACATGAAAGAAATAGATTAAATTATTTTTACTGCTTCTCTTTAGGACGTACAATATGTCTCCTTTAACTCTCAATGACATGCAAAACAGTCAGGGAAAAACACAAATAAGTACCTATAGAAACAAAGACAAACAGCGCGAGGCGGCTGTGTATGCTGTCGGGGTTTGCCTAGCTCTGCTTCCTGCTGGCACCTGCTTCTTCCTCAGACCCACTGAATGTCTCAGAGAGCCTCTTAGTTGAACTGAGAACAAGATGAGCCTCCAGATGTGCATGCTTTCTGCACATCTGGAGCTAGGAGCTTCCAGTGGGGGAAACATCCTAGCTTTCCCTGGTTTTCACATTTCAACCCAGAGAGCCGTATGTGTGCAAATAGTCCGGGAGGAAAAAACCTATCAGAGAACTTTAACAACCTTGATTCTGTCCATACCCTGACTATTGCGAACAATACTTCAGCGAGCATTGCGTTGCTACTATCTTTTCAAGATTCGGGGCCATCAAGATGGATCAGTGAGAAAAGGGCCTTGTCACCAGGCCTGAGGACCTGAGTTCTGTCCCTGGGGCCCACATGGTTGAAGGAGAGAACTGACTCCTGAAAGTTGTCTTCCGACCTCCACTTATGCTCCTTGGCACACAGGCATGAACTTGCCTACTATGTGCACACACACACACACACACACACACACACTCACTCTCACACAAACAGTTGTATTTTATACAATAACTAATTCAATATTTTCATTTTAACGCTTTTGTGTGTGTGGCAGGTGTGTATGCCCACAAATATACCTGTGGGAAGCTCGCACAATTAAAAATTATGTATTTATTTATTATGTGTGTACGTACTACGTGCACATGTGTAGGTGTGTGGTGAGGGTTCATGACTCTGAGTGTGTGTGTGTGGGGGGGGGGGAGAGTGTTCATGCCTCTGAATGTACCTGTTGGAGCTAGAGGTCAACATTAGATATTCTCCTCAGCCACACTTTATTTACATATTTTATTATCATCATTATTTTGAGACAGAGTCTCTCACTGAACCTGGAGCTCACCAGTTGGCTAGACTGGCTGGTCAGTGAGTCCCTGGGCTGCTCCCATCCTCTGCCTCCCTTTACTAGGATTGCAGGTGTGTGGGGCCATTCTCAGCATTGTTTAAATATGGAGGCTGGAAATCCAAAATCAGGCCCTCACACTGGTGCAGCAAGCACACACTTGATGAGCCCTAAACCCCTCTTGTTAAATTTGAGAAACATCTCTACTGTTTTCATAGTGGTGGTATTGTAATTTAAAAAGCAACATGAAAGAAAAAGATGCCATGGGACAGAGCTCACATGGAGGGGTTTTTTATCGTGGGAAAAGGAATGAGGGAGGGGGAGACCAGCCTCTGGTGACAGGAGCAGCAGAAGAGAAAAGGGTGGGGGACAACAGAGAGACAAGCATCCGAGGACATGTCCTGTCAGAACCCCAAGGGTAAGCCAGTACAGATGCTTGAATACTAACAGGCAGTGCCATTTTTCATTCTACCAAGAAGAAACAAGGGTTGCATCTTCCTGCAAGAGCTTGTTTATTGATGACTATCTTAACCTGTGCAACATTATAGTTTTGGTCTGTATTTCCCTGCAGATGAAGGGCACCAAATGGCACATTGGTGCATACATTGGTTGATCATTCACTGGTCTTCTTGAGGGAGCATCAATTTAAGGCTATTTTTGTTTTATTTTTTTGGTTTCTCAAGACAGAGTTTTGTAGTGAGATAGCTACCCTGCCAACACCTGTTGCACTGACCACGCCCATTGGGGGTGTGGGCACAGGTGTGGGCATGACCTAGGGGGGACTAGGTCTGGGGTCCTGGACCTCAGCTCACTCTTTTGTTTCCTGGTTGGAGACAGCATCCAGAAGCATCCTTGGGACGGGAACCTGCAGTGGTCATCTGTTTCTGGTGTAAGTGATTTCTCCCCGAATAAACATCCACCAGCCGATGGCTTCCCAGATGATTATTTACCATCCTTTACTGTTTCTCTGTGTAATTGCCCTGGCTGTCCTGGAACTCATTTTGTTGACACGGCTGGCTTTGAACCCATAGAGATCTGACTCTGCCTTCTGAGTATTGGGATTGAAGGCCTGTGCTATCACACAAGACGTTAAAAGGCTCTTTTTAAATCAGCTTATTTTTAATTGCTATTGAGTTGAAGTAGGATTTTACGTATTTGGAGAGTCAAATTCTCATGGAATGCAAGATGGAATGCTATGTAGCCTTTAGAAGGACATCCCACACTATGTCATGACATGGGTGACACAGGAGGACATCATGCTAAGTGAAAAAACCAATCACAGAAGAAAAAAAATAATGTCTCATTTTCTTACATAATTATGCTAAATAATAGCTTAAATCATAGACTCAGAGAAAAGAATGATGGTTACTGGGGATATGGAGAGAGGAGAAAATTGATAATCAAAACAATTAAGTCTCAGAAATATGTTGGGCAATGTTAGGTCATCAGTCATCAATGGTGTAGTATGAACTGAACATTTTGCTAAGTAAACAGATACACTGTTTTTGTTTGTTTGTCTGTTTTGTTTTTTAAATCAGTGTAATGTATAACAATATGGTCCCATTGCACACTGGAAACCTCAAATGAGGCTACCAAATGGCTAAGGGTTTGAATTTAAGGGTTGAAATCGTAGGAGGTAATTTGTATCAGCATTATGCAGAGTCAATGTCTCTTTACATTTGGAGATCCCTCTCTTACCTCACTGTAGGTTCAGCCCAAATATGCCCTAATATGAGGACCTTTTCTGGAACCCTTTTTCCATGGATCCTAGTGACTTATACTTTGCTAACTTCATATGTATAATTCTGTATACATAAAGTAGTTTTTAAAAGTCTGTTTCTACCTCTTTTTGTTGGTCACACATTGTTCCCTTGTGACTTTCATTATAAGAAAAAATACAGAAGTCTTTTTAAAGTTAATGCAGAAATTAGACAGCAAATCTTTGATAGGGTTTATCGTCTGTGGCAGTAACAAGGTTGTAAAGTTTGACCTTATGAATTCACAATACGATGGCCTCTGGGATCTTTCGGCCTCTCCTTGGTTCTCTCAACATCCTGTCAGCCCCTGAACTCTCTTTGAAGAGATAAACTGGCTTTATTTCCTCTCTAATTCAAGTAAAGTGTATACCTTGTCATCTGTTGGTAGGTTTCAGGCTCAGAAGACAGCAGACACCATTCAAGGGAAGCATGGTAGGAATGCCCCAAGTCTTGAACAGGTGCCTCCTCTGCTCCAGGACCCAACTTGGAGCCCTAAGTGAGGGGTCCTGCCCTGGGCCTTGTGTGTCGGAGTATGCAAGCACAGTTCATAACTTCTGCTCCAGTTCTGTCCTGACTGTGCCTCTCTCCACTGAGGAGAGTCTAAGCTTGTGTCCTCTTTTCTAGATTCCCACTGGGCTACTTAAGGCTTGGCTATCCTGTCTACAGTTGTGTGTACTTCTTTTCTTGGTCTGCCCTCCTGAAGAGAGATAGATTCACTAATGCTTGTCTCTAGCAGCAGAAGGTGGAGCTATGGTTTGGATCTTGAGCCCTTCAAAGACCCATGTGTTCAAGGCCTAGTCCCCAATGTGGTTCAGTTGGGGACTGGTGTGGAGCTTTAAGAAGTGGGGCCTAATGAAGAGTATTCAGGTTATTGTGAATATTCTCCTGAAGGTAGGACTCAGCTCTGCTTCCCTTGCCTCCTCCTTGGATATGAGATGATGCCTTCATTATCTTATGTCATAGGACCCAAAGCCACAGAGGCAGTTGAACATAGACTGAACCTCCCAAACTATGAGACAAAATAAACCTTTTATTTCTTTAAGTTGATTGTTAGGGGAAGGTGACTGATACAGGTGCTCATTAACTGGGATGGGGATGGTAAGGGGCAGCACCGGGTATAACAGTGTCTGGAACCCATAGAGATTGACCTTGCATGTCAAGGGTCTTTGTGTGCTCTTTAACCCTGCAAGTGTTTACCACAACCCTATTAGGCTTCCTTAGTGCTTTAAATTTTATAGGAAAAAAAAAACAATGAAAGAAAGCATGTTATATATGTATAAAATTATAAAAGGATATTTTTTTTAAATAAAAAAAGTGGATATGGTTGGTTTCCCCTATAGATTCTGGTGTGATATTGGTCTATACTGATCCTTTGTCTTAAATTAGGAAACAAATAGAAGTATAAAGTGAAGTTTAATAAAGGCTTATTTTCCTAAGGGTTGGTTTCTATACTGATCTGTTAATGAAGTAGACATTAACTTCCTGATTAATGTCTAAGCATAATAAAATGAAAGACCAACTACAGTTTTTTTTTAAAGAAACATGGAACTCAGAGAGTTAAGGGGGTGTGGAAGCCCAGGTTTTAATGCTGCAGTCTGACTTCAGAGCTCTCAGTCTCATCACAGACTCAATAAGCTATGACCTCACGCCAGATTTCCACCCCTGCTGACACACTATTGTCGTGACAGCCAGAGGAAGTAGTGGAAACATGGAGGGCTTCCAGGGACCAGTCTGAGTTAACATGTAAGTTGGAGTCATCCATGGAAACAGAACTAATAGACATTTCAAGGCATTGGTTCATGTGACTATGAATGCTGAGAAATCACATGACCAGTCACATGCACCAGGGGGCCAGAACTGCCTGAAAACAAGAAGATCAGGAGACAGCACATGTAATGATTTTCATCTGAAATGCTTCTGACAAACACATATGTTTGAATACTTGCCTCCCAGCTAATGGCCTATTTGAGAAGGTTGTCGTGTGACACTGTTTACCCCAGATAGGGAACACTAAAAAGATATCTTTAGTGGCATCTTTTTCTGCCAGTAGACTTGGGGCTGTGGCCACAAGGGGCTTAGGCTTCAGGTGTTCAGATGTGACCTTTTATAAGGAATAGGAGGGGCTGGCTCTCTCTCTCTTGGGTTGTGGTTGGAGCATCTTGAAGGGAAAAGGCTGCATCTCCAGGAACAGGAAGACCATGACTGTTATTTACTATCACTGTGTGAGTGCTCCCCAAATAAATACTTGTTGACGTTTTTATCTGGGTATTTTGTGGACTTCCTTAAACCTGCCTTTAAATGTCCCCATAGTAAGGATTCCACCAATCTGGTGAATCAGTGAGTTGTATTGGGGTTATGTGCAGATTATGAATAAAGGGCTACTTACAGCATCAGAGATGACGAAGCTACATCACAAAAAGTTCACCCTAACATGGATGACAGACAGCTCAAGGGATCTGGAGACATGGAGCCTTCTGCATACTTTGGAAGCAGATCCTCAGGTTGGGGAATGTCTCTTTCAGGTCTGATCCTCTTCAAGCAGCTTGGCTGATAGTTACCTTCTCTAGACAGCTTAGTTTGTCCAAGAATCAGTGTTGTTGACAGAGCTCAGCTGGTCTCTGTGTCTTTAAGTTCACCTGGCTGGTCTAAGAGTGTCTCTCAACAGTCTTTACTGCTTTCTTTGGAGAGGGAGTGGCCTAGTGAATATGCTGGGTTTCAGGGACTTTCTGATGCTTTCCAGTTTACTTCCTGAATTTAATGATCTTCCTTTCAGGATGGAATGTTTCATTTCCCTTTAAAACACCATAGGTCTTCTCTCCATTAAGGAGGTTTACCTTGGAGTTAATTGCTACCCAAGCAGGCCTAGCTGGAAGAAGTATACAGCTGAGATGCCCTTAGAGGTATATTATGCCTGTCTCCTTCTCCTCATACATTCTGCTTTGACGAGATGCAGGAAGCCACCACCACGTACCCTCGCCTCTACAAAAAGAACCTTTTTAGCCACCATGCCTTCATCATGATGAACTCTTCCCTTTGGATCTGTGAATCTGAATAACCTGTTCCTCACAAGGGCTCAGAGATGTGTTTTGTCATAGATGACAAAAAAAACCAATACAGTGTAGTATCCAGTGAGGCCCTAAAAACCAAAGACTAGGGATACGGAGAGCAGGGAGAGCCAGTGTCCCAGCTGATGCAACCAGTATCAGTTTGTTCCTTCTTGCCTCTTTACCTTTTCCTTTTGTCCAGTGTCTGAAGAGATTGCATAGGACCATCTCATTGAAAAGGCTGCTCTTTTAGTTAATTCCTCAACAGAAAGGCTTCCTTCTTCCGGAGTCATCATCCTCATACACAACTAGAAACTCTATTGAACTCTGGGTACACCGTGGTTCAGAAAAAATGTTACACATATTTGACTCTCACTGTCTGTAAGAACTACTTCAGCTTTCAGGGTCTCCCGTCATTGTGGGTCAGGGTTGACTCACAGTTGTTTGATAGTGAGTTCATTCTGCACATCAGGGACGTTAAGTTAATAGTTGAAAGTACCAGGGGACACGACTTCATTAAGTCAGAGAGTCTTAATCCAAGTCAACAATGAGGAGAACTAAGAGTATTTCCATAGTCCTGTGTCATCCAATATGGTGTCTACTATGCTCTTCTGACTTTCAATTTTCAATAAATCAAAATGAAATAAAATTAAAATTCAGCTTCTCAGTTATACTAACCACATTACAGGGGCCTGATAACTTTTTTCTCTTTCCTTTTCTCCATTCTTCCTTTCTCTTGTTTTTTCTTTTCTTTTTCTTTCCTTTCTTTCTTTTCTTCTTTCTTCTTCTCTCTCTTTCCTTCTCTTCCTCCTCCTCTTCTGCTCTTTTGCCTTTTTTCTGACTTTTTCCAAAGTGTCACATGAGTTTTCTGATATAAACAGGATAAAAACTCATGAGTCAATAAATTTTGTAAACTTTTGTTTGATTGAGAGTTAAATTGTGGCTAAATGGGGTGGCACATGTCTTTTTTTCCCCAGCACTTAGGAGCAGAGGCAAGAGGATCAGGAGTTCAAGGTCATCCCTGGCTCTGTAACAAGTTGGAGGCCAGCCTGGGCTCCCTGAGAACTTGTCTCAAAATAAAAAAACAAAAAGAGTTAAATTGTAGCCTTTAATCCCAGCACTTGGGAAATTGAGGAAGGAGGAATACAAATTTGGTGCCCAGCCTGAACTACATAATGAGACTTTTACCCCTGGGTTACATCTCCAGTCCTCTGAATTCTTCAAGTCAGATATTTGGGCAACGTGTGGCTACAAGCTTGCCTGGGCACTAATGGTTATCACACACAGGTGCCTGGTATGGGCCATTATGGTGTGGGAAATAAGATACACTGTGACAAGTATAGGTTGATTGATGTTTATTCCTGGAGAAATCACTTACACCTGAAACAAATGACTGCCACCAGTTCCTGCTCTAAGCATGCCACCTGTATATTCTCCACAACCGGACCAGGAAGTAAAGCATCTGCTACTGTTGTTGTTTTGCAGGGTCAGCACAATGCCTGAATCCTTATAGCTACCACACACAAGGTTCTGGGTACTATCCCTAGCAACCCACCCCTAAAAGAAATTGAGAGAAAAATAAAAACTCCTTTATTTTAGTCACTAAGTGTTGAGTCGTGCTCATGCAATAGCAGCGACCAGAATAGAATTTCTCCAACAAGAAAGTAACAGAATAAATCTGTCACTCACCCCTAGCTTGGAGTTTCTTTTGAGTCTCAAAAGAAAAGTAAAACAAAAGATGCCAGATACACTTATTGTTCATAGATGAAGATTTCAGTGAGTGGGGGTGCAGCTGATTCATGCCTCTATCAGGAAAGGACAGACAGACACACACACACACACACACACACACACACACACACAGACACAGACACACACACACACACAGACACACACACACACACACACACACAGAGACACACACACACACAGACACAGACACACACACACACACAGACACACAGACACACACACACACAGAGTTGCCTTCACCTCCACGTGGTCTAGTAGGCTGAAAACTCAGCTTCTTAGCTATTAGCTTGAGAAATCCTAGCTTGCTAGCCATGAGTTCCCTACAGAACAGCTCATATCATGACAGCTGGCTTCAACAGAGCAGGTAAGACACAAGAAGACCAACAAGACAGAATCTACAGACTTCTGTAACCTATAGCTCCAGACAACACAGCTTACCATTTCTGCAGACTTGTTTGTTAGAAGCACACTCCTAGGTTTTGCTCACACCCAAAGCAAAGGGATGAGAGGCAGGAGGTGTCATTATTATGGGACATAGTGGAAGCTGCACTGATCTTCCAAGTAGCTAAGGGGAGTGAGGTCTCATCATCCACTGATGGGCTGAAGGAACACAAAACTGAATTTCCCTTATCACAGCAGCCATTGCATCCCTCCTAGATCATGAGAAGCAAAGCGAGGTGCATCTCCCAGTGCCCCAGGGAGGGAAGGCTCAGCATGCACGCTTGGGTGGTCACATTAATCTCACTCCTCATATTCATTAGCTAAGGTTATAAAACTCTGAAGTATCATGGGAATAACTTCTTAGCTTCTGAAGAGAATGTGATACAGTGAAAAAATAGTCATAAACCAATATATTCCCAAGAAGATCGCATTAGCTTCAATGCTAAAATCTTCTTAACAATACAAGGTTGTCTAGTGCATGCATACCTTGCAGACTCTCAAATAGCAACAAAACAATACATTAGACTCTTCTTTGTTCTGCAGTGAACAAGGTAATCATTGCTTCATGTTTGGCTTGGCCTATCAGCCTTGTCTATCAAAATAGGCTTACTTAGTTATGTATTATCCAGCGTAGTCACTAGAGTTCATATAAGTTAAGTGTGAAGACATGGCATTATTTCTGTTTTATTTTATTTTCCATTACTATAATGAACTACCCAGTGCTGGCCAATTGGTAGAGAAAAGATGTCTTTAGTCTACTGCCCCGACCCGCGGGGCCTAGTTATTCGTGGGTCAAGGTGGGCTAGAACCTGAAAATAATGGGAGAGAAAGAAGGGAGACCAAGCAGTGCATTTGTCAAGGTCTAACTTTATTGATGTAAAATGGGTTTTTAAGGCAAAGCTGGGAGGAAATGGGGAGGGGTAGCAGGTAGGGAGGAAATGGGGAGGGGTAGCAGGTAGGGAGGAAATGGGGAGGGGTAGCAGGTAGGGAGGAAATGGGGAGGGGTAGCTTCTGCTAACTCCGGGGTCCTGGTAATTATCCCAGACAGTAAACACCAGACAGTAAACGGCTGCTTATCTTAGTTCCTGGGCCAGGCCCATCTCAGTTCCGGGCACTCAGTACCTGGAATGAGTGGAAGAGGCTACCTGTTAAGCAGGTTCCTGTATACCAGGATAAGGCTCAATTAAGAGGTCTAAGGTATAAGCAATTCTGCAAGAGAATGTCACTCAAGGTCGGCTCCCAACAGTCTACAGGTTTTGAGACCACATGTCTGAACATCATAAAATTGGCTCTGGGGAGAGTTCTCTTGCCTGCTGGATAACATGATGGGAATGTGTGGAAGTAGAAAAGAGTACATGGGCAATTACATGGGGGCTATGCTTGTCCTTTTATTATCACCTAGGGGTTTCACAGTAGCCATCTTCTTCCAAGGACAGTGTCTAGCTGCCAAGTCACTGTGCACTGCACTCTTCAAGTGTCTATCACTCCCTACCCTCACTAAACTGAGGAACAAATTTCCAATAGACAGGTAAGTCCTTGGGACATACTCAACTCATACCCAAGCTGTGAGAAATGTCTGTTAGTGAATACTACTACAGAAGATCAAAAACAATCAAAACGCAGACTTGTGGAGCCCAGTCCTAGTAAATACATCTACAAACACTAGTACCTAAAGGCCGGGAAACATTTTGGAAGAGGAATGGAAAGATTGTTAAGAGCCACGGGATTAGGGAGTTTGCTATGAGACTGTGTCTTCTAGTAATGGCAGAAGCCACAGTCAAAAAGTCTCACAGGATTGTTCAAATGTGAGCCAAATAAGGATGACACCAATGGGCATGCCAAAGTGGATGGGGGAAAAGACCACCAAGCCTTAATCCTACAAAAGATTTAGAGGCAACCAAGGAAAGTTGGGAGCTGGAGAAGTGGTCTTCCCCAAGCAAGAGCGCACCAACTGATTGCCCAATGTCAAATGGTCAGCCCTGAAAATATACACACAAATAACATTGAACTGAACAAATTATTTGTGAAAATACATATATGCATACAATCACAATTGGGAAAGGAGACCATGAAATTTGGAGGAAAGTGGGAAGGGCATATGGGACATTCTGGAGGGAGGACAGAGAAAGGAGAAATGTAATTAGATTATAATCTCAAAATTAAAATTTAAAAATGGCTCTTAGAAGAACAAATTATACTTATCCCACAGCAAATTGCTATAAAAAACAAACCAGAGCCACCAAGATGGGTCAATGAGTAAAGAGATGTTTGCTGCCCAGTGTCTGGACCCACACTGAGGAAAGAAAGACCAACTTTTGTTGGTAGTCTCTGATCTTCATTTGTGTACCGTGGTATATATTTACACGTGTGTGCACACACACTCACAGAACACAATGAATATACATAAAACAACAGTAATCAAAAAATACCCGTGCATTGAGAAATGCTTGTTAAGTCAACAACAACAAAAAACCCCAAACAACCTGGGTGTGGTGGCATATGCTTTTATTATGGGGACTCAGGAGGCAGAAACAGGATTTCAGTGAGTTTAAGGCCAGCCTGGTCTACACAGCAAGCTCTAGGACAACCAGAACTATGCAGAGAAAATGTGTCTCAAAATGAAAACGGTAACAAAGAAAGAAGAAGAAAACCTTCACATAAGAGGCAAAATAGAAAAGCGAGGATATTTTGGGAGACAGGGAAAAGAAAGAAATCCCCTGCTCCAGAGTCTGGTTGAAGCCTTTTCCAGGTGAGAGTTAAGAATCTCAACCTTGGTGCTGAAGAGATGGCTTGGTCATTAAGAGCACTGGCTGTTCTTCCAGAGGACTTGGGTTCAATTGCCTGCACCTGTATGGCAGTTCACAACTGTCTGCAATTCCATTTCCAGGGGATCTGACACTTTCGCACCAATGCACATAAAATAAAACTGTGTGTGTGCTGTGTGTGTGTGTGTGTGTGTGTGTGTGTGTGTATTTCCAACCTAATGAACTAGAAAGGCAGCCAAAATAGATAGTACTTAATAAATAAATAAATAAATAAATAAATGGAATGTTAAAATAGCCACTGATAGTTCATTGACTCCTAAATCTTTTGTGTTATGGAACTCTAACAAGAAACCCCATTACAGTAGGTATATCTAAACCCACTTAAGAAACCCTAGTTAACTATTGGTTCTGTCGCACGGCTTCCAGCCCTGAGCATCTGTCTTCCTATCCCCACCCTGCTCAAATCTCTCCTAGTCTCTTCTGGATAAATGCAAACCCATCTTTTCACTGGCTTATCCTGAAGTGCTTCCTGTAGCAAAGGAGAACCCTGCATCACTGAGCGGACAAGTTGGCACAGTGGATAAAGGCACTCCATGCCAACTAAGCTTTCAAACAAGCTGTCCTCTGAGCTCCACATGGGTGTTGTGACCAGTGTGACACACAAAATAATTAATATAAATTTTAAAAAAGACCTGAGTGTGGATCTTGGAAACAAAGTCCCCAGGCTCCGTCTCCAGCTCACGTCACACTGCCATTGACACCCAGATGCAGAAGTTTCAAACTCAGGAGCTAGTACACTTATTTCTATTAAGAAACAGCTGCAGGGCAGTGGTGGCGCATGCTTGACTTTAATCCCAGTACTCGGGAGGCAGAGGCAGGAGGATCTCTGTGAGTCTGAGGCCAACTTGGTCTACAGAAGGAGTTCCAGAACAGCCAGAGCTACACAGGAGGAGGAGGGGGAGAAGAAACATAGAGCTAAGAGGCTCCGTGCCCTGGGTAATACTAATGTAATTCATGGAAGCAGACTAAAACATAAAGAAATGGTCCTAGCAGGGTTGCAATGAAAACTACTTTACAAAAACAGGTAGTGGCCCAGGTCTATACTTCAGGTCATGGCATTGCTGGATGGCTACTTTTATAGACTACTTTGTGTTTGAACTCTACAACTATCTATCCATCTGCCTACTCCCTGCTCTGCCAGCCCATTGTCTGTCCATCCTATGACTGATCCAACATCTTACTGAGGGCCTACAGACACAGGAAGCATCCCGTGTTTGATGAAACACCCTCTTCTCAATTCACATAGAGGCAAGAGGGCATATGGTAACTGTGGCTCTATGCTCCCGCTGCCTCTGTGATCGGAGAAGCTGTGGCACGTCTAATTGCCTCTTACGCCCACCTCATATCAAGCTGTCTTCTTAAATCCTCCTCAAGCTTCAAGGAGAAAAACAACAGCAACAACAAATAAGCAGATCACATTAAAATTAGAGAGGGAATTTAAAACCCCCTTTTACAGGCAAGGAGTAGAGAAGAGAGACAGGAATCCCTTGAAAGGCACAGTGTCCCCTTGTAATCTCTAGTGGTCCTCTTTCAGTTCTGCCAGGTGTGAGAGGAGAGTTGGCCTCCGTCACCTCCTGCTGTGACTTCAGCATATCTGGTAAGACCTTCTTGTGGATCTCAAGCTCTCTAAATGCTGGCACTGTTCCTATTGGAAAAATGTAAAGAGCGCCCACATTCCCAGAGTCATCCCGTCAACCCTGAAGAACTCGCTGAGCCTACGGCAGCTGCTGGAATAACAATGGCCAAAGCCCAGGGCTACACAGGCTGCTGCTTAGTCACAGATTCAACACTGCCTGGAGAAAATACTGAGCAATCAATGGGAGGTGGACATAGACTATGGAGGTCAGTCCCTCGTGTGACAAAGGCAAGCTGGCAATGGATGTAGGGCTCTTCATGAGAAAATGACAAGAGCTTTTGTATGCTTGCTATCTACCTTCTTTTCCACACCTGGGAACTGAGGCAGTAAGGGCCCTTGACATTGGCTTGGGGTACTGGGATTGTCACCACCCTGGAAGACTGTTGCTCCAGCTTTGTAACCCCTCTCCAGTTGTTGGCTGGGCTTCTGACCTGTGCAGAGATTGGAAGGGCCTTTGGTTTAAACAGGTGTTGAAAGCCAGGACAAGCCAAAATATTTTGTTCTTTCTGGGTCATGAACTGTTTGCTGTTGGAAACATCTGTATGGACAGACATACAGGCTAAACATAACAGAAGCACAGGGAACGATGGTGGTCTTTGGGAGGGAGGGGAAGGAGCCCCTTGAGCCCCAATAAAGTCTTTCTCTTAAGCATACACCCCTTGCTTTGGGCCATAGTGACAGGCAATAAATTATCCATGTTGGTTCAAAGAGCAAGGTTGCCTCATAACAACATTGTCCATATGCTATAGTCAAACCAAGCCTGTTCCTGAAACACCATTTAGAGAAGACCTCTGTGTGTGTGTGTGTGTGTGTGTGTGTGTGTGTGTGTGTGTGTGTGTGCGCACGCGCATGTGGTGTGTATGCATGCATGTGGTATGTGTGTGTGTGGAGGGTGTATGCACTTTATGGTAAGTACATGCATATGAGTATATGCGAGTGTTTGTGAGTGTGTGCGAGAGCGCTATGTGAGTGTGTTCAGAGCGAGAGGGTGATGGCAGCCCCATCTTTCACAGGCAAAATCACCATCATTAGATGAAATGCTACAAGTTCATTTCCAAAATAAAGCAAGTGAGAAGGAAGGAGCTTAAAGACTGGGTGTTTAGACAGGCCTGCGAGCCCCCTTGTGACCTTGCTCTGATATTTAACAAAACATTAATCTTCTTGCCAGCAATTATAAAGGATACAGTGATGTCGCTGGCTCTCCGAGAGTGAGTAATAGTGATTCCATTGTTCCTCTTTATTTATGCCTTGGCTGTACCAGGCAGATGAGGTAAGTTGGGGCTTTGATATGTTATTATTCCGCACTGGCAATACATAAAGGATGCTTACACAAATATCTGTCTGTTTCCGAGGCACTGTTTCACAGCTCCTTACAACTCCAGATCAAAGCGTTTCAACATTTTATTATGAAATCATGAAAACCCTCCTCTAGTTTGCATATGAATTATAGTCTTTTTAAAACCACCAGTGTACCCTGGTGGCAGTGCCTTTTGAACCGAGGAAGGGAACAAGGTGTTAGATATTATTCCTTGAAGGCTGTGACTAGTGGGCTAATCCTGTCCAGTGTAGTTCTCCAGGGAGCACCAGGGTCTCCTGCAAACACAAAAGCCTGGGGGACCTGTGGGACAGAGCCAAGGGCCATGATTTTTCCTTCCCTTGTGGGGAAACAAAACCTGGTAAGAAAGCCTCCTCCATTTGGGAGCAAAGGAGAAAGGCAAGATTGCACACCTCATCATTTCAAGCTAAAGTATAAAACAGCCATCTTTGCCTTCCTAAAATGAAATCCTTACCCGGAGCTTGGGGTGGAAACCTTGTTTACCCTGAGACAACTTAGGAGCTGTCGCTCAGCCCTCCTACTCCAATTGCTCTGGCAAGAGAAGGACTTGCCTTTGTGGGATTAGCATATAAACTGGGTCTCTTCCTTTTCAGCAGGCCCCCTTCTCTGGGGACAGTTAATAATCTCCTTTGGAATGCGGGGGTGGGGGTGGGGTGGGAGGAGTGGTGCCTGGCACTTTTGATGTCTCCAGGATACATATGTGCCTGGTGTGTGGATTCTTTGACTTGGGAGTCTGTTTCTTGTGTGACTCTATGAAGAATGGGTAGAAACCAAAACAAGTCAGTAATGTGAAGGAAGTTTGGGGATGAAGGAGAGAGGCTGTGTTTCTAGAAAATGTTCCTCCCTCCTCTCCTCCCTCCCTTCTCCTTCCCTCCCTCCCTCCTCTCCTTCCTCCTCTCCTCCCTCATCTCCTCTCTCCTTTCCCTCCTCTCCTCCTTCCCTCCCTCCCTCCCTCCCTCCCTCCCTCCCTCCCTCCTCTCCTCCCTCCCTTCCTCCCTCCCCTCCCTCTTTCCCTCCCTTTCTCCCTTCTTCCTTCCCTCCCTCCCTCCCCTGAATCACTGAGCTACATTCCCAGTCCTGGAAGATTCATACAGTTTAGACTTGTCTCTGGCACCTATGGCATAGGTGTAGCTCACTGGCCAGGGGAGTGATCTGTCTTAACTGAGTGTTGGGGAGGAAGAGGTGTGCATCTGGACAGGTCCTCAAGTGTGTGTCCAAGTATCAAATCATCCACACTGGATGCAACCTTAGCCTGTGGGGGTGTGTGGACAGTGACTAAAGCTCTGAGCAGCTAACAACAGGACATTGCAGACTCTGTCATCAAAACATGCCCTCTCCGAGTTTCTAGAGAAAGAGGTGGGGCAGATGGCAAAGTATGAGCTGTTGCAAAGTTGCCACATTACTCTGCAAAGAAAGATCTATCCGTTTATCCACCAGGCTGTCCAAGTCTCTTTTTGGCTTTTGTTCAAGGATACTGCAAAGGAAATTCTGTCGGGGCATAATACTCCTTTGGCAAAATAGTGATGCCCCATTTCAACTAATAGTACCCTGAGGTGTATAGCATTTGGTTTGCCTAGTGGCTTACAGTTTGGCTCATTTGGCTGAAAACACACAAACATTTGTCAGAAAAAGAGGCAATAACTTCTAATCTCATCCCGTCCATCCCTGATAGTATGAGACTGAAGGCCACCCTCCTGTAAGTCTCAAAAGCAACGTCTTAGCTCACACCACTTGCCTCCTGCTTCTTCTCCAACTGGGTGTCTGTGCATGTCACTTCTTCAAAGAAGGACCAAATGCAGCATTTTACCCCCGCCCCAGTCTCCCTGCCTCCCTCTCTTCCTTCCTCCCCCCCTCTGTGTGTGTGTGTGTGTGTGTGTGTGTGTGTGTGTGTGTGTGTGTCTGTGTGTATATCTCTCTTCTCACAGGGCTGCTCTGCACTCCCTTTCTCCCCCACCCCCCACCCCAATAAAGAAACCCTTCATATGGAAAAAAAAAGTGTAGCAGTGTAGCATTTTACAACCTAACTCCAAACCATCAATAATGTCTACCTAGCACCCCAGTTGAGGATTCTGAAGCCTGGACTCTACTGAGGACACCAGAGATGTTTGCTTGTTTTTAAGTACCACATGGTCACAATCTCTGCATCTCTTGGACTGGCCACACTTCCCTTTTTGTCGGAATGTATCATTCATAGGTCCCCATAGGTCCTGCCTTCCTGTTCCATGAAGCTTCCCTTCAGTGACCATGCCTACTTCATGGCTGAACTTTGTGATCCCAGCTTCTGCTGTTAACTGGCTCATTATCCCTTGACTTTTGCCCAGGACAAATCTTATCATTCTTTTCCTTATCAAACACTGACCTAGGAAGGCCTGTTGGGGCTCAGCATGCAATCAAGCTGTAGGTTTAAGAAATTTCACAGTTTACTACAAAGGGACAGTGCACTGTTTCATCTCCATCCCCACCACACAGGCTCCACCTACAGAGGTGCACCTGTTTCCTGTGGCACCTATATGAACCATTCTTTAAAAGGCTAATAAATATTCAAAGTCTTACCAGGAAAGGAATTGTCCTAATTGCCCCAACCCCACAGTACTTCTTCTGATACTGAGGAAGAAAGCAGTGGCTGTCACATTGCTGTGTCTGTGGCTAATCTGAAGATGGATGTGTCACTTGTTTTAACTCTCCTGTTCCATTGAAGGAACCCTTTCCAGATGTCTGACATTCAATAAATAAGAGACAGCTTAAGTTTGGATTGTTTCTTCCCCTTTACTGTCTCAAGCTCTGTGGAGACTTCACAAATCTGAGGTGAGTGTTGTTTCTGGATGACCCATTATCAAATAAAAGCTTCTTGGATCTACTCAGGACATCAGCAGAGGTGTGACTTCCTTAGTGCCTCTTAAGTGAAAGAGAAATCATTACAATTAAGACCTTGCCAAAACAGCTATTGACTAAAAAAGAAAGGGTCACCCTCAACTTAAGAATTTGCACCTGGAACACTAAAATGATTAATGGTGTGTTCCCAAGCTGTTTGCCTAAAGGATGCTTTCTTCTCGTTTTCCGGGGAAAACATGATCTCAGTCCAACAAAGCTCGGGATGCTGGCCCTTCTGATGGTGAACTCAAACTCCTGAGGAGCAAGGCCACAGGAAAGGAAGAAGTGGGAAACATGGCCACCCAGCACATCTTTGTTCTTATTTTATTGTGAATAACAACTTCGGTGCACACATTTTGAGGGCTTTCTCTTCGATTCTGCCCTGATCCTTTTATAAGTATTTAATGCTGCCACCAGGGTATGAGGTAGGGGACCCAGGCTGGCCTTCTACTGTTGAGATGTCCCCACCCCCGCGTCGCCCCTCGGGCCAGTAGTCCCAGCAGACAGCGAGGGAGGCTCACAAAGGGAAGAATTCCACAGCTCTGCTCTGAGCTTGTTCATAATTTGTTCCATTGTTCCTCCACTTTGCAGCATGTATGAGATATGTAAGACTCCTGCCGGCTCTGAGACTGTTGTAGCTGCTGGGCACAATGGGGGAGAGTGCAGGCTGCTTTGTGGCCATAGCCTGAAGTCTCCCTGCCTTTGTGACTGCCGCAGGGATGCTTCAGAGGCCTCGGGCTAGCCTTTGTGAGCTCAATTAAACCCAGGAAGAGGAAGGGTAAGCAGGGAGCTGTCTCCACATTGCTGTTCTTCTAGGGGCATCGTTTGGTTGGGTATTGATGGTGCGGGTGCTCCAGTCCTCAGAAGGGCCGACAGCAAACGGTCCCTGTATCAGAAGAGGCTTCTGAGGCCCCAGCTATACACTCACAAGCTCATGGGAGCATTCTGGTTTATGTCCAAAGAACAAGTACCCATGTATCCTAAGAGATTGGGCAGAGTTTACTGTAACTTTGTGGATGCAGGCACACTAAGTTACAGTAAAATAGAAGTGGGGAGTTTTCAAGTGGCAGGGCCCAGTAGGACCACTCTGCATCTTGGTAATGCCCCTGCAAGTCAAAGAACTAGAAGAATTCAGGATGCCTTTGGCTGTAAGGAAATGATCATGTTTGAGGAGACAAACATCCAGGACTTGATCTTCACATCACACAGTATATTTCACATACACCAGAACATCGTGTGAAGCCTTGTTAGGATGGAAAAATTTAGCCTAATTCTCCAGTGACCCCAGGAAGCTGGGAGTCTTATATCCCAAGCTAAGGGTCATCTACTTGAATGTTTACTTGTCACCCTACCCAGAAGCCTGTGCTAAAGCAGACTTCCTGGGCTACGCGCAGGCTTGGATAGTTTAAATTAATTGGTCTGCACTGGATGCTATGAGGTGATTGGTTCACAATGTGTGGGCTTTGTTGTAACTCTATAAAAGCTGTCTCAATTCTGTACCGGGGATTTCTCAGTCCTCTACCCTGCATGGCGTATGGCTGATGACCCCAGTGCACTGGAATAAAGGACCTTATGCATTTACATCAAGACCGCTTCTCGTGAGTGATTTGGGGGGGGGCACCTTTCCTGAGTGGGAGTGCAAGGGACCATGCTCTCATGGGTCTTACAGCCTCACACATTTTTCATTATTATATACCCATTAAATAGTAGTCCACTTCCTAGTGACCTGCACTTGGAGCTTGAGTGCCCTGGGAAGCGTTCTTCCTGATGCTCACTCCTGCTCAGTTCTTTTCTTAGACTTAGCCTAACTGACACACAGACATTTTGAGCCTCCGTTTCCTTACCTGTATGTAAATGGGAGGAACTGCAGCTGTGTGTAGTTTGGGAGGGCTAGCCAAATCAGTTATTGCACGTGCTTCATTTACTCTTTTTCAATCTCTCCTTCCAACACTGCAAAGCAGGCCGAGTGCATGCACACACAGTCTGTGGAGCACAGTGCAGGTCCTCCAACAACGAGGGAGGAAAGCATGTGAACACTACTCACATCATTCTTGTGTCTGTCTTTTGATTCACTGAATTTAACCAGGGTTGCCTGTTGGACATACTTCGCTAGAGGCTGTATCATTGTGGAAGACAATATTCCCCTGCCTGACAGCCATCAAATACCATTAGATATCCAGAGAGGGTTTAGGGTCCATGAGCTCTTCCTGTAACTGTGACTGAGTGTCTACTGTCTCCTTGGGCAGGACCAGTGTAGGCGACCATAGCCACTGTGGATTTGTGAGTGCAGTGGGCACATCAGCCCTTCTCTTCATCACAGGTCTCTTTCATTGTTTCTGTCTTCTTTTTGATGGTGTCCTCTGACTTCCATATTACCCCTTTCCTGTTGTCATGATGTCTTCTGATTGTCAGAAGAAGAAAGGTCCATACTTTCTGTAAGCGTTTCTCCACAATGTGACATTTGGCTTTCCTTATGAGTAACACATCTTGAGTATATTTCTCCTGCAGTTCAGTGTTTGAAATTGAGGTTTGGTTTGTTCCTGTTCTATTCTCGTTTTTGTGACAGGGTCTCATTATGTCTGGCCTCAAGCATGCAATCTTCTTGCTTTTCCTGCCTCAGCCTCCCAAATGCTGAGGTCCCAAGAGCCACCCCTATTTCACCCAGTCTTACGTTACAGATTTCATCACCACTGATGCATGCAACTGTGTCTTATTCCATTGCTTACTGTTTAACATTCCATTTTTACCACAAAAAGCAGCCTTTAGAAGATGAGCCCAGAGTTAGAAATACCATTTTATGTAGGAATTATAGGCAATGAGGAAAAAAATAAGATATGCTATTTATCTAAATAAGTGGGCATTTTAATCAGGCAACGGTGTGTGTTCTAATCTATACTTTGATAAGAGCATGTGGGCTAGAAGGTGATGAATGTACTGAAAGGACAGTTAAGACAAAAACAAATCCAGGTGGCAGGGAATGATGGTTAGAATGAAGGTCTATTTTGGAAAGATGGGAAACTGAGGTGGGCTCTTGCATTAGCTCATCTGGCTGGTCACACCTGGAGGCTGGTCCTAGAATTGCCTCCCTCTGTTTTATTCTGCCCCTCTGTTTTGGACCATCCTCTGTCAAAATCTGTCAGATCCTGTCTGTCCTTTGGGATCCTACTCACAGGCTGCTTCTCATTTGCCTGGCTCCAACTGGGAGGACTCTTCACACTTTGTCTCTGTGTCCTCAGCCAGTTCACCTGGTTCTGGGGATTCTGGCACACAGGTTCTTCATCTCACTGCCAGGAAGCTGGGCGACCACCAGCCAATCACTTTCTCCATCCAGGCACCAGCCTCTCCTTTTCTGAACAGGGAGTTATGGTTCACTCTCCTCCAAGATCCTTTTTTCAGACCGTGTGACCCTCTGCCTTCTCTCTCTTGTCTCATGACATTAAACCAGTGAAACGGAAATAGCACATTGTCACTTTTATCATTTCACTCAGACTTCTACTGAGGAAATATTGACTATTATAATCTAAGCAATCATCACGTGTCAATAAGCATTTACTCTGAGCTCTAGATGGTGTTGTATGAAGGCTGTAAAAACAGGGAATTGGAGGATACAGACTACTATGCCCAGTGTCACTGCTGCTTTCTGTTGACACTCCTCACTTGTCCACATGGGCATTCCTGGTTCTGATCATAGGAGTGGTATGTGTGTCTGGGTGGGGGCCAAACATAAGTATATGCATATGTGTTGAGATTAAAGCTCAGGCATATTTCTTAATTGCTCTCCACCTTTTCTTTTCTTTTGTTTTTGTTTTTGTTTTTGTTTTTGTTTTTTGTTTTTCAAGACAAGGTTTCTCAGTAAAACAGTCCTGGCTCTTCTGGAACTCACTCTATATACCAAGTTCGCCTTGAACTCACAGAGATCTGCCTGCCTCTGCCTCTGCCTCCCAAGTGCTGGGATTAAAGGTTTGCATCACTACCACCTGGCCCTACCTTATTTTTAAAGACAGAATCTCTCACAGAACCTGGGGTTCCTGGATTCAGCCACACTGGTTGACCAGCAAGCCTCGGGGACCTGTCTATGTCCAGCTTCCGAGTATCAGGTTTATAGGTGAGCAGCAACATACCTGAATATTTTTTTCATGGATGCTGGGGACCAAACTCAGGTCCTGATGCTTACAGAACAAGACATTTACCAACTGAGACATCTCCCTGGGCGTTGCTTCATTTTCTGGTAATATGGTAGTAGTCTGCTATATGAGTCTGTGTGATGTTTGCATCTGTCCACCCAGATGTGAACTGTTAAGCAAACCTTGCCATTAGCTTGACTGGACAAGTGTCTTGGTGACTAGTTATAAATTATCTAGTCCTTTTCCTGTTCTTACAGGTTGATTTAACATGATGAGTTCTGGAGATGCTAGCATAGAAGGATAGCATCTCCTCCTTGCTTGGATTCCAAACAGGCAACTAAAGTCTCAGATGTTAGCATTTGAAGTATTGTGGCAGCTTGATGCTCTGATCAAAGGTGGTAATCCCAAGATGCCCACAGGTCCATCTCCTTTGCAGAGATCTTGGTGGGAAAGATGCCTTCCCCAAGTACAGCAATTCTTGGGCATCTGTTGAGCTCTTGCAGAAGTTTCTGTCTCTGTTATCAGGAGTTTCCAAGAGTAAAGGAATCAGTTGTGTAGCTTGAGGACTGGAATCCCAGCTTGACTAGCACTCGAGAAGATAGACATACCAGAGTGCTACAGCAACACAGAGCTTGCAATCAAGGAAACCTTCTTAGAATGACTGATATGGGTCTTCATGGATGGACTGAAATGAGCCAAATGGAGAATGGTACTCCAGAGAAATGAAGGAGTCTCCACAGAATGTGCCATGCAAGGTAGGGACGTGAGTAAGGCCCATTAAGGATTTGGTGTTCAGCAAGAAGGAAGAAGTGTGGCTGGAGAGACAGCTCAGCAGTCAGAGCACTGGATGCTCTTGCAGAGGACCAGGGTTCCATTCCTAGTACCCACACAGTGTCTCATGACCAAATGTTACTTCAGTTCCAGAGGGTCCTACACTCTTGTCTGGCGTCCACAGGCACCAGACATGCATGTGGTGCACAGATACACATGCAGAAAAAACATACACCCATATGCATCACATTTTTTAAAATTTAAATTATATTAAAAAAGGAAATCAGGAGTGACGTCTGCTGTAATCTTGGCATAGGATACATATCAATATTTCCAGGCAGGAGACCTTAGATTAAATATTAGACGTTAGTCAAAGAGGAGCAACTAGTACAGAAAGACATCATTGAAAAGTTTAAATGAGAGAGGTGTGAGACATTGGCATTGAACTAAAGGTAGACAATTATAGAGAACATTAAAATAAACAGGCAATCTTGCTGAGCACCTAGAAGAAGAAAGAGAAACATAGATTTCTAAACCGAGCAAGTAGTTGAAGGTGGGCGCTGGCTATGAACAGTAGTCACTCGCCACTGGAAACTTCTGGTAGCTACCCAGAGCGTGGAATGGACACCAGGCCCCTTGGTATGCCTGCCTGCTGTTTGTGGACATGGTCACTGCTTCCTCACCTCTCCTGGCACCATCACCAACCAAGGGCTGCCTGTCCCAGGGCTGCGGACCATTCTTCCTGTGGATGTTCTGTCACTCTCCTGTGCCACACAGTCTGCCCCAGGACGACAGCATGACTGCTTGCCTCCTGTGGACAAGACTGAGTTTCCATTCCAACAGTGAAGTCAAACCCAAACCCAACCATCTGCCCCATTCCTTAGGACTCTGTCCCTATCATTGCTTCAAATATGCGACCTCTGTCCCTGTCCCCTCCCACCAGAATTTCCATATATATTTTCATTCTTTATATTCTTTTCTGTTCTTCAAAACAGTCTTCGAGGGGCACTTCTTTCCCTCATCCATAGGGATGTGTGGAATAAAACAATACCTGGAAGTATTGCCCACCTTCCCTGTGGGCCAGTTCTTCCCATGTTTCCCTGTGGAAGTTAAGGTCAGTGAGGAGGGACACCATTGTGACAACTCCAGGGGGCACGGTTGATAAAAACCACTGTGACCATGAGGGTGAGGAGTTTGTGTACTTCCTGAGCCCACGGTCTAGGCATGGTATCTAGCCCAGAGAAAGTCCCCAAGAAATGATGTACTGAAGGAAAAGAATAGAAGAAATGATACAGCACTCAAGGATTGTAGGAGTAAAAGGACAAGGTCAGATCTTGTTTGGGACACACTGAGCGTGAATTGCTGGCTGAAGCATCTGTCAGGTCGATTCCCACAGGACAAGAGTGAAAACCAGTCTAAGCAGCCTCTGTGAAGCTTGAGTCTTCGTGACATTGAAGCCCTCCACTCTATTCTTGCAATGAGTAGTGTAACCGCTGAGGTTTTATTTGTCTTCCGACTGCTTTTTATCCATTGTCATTAGATACTTGGTTATAAATATTGATTGAACATTCTCATCAGGAAGCTGTAGGGGAAACTCTACTGTTTTCTACATCCTATAGGAAATGGGGTAAGTAAGGGGCTGCTGAGAGATTTGTTGCCTCTATTTATTGAGACCCTACTATGGGCCAGACATTTTCCCAGGCCTTGGTGATATAATACAGACAGGAAAGAGTAAGAGCACAGGATTATATGTACAAAACTCATTTATTAATCGAGAAAAAGATATACATAAACACGGTTCCTAGCTAACAAAGATTTAAATTTGAAACTTTTAAAATTTTATTTTTATTGCATGTGTATGGGGCTTTGTCTGCATGCAGTGACTGAGGAGGCCAGAAAAAGGTCCCCCTGCCCCCCCCCATTGGGACTAGAGTTACAGATGGTAACAAGCTGTTATGTGGGTCCTGAGAAGCAAACCCTGGTCCCCTGCAAAGGCAGCCATTGCTCTTGACAACTGAACCTTATCTCTACCTCCTAAAACACTAACTTTTTACATTGTGATGTTGTAAGAGAAATATCCATCCTGTAGAAGAAGCCATGTTTCTAATTTTGAATTTTGTCGTCCCTTGTCCCAGCTGGTGACACGCCAGGAAACTCCTGCATGATGAAGGCCGTCAGCAAGGCCAAAGCTTTCATTCAGTTTCTATGTAGTTGTATCCTGTGTTCCCAGCCAATTCTCATGTCTTGTGTATCTCACTGTGCTGAGAGCTGGTGGCAGGGCATTAAAATTGTGCCCAGGCAAGTAACAGAAGCATGACTCAAAGCAATTAGAACAGAGGTGAAGCATTGGCTCATGTCACTGGAGACCGCAGGCTGCAACTGACAGGACATATTAATTGCCTTCGCGTTGCTGTAATGACAATGACTGACAGAATGCAACTTAAGGGAAGAAAGATTTGCCTGGGCTCACAGTTTCCAGATCATTGACCATCATGGCAGAGAAGGCTTGGTAGGCTCACTCAGCTCATGGCAGAGGACAGAAGTAGATGGCAAATAAAGAACCAAGAATGGGTGTGACCTTCAAAGGTGTGCTCCAGGAAAGTCCCAGGAATGTCTCCTAATCACCAAACTGGTTTTCATCTCTAATGTTTCAAGGTCTCCATTGTAATCGTATGTAATGGCCCACACTGACTGTCAACTAGTCAGGATCTAGAAAGCTGACAACCCCTGAGCATGTCAAGGAAGGAGTTTCTACACTGAACTAATTGAAGTGTGGTGGGCTACTTGGAATGTGGGAAGACTCACTCTAAGTATGGGTGGCATCACTGATTGAGCTGTAGACCTGGCTCATCAAGGAGAAAGTGAGCTCAGCACTTAGCATTGTCTCCCTCTGCTTCCTGACTGCAGGGAAAATGTAACCAAGCTCCTACAGCCATTTTCCTGTCATGACTGGGTGCCCTGGAACTGTGAGCCAAAACAAATCCTTCGTTCCTTAACAAGATTCTGGCTGAGTATTTTTATCAGAGCACAAGAAAAGTAACAAATCCAACACAAAACTGCAGTATGTAATTAAAAAGTTCATTGTATAAAATATACATATTTAATGGGGTGTGAGAATAGCCCCAAAAGCCTAATGGCTGGGCAGGTAAAATGTGTGTTGTATAGAGTGGTAAGAGTGCTTCTAGAGGATCTAATTCCTGAGGCAAACACCCTTTGTTGTTGCTCCTGAGAAGCCAATTTGAATGGTATTTGTGCATTTGCAACTCAAATGAGCTTCCTAATAATATCAATTCGTTCTTAGACTCCTTGTATGGCTCTAACAAAACCCTCCTAGATCTCTTAAGGTAAAATTTGACTGCTTCTAACCTAGTGGTCCTAGCTTCTGCAGGTGTTTACTCTCTTGGGGCAATGCCAACTACTGCTCCTCAGCCATGTTCTGACAACACACCTACAAGATCAATGCTTAACCTCCCAGTATGAGTGGCCTGCACTGTAAATTCAATGTTATCTGTCTTGTGCTGGCTAGTCTTATGTCAACTTGACACAAACTAGATTCATATGAAAGGAGGGGACCTCAATTGAGAAAATGCCTCCATAAAATCTGGCTGTAGGGCATTTTCTTAATTGGTGGTTGATGAAGAAAGACCCAGCCCATTGTGGGTAGTGCCATCCCTGGGCTGGTGGTCCCGAGTTCTATTAAGAAAGCAGGCTGAGCAAACCTTAAGGAGCAAGCAAGTAAGAAGCACCCCTCTGTGGCCTCTGCGTCAGCTCCTGACTCCAGGTTCCTACCCTGCTTGAGTTCCTGTCCTCACTGCCTTTGATGGTGAAATGTTATATAGAACTGTGAGCTAAATAAACTCTTTCTCTTCAAATTGCTTTAGGTCGTGGTGTTTTATCACAGCAATAAACATCCTAACTAAAACAAGTCTTCTTTAGTTACTTTCTCTTGTCATAATTCTAATCTTGTGCATCTAGGTGTAGATGATAAAGTGTTATAGGGGTGTCCATAAATGGCACTGAATGGGGCCACTCTGTGTCTCTTCCTTTTAGGACTGAGAGGACCCTTAGGCTCTTTAATTGCAGCACTCAGGAGACAGAGGCAGACAGATTTGTGTGAGTATGGGGCCAGCCTGTTCTACAGAGCAAATTCCAGGATAGCCAGGGCTACACAGAGAAACCCTGTCTCAAACAAGAAAAGAAAAATTAAAGTGAGATGGGCATTGTGATACGTACTTTTAATCCCAACACCCAAGAGGCATGCATGGTTCGAGGCCAGCCTGGTAGATACAGAGAAAGCTCTAGATCATCTAGGGAAATACAGTGAGGCCCTGTCTCAAAAACAAAAAAAAAAAAAAAAAAAAAATTATCTCTTCTGCAAAGGCTTCTTGTACTTCTGGATGTTCCTTTCTATAGGCACTCATATGTGTCCTTGGACCTCCTTTGTAAAGCCTAAGGAGAGCACACTGCAAACAGCTGTGCACCGCTGGCCTCTGGGAGATCTGTACAGTGAGGTTCCTCTCAGCTACCTCTTGGAGTTTTTCCAGAACAAGATCCCTTCCTATTTGATAGTCTTGCATAAAGCCTGGCAGGGAATTCAATTTATAGAGTATTTTCCTTGACCTCTTCAGCAATCCTGGATAATAATCCAAGTAAATAAAATTAGCTGTTTTCTTGTAGACCAATAAGAAAGACTCAGAAAGAACCAAGTTGGCCCTTTGAATGTTCTCCACTGATTCAAGACTTGGTCCCAAGCTTGACACTATGGGAAGATGATGGAGGCCATGAAAAGTAGGGATTAGTATCTGGGCCATGAGCTTTTGGAGGACTAGGTCTTCCTCTTTCTACCTGTCATTTTATTTCTTCCAGAAAGGGTCTTACTCTACCCTATACAGTCGTCATTATGGGCTATCTCATCACAGGTCCAAAACAATGATGTAAAATCAATGAACTTCATTTTCCTCAACTATTAGCCAAAAGAACCCCACTCCTAGTCTATATAGCTAGTTCCAGGACAGAGAAACCCTGTCTCAAAACAAACAAACAAACAAACAAATAAATAACCCCATTTCTTTTTACAAGCAGATTGTCTCAGATATTTGCTAATAGTAATGAAAAGCTGACTCACACACACACACACACACACACACACACACACACACACGATGCAGGAACTCTTGGCTACACTGATGGTCCTTATTTTCCCAGACTAACCTCCACTGGGGAGGACAGCATTCATAGTGTCTGAAAGTGGCTTAAGAGAAACTACTGAGAGATAACCAGAGACAGCAAGTGACAAGAGCACGAAAGACCCTCAAGACTTCAGTTAAAATAATAGGAGAGTTAGGCCATGCCTCTCTATGTATGAAGGGAGTTAGGGGATGGCCTAAGGCCTGGGCTTCACTACCTGGTGTAGAAGGATATGGAACTCAGAGGCTGAGGCTACTGTGAGAAAGGACATTGCACCTGAGCACTTCTATTTTCCTAACAAACTCCTCCAAACCAACCTACAATTGTCCCTAATTTCATGCAAAGGAAAAGCCTTCTTGAAGAATAAGAAAGAAAAAAAATCCCAGAGTACACTTGGTTCTCAAGTACCAGGGATCATGTTATATTTTGAAATAAAAATTGTAATTGGATTATGCTCAATTGCAGCTGTAATAGGATTGGATCTTGGTATGGAATATGAACAAGGTCAACCTACAGGAAGTAATTCATTCCTCTAATGACAACGTCTTGGTCTATGAAACAAAGATCAAAGCTCATTCAAAAATAAATGCATTTAATGGCACAGTAGTTAGAGAAGTCTGGAGAATTCATTTTATTTTCATTGTATAATATCTGTTTCTCATACAGTTGTCTCGCTCTCTACCACTTTTTTATTCTTACGACTGCGCATGGGTTTGATTAGCTTAATTAGAGTTAATGTCTTGGGAGCAGAATGTGGGACTGTGAAAGTTTGGGTTCTTGAAGACTTTGAAAAAAGAGAGCTGTTGGCCTTGCTCTACATAAATTCAGAATCGAAAGAGTCTGATGACTATTATCATCTTAAAATAATTGAAGCACTGCTAAAAATAAAAAGGAGAAGGAGAAAAATTGAACCCTAATAAAAGGAGTGGAGTTAGCCCAGATTTGGATACAATTCTCTCAGCAAATTGAGCTTAAATCTCGTCTTAGGTAATTTAACATGAATGCTAAAAAATTATCTTTCTCCCTCTGAGCTGTTAAAAAGTGTGGTCTTCTCAGGTTCACAACATTGCCTTTTGTTTTCTTCTGTTATCTGTGGCTGCACGTAAGATGAAGGGGACATTACAGGGAAATGCCATGGCAGACCAAAGTCTTCACTGATCTTTACTTATTAGCCAGCATGGGGTCTTGCATCTGGAGTCAGCACCATAGCCTCCTTAATGGGCTTCAAAGGCTCCTTTCTGATTAAGCCAGTGGACTAGCCTCAGACTGAGCGTGGAGATGGGCTTTCTAGCCATCTTTGTAACTGAGGAGGAGGAAGAACTCCCACAAATCTGGGCATGAGCAGAGCTGGAAGGCTGGTGGGTATGCCTGCAGTCTGTTGCCCAGGAAGCTAGGGAAGGAGGCTGCTGTACACCCAGTAGTTCAAGGGCAATCTAAGCAACACAGGGAAGTGCCCTTCTCAAGTAAAGAGGAAGGGGATTGGAAGTTGAGGACAGACCCAGAAATGTGTTTGCTTTGGGGACCTGTCCTTTAAATTCTAAAACACCACCCTAATCAATTGGGAGTAGTACGAGTTATATTATACGAGTGGACTTGTTAATTACACATTGTACTCATGACTAGGGAGAGTGGGGTTAACCCCCCCCCAATATTGATGCCCTTATGCCTAGGACAGTGTGTGCAGAGGGGATGGAGAATAAACAAGTTCAGAGCTGCCATAACGAACAACACATTTCTCTTTAATCCCAGCACTCAGGAGACAGAGGCAGGCAGATCTTTGTGAGTTTGAGGCCAGACTGGTCTACAGAGTGAGATACAGAGTGAGATCCAGGACAGCCAGGGCTACCCAGTCTCAAAAACAAACAGACAAACAAGCAAACAAACAAAAATTCACAAAACAATAGCAAAACACACACAACAGATTTCTAACAATTTCAGAAAACATAGTAACAGGCTAATGACACAAATAGAAATTATTAAAAGTTACTTCCATTCTCTTTAATTCATCTTTTATTTTTAACTTTTTTAATGTTAGAGACCGGATCCAGGGCCTGTGCATGCTAGTAGGCTCCTAACCACTGGGCAACCCCACCAGCCTACCTCCTTCTCTAAGACCCTCCCACCACCCATTGCTTGCTTTTTCAGATAAGGTCTTATTGGGCAGCTCAGACTGTCCTGGGCCTGACCATGTAGCCCAGGACAATCAGGGTACTGTGATTTACCTGTCTGCTTCCCAAATGCTGGGATCTTAAGTCTGTGTGCCACACCCAGCTGTCCCATTCTTGTGAACAATATGTTTGGTATTTAAAAATGAATATTTAAGCCTCCTTATAGAAATGTTTTTCTTATAAAGAAGTCTTAATCACCATTTGATTGAGTAAATACTTTGTCAACTGGACATTTTGATTTAATTTCACCTCTGAACATTTATCTAAATTACCTATTGTTTTTCATGTCATTTCTGAAAAAAAAAAAACAAACACCTTGTTTTGATATTTTTCAATCTCATTTTAGTGTTTATTCCCCTCCCCCCATTCTATTTCCTTGAAAATGGACTGGTTCCGAGCTAATTCATTCACCTCTTCAATAAACACAGATTCAGTGTCTGCTCTGAGGCAGGCTGGGCTCTGGGTGCTGGGTGCCAGGCACGAGAGAGCTCATTGTCAAGCACTCCCACACTCATTTGTCTCCTATCCATTCACGTTTAAAGCTCAGACCACCCTGGACCCTGTCACTGACAGTTCTTCACCAAGCGGCTTAGCTTCTGGCTCTGGCTCCTGCTGGCCACAGCCACCTGCAGAGAGGTGTGGATGGAGAGGTACCCCATGTGTAGCAAGAGTCCTGAGGTAGCACTAATTCTAATTGTTCTAAATAATAAAAACTCAGATATTGAGGTTAAAGCTGGAGATCAGAGAAGCAAAGCAGTCAGGAACTAGAGAGTCTTCACCTCTACCAAAACTCAGACCAAAGGGCAATCCTGTCCTCAGACAGCATCCTCAGACTGCTCAGACTACACTGCTCCTCAGACAGCATCTCTCTCTTGTCTCATCCCACCTTATTACTCTTCCCTTGTCTCTGCCCAGCCATGTCACTCCTGTCTCCACCTCCTTATTGCTGGGATTAAAGGCATGGGATCCCAAGTGCTGGTATCACCTTTGTGTGAGCTCTGTTCCTCTTTTAAACAGATCCAATCTCCTATAGTCCAGAGTAGCCTTGAACTCACAGAGATACATCTGCCTCTGTCTCTCGAGAGCTGGGATTAAAGGTGTGCGCCACCACTGCCTGGCCTCTATGGCTAACTAGTATGGCTAGCTTTGCACTTCGACCTGTAGGCAAGCTTTATTTGTTAGGTCATAAACAAAGCATCGCAACATCCTGATGTCCTTCCAGGGGTGAATCACTCACTACCAAGTGACCAGGAATAATGATGTTTGAGTTTGTTTTGCTTCGTGCAATACTCAGCACAGTGTGACTAGCTCTGGTCCCAGAAACTACTGGTCCTCTGTCCGAACGCACTGTTTGACCAGTACTTCCCTTCCCAGCTTCTCACTTGACAATCACCCTTTTCTTCTAAAGATGGGCATTTACTAGGATCCAAAATCATGGCATTCAAATGAAAGGATACCCACTTCTGGGAGATGAAGCAGCCACTCACTGTCAGCTTTTTCCCCTGTTAGGAGTCCCACCTATGTGGACCTAAAGTAAACTGTGAGGTGTGGTGATTTCAGACTTCAGACCACAAACATCTCTAGTCTCACTGTGTGAAGGGTGTTGGGTGACATCTGGACACCACTTAACAAATGCTCCTGAGGAAAGGCCATATTGGCAGGCCCGGCCCCCACTGGTGGTTGTTTGACAGTGGCATTTGGGCCTCTCCAGAAGGATCTCACAGCATGGTAGGAGGTGTCACCTTTTCAGGGAAGCCTTTCCAAATGAATCTGTATGGTTGGAGTCCCATTTCCTTAGGGACAACATGCAGGTCTGTGGAAGGAGACCCACGCTTCTAGCTTCTGCTGATTTGTGAGCCCCCTGAACTGCTGCTCAGTGACAGAGAGAGAGAGAGAGAGAGAGAGAGAGAGAGAGAGAGAGAGAGAGAGAAAGAGAGAGAGAGATGAGGATGTCTCTCTATGAGACTTTTAAATGTCTCTGCAATATTCCTTTTGATGGCATTAATATCTCCCATAGCATTTTTTTTTTCACCTCCTCAGACTCTGGGGTGTTCTCCACAAGGACTTCTGCTTGCCTTGTCGGCAGATTTTTGTGGTGTTCCTTTGTGTGACTTCTTTTGAGGCAGCAAAGAAATGGTCTCCAGTGCTCAATTACCATGAAGATCGGTTAACAGGGCCACTTCCTTGCATCTGACATACCCTCTCTCCCGGAATAGGGTGGAATCATCCTCTCCTCCTGATTTGACAATGCTGCTCCAGGTTAGTCTCTGAACCCTTTTACAACCAAAATTCTGTGAGCCCATTTGCTGCCAACATTTGGTCAGGAGATGAGTGGAGACGAAAGGGATTTAAGAGCTATGTGGTACAGCTTTGTTCTGGGGCTGGCGTTGGTGCCACTGTGGTTTGGAGAGGTTTTGTGCTCAGAGTTTGATTATTTGCTAGTTTTGGCAACTGTTGAGATGTTAGATCTCATATTGTTTCTATCATTTTTTATAGTTTCTTGTTTAATGTATCTGCTGCGCATCAAGACTCTTGAACTTGATTTAAAACAGAAGCAGCAGCGGCGCCTCCTGTTTTCCTTGGGGCTTACCTGGCAGGCTGAGTCTGAGCTGTAATAGGACATTGATTTGCCTTTCTATATTAGTGAACAGGCCTGTGTACGGTCACCAAAGCCTCGAGCCCACAGAAGACAAAAAGATAATCAAATCTTCTCAAGTCCAGCCATCAGCACATGCTGCTGTGGTCTAGGAATTACAAATGCTTGCACTTTAAGTTGATTCACATTTGACATATTGATGCTTTCCCCTTCTTTTCTCTGTTCTTATTTTTGTAGTGTTATAGATGGAACCCCAGGGTTTCATGTATGCTAGGTAAGTGGTCTTCCATTGAGCCAACTCCATCTTTTTAAAACACTTGAACCTACCTCGTTCTCTCCAAATCATCACCTATTTCCCAAGAATCTTATCATTCAGTATACTGTATCCAAGGAAACCTTCCCCTCCACCCTCAATCTACCCCACCACACGCACACACACAATTCTGCTTCTTTAAGATTTTTTTATGGCATCTTGGGGGCTGGGAAGATGACTCAGTGGTTAGTGCTTGCATGAGTCTGGACCCAAGTTCCAATCTTTAATACCAACATGAAACCAGGATGGCATTGCACACCTGTAATCCCAGTGCAAATTGCAGGGTTAGAAACAGATGTGTCTCTGGGACTCACTGGCCAGCCAGCCTAGGTGAACCTGTGAGAGATCCTACCCACCAAATAAGGTGGAGAACATTAGAGGAAGAAATTTGAAGTCCACCTCTCACCTGCACACACAGGTCTGCTCCCCCCACTAATACTCCCAACCAGTCACTCCAAATGCTAGTGTGTCCTCTGATACTGCAAAGGGATAGACACTTCCCTGCATCTGTCCTGCAGAGAGGGGCTGCTGGCTCTGCAGACTGAGACTGGGAGGCTGCATTGCCATCAGCTCATAACTGTGAGCTAATGCTGACACTTTTATGGCCACTTATTATACTATTGGTTTTTCAGTTCATAACTTAGAATCATATTGATAGGAACATGACATCCAAGCTCTGGGAAGTCAATTCCAGGTCCTGAGACTCCTGTGTGCCAATCCTGTTAGCCATAGTTATTATGCTAGGGACCTGACAAAATCCCACAGGCTCTGAGTGGAACTGTCCGAGTTCTGTAAGCTTGAAAACCTGCAGTGACATAGGCAGGACTCTGGGTAGCACTGACACCTGGCTATTGATGTTATTGCCTGAAACTAATAGGTGGGTGTGGGCTCAGATAACATTATTAAGTGGCCTCTGCTTTCCTGTGGGTTCTTGTAAGTCTATATAGTTCTTAAAGAAAGACTTAGTTTTATCTTTAAGTGTGTGTGTGCATGCATGCATGTGTGTGTGTTTATGTGTGCACATGAGTATAAATGGCCACAGAGGTCAGGAGGCTTCAGGTCCCTAGAGCTAGAGTTAAAGATATCTATGAGGCATCTGATATGAGTTCTGAGAGATGGATTCAGTTTTCTGCAAAAGCAATGCAAGTTCTGAATGGCTGAGTCATCTCTCCAGCTCCCAGCTAAGGTAGTTCTATGTGAGTTAACAGAAAGACCCACAGCTCATATGATTAATGCACTAAAAATATATTTTGTTTTCATATCAAACTCCATTAGAGTTGGGGATCAGCAAGGCTCTGCACCAGGTGCTGTGCAATGGCCAAAGCTGGTTCCATCTGTGACTCAGTCTAACTCCATTGATCCTGTGGGGAGGAGAAAGACAGTGCAGCAGCTTGCACAGAAGCTTTCTTGTGCCAGCATTCACTAAGCACGGTTTAATGGTATGGTGTTGGCATCAGCATTCTCAAGGAAGACAGGCCTCATACTGCACTGAGTTTCCCAAAGGACCTGTGCTCTAACCCCCTAAACCCCATTCTGTCCTTCACAAACATGTGCATGAAAGTATGTTTATTAAAGAAATTAGGCTGATTTGAGATGTGGATCTGGTGCCTGGCATTGGTGTCATTTATCTTGTAACCCAGAGATCTGTGACCAAAACAGCTCAGGCCCCAGAGAAACACTTCCTTCCCTTCCAGCTTTGTGTCCTCCAAATGAGAGGCAGCTGGGCACAATACCAGCAAGGGCTGGGGTCTTCTTACTAAAGAAGCAAGATGACAACAACATTGGGAGAGCAGGAGGGGGTCTGCAATGGAAGATCTTAAGGATGCAATTAGCCATTAATGCTTTCTTGTCAGACTCAGGAGCTGTCAGTAGTCACTTTAAACCTCTACAGGTATTGCTGTGTGGAATGTTCCCCATAGGCGCAGGTGTTTAAATCGTGGGTCCCCAGTTGGCGGCAGTGTTTGAGTAGGCCTGGGCGTGTGGCCATGCCGAGGAAAGCATATCTCTGGGGGTCAGTGTTGAGCTCTCAAACCTATGTGCCATTCCCAATCTGCTCTTCTTTCAGCTTGCTGCTCTCTGATTCCTGCTCCTGCCACCATGCCCTGCCCCATCCCTGAACTGTGAACTCTCACTCCCTTGGAACTACAAGCCCAAATAAACTCTTCCTTTGACAAACTGTTTTGACCATGGTATTTTATCACAGCAACAGAAGAACAACTGATACAAATGTGTTAGTTACTTTTGTGTTACTGTGACCAAAATACTCAAGAAGGCCACTTAGAGAGGGAGAGAGGGAAGAAGTTACTTTGTCTCATGTTTCAGAGGGCTCAGTATGTACAGCTGGCCTGTTTCCTTGGGCAGGAACATCAAGGTAGTGGAGAGCATGTGACCCTCAAAAGACACACCCCAGTGACCTACCTCTTCACTACACTGTTCTGTTCTAGAAGTTCTGAATAGCATGAACATAGGGCAAGGAACATTAGAACTAGCCTTCTATTTCATCTGAGGCATTACATCTGGAAAATAGCCACCTTCAATGTCCAGTTAAAGCCATCTTGTCTAGGAAATGTTTTAATCATGGAAAAGACGACCTTACAGATGAGCTGAGAGGGCAGAGCGGTGGTGGTGCACGCCTTTAATCCCAGCACTTGGGGGGCAGAGGTAGGAGGATCTCTGTGAGTTCGAGACCAGTATGATCTACAAGAGCTAGTTCCAGGAAAGGGTCTAAAACTACAGAGAACCCTGTCTCAAAAGATAGAACAAAACAAAACAACAACAACAACAAAAGAACTGAGAGGAAATGAACAATATCCAGTTGAGGCCAGATGGTTCGTTGTTTTTTTACTTCTATGCTATAGAAAATCAAAGTTCCCATGGATAACTCACTTATTTAACCACTCAGTGGTTTCCTTTAGATGTCCTGCCTAGGAATTCTGTCCAGTGGATGAGATTAATAGGTGAAAGCACATAAGCATTGTAAAATATTGTGGGTTTTGAAGGGATTCTGTAAAGGGTAGCCTCAGGTATCAGCAGTGAAGACTTGACCTTAGGCCCTAGAATATAGTTGGGTAATTTTCCACTGGATCCCCCATCAAGATCAGATTCTAGCTAAACCTAAATGATCCCAGCAAGAATACAAGATGCAGGAGCTTCTGCACTGTCTTGCCTTGCCCAGTCTCACTGATTCCTATAAGGGAAGTCCCATTATTGACCTTCTGATAAGGCTGGAAGAGCCTACCTTAGTGCTGGGTAGCTGAAGATAGAGCTATGGGCAGCCCTCTTAAGCTAGAACAGGTAGAAAGGAGTGGCTGAGTTTTGTCCCCCAATAGTTCTCACCCTGGGCAAAGGAGAAAATGAACACCATGAAATGTTAATTATGTAATATCTGCCAATGCTGGCTGCTTCCAGGGCACCTCGTGATCATTTGTAAAATGAAACAATTTTAGGAAATGATTTGGAGTGTGGCCTGGAGGAGGCTGGGGTGACACATGACTCCAGCAGACCCCAGTGTCCTCTGTGCCAGGTCTGGCTGCTCTTGGGGCTATTTCTAAACTTGTTTGACAAAGCTTTTTGCATTTACAAAGTGTTACCAGAAGAGAGTGATTGGCTTTAAGGGCAGGAAAACTTGAGTTCAACTTTTTTCTTGTGGGATGACATCTGTAAAGTTTGCTTTCTGGATATGTTGAAGTGATATTGCTCATTGTGTGGTCCCAGTGACATCGAGTTTGGTCAGCATCTCAACTGTTCTTTTCTAGGTTCTTATTGTACAAGAGGTGTATCAGTGTATCTCAGATGTTACAACAGAAGGGTTGTAACTATCTACCTTAAATGACAGAATTTACTTTCTCAGAGTTTTCTTAGACTAAAAGTCCAAGAGCAAGGCACCAGCATGACTGTGTTCTGGTGAGGGCTTGCTTCTGGGTTACTAACAAATGACTTGTTTCCTCTCCACATGGTGGGAAGATAGGCAGTGAACTAGCTTTCTGCCCTCTTATTAAAGGGGTATTAATCCTATCCAGGAGAGCTCCACACTCACTACCTACTCACTTCTGTGTCTATCAGAGTTTTGTTGCTATGATGCAATGTCCAACCAAACCACTAAAGGGATGAAAGATTGAACTTTATTCATGGTTTCAAGTGGCTAAGTCTGTCTCACAGAAGGGCAAGGTGGACACAGCAGCTTACCTGGCAGTGGCCAGCAAACAAATAAGACAATGTGTTGCTAGTAGACTCTTCTTTTCCTCTTTCATCCGTCTAGGCTCCCAGCCCACAGTAGAGTGCTGCCTACATACAGGGTGGTTCTTGATCAATCTCTGAAAACACTCTCAAGAACAGATTGAGGCCTGAAAATATTTCCTGCTACATTAACTAACCCATCACTTTACAATGTAGCTTCACTCAAAGTCTCAGTGCAGGACAAAATGGAGATAAGTATTTTTTCCACAATGCAACGTAAATGCTATTCCAATTCCCTACAGCGTCTTTGCTCTCATCAGAAACCTCATGAGCAGATATTTTCTTTTTATTTTAAAATTTGCATTCTAGTCATCTGGGTTTGCAACATCCATTAAGTTCTGCTTATGTCACACTTGGGGTTTTAAAAAAACTTCAACCAGGTAGTCAAGTGGTCAAAGCAATGACCTCGATTCTGGGACCAATTTCCTTACAGTCAGATTTTCATTTCTGTGACAAAATGCCTGAAGAAAGAAACTTTAGGGAGGAAAAAATCTTTTAAGGTGGAGGAGCATCTCAGGTCATGATGGACATAAATAAAGCACAGGGCAAGAATCCCTGTCCTCACAAGCTTTCTCCTTGTTCCTCTTCACTCCACTAACATCTTCCAGTTTATGAACAGTTCTCCTCACAGTTTTTTTTTTACTCACTTAAAACTCTCTAGAAATGGGCTGACAGGCACACTGGAGGCTTGTATAAGCAGTTGCCTAAGTGCTTCTCAGTCAATTCATGTTGATGGTCAACATTACGTCTCCCAAAGACTCTGCTTCCTAATTGGGAATAAAGCCTTAAGGGGACATATACATCAGTGCTTTTGGTTGCCTCTATTATATTGAGGTTGTTATATATTTATTTAATTTCATTGTACCTCTAACAATTAAATAATTTCATTATTAATTGGGTCTGTTTATTTAATTTCATTGTACCTTTAACGATAGAAAGAACTTGCTGAGAAAATGACTCAGTATTGCCCATATAAGACTACGTGAGTCTCCTAATGGAAGCACAGTACAATTTCACAGACTGGGTAGCTTAAAAAATAAATATATGAATGGAAAATAAACCAAAATTCCTCCCAGGCATGCCCAGCAGCTTGGGTTTTAGTTGATTCCAGATGTAGTCAAGTTGACAACCAAGATTAGCCATTACAATAAATATTTCTTTTTCTCAGGTACTTAAAGCAAAGCTAACAGTGTATCTTTCATTTCTGATTAATTTAGATGTTCTTCCTAAGTTCCAGAATGTCTGCTGTATTAGACATGGCTTAAATATGTAGTTTAATATTTATATAAATGCAAAAATTCTTAATCTATAGATATGTTTTTTGTTGTTGTTTTTGGATATCACTATATAGCTCTGGTTCTCCTGGAACTTATTATATGGATCAGGCTAACCTCCAACTTACAGAGATTTACCTATCTCTGCCTCCTAAGCACCACCACATCCAGACTTAATAGAAGTATAGATATGTTTCTCACTGACAAACATGATTTATCAAGGATAATATTCATCACCTTAGTAATGAAGTTCAAGTATATGAAGCAATCACTGGTTTGGGAAAAAATGTTACTAAGCTACTTAAACATCTTTGGTCTTTTAAGCCACAATCAAGAGTCAGTACAAAGGGGTGAGAACACGGTTCAGTTGTTAGGCACACTCAGTGCTCTTGCTGAGGTCTCAAGTTCAGTCCCTGGCTCACAGCCATCTGTATCTCCAGACCTAGGGGCCCCAATACCCTTTTCTGGCCTCCATGGGTACCAGGCATACATGTAGTGCACATACAGAATGGAAGCAAAAACATGCACACACATGAAATAAAATAAATGTAAACAAGAAACAAACAAAACCCCAAATATTTGGAGACTGACAGTTACCAGAGTTGATTTCTTCTGATGCCCCTTTCCTTGCTTTTCAGAAGGCTGCCAAGGACGGTTTTTCCTCTGCTTGTGAGTATTCCTCATACTTCCTCCTCCTCCTCCTCCTCTTCTTCCTCCTTTGACAAGATCTCACTCTGTAGCACAGTTTTCTAGAACTCACTGTGCAGCCCAGGCTGGTCTTGAGTGTAGACATACCTTCTTTCCTACTGCCAGCCCCAAATAACAACATGGAGACGTCTTATTAATTATGAAAGCTTGGCCTTTGGCTCAGGTTTATTCCTAACTAGTTCTTGTAACTTAAATCAGTCCATTTATATTAATCTACATTCGGTCACATGGTGTTACCTCTCATCTTACACCTCCTGTTTCCTTTCTGTCTGTCTGGCGACTCCATCCATTTCTCATTGGCATCCCTTGCATCTCGATTGTCTCTTCCTACTTCCTCTCTCTGCCCAGAAGTCCCACCTATACCTCCTGCCTAGCTATTGGCCATTCAGGTCTTCATTTAACGAACCACAGTAATGCATCTTCACACAGAGTACAAATATGCCACAACACATGAACCCACGGGGAATTCTCCTGTCTCAGCTCTCTAAGTGCTGGGGTTGCAGGTTTGAGATCCCACTCCTAGCCACACCCTCTTTTTACAAGAGTTATTAGATATAAGATTATCATTCTTATCGAATTAAACCTCTCATTGTTTGGATAAGAATTATCCCCACAGAAGGCATGTATATTGAAGGCTTGGCCTTCAGCTGGTAAAGCTACTGAGAACTGAGGGAACCATGAGGCCTCTGTCTTCATCAGTGAGTAAATCCTTGATGGATCGATACCATGATCGACTATTGGAAGGTGGTGGGATATAGAAGGTGAGGCCTACCTAGAAGAAGTAGGTCACTGGGTATGTGCCCTAGAAATGCACACCCTGGCGGAAGCCCTTTCCTCTCATTCTTCTCTCTTTCTGGTGGCTGTGAGGCTTTGCTCCATGGTGCCCTTCTGCTTTGCTGTTCAGCTTTCACAGTTTAGGAACTCATGGACTGAAACTACAGACCATGACAAGGAAAACCCTTCTCTAAATTTGTTTCCTTGCTAGGTGCTGTGGCACAGGGAAGGAAATTTGATTAAAACAGAGTGCTATGCTACCAGGTGAGCCCTCTCATCTCTCATGATCTGAAAGGGTCTAACTTCAAATGCAGTCACACCGAGTGTTACAGCTTTGATAGAGTGGATTTTGAGATGGACAATTTAATTTAGGATAAAGCCTCACTCAAACTCTGCATAAAATGCCAAAGTTATATGAACAATTAACAGAGAAACATCAGTCCTTGATTATCTTGGGAAAAGATTTCTGACAGTCTCCTGAGACTGAATTGCCTATAGAAGTGTCATTCTAGAACGTTAAATGTCTCTATTGTCTTTGTTTTTTGTTTTTTCCCCCCACACTTCTGTTTCCCTGAGCCATAGTTGATCTATTATCTTCCTTTGTTGTTGTTGTGTTTTCGAGACAGGGTTTCTCTGTGTAACCTCTCCAGCTGTCCTGGAGTTAGCTCTGTAGATCAGGTTGCCCTTGAACTCACAGAGATCCTCTATCTCTGAGTGCTAGGATTAAAGGTGAGTGCCCCTACTGCCTGGCTATAATCTTCCTTAAAATTGACTCCCATACCTCAATAATATAAATGTGATGATTAGTTTTAAGAGTCAAATTGCCACAATTTAGCAGCATTTGGGAAGAGAAATTGCTTATATCAGTTTGGCCTATGGGCATGTTTCTGGGAAGTTGTCTTGATATAGGAAGACCCAGCCCACGGTGGGTAGAACCTTTCCTGAAGCAAGTGGTCCTGAACTATACAGAGAGGAGAAATCAAGATAGTAGTAGTTAAGCAGGCAGCACAGATATATTAATTTCTCTCTGTCCTTGACTGTGGCTGTGTGTGACCATCTATGATAGGCTATAATCTGAAATTATAAGCCAAATAAGCCCTTTCTTTCCTAAATTCCTTTTTTTGTCAGGGTATTTTCTCACAGCAACAGGAATGAAACCAGAACAATAAATTTATCTTTAAAAACACTTAGATCATTAGCAAGAAATAAAGACTGCCTTGCTATTTATAAATAGCAATCACAAACTAAATCAAGGAATAAAATGTTTTGCTAAATTTTCCTGCTGTGTGATTTGACAAATGGATTGCATTTACGGTGTTCCAGACCACCTGGGCACTTTTAAAATATAATTTTGTATTTGCTTCATGACCTACTAATAGTTCTCCTTGTTTCCCTTGTTTATGGAGGAACAATTAAGACACAAAGGAGCCTGCTTCTAGAACTTTTAATGAATGAATCATATTTTATGTCTGCAGATGCCAATGGTGAAAGTCATAGATATCTGTATTCTCAGCATGAAAATTGCAAACCTGTGTCAAATAAAAACAAAACAAAACTATTTCGGATTCCAAGAAGTTTGGCCAGTGCTCTCAGCTCCTGACTTAGAAGCCTTGAGTGTCCATAGAGGTTTTGTTGCAGAGAAAAGCATTGGATGGATGGAGAGACAGGTCAGAGCAGCTCCAGGGATCTGATTCTTCATGGGCCTCTTGGGCAACCCGTTGCAACCAGATATCTCTCCCTGGCAGGTACCAGAAGCAGAGGGATGGGAAAGTGTTAGTTTAAAAGAGTGGTGGAGGTGAAAACACCTGAGACTGGCCCTGGAGCCAAGAAAGAACTACCTACTAGTGCTCTGGTAGCAGAAAGGTGGACTTCTGGAGTGATAGATCCTTTTGGAAAGGGTCTCCCAGAATACTTTACAGCTCCAGAGTCACCCGAGTCTCCCACAGCAAAAGGTTCCCCAAAGCTCACAGAAGTGAAATCTGCTTCAGTTAACTAAAACCACATGCACGCTCATATTCATATATATTATCATATATTTTAATCTTGGTCGTACTTGTAAAATTGCAAACATGAGAAATTCTTTCATTGTGTCCTTGGCGATTTATTTATAGCAACCCGACTGAGATAATAGCTTTGTTTCATTATGTGTGACATGTAAATACCATAAAATAATTCACTTTCTTCTCTGTGGCCCTAAGTTTACACCTGAAGACAGGAAGAAGGGTATTTTCTCTTTGTTCTTTTAGCTCAGCGGGTAGGCTGCCCTGACAGTCCCAAGGAAAACAGTCAAGCTCACCCGGGCCATGCCCAACCCACCCTCATTCCAGAAACGGGACTAAGAAAAGCCAGCCAGTGAGTGGTCTGGGGGTGGCTGACCTCTGAGCCATGCTTGGCTTTGCCACCGTCCCCAATGCTGTGTTGGAGGTGGGCCCTGGCATTCACAGGGTCATTTGTGCCCTCCCAGAGCAGCCAGTGTCCCTTGCAGTCAGCAGGGGACTAGGCCCTGGCAGCCCAGGCTTTAAAAGTAGCTTTGTGCAAATGAGCCTCTTCCAGGGACCGTCTTTGAGCCCAGTGCCCAGAGATTTCCAGACCCTGGAGAAATGCTGGCAGGATTAAGCTCTCCGGGGCTTGGGAGCTGGGGGCGGGGGTGTGTTTATATTTTCTTCGCATCCTTTTGGGATGGGGGACGGACAGGGAGGGGGAGGGGCCGAGGAGGGAGAATCTTCATTTATATGCTAATAGTTGCCCGCACCCAGGCTAAACTGAGGGAACTATTTCATGGGAAACTGACAATTTTTGTCAGCCAGGCAGCGCCTTCACATCTCAATGGGCCAATAATCTTGATTAGCAAAACAATTGGAGGCCTTGGGTTCTCGCTCAGGTTACACTGGGCCAGTTTGAGCATAGCTGGGGCCTCGGAGATGGAACTCATTGTCCCGAGCCAGGAGTTTAGGCAAATGAAGGGGACCACTGAGCTGGGGGAGGGAGGTAATGGACAAAAGGGGTTAATTTGATTGACCGAATCTTCTCGTTTTATAACAATCATTTACTTAGCAAGTAATTCGAAAGAGACCAGTGGCGCCGACAGGAAATTGGAGGCTGTATCTATGTGCCCCAGATGTGTGGGAATTTGAGCTGCCTCCTCCCTCCACTAGCCAACCCGAGGGAAAAGAAAAAACAAAACAAAACAAACCAAAACAACAACAACAAAAACACAACAAAATAGCAACCCCTTAGGGGCCCTGATTGCCACATGGAGAATAAGCCCTTAACTAAAAATACACACACACTCAGCGCCTACAAAGTCGTTGCGGGCCACGGCCAGCACTTTCTCCCGCCGAAAATTGGCTTTCGGTTTTCATTATTAGTTCACGGATTGCTAATTGATGCGGTGCTGGCTTCCCCCTTCGAGGAACCCCGAAGCCTCGGAGATCCGCGGAGGCGCGGTTTTCGGCGCGACTCACTGGCCCTGTTTCATGTTTGCACACACGCGGCCAGAAGGGCTGCTGCGGTTCCCGCACGCGGGTAGGATTTCCTCTCCGCCCGCGGAGAGGGACCGTCCCGTGCTGCCGCTGCCACAAAACTGCAGTTCAGTGTGGCAGGGGTTAATTTATTGGAAACTTTTGAAACAGTGATGAACTCTCTACAAGTGACTATAATGGTACAGCAAGGTTCCATGGACCTCCCAAGGAGCGGCTCGGATTTTCAGAAGCTGAGGTTTAGGCGGAACTGTGCTGCTAACCACAGACCTCACTGCGGGTCATCATTTTAAAATGCTCCTGCGTACATTGTTTTTTATCTGTGTGTGTGCGAGCGAGTGTGTGTGTGTGTGTGTGTGTGTGTGTGTGTGTGTGTGTGTATGCTCGTGTGTGTGCATATGTGCTCGTGTGTGCGAGCGTGTGTGTGTTCTTATGTGTGTGCTGTGCGTGTGCTCATGTGTGCGAGCATATGTATGCATGTGTGTGTGTGTGTGTGTGTGTGTGTGTGTGTTTGTGCACGCGGGGGTAGGTGTCATTCCACCCACTTCCCCGCCAGTCCTGGGCACCCTCAGAGCAATTTCAGAGTCCCTCACAACTTAGAAACATGTTTCCCTTAGCAGCTACCACAACCCACCTCCCCTAACCTTTTCAAATATTTTCGTCCCTTTTTTCAAAATTCACGCAAAGAGACACAACTTTAGTGGCTCAGGTTAAGTCATTCTAACTCTGCCTTCAAATCATCCCTCAGAGTTTTCAAACTCCCTAGTGACAGAATGGACCCAAATCCTGTGTCTTTGGAGATGAGGCCATAATGGCTTGAGGCTAAAAGGATCGCCAAAAAACATGTTTTGAACACATGCTCTCTGGCTGGTGGTGCCCCTTTAGATCTAGAAACTTTGGGTGGTAGGCACTAGTGGGATGGAGTGGGTCACTGGGGGCTATTGTACATTATCCAGGGATCTACTATTTGGTCCACTGATTGGGACAGCAATCTTCATTAGACTAGGAAAGAGGAAGAGGAAAAGCAGAGGGGACAGTCTGTCCTTTTAAAAAGGGGTTTATTGGCAGAAAAACCGCGAGGGGGGTCATCTCAGATCTCACCCACATGGATGGGTGGAATATATGTCCCCTGCCAAGCAGGCAGATGAGCAGACACCCACACCATGATTGTGGATGAGAGAAATTCCCCACAGGAAGATGTTGTCTGCGACCTTCATAGGAGAGGAAATGACTTGGTAGTCCTCAAAGGAAGCTGGGAAGTGAAGTCTTTGAGTAGGATGCTGGCTGTTTGCCTTTTCCATCTCTAATCTACCCGTTAATAATCTAACAGTCCTCCCTTACACACTTCTTCAGCCATAACATTCTATGCCTGTGCATGGGGCCAAGCAAACACAAACTGAGTCCTCTGGAGCCCTGAGCCAAAATCAATTCTTTTTCAGTATGGCCTGTCAGGTAACTCAGCCATCCAAGGCAAACACAACCGAAAAGGGGACTCAGACATCAGCATTGCTTTTAAGCCTCTCAGCCTAGTGAGTACCCCGGGACTGCCTTGAAGCCCTCAGGATGTTGTAGGTAGACCCACCCCTGTTAGAGTAAAATACAGCACCCAATTAAATTTAACTTCAAAACTAACAATGATAGTAGCTTCTTGATATAAATGTATTTTTAACTCCTGTTCGGCATACATTTATACCAAAAATACTTATATTCAAGTTTGTGTTTGCGAAGTCTGTCATGTTAACATCCACACAAGACTTTCCTCCTCATACCAAATTCTCTCTAACATGGTTCCAAAGTCTTTGCTAGTGAAAGAATTGGAGTTGGACACATTTTGAGACTGGATCCAGTGACTGTCCCCTCAGCTCTGGTCTTGATCTTACTTTATATTCTTTCCTCCTTGGTCCTAGTTCTAGCTATTCCTAGTGTCAGAAAATTGGGAAAGTGAAGGCAACATCAACACCAGATTTGGGCAAAGCCTGCAACCTACACCTTTTATTTGTTGGCTATACTGTGCTGTCATTTCCTCCTGATCCACAGCATGGCATGTCCTAGCTGCTCAGTGTGATTCTCCCACATGAAGCATATATGCCACCCAGGAGCATGGATTGTGAAGGAAGATGAGTTTGCCTGTTTCATTAAATATCCAGAGAAACACACACACAAACTGATTAACATGGAGAGAACATGTACACAGGAGAACTGAATGCTGAGCAGCTCACAGAAGTGGTTAGATTGGGGTCCACGTGCCTAACTTACAGGGTAAAGGGAGCAGGAACCAAAGGGGGGGGGGAGCAAGGGATGTTTTGTTAAAGGTGAAAGGGCCTGTGGGAGAACAGCTGTCAAGATGGCAGGTTGATGTCTGTCTGGGTGTAGCTGCAACTTCGCCTCTCTGAGGATCCAAGTTTACAGCTGTTCCTGAGAATAGCATTTATGTCGATCAAGTAGCTATGCTGATTCCCTGCATCAGAAATACAGCTCCTCCCCCATCTCTGGAATCAGCCTGAGTGCTAGCTACTCCCCAGACTCTCCTCTTCACCAGAAGTTGTGAGGAGCATGACCCTAAGGGCAACTGCCAACAGAGCGCATCTCCTATCTTTCCATATCATCCACGTCTGAAACACAGGGTCCCAGTGGGTGTGTCTCGGTCTGTCATTCCTACAGAGATGAGAGGAACTAGATGCCTTGGTTTTTGTTTTTCCTGTAACAAACATATTATAGCCTGGGTCTTAAACAAATGATAGGTATCCTTTGGAGGTTGAGAAGGCCAATTCCAAAGCAACAGAAGTTTCAGCGTCTAGGGAAAGCTTGACTTTGTTTCCAAAATGGCCCCTTATTTCTGTGTCTTCTGGAAGGGATGAATACTGTGTCCCTCCGTTGTTAGGAATAAAGGATAGTGGGCTGGGACCACAGGTGGCAGCCCCCTCCCATGGAGGGTGATGGACAGCAGGCAGCTGGGGGAACAGAAACCTGTATTGAAAGTTTTATTGAGGGGGAGGTAGGAAAAAAGGTAAGACCAGACAAAGGACAGAATAGAAGGAGGGCGGTGGGCAGGAAAGGTCCTGTGTGCCCCTCAGAGAACAGGGTGGGAAAGTCCACGTGGGGTGGACTTTCTTTTAAAGAGCCAGTGTACATACAGCTGCCATGCTCAGGTGGGTGAGAGGCAGGGCTGTGGCTAGGGCTAGGTTTGTCTGCATTACAACATCCATAGCTACAGGGACAAAAGACTGAGAGGCAGCTTTCCGAAGATTCTCTTACAGGATGTGAGTCCCATCCTGCAAGTGATGCGCTGTTCTCTAGACCATCACTCTGAGGGACAAGCTCCCATGAGGGAGCTTGGAGGAGCGAATCATAGCAGCAGAGACACCAGAGGCAGACCTGGGAGGCAGAAGCAGAACCTGTCCTTGGTATTGCTGTAGTATGCATGAGCTGCTTAGAGAATTCTGACTAGGTGCTTGATGGTGCTTCTAGGAGACAAGGAGCCAGGATGACCCCTGGTTAGCTGGTCCAACCAAGAAGAACTCTGCACAATGAAGATAGATCTCCCAGACTGAACAAGACCAAGCCTTAGCCATGGTCCCTTCAGTGCCCTCCCTCCCCTGTCCTAATGTGCTCAGCAATCCTAGCAAGGGAGTATGCTCAGAGCCAGGGCTTTCTATACTGGGCAGTGTTTTCCCTTCACCTTGGTTCAGGTCAGTGGGAGGCAGGGACAGTTATCCTGGGGATACTGTTACAGAACCAGAGATTAACCCAGCACACCCACACCCTGAAGAGGCTCCACACCCCACAGAGGCCTCTCTTCCATGTTGCTAGCTCCTTTTTATTGTGAAATGTAATTTCCTCAAGGTGTTTAAAAACTTTCCCAGTTTCCTCCTGGGAAACAAACTCTTTCACATTTCCCTAGAAGCTGAGTTTAGTCCTAAGAACTAGGAAGGTCCCCAAAGCATATTTGCATATAATTTACATTCATGCTCTATGAGCCCCTGCTTCAAGGTAGAGGAATTAACACATCACTCTTTTCAAAAGGGAGCCATTTTTTTAATTAGCTAAGGCTAGTAAGTTTGTGTTTCGTATTTGAAGGCCAGAGTTAGAACAAATTGCAAATTGTCATATTTCAGATCGATATATTGACTGGACTTAAGGTTTTCTTTGTTATGTTTTGTAATTTATCAGATTCTAACCTGTTCAAACAAGTAGAGATCCTAGAAATCATTTGCTTCAGGGGATATTGACAAAGTTTCTTCTTTTACTTTAACCCTGGGCAGGGAATGAGGATTATACTGACAGGAATCTGAAGCTAGGCCTTAGCTTAGCAGAAAAGAGAAATGCTGTGATTGATTAGTCATGTCTGCTCAGGACAGCCATGTTGAAGTGGCAGCCCTACACCAGGCATTAGTAGTGCCAAGTTTGCCCATTCCTCATTTTGCAGAGGAGAAAGTCACATACCAGAGAATGAGAACAGCTGAAAGTCTTCAGATGAGCCAGATGTTTTGTTTTGCCATTGACTTCAGCCTTAGTGCTATTTCTATGATTTAATACAATGTTTCCAATATCAAATCTGACTGTTTACATTAGTTAAATGAACCTTCAGGTTAATTGCTTAAAGCTGATTCTGTCCCCCTCTTTGTAGACATTGTCTTAGTTTACTTATTTAAACATAGTCAGAGAACAGTTTTTAGCTGCTAGTTTGCTATGTAGAAACACTTTCTCATTGGGACCACCAGCCTGTAATTAACAACACTGAGATTTATTATTACGAAAAGTTGGCCTTAGCTTAGGCTTGTCCTGTTAGCTCTTTCTCTTTTCTTTTCTATACCTTTCTTGATTTCTTTCTTCCTACATTTCTTTTTTTTTCTTTTTGAGACAGAATTTCTCTGTATAACAGTCCTGGCTCTCCTGGAACTTACTTTGTAGACCAGGCTGGTTTCAAAGATCCCCCTGAGCTCCCCCTGCCTCTGCCTCCCAAGTGCTGGGATTAAAGGCGTGTGCCACCAAGCATGCTCCACCACACCTGTCCCCAATAACTCTTATAATTTAGTCTGATTTATTAATCTATGTTCTGCCATGAGGCTTTTACCTTCCTTCAGTACAGCAAGTCTGACTTACTCCAAGTCTGCTAGCAAAATCGACTTGTGCCTAGATTCTTCCTCTTCTTCCTCTTCTCCCCCAGAAATCCTGCTTCTCCTCCCCTGCCTAACTATTGGCTGTTCAGCTCTTTATTAAACCAATCATAAGGTGCCTTAGGCAGAGACACATCTTTACAGTGCAAGCAAGTACCTGCAACACTACTACACACAAACAGCAAAGACTCCAAACTTGGTTTTTCTCTTCTATTGAAAATAATTTTTTCTCACATAATTTATCCCAATTTTTGATTCCTCTCCCTCCCTCTGTTAGTCCCAGTTCTCCCCACCTACACAAAAGTTAGTGAGTAGAATAGAGTAATTCTTCATGCACTTACTAGTATAACAGCAAAGTGGGTCATAGATTAAATATTCATGATAGTTATATCAGTGCTGGGCTAGTGATTTTTAAAGACACATACTTATGAATGAATGAGCTATAATTGTTTTAATACTCAAAAGGACACCCAGAGGCCCTAACAGCTGACTTGAAATTGTTGTCAATGCAAGGGAAAGAGGACCAAGAACTGAAGTCCACTGTTAGGAATATAAATCTGTTTCCCCTTCTGGGAAAATGACCATAAGAGAGACCTTATATGTGGAAATATCCAATTTGTTCATGGTTCGCTGTTGCTTGACCTTGTCCTTTTGAAGAAACATTTAATTATTTTTATTTTATATGTATGGGGGTTTTGCCTGAGTGTATGTGTGTGTACCACAAATGTGCCTTGGGACAGAAGAGGTCAGATACCTAGAGATTTGAGTTACAGATAGTTGTGAGCCACCATATGGATGTTGGGAACTGAGCCTTGGTCTTCTGGAAGAACACACGCTGCACCCATGTAGTTATTTTAAGGCAAGAAAATAAGCCGCTATTTGAGTGTAGCACAAATCTGAAGAATGCACAGAGGGGAAAATGTCTATACACAATGACATGTCAATTCACTATCTTTCTTAGATCTAATCATTTTATTTGATAGACAACAGAAAGCTTCTCTTTGGGCTAAAAATATCTAAAGCCATTTTTGCTCAAGGTTGGGAGTTGTGGCAAAAACCAAAATCATCCTCCTAAAATCCTTTTAGACTAAGAAAGGTTTTGCTTTGGCTCATAGTAGGACAACTAAAAACTACATTTCCCTGCTGCCCCTTGTAGCAAGCTGAGAGAGAAGCTGAGTGCTAGGGCTGGCAGAACACAGTGGGAGACCGACAGTGTGTGTCCTTGATATCACTAACATACCATTTTAGTTCTGGGCCATACAGAGAAATAGACTACTATTTTATCTAAACCATGACTTTTGCTTTTGGGCCACTCCTGGCAGAAGGTAGATGTGTACGGCTAGGGGTTTGGCCTCATGGGTTACAGTGACCCTGCCTCTGGCCCTAGCTGTCTGCTTCTGGGTCAGTGCCCTGCTGATGAGCAACTGTCACATGTTCCTGCTGCCATGTCCTCACCACATGGGAAACAGGATCAGGAACCAGTCACTTCTTGATGTCTACACCACACGAGCTGTAGTTTAAAAATCTCCACCCATAGGCAAGTTTATTCACTATCACTAATCAAGTTTTTAACTTATTTATTTTTATTTTTTATCTTTTAAAACCTCTGGTCCAAGGATTCTATTGACAGTCCAAAGTGTTTATACAGCTCTGGAGGGTCCTGATTTTGCCCCTGCCTACCTTCCCACAACTACTCCAACCTTCTAACTCCCTTCTTCTCTGCCTTTATTGTGATTCCTTCTTTGTTGTCTTCTCATTGATCATCCTCCTGTTACCTCTCCTTTCTTCTTAGTGATGCTTGGATTTAAATATTGGCTCAGCAAACCTGCCTAAAGACCAATCTGAAGTCTATGTCTCTTACTTTGCTTTCCATTATCATGGCCATCATCATCATCATCGCCATTGTCTCTTCTTTCTTCTCCCTCCTTCTCTTCAGGCCTTCCTTCCTTTCCTTCCTCTTCCCCATGTCTTCCTTCTTGTCTATTATCCCCTTTCCTCCTCCCCTTCCTCCACATATCCTTTTCATCTTCCTTTTCCTTATACTTATTATTTCTCCATAATGACATCACCATCTGACAGCCATCAGTTAGCTTATGTGCATATGTGATCTTCTCCAGGGAGAGTACCAGCTTCAAGATGATCTGGGCTTAGCAACCTACTGCCTGTGGACATGCTAGGGATATAGTAGGTGCTCAGTAAATATTCTCAGAATCATCAGAGGAGACATTTTATGAGATTCATCCTGTTGTTGTCCAAACTGAACAGATAAGGAAAGGGGAAAAGGTTCAAAGACTCAGAAGGGTGACCAACTTTGTCAGAGGCTGGTGAAGCTCATGTATGCAATGTAACACCCTTCATAGTGGGGACTCTTTTTTTCTAGACTATGTCTAGGCTTTCTTTTTTTTTTTTTAACTATTTATAGCTCATCAATATCATAGCCATCATAAATGTTTACTAATTTATAATGTGAATGTGCTAAAGGGGACAACTGGCTTTATGACACACTTGCATGTACAAATAGAAAGCAGATAGCTATGAGCAATTAATTTTTTTTGGCCCTTTTTGTGTCAGAATGTGAAAAAACAATGTTTTTGAAGTTAGTTCTTGGATCAGTCTTGATGGCTAATGACCATGGCACAGCAGTTTTGATCTTATCTTGAGAGTGTCCCATGAAATATAAAAGAGGAGAGATGCCAGAATAAAGGTTTAAAATGAGTTTATTGACAAATTTCTAAGAGAAGCTAACAGATTTGATCATGTTCCTAGCTTCCCTTGATTGGGGAAGATGGCTTGTTCAGCCAGAGCTGTGTTTGGTTATAGATTAATAATCTAAGGTACAAATGGTTCAGAACATTACAGAAAACATAAACTACAATAACCAGCAAACAGGGGTTCAAAGGTTCCTGGACTCTGCTGAGTGTTCTCACTTAGACATTTTTGAAAGAGATGATGCAATACCGAGTTTGGAGCTTTGCAACACAAACAGCAGATCAATTTCTGCCTGAATATCATTACAAATTGTGCAACCATTCCACAAAGGCCAGGGGGAAAAGGCAAACAGAAAGGGCACAGAATGTAGACTGTCAATCAAACAATAATCCAGTAATTCCTCTGCAGCAAATGTGCTTTTTCTGTTGATTCTCCATTGGCCTGGTTTGAGAGGACACAGGACTTTGGGCGCGTCTCTTCCTTGTCCCCATCTAGTCACACACTCCCCTGTGCCCAGGGCTTCAGCCTCACTGGACAGCTTCCTGTTCCTTCAGCATATAGCTTTTGACTTCAGGGCCTTTGTATCTGTTCTTCCCTCTGGCCAGAATCTTCTTTTCCTCTTTGCTTCCCAAACACATTCTTGGGGTTCCGTGTGATCATGAAGTCTGTGTGGAATGGCCTCTAGCCTTCCCCATCTATTGAGCTATGCCTTTCCTTTTTGTACATGGGTGGACTCTGACAGTGAGTTGTTTAATTAGTTGCTCTTGTCTACTGTTCACTTAGGGTGTTGGGTTCCACAAGGGGGGTGGCAGAACCAGGCCTGCCCATTGCATCCATACCACCCAGCTCAGAGTCTTGAACTGGCTGAGCTCTCCTGAGCTATTTAAAGAAGACAGAACAGATGCAGAAAGTGCCAGTTTCAGCTTGTTCCTGTCCTTGCCTGTTTGTACTGGGAAGACACCAGGCCCCTCACAGTTTAGGGTAGTGACTAAATGAGAGGCGGCCTGTCCCAGGCTCTGAAAGCACTGAAGGAGCATGCAGAAGAGGGGGTGACAGTTCAGATATTACTTAGGGTAATTCCAATGCAAGAGACCCCCACTTTAACTCAAAGAAATTGAGTTTTAGTCTGAAAAAGAAGAAAAGAAAATCAGCAGCATTCTTGTCACTTGTCACTGAAGGGGCTGGGGTGGAAGCATTCTAGCATTCATGTGTGGACTTCCTCTTTCTCCTCACTGCTTTCCTGTGTTCTGTCACCTCTAGAATAGTGAGGGATGCAGCTTACAGACCCTTACACTAGACTGGCTCCTGGGGACAGAGAGAGTGGCTACTTTTTATGGTTGCTGGAGCCTGCCCACATTTTCTCTTGACTTGTTTAAATGACCTAAGTGAGCTCTTTGAACTGGCCACTCTGGAGAGGGGCATGCTCAGCTTAACTGGCTGTAGTGTCAGGCCTTGGAGTTGGGCTTGGTCACACTGAACAACATGGACTAAGACGGAAGTATAATTGACAAAGAAAATGCCATTGCTTAGTGAAAACAGAACTTAGCTGGTGTTGGGAAGAGCATGGAGTGTCCTCTGCTGTGAGCTGGCTCAGTGCTTGGGTCCCACAGCAAGAATGAGCGGAGTTCTCTGCCCCCACTCCCTTTGCAGTTCATGCAAGCCATGCTCCACCAACCCCTCTGGTTAAATGACCTGGTTTGGGGGTTGGTTGGGAAGGCAGGGAAGACATATAGGAAAAAGCAAGTGGGGACCTCCAATGTTTTGCATGATAGCAGGCAAGATCCTAGCACCAGAGTCTACTGCATCTGAACTGTCAGAAAAGATAGAGAAGCACTTGAAAGTGTGCTGGGCCCTCCAGTTCTCAGGAAATTGGCATCATGTAAATCACTGGATGCAAGGAAGTTAGGAATGACTACACAGGATTTCATTCATTCTTTAGTTTTGTCTGGGACAAGTATGGCAGAGATGTGCTGGGTAGCCAGTAAGTCCCTTTTCAACCCCCTATGACCCGCTTTTTAAAGACAGGGGTTCTCTGTGTAGCTCATGGCTGTCCTAGAACTCACTCTGTAGACCAGGCTGGCCTCAGATTCATGGAGATTATCCTTCCTCTGCATCCCAAGTGCTGGGATTAAAGATGTGGCCACCATGCCCAGCCTGGTCCCCCATTTTTAAGAGACTTTCTGGTTCTTAAGGTCTTTGTTGGTTAGTATTTTGTCAACTTGGAACATGCTAGAGTTGTACAGAAGAAGGAACTTCTACTGATAAAATTCTTCAAAGACTGGTCTGTAGGTAAGCCTGTAGGGCCTTTTCTTGATTAATGATTGATAGGAGAGTGTTCACTCCATTGTGTGTGGTGCTACATCTGGGCAGGTGGTCTTGGGTTGTATAGGAAAGTAGAGCGAGGTGATTGCCTGTAATTCCAGCACTCAGGAGGTAGAGGAAGTTGGATCTCCGAAATTGAGGCCAGCGTGGTCCAGGACAGTGTGGTCTACACAGAGAAACCCTGTCTTAAAAAAAAAAATAAAAATAAACAAACAAACAAACAACACAAAAATAAAAATAAAAGTTAGGTGAGCAAGCCATAGGGAGCAAACCAGTAAGCCAAGTTCTTTTATGGTCTCTGCTTCAGTTCCTGCCTCCAGGTTCCTGCCTTGCATTTCTGCCCTGACCTCTCTTCATGATGGACTATGGGGTATGAGGAAATAAGCTATTTTTTTCCCTCAAGTTTCTTTTGGTCATTATCGCAGCAATACAAAACAAACTAGTTCAGAGTCCTTGGAGGTGATGGTTTTGGCCTATGATACATGTAAGACCAAGTTACTGGATGGGCTTATGGAGGTATGGCAGCCAAGTTGTGACTTTAAGGACAAAATTCTCATTTGATTATTGTTTGTTTGGAGACAGGCTAGTGTCTTAGCTTTCAGACATTGTAGGCAATGGCTATCTCACCAGCATGTGATAAAACAGACCCACAGGGCACCATTTTACTCCTCTGCCTTAGTCTTTTGGGAGCCTTTTTTGGATGATAGAATTGTATCAGATAAAACATTTTTTTTAATCCATCAAAATCATCTCCTTTTATAGTATATTTTAAAAAATTGTTTGGTTTGTGAATCTTTGAAAAATGTTTTATGATAATTTGTGTTAACTCTATTAAGAAAATTTGTTGGGTGTTTACTTTGCTCTGGCACCCGCTGTGCTGTTCTGAAATGTCTGTAAGGACACTCTGTCTGGCATCTTCCTTGGGAAGACAACTCTAGGAAGCTTCCCTGGGGAACTCAGAAGGCAAGAGGCATGCATTTGTAGTTGTAAACATTTGGTTTCTGTCAGCCTGTGGTGGCCATGCATTGTCCAACTCCGAGGGCACTTAGTGACGGTAGTCAAGCAAAGCTTAGAACTCAGGCCTTCGAGGAAAGGGATACTCTGGAGGAGGACCAACCATTGACCCTCTGAATTCAGTTTTGGCAAAGGCAGACACAACTTTGCCAAGCACGCTGAAAGAGATGTTTCTTGGTATTTGAACAGAACTATAGAACGCTGACAAGTGGGACAGTGTTTCTAGAAGAATCAGAGGCAATAAGTGTGACTGTAAGGAGTAACTTTAAGGTCTATCTAGTCCATAGTTGTCTCATTTTACAGCAACATCACTGGAGGCCAAGAGGGGACTGGCTGGTCAAGGTGGCACAGTCAGGGAGGAGTCAGGGCTGAAGCCCTGGTCTGGGAGCGCTGTTATTTAATCCCATCTCCATGGCTCTGATCAAAGGACACAGTTTCTCTCACACATAAAGCAATAACCTGGCCTTAATAAAAAGTTGGGTAGGTGACTAATGAACTATGTCTACCATGAAGTGGGTATCCTTAGTCAACCGCCAAACTCTGTTCATGCATAAGCTTTTATGTCTGTGTGACAAGTTCTCATTTGAATGCACAAGTAAGCGCACAGACCCCTGTGGAAAAATCATTAACTGAGCTGTGGTGGGGCCCACAGGTGGCCAGACCACATGTCTGTGCCATTGCTGGAAGTGATGGAGAGGACTAATGCTCACTTCCCACCATGAACGCCTGCCTCAGACACACAAATTTGGGTCCAGGGCACAGAACAAATCTGTGTGCTGAAAGACTGCCCTCTGCCTACCTGGCTCTTTTTCTCTCTCTCTCTCTCTTCCCTCAGCACATGTGTATGGGTATGTTTGGGTGTGGGTATAGACATGACTATAGTTCATTTTCAGAGGCTTATTATTTCTGTCAACCCTCCCTCTTTGCCTTTCTTGCTTTCCTTTCTTGGCTTTCTATTCTCCCTCCCTTTTCCCTCCTTTTCTTCTTGATGCCTCCTGGTAGGATCTTGCTATGTAGTCCAGTATAGCTTTAAAGAGCCTCAGTCTCTTGAGATTACAGGTGCACAGTATACCACACCATAGCTGGTTTTGTCAGAGGGCTTGTTTGCTTTTTGTTTTAATTGGAAATCTATTTTTTTAAAGACACTTTTTTTTTTTAACCTAGTTATTATTATCTTCATCTTCTGCTCTGAATTGGGTCCTGGGTTTTATTGGGTCTGGTAGGTCATATTGCAAACCAATGTACCTAAATGTAGTTGGAAATACACTATGATGGATATGGTAAGAGATTTTAAATTTGTGTGTGTGTGTGTGTGTGTGTGTGTGTGTGTGTGTGTGTGTGTGTGTGTGTGTGTTTTGAGGAACTGGGTATCTAACCTAGGACCTGGCTCATGTGGGACAAACATTACTCCTTATGTTCATGTCTAGCCTGACAAAGGGTTCTAAGGAAGAAAAGGGGTTATCAAAAGAAGAGCTGTCAGACGATGAAGAGAGAAGCAAAACCCTGGTCTGACCTAAGTACTTGTGCATCATGATTTTGTGCACACAGTTAATCGGTGCGGGTTGAAGTTGCCTCTGTATACCCCTCTTTCAGCAATGGGAAGGGCCTTTCCCCATGCGGGTCTTGAAGACACGGAGGAGCCCTCAGGTCCAGTTCAGTCACACAGACCCACAAAACCAAGGTAGTCTTTCCAGAACCTCTTTAAAATCCAAGCCCAGGTTTACAATTTCTCTCCCAATTCTGAAAGTTCAAAAGGAACCCTGCCACCAACCGAAGTCCCAGGTCCCAAGTTCTTTACGCCCTAATTTTGCACCAGTGTCAAACTCTTAACCTTCTGAATGTACAAAGAGGTTTTTATTTTAAATCCATGGCACAAACGACCTCTTCAGATTCATAATGAGGCATGCACTGAATGGAACACAGCTCAAGGTGAGTCATTCATTAATCATAAACAAAACAGCCCCTGATCAAGGACACATCGGCACACACTGTAAAAAGAGGCTGCTTGCCCAATCCCTTTATTTAATATTAACTACATTATGTTTTTCATGTGAGTCCTGAGAAGGTGATTTTTCTCACTTTATTTGTAGGCAGCCCAGTGTGAATAGATAATTACTTCCCTCAATGTTGTTCCCCCTGAAGGTCCACTGTGTTCTACATGACGCTATCAAATCTGGCCTCTTTCGGAGAGGTGGAGTATGAGGGGCCCTGTGCCTGGAGCGGGAGACTTCAAGCTGGAATCCACCAAGCATAAAAACAGCTACCAACAAGAGTATTACAAATGACATGAATAATATTTGTGATTAATAACAGCTAACCAGAGTCTCATGATCCAAGACATGCATGATTACTTTATTGCAGATATCTGATACGTTAATTATCTTCAAAAATTTTTCACCAGTGTTCTCTGTTTTGGCAGAAATTTGAGCAGAGAGAGAGGAAATTTGAACTTTTATGTAAGTTGGAAACAAAGCATTTAGGAGATTGGACTTTAGAAGACCTGGGAACGGCATTTGGTATTTAATTCTGTCGGAGGAGAAGGAAATTAAATCACACAAATAGAACTCAGTGTGAAGACTGAAATTTGAGTCTAGGAGAACTTGGCTGTCATCATTAGAAGCTCGTCTTTACTTTTCTGGACCAAAAGGCTCTGGGTGCTAAAGTGGGAGGGTAAAGGGACGAGATTGGCAAGCTTTGCTGGGGTGCCATTCAAGAGGGCAATGCATTTGCTATTTGCCTAAGACCAACCCTGCCAGAGGATTTTCTCCTTGCTCTCAGAGACTTTCCCACACCAGCCCCTTTCCCAGACAAGCTGACATGGAAGTATCACATAGTATACCAGCGAGGATGGTGGGGGAAAGTGGTCCCAACTACTAATACTGACAGATAGGCTGAGCCAGGAGTTACCAGAGATTCCATAGGATGGTGGAATTCTGGTTACAGCCATTTGTCTATGGGGACAGAGGACAGAATTGGGTCATCAGCTTCCCCACAGCTAATCTCTCAGATGAACCTGCTAGAAGTTTATAGTAAATGGTGGCATTTCAGTGTTGATGGCAAACAAAATAGGCTCAAAACATTTCTCAGATTGTTAGTCAGTTAGGTAGGCTTTCTGGAAGGGTAGTGCCCATCTTTTGTCCCATTTCTTCAGCTGAATTGCCAGGGTGGTGCTTTGGTTTTGCTCTTCTGTCTACTAAAAAGGATTAGGCCATCTTTGCATTTTAGATCTTAGAAGGAAGGAAGTCAAGCCACACAGGACAGCTGCTCAGGGGGACAGTAGTCAAGGTGAGCTTGGACTTCCCAGGTGTATGTAGTCTTAGATTTAGGATACTATTCCACAGCAAACAAGACAGCCTGCCACAGCAAAGCAAGAATTCAAACAGAACATTCCAGCTGACATAGCTCAAGTCTGTGAATGCCCAGTCTACAGCTCCATCGTTCACCAGTCAGCACCCTCGAATTGCATTGACTCAGCATAGGCACACTTACTGATAAAACAGTCCATCTGGCCACTTTTGCGCTCCCTTTTTGGCTCAGCCTGCTAAGCACCTGGAAAGGGGACAAAGACACCCTCTTCTGTCTGCAGTGGGTGTAAACCAAAGATGAAATGGTGAACCCAACAACCTACTGCTGAAGAGAATTCACAGTGTCCAGACCAGGGTTCGAAACCCTTAATCTTTATCATCCGCTTGTCTTGGTTTAGAGTCAGTTAGAAGACTGGTGGAGTGTGCCACTGGTCTCATCTGTGGGAGTGTTTTTAGAAAAATTAATGGGGTCAGGGAGACATACCTTGAAGGTGAGTGTTGCCACCCACCTATGGCCTGGGGCTTTGGAGAAACTAAGAGGGTTGGTGGGGGGAAGCCACACACAGTGGTTTCTTCCTTGCCCTACCCCCAGTCACACTGTGTGATGCTCTGCTCCACCTGGAAGCTTTCAAACTGTGAGCCAGGATAACATTACTTACCCCACCCCCGCCCCATACACCGGGAAACACTGATTACTGGTAACTAGCAAGGGCGCTGATCTGCAGGGCACCTGCTGTATACCTGTCACACTGACAGCATTTCAGGATCATGTTTCCTCAAATGTAAAATGTGGAAAATAGGAACCTTTTATACATGGAAGGCCTCGTGAAAGATAGACAGTCACAGAGCTGTTTCAGCACAGAGCTGGGCCCTCAGTGAGTACTGCAGGAACCTGGCCAGTTATCATTACCATTGTCATTATTAATCACTAGCTAGCTGTTGTTATTAGTAGTAGTGTTACCACCATGGCTGCTTCTCCAACTTTCTTTTAACCTTTCTGAGTAACCCCCTGCGTGATATCTGACACAAGGATAGCTACATACATCCCTACCTGCTCAAGGAATTTAGATCCTCTTTAAGAGGTGATTGAGTCAACTCTCAAACATTTCAAGGGTAGGAAAAAGGAACCGCAATTGTTCTTTTCCTTCCTCCCTCCCCTCCCTCCCTCCCTCCCTCCCTCCCTCCCTCCCTCCCTCCCTCCCTCCCTCCCTCCTTTTCAGATTTGCAGCTGTCTGCTCAGACTCTGCACATCATAGCTGAGTTCTAGTGACTTCTGTGAGCTGGGTGAATGCAGAGACTTCAGGTTGAGAAATAGCACTTTTTTTCAATAGGTGCAGGAGAATTGAGACTGGTTTCCAGCGTTTGCTGAGGGGCAGCTGGAAGCTCCATGGGACTCCCTGAGCACCTCCTCCAGTTGTTGGCTGCGGGAGCCTGTGTGCTGTAGGCAGCTTTGATTGAAAAGTTAATCAGCAGGCTGCAGGTGCTATCAATAAAGAGGAGAAAGCTTGATTTGAATACTTGATATTTTTTTTCCAAGGCCCTGAACCCCAAATAATTGAAAATGTTGGGATAGCTAGTCAAGAGACAACCAAAGATGGTTTAAGGCAGGATTTTGCGAGAATAACAACATTTTCAAGAAAACTGTCTCCTTGGGGGCAAAGCCTTAGGCCTGCACAAGGACTTACGAAAGAAGGTTTGGGGCTGGAGAGATTATGGCTCCACAGTTAAGAGTGCACAGGGAACCTGGGTTCAGTTTGCAGGACCCACATGAGTGACTCACAACCTCCTGTAACCCCAAGGGGTTCCAGGGATCAATGCCCTCTCCTGGCTCCTGCAGGCGTCTGCACACACATGATACACATACACACGTGAGCACACACACACACACACACACACACACACACACACACACACACACACACACACACTACATTTATGTGAAAAGAAAGAAGGAAAAGAAGGAAGATGAATGAGAAAGTGTTGAGACTTGCTGATTGGTTTGTGGATGCAGGACAGTCCCCAGCACTGTTGGAGGCTCTCTTGATTCTTGTCATTTCACTGCCACATTACATGTCAGATGCGAAGACAGTCTGGGCTCTCAAAGAAGGCAATGGAGCTATCTCATTGAGTCAGATCATAGTATCTGTGGAGGCAGAAGGCAACTAGGCAAGCCATGGAGATCAGTCTGGGTGGGTAGCAGAGATTCAGGAAGAAGATTTCTTGGAGGGAGAAATGTTTATGCCAACACTGGATAAATGGTATGTGAGTGGGAGTGAGCATCAAGCCTCACCTTTTCCTTCTGCTTTGTGATACCTTCTAGAGTGCTGGCATCACAGGCATGCCCCCCCCACCCCCTGCACCGGTGCCCATAAGATGAAAAGAAAATAAACTTTGGTTTCTCCCCTGTCCACGTGTCCTTGGGTGTGATATGTTAGACTTTAGGCAACAGGTGGGTGGAGCTATCATATTAAGGAGTGGCAGAGTGCTCCCCACAGCCTGGCTATGTGCTCTCTAGTCCTTAGACAGTCCCATTCCCCCGTCCCCAAAATACCATTGATGGCACTAATGGCCCTGTATTTCATTTTACAAGTAAGACATCTGAGGTAAGATTAATGTGCCTAGGATCATACAGCCAGAAGTGTGGAGTTGGGCTTGGAAGCTCATGAGCCAACCTGTTGCTTTGCCTGAAAACTCTTCAAACATATTTTACATTTACAGTGAAATCCCAAAGCCCCTCCACATTGTGAAGGATCCTTGCCTGGAGATCTGACTGTGGGCAGAGGCTTAGCGTTGTGCCTGCAGAGTAAGTCACTACTGCATCCTAACAGAGATTCCTTCTGATTGTTTTGTGTGTGTGTGTGTGTGTGTGTGTGTGTGTGTGTGTGTGTAAACAACCTTAGGTGTTTTTCTTGAGGTACTATCCACTGTTTGCTTGGGGCATGCCAGGAAGTCTGCTAAAGAGATTGGTATAGCTGGCCACCGAGCTCTGGGCATCCTTTTATCTTTTCCTACCTCAAAATAGCTGGGATTATGAGCATACCCACAAGTACTTTACAGATGGAGCCTTTTCTAACATCCCCTCACCCCCAACTTCCCTACCCTACCCTGGCCACACACTCACAGTTTTTTTTGAGACAGTCTTACAATATAGCCCAGGCTGGCCTTAAACTTTTAACACTTCTGCCTCAGCACCTGGAATTAATAGGCAGTCTCTAACAGATGCATCGAGATTCATTCTGGAAAGCAGAGCATCTGTGGAGTCAAGAAGAAAACAGGGACATGATAAATGTCAGGTGTTGCAACCACAATGTGATGCTGTTGCTCCCTGTGCTTTCGTCTCTGTTTCCCTTCTCAGTGTCACTAGAATCTCGCCACTCACCCTTGTTTCTTTCCCAACCACTTCTGCTTTCAAATGCATTTTAGGGGCATCCTGTGCCATGATTGTGCTATTCCTTCATTTGGGGGTGCATATCTTCAGTTTTGCCTAGCAGATACTTCTTGCTTTGTAGTAATAGCCAGCTTGATAACTGGTCTTTGGAGATGGCTCAGTGGTTAAGAGCACTGGCTGCTCTTCCAGAGTACCCAGGTTCAGTTCCCAGCACCTACATGGCTGCTCACAACTGTCTGTAACTCTAGTTCCAGGGTCTCTGACACTGTCACAGAGACAAACATGCAGGCTAACAGCAACACACATAGAATAAAAATAAATAAATCATCTTGTTGATAGAAAGGAAGAAAGAAAAGGAAGAAAGAAGAAAAGGAAGGGCAAAAGAAGGGAAGAAATAGAAAGAAAGGAAGGAAGGAAGGAACAGAGAAAGACAGGAAGGAAGGAAGGAAGGAAGGAAGGAGGAAGGAAGGAAGGAAGGAAGAAAGAAGAGGAAAAAATTGCTCTTCCCTGGTGCTTGTCGGACTATTTACTGCCTTGCCTGGCCCTGTAATCAGAATGCTTTGATTTCTCTCAAAAGGCTCTGGGCTTTGATTACACCTTGATTAGCCCTGACTAATTTTTCTCCAATGATTCAGAGATGTAAACAAGAGCATTTCCCCCAATTCAGCTTGAGGACTTGAAGTTGCCTGTTCGTTTGTTGGTCTCTCAGTCTTTACTGTACTCAGTGCCCAGCAGACACACAATAATTGATCAGTCTCAGCGGCAGATTACTTTGGTGGAATCCCACTTTAAGACCCACATCTTTTCTGCATAAATGGTGTCTAATACACTGTTAACTTCTGCTGAGTCCTTACCAGGAGGAAGCTGATGGGGGGGGGGCGTTGTCCGTCACCTTTCATTGAACATAGAGCTGGGTAGGATCAGAAGGGATCTGAACAGCAATGAGCAGAGGGAGAGGAGTGAGGGAAGCTGTCAGGGTGTGGCTGACCATAGCGCTGTGGATATGTGCAGACAGTCCTGTTATGATATTGGCCCCCAAACAACCATTACCCTGTTAACTAGGACCCAGGCTGCTGGGCACTTACCACCTGGTGGGCTGGTTAACCTGGGTGGGGTGGGCACCTACTTGGAACCCCAGAGCATCCTTTAGTGAGTGCATCCAACCCCACTCCCCAGCCCCAGGAGAGCTGTCAGGATCACACATTCCACCAGGCACTTCGCAGCCCCCAAATTGCTTCACTACAAAAGCAGCTTTTGATTGATTTGTCAGTCACCAAACAGGAAAGACACAGCTGTCACGGAGCTGTGAGCAGCAATTAGCAATGGGAAGAAACTCAGGGGCTGGGAATTCGGGTTCTGGTCTGGAAGCTAAAGAAAGTTCTCTGTGTAGGTGCCCCAAACTGCTTGGCAGGTGACATAGCTTACAGGCAGGAATGAAATGGAATTTGGGGACAAATACTGAAAGCCATGCCAATGAAATTCAGAGGCCCTTTACTGAGACTTATCTGAATTAGAGGTTTTAGGGGTGTCACCTAGTCTTCAAAGCAGGCCTCAGCGGGGAGGGAGAGCATCTCCATTTTCCTAACAAAGAAACAGAGGGTCAAGGAGGTTAAGCCTTTTGCCCAAGTCATGCAGCAAGGAAGAGGTGGTGCTGGGACTTGAGGACAGACCTTGATTTCTTCTCTTCTGTCCTCCCTTCTGGCCTCCTTTCCTTTACCCTCCTGATCTCACCTCCCCCACCCTTTTGAGACAAGGTCTCCTGTACCTGAGGATGGCCTTGAACTCTTGATCTCTGAATGGTGGGATTGCAGTCCAGCAGCACCAAACCTGGGTCTCTGCCCCCAATGCATAAGCGCTCAGAAACCGTCTTCTGTCCTCTGGTGGTACCCCAAGAGCTCATGCTGGAGATAATATAAAATTCACCAAGTCCCGCTTTCCGTGTGAACTTTTCCCTTTCTGCCCTCTTGGCTTCTTTCCGCACTAGCGAGCACATGATGAGTGAGTACCTGCGGAGGGTTGGGTAGCCTGGAGATGTCGGTGAGGCTCCACCACTCTTTGGCCTCGTGGAATTTCTCCAAAGTGTTTTTAGTCCGTTCTCTCTTTCAGTGCTTTCTCGGAGGGTTTGTTGTTTGTTTTGTTTTTTCAAGGCAGAAAAACTCCTAGTCATCAACCAGCACTAGCGTATTCAATCAATACGATTGATATTATTTCTTTACATCTTTACCTGGTAAAAAAGGCTTCCACTGTTGTGCATAATCTTGCTCTATGATAGACTTTTGGATAGCTATTGTATTTTTTTTTCTTGAAAATATTGACCAAGGAACTAGATTTTAACACTGGTATTGCACACATATGTATTTTATCAGTTTCATGTAGATTTATGTAGTCTGAGGTTTTTAATAACTAGTGAGGCATCTGTCACACCGACTACCCTGGCTCCTGCAGGGATTCTGCCTGGCACTGAGGCTGAGGTTGGGCCCACTTTTCAGACAACACAAAGCTAATGGTACTAAGCAGTAAACACTTTTCCATTCCTGAAGGCAGTAGTGTCTTCCCCCAGACTCCTTCCATGTGTCCTCCCCACCTCATTTTAAAGAGTTGGTGCCTGGCATTTCAATGCGCTGACTTTCACCATATTAAACCATCCTTTGGCTCTCTTTATTAAGGCAGACACCAGCAGGCACCAAACCCTTGTAATGTCCAGGACATTTGTTTTATGATGGTATTCTGAAAATGCCTCTGTAAATCATTCTAAAGTCCCATTTTCAAAAAGAGAACAGCAAGGCTTCAGAGTGTGAGTTACTTACTAACTTCCTATAGCTGGAAACAGTGGAGTGAGTTTAGAGCCAGGCTACCTAACCCCAGGGTGTGCCTATCATCCCTTACATCGGAGAGCAAGGGGTACAGGGAGAACCTGTTACTCAGAGCGCTGCTGATTAGTCTCTCTTCTCTTCTCTCATTTCTGGAAATCCCTGAAACTCAACCCAGACCTAAGCCTTTCTTATTTCTATTCTTCCTTCTTAAAGGAGATGGGGCTGCCTGCTGTGTTCCACCAATGTTTCTGAGGTAGCCTGGCATCACTGCTTCTGAGGCTCCCAGGTGTGCCAGCCACTGGGCTGAACCTCATTGTCCACACAGGTAAGAGAGCATCTGGAGTCACAAAGACAGTGAGCAACCATGGATTGCTAAGCCAGGGTATCACTCCCCAGAAAATAAACAAGGTGGATAGCAAGCTGGGGAGGGGAGAGTGCTTGGTCTTAATGGGATGAGCAGTAACTGCCTATTTGCCTTGTAGAGGGAAGTCCCTGAAGGAGTCTCCCAGCTCCTCTCCATGCTAGAGGGCAGATACTCTCTGCATGCTAGAGGGCAGATACTCTCTGCATGCTAGAGGGCAGATACTCTCTGCATGCTAGAGGGCAGATACTCTCTCCATGCTAGAGGGCAGATACTCTCTCCATGCTAGAGGGCAGATACTCTCTGCATGCTAGAGGGCAGATACTCTCTCCATGCTAGAGGGCAGATACTCTCTCCATGCTAGAGGGCAGATACTTTCTTTTTTCCCTTTTTGAGGCCCAAAATAGTTTTTCTCAAAACTTTTGCATTATGCAAATAATCACATCATAGTATCTGACTTAGGGTTTTTATTGGTGTGAAGTGACACTGTGACCATGGCAACTCTTATAAGGAAAAACATTTAATTGGGACAGCTCACTTACATTTCAGAGGTTCAGTCCATTATCATCATGGTGGGACATAGTGGCATGCAGGCAGAGATGGTGCTGGCTACATCTTGATTAGAAGGCTACAGGAAGTGGACTGTCTCACTGGACAGTATCTTGAGCACATATGAGACCTCAAAGCTTGCCCCCTACAGTGACTCACTTCCTCTGGAAGGCCACACCTGCTCCTACAAAGCCACACCTCCCATGAGTGTCACTGTCTTCTGAGGCCATCTTCTTTCAAACCAACATGCTATCCAAAGTGTTTTCTCAGAAAGAAAACATTTTATTCCCTCATCTAAACTTGGAAAGTGGGTGGGGGGGTCAGCATTCGCTTGTGCAGTGTGAGAAGACTTGACTTGCCACCTGGTGCATTAGCTTCTGGCAGATCCAAACGCACCACCATCCCATATCCTTTATCACCCAGGGACTTCATCTGGATGAGAACTCAAGGAATTCTGGCTGGGTATGGTCTACACCTAGCTCTTCTCTGCCTATAAAACAGAACCTCTGACCATGGACCTAGTCTGCTGCCCTGCCTCTCCAGATCCAGGGGTTCCCCGGCAGAGCCTGAAATGCCTAGTTTTCCCCAAGCCCCAGGAGATTTTCAATAACCTTGTACAGTGTGTTTTGCCAGGCACTTTAAGGGGACTGACTTTGGGCACCCAGGGAATGGCCTTAGACCACTCCCCACCTCCAGCCCCTCCCACCCATACATCAGTGGGAAGGACAGCAAAAGGCAGCTTGCTTAGTTTGACTTGATTGATTTCCTCCACCTTTTATTTTCCCTGGGGGTCTCTGGCCTTTCCACAACCCCGCCCCCTTCTCCATGTATGCTCTGAGGGGGCTCTCACTAGTGCTCCGGGCTCTGGAATTCATGCCTTCCTTCTCTGCAGTTCTCTGCTATGCTGTGTGGCTTCTTGTCTGCTTGACCTCCGTGTGGGCTTCACTCAAGGGCATGGTTTTTATTGTTTTATTTCAATTCTCTTCTCCATTCTTCTCCTGCTGTGGCTGCTGAGAGTTACACCTTGCTATCCCCCTTTTCTTTCAAACTCTAATAAAATTGCCCTCAGGCCTGCCTTCTGAGTCTGTTTAAGAATTCCTGAGGGAGGGCCCTAGTGTACTCACCTGGTAACAAGTTTGGCAGGACACCTCCAATTTGCCATTAATGGAATCTTATGGTAAATGGAAAATTAAAGGAGAAACCCCAAAATGGAACAGAGGGAAAGCTTGATGGTTAGGCCTGAAGCTCTTACCAAGGGGGAACCATTTGAACTTGAGAGGGCTAAGAAGGCAAAGAAAGGAGGTGATAGCCTTCCTTCACAGTTAGGGCCTTAGGATGGCTATAAAGCCCAGGGGAGTAAAGGGTTAAAGGCCTAGGTGTCAGGCGAGGGTGGTAGGAATGCCACCTTCCAACCCCATGCCCAGACAAGGAACCAGTGGGCTTGTCCATCACCAAGGTCCCTGTGTCCCTTTTATTTGATCCTCTGGGGTGAAGGTGAGGATGGGAACCTGTGCCACCTGTCTTCTGCAGGGGAGACTTTCTGGCTTCCAGACCTTCTTTCCTCCAGGCAGAGGGCGCATGACCACAACCTCTCAGATGCATGTAGTGTGCTGTTACCTGCAGTCCCTCAGTCCCTCTGCTCATAGCCCATAAAATGCTAAAATTCTCCAGTGGTCCCACTTTTCCCACTTGGCAGAAAAGGACAATGCTAGAGTGCTTCCAGGTTGACCTACCAGGATGTGAGGCCTGGGAGTCCTGAGGCAGTGGGCTCCCATCTTCTATCTCCACTGCTGGTGTCCCCCTAAGGCAAATCCAGGATGTTGGCTACAAGTCGTGGACCTCCATCAATGGGGCAGGGGAATGGGGAAGCCGTCTCAGAGGCTCTGAGTATCTGGATCATGAGGGCAGAGGGCCATGGCTACACACTGGAGGCTAATAATTCTATTTTGCCTTTCAGATTGAAAACTACAGTGATAAGTGACCTAGCCGTGCTGGCTCAAAACTATGTCCCTGCTTTTAGACTCTAGTCCGAATGGTACTGTGTACCTTGAAGGAGCTGATAACCCTCTTTGTGAGGGGCTATCCTGGATACTGTGAGAGTCGGGCAGCATTTTCTGTCTATGAGATGCCAGTGCCATCTTATCTCAAGATATGGCAATTAAATGGCATCAAACTGGGTATGGTTGTTCGCACTGCCATGCCAGCACTTGGGAGATGGAGGTTAGAAGTCCCAGGCATTGGGCAGGGATGGTGTAAACCTTTAATCCCAGCACTTGGGCAGGCGGATCTCCTGTGAGTTGGAGACAAGCCTGATCTACAGAGCGAGTTCCAGGACAGCCAGGGCTACACAGAGAAACCCTGATTCAAATCCCTCCACCCCCTAAAAAGGAAGTTCCAGGTTAGCCTCCTTCTGCAGTCTAAGTGGCTTGTGGAGGGGATTCTGCGCTGGGAGAGCTGGCAGAGCCCCGACATGTGGGTCATCATTACTGTACTCCCTACCCCGGCCTGTTTCACATGGCACAATGCCCTTGTGTCCATGTGGAGTCTATGTGGGTGTGTAGGCAGAGGGGGTGTCTGCACTCCCTCCAAGCTCCAGGGAGAGGCAGGGGCTGCTGCTGCTCATACCACACAGTGAGCACCAGGGAGCTAAGGCTAGCCTAGCGGTTACAGTTAAGTAAAGCTAAGGAAGTGGGGTCTTGTGGAACTCTACACAGAAAATTGTAATTATTCACACGTATCTCCTAAAAGCTAGGGTTATAATCCAAGCTTTCTCTCTAACCATGTTTGGAGTCCTATCAAAGGGATGGATCTCACCTTTTCTTCAAGTTTCTGACAAAGTGTGAGCCTCCGGCTACTTTGGTTTCACCGGTAGATGTTGGTGCGCCCATTTCCCGTATCTCTTGAGCCACAAGTGCATTATCCACAGCTAGAGTGGACAGTTATCCTCACCATAGCATCCGACGTCACATCCCGCCGCCTACCACTTTCTATTTAGCTCACCTTGGAAAAATCTTCAAGTCTACATGGCATCTTTTTTTCTCCTCCACTCTCTGGCCACCTTTAGCAATTGTCTCTAGTGCATGTGATGCCATTGGATCCGGTTATCAGAAAGTGGTGTAACCTGAACACACACACACACACACACACACACACACACACACACACACACACACACACCCCAATATGAGAAGATACTTTGCTCCAAGAATGGATAACCTTAAACATTAATAAGTAGAAAATCTGTGAAATCAAAGCATTTTTTTCTTTTTGTATAATAGCCTTTCATTCTTTTTATGATTTTGTCTTTGAAAGCTCTTTCTACAGATGACAGATGATATTGTTCCTCCATCCTGCTGCAGACAGAATTAAGGGAGGAAGGGGGAAGCTATTGTAGAACCTCCATTCTGCACCACGAGTTTTATAATTAATATATACAACTGAGCAAAGAAAGGTACGTTATAATGAAATGCAATTAAGAGGTGTTTGTTCTTTCCCCACACATGATGACTATAATTTCCTTGGCTGTTTAGAAGTCAACCATTATCATTACATTTTGCACATATCTTTTCTTATTTTTTGCCCCCGAATTTGTTTATTTTCAATAAAAAAACAAACAAATCTAGATTTAGAGACTATGATGTTTGGATGACATTGTCTTTTATGTATCACCCCTGGTTATCAACAAATCTGACACCATTTATGAAATTTCTTGCATTGGCTTGGCTTCCGATTTTTAATTAATGGACCTTTAAAAATAGCTCCAAATAAAACTGTAATTTCAATTTACAAAAAAAGCCTGGGTTGGATGACAACATTATGTTTTCCTTCCATGTGGAAAGGAACCAATCTGATTTTATAGTTATCTGTCATCTTGGACTTTAATTATAACTCTCTCGTACAACCTGACATTTACACATGCATGCTGGGCTGCCCTAGCTTCATGCTCGTCATTTTCTTTCCTTTTTGTCTAGATTTTCCTCAACTTGAATGGAAAAATCAGGGTTGAGAGGATCCAGCCTTCATGTGCAGGAAGATGGCATGTGATGGATTGAAGTTGGGACTATATGGGGGTCTCACTCCTCACTTCCTTTGGTCCTTTATGGGGTTGGAAGAGTTGGGGATGTTAGCATCCATATAAAGTGTCTAACCTGTTTGGAATTGTGGGAAAACTCACTTTGAGCATTGCAGATCCACCATTCTGTAGACTACAGAGATGTTTAATAAAATTGTACGTCTTTGAAGCTGGTGCTTTATTGGGATGAAACCAGGAATAGACACAATTACAGAGCAGGATCTCTGACAGCAACTGTAAAAGCACACTTTTTACTCAACACCTCTCAAGCATTCTGGAATTTGAAGATAGTGGTGGCCCCTTTCAGCCTCCAAAGAGAAGTCAAAGAAGAGAGACAAATAGCGAAATGGAGGAAAGACTCTTAGATGGTGCTGGAATGGGACCTGATTCTTGCTTCAAGCTTGCCTCTGGTTGCCAGACTGTTCCAGTCCAGAGAGGGAGTAACTTGCAGATCCTGAGGAACCTTGACTCCTTTCCCCTGTTGCCCTAATCCCTGCTCTTGCCACCAAAGCAGAGAATGGAAGAAAAAAAAAAAAAAAAAAAGGCTAAAAAAGCAGCATCATGCCCCATGCTGCATAGCTTTGCTTCCAACCTTAGGCTAATTTCCTTCCACTGGGGGACAGATTCTTCTCAGCATCTAGGCTGGGACTTAATTAACTTTCCTTTATGCCATTCTGCCTTTTAGCATGCAAAGTTAGCATGAGGCCACTTCTCTACTTAGCTCTGGTCTCTGACTATGTATGTGAGCCGGGCAGGCCTCTTGAAAGCTTTAAAATGACTTTTGACTTTCACAAGAATCTGAGGTTAAAAGGTTTCACAGGCGTTTTTTTATGGTCTCTTCCCTTAGATTTTTTCACCGTTTGAGATTTTCTCACTGTGCAGCTCAAGATGGCCTTGACCTTCAGGATCCTCTTGCCTCCTTCTTTAAGGTTGAGATTACAGGTGTGAGTGAGCTACCACACCCAGCTTCCCTTGGATTTTTCAGTGTGCTTCTCCCAGGCTGTGTGCCCATCTCTGTAGTAGGCTGCAGGAAGTGCTGAACACAGACACAGGTCTCCTTTTCAGTTACAGATCCTCAGTCTGGGAAACTTTCATATCTGATTTGCCTGAGTGACTTTCATAGAGATTAAACTGTTCCTCCCGATTGTCAAGGACAGAGGCCTTCATCCACTTGTCATGAAAAGAAACAAAATTTAGTGTTTAGAGAAGGGACTGTGGCCTAATGCCTAGAATACAGTTGGGGGAGGGGTGTCAGAATTCAAGGTGTGCCCATTCAGTACTGTCTACCCTTGAGCCCTTGAGCCAGATGGTTCATTGAATGAAGTTTGACTAGCCCATCTTCACAACTAGGTGTGATGGGAGTGGTTAGGAAGACCAGGCAAAAGATTACAGCATTCATAGTAGCACCATAAATGTTGGCAAGTATTAGGGTGTGTGTGTGTGTGTGTGTGTGTGTGTGTGTGTGTGTGTGTGAGAGAGAGAGAGAGAGAGAGAGAGAGAGTGAGAGAGTGAGAGAGTGGAGAGAGAGAGTGAGAGAGTGAGAGAATGAGAGAGAGAGAGAGTGAGAGAGAGAGAGAGAGAGAGTGAGAGAGAGAGTGAGAGAGTGAGAGAGAGAGTGAGAGAGAGTGAGAGAGAGAGAGAGAGAGTGGGAGAGAGAGTGAGAGAGAGAGAGAGTGGAGAGTGAGAGAGAGAGAGAGAGTGAGAGAGAGTGAGAGAGAGAGAGAGTGAGAGAGTGAGAGAGAGTGAGAGAGAGAGAGAGAGAGAGAGTGAGAGAGAGTGAGAGAGGAGAGAGAGAGAGAGAGAGAGAGAGAGAGAGAGAGAGAGAGAGAGAGAGAGAGAGAGAGAGGAGGGGGCATATGTCCTAATGCTCCTCATTTCAGCCCCTGCCGGGTGAGAATGTACGCAGGCTAACATGGGACTGGTACAGTTGCAGAAGGCCCTGTTCTCAGGAATAGCCTACTTTATGGGTCTGTATGTTGTTGCGGGCATCATGAAGTTCTTTAGTTTTCAACTCTGAACTCTGAAAATTACTGAGCCCCTTTATTTCCAACCCACAAAGTGAGCTTTGGCTTTTGATGGTGGCAAGCTCCTGAGGGAAATCCTGCAGATGCTGTGGGAGGGAAATCCTGCAGATGCTGTGGGTGACCTCGGATCTTCCTTCAGACCCACATCTGGATCAGGTATTTGCTTTCTGCTCAAGGTAATCCTTGAGAATCAATGGCTGGTGATCTCCTGGCTGGATATTGTGGGCAGTTGCTTTGTTTTTTACTCTTATGGGAAAATCTAGCATTTATTTAATTAAACCAATCCCACACACACCCTTCCCCTCAGTCAACATTGCTTGGCTGTACGATTCCAAAGCATACTGACAACAGGCATGGCTATCTGCTACAGGCTACTTGAAGAATGTAGCTTTCCCTTGTCACGTGGTCCTGTGTGAACATGGGGTCCTTTCAGTTATTCAGGATTACTCTACAGCTAGTCAGCCCTTAAGACTTATTTTTTAAACACTAAGTCCCAGGAGACAGTCCCATGTACCTTTGTTGACCCATCTAATATGGTTCTCGTGCCCTTTGAACTTAAATATCCCTTCCTCCAGCCTGAGGCACCACTGCCATGCCTCTGTCAGTCCAGCATAGCTTCAGTTTTTTATTTCTTCTTTTAGTGTCAGGCTGTGCCCAGGGACTGACAATTATAAGTACTCCCTGGAGAGCTTCATATTAATAACAGCCATTGATCTAACACTGATGATTCCACGCATTTTTATTCCCCATCCTCAGATATGAGACGTAAGCTTCTCCAAGCTTGGATTCTGTAGCTTGACAGGAAGAACCAAGACCAGGCTCCAAAACAATAGGTAACCTTCCTCTCCAGATCAACCCTCTGCACAGCCCCCTCTCCTTGAGATTTTTTTCCCTCTTCTTCATCAACATATTATTATTTTAAAAAATCCATTTTGACTTTCTCTTGCCAGAAAAGGCTCTCTAACCCCCCTGCTGCACAGCAGGAAGCTCCTTTCAGACAAGCTCAGATTGCTGGGTGGAGGAGACCACAATTATACCCCCTTTCAATGACATGTCTGGGGTTGCAGTGGCTCCAGACAAAGAAGCTGAAATGTACGAAAGTTTCTGTGTCTTCAAGACAGAACCTAAAAATACCTGCCTGAGATGCAGGTTGGGAACTATTTCCAACAACAGGGCTCCAAGCTTTCCCTGCTGGGAGCCTGAGAGCCTGTGAATTCTTTTCAGTGGCTTGTTGAAGGAACCCAGTGATAATCAAGGCAGTGATGCAGGGAGACTGAGGAGGATAGAAGACTCTTCCAGAGGCACCTTAGCCTCCCCTTACCACCTGCTGTGCCGGGTGACAGTCTTCCTTGGGTCTGTGGGCAGCAAAAGATACCATGAAAAGGACAGGCTCTCGGATTGCTAATGGTCCTACCTCAAAGAAACTGCCTTGCCACCAAGCAGTTGAAGGAGAGAGAAACATGAGCAGCCCACGAGGACTCTGTATTATAGATTTTGGAGTCATTCCTTAGCTTGGTGCTTCAGTTATGTAGAACAGAGTGGGCGTGGTCTCTGTGCTCCAGCTTCCTTTGATGGGGATCATGCACTGGCATCCCAGTACCCCGCCTTTGCCTACTTTCCTTTAAAGTTATTTCATATTCAAAATTGTCCTGTCCCTGGTGTTTATTGGCCCTAGAGCATTTATCTCATTTTTCTTTTATATTTTAATAGACACTTGGAGACTTGCTCACAACCTATAGAGCTTGTATTCCTTGGGCCAAGGTCACTGTTTCCTTCAGTGGCTTTGGCTCTGCCTCCATGTGTCCCCCTTGAAAAGTCTGTCTAATGCCCTCTCAGTGGTGGTAGAGAGAGCATGGCTTCTTCTGAGGGCCTCTAAGAGGGCATTCCAAGGATGCCTAAAGGTGTGAGAGTGGGGCCCTATCACAAGGTGGTGTTGAGTGCTTCCCACCTGATTCTTGGAGACAGACCATTCAGCCGGGCAGACCGGGCCCTATCTTGAGATGTTAAACCTGAAGTTTATGATGGCACCATTCATAAGAGTGTCTCTTGGCACTTTAAAGCCAATCCTATGATGGCACCATGTGCAGGAGTGTCTCTTGACACTTTCATGTCTGTGACAATGATGCATTTCTAGAAGGACAAGGAAGAGTGCCTCCCAATTTGAGAACTGTGAAAATATACCATGTCATTACAGGGAAGATCAGAAGGGGCCATCCTCACTTAGAACCTTTCTTCACTCTTTTAAAAGGGGCATAGGACACCTGTAGGAGCCACTTGAAGAAAGAGGACTAGTAATGTCAGCAGAAAGTTTGAGCCAAGGAAGCTGTGGGTTTTGGACAAAGATAATTTCCTTGATCTTTTTCATTTTTTATTTTTTATGATCTCTTCCTTTAAAACAGTTTTTTTTTTGGTTTTTTTAGTGAAAAATTTCACACCCCACAAGGGAAGCTGAAAGTACAGTTTGAGGAATGTTCAAATGTCATCATCTAACTTCAACACCCACTACTATCTTACTGAGCAAGTGCATCTCTGTTTCTCTTTCCAAACATGTACACATACATGCACACGCTGACACACATTGACACACACACACACACACACATACATGCACACACTGACACACACACACACACACATACATGCACACACTGACACACATTGACACACACACACACATACATGCACACACTGACACACACACACACACTCAGATTTACTACAATGTCACACACACATAAGCACCCATACTCAGACACACTCATGAACACACTGACACACAGACAGACAGACAGACACACCCATACAACGTACTTCTAAGCAGTTTTCAGATATTGCAATACATTCCTTTTCCAATTGATATCTTTTAGTGCATCACTGAGGGATAAGTCTGTCCCTCCTTAGTCAGTGTACCCCTAAAACATCTCTGAAAGTCACAAATTAGCAACATCATTGAACAGTGTCCATTCTCAAATTTCAAAAAGATTAAAAGCAAAAATATTGTTTTGATTTTTTTTAAATCCAAGATTCAGTCAGATCCCTTGTATTCCATAGGGTCCCCTGTTTTTCCTTTCTATCTAGACATTTACCCTGTCTTCTGGTCTTAGTCATGTCACATCATTTGAAGAGTCTCAGGAGGGTTCAGAGAGCAAGCCACGATCTGATTTTCACTGATTAACTTTACACACTTACAGTAAGGTTAAACAATTTTTTTTTTTTTAGCAAGAATGTATATCATTCTCATAGGATCACATAGAATTTTTTTGGCCTGTTTTTGCATGTTGTCTTTGGCTTTATTATAATTTTTAAGTATATCTTTATGCCCACCCTTCCCTGTTCCACAACAGCAGTGTGGACTTGAACACCCACAGCAAGGCACTCTTTCATTTCATTTGTAAGAGAAGATGACTGCTCTGCTCATGAGCGACTTTTATAGAATTGTGAAAAGTTTTGAAAACACTCCAATTAAAGCAACTCTAAATAGATCGTACTATATGTATCTGTAAATAAAACTCCAGTCATCAGGTCTGATTTTTTCACCATGATTAAGAGGGTAAAAATAAAAGAATGAATTGAAGCGTATGTGACAACATTAAGATGGCCTACAGAAATCTACTAAATCTGAGTGATGGTGAGCAGCACGGGTACTTGAACAGTTTTGTACTCCAGAATGTGTTGTCTGGTTTGCATCCTCCTCCTCAGATAGGATCAACATCTTCTGCGTGCCTTGGGTTTCCCAGGATAGGTGCTACTCTACCAGGAGCTCTAGGGGAGTCTATCCATGATTTTCTGCTCCCCCTTCCCCTCCCTCTCTCCCCACCCCCAGCTCAGTCTTCCCTGAACCTGTCATTCTCAGAGCATTCACTGTAGCTGAATAGAGGCTGTGTCAGTGTCTTGCTGTCCGCGTCCACATTTTTAATCTTGTCACTTCATCAACTGATGGGTCCAGAGTTTTCCTCCCCACTCTGGCTTTTGCTCTTTTCCCTAGCCCAGGCTTCCCACTGGCATCAGTTCATACTTACAGTTACTCGAAGAGTGGAGTCACACTAAACTGAGACCCAGACTCATTTCAACATAACACAAACCAGCCAAGACCAGCACTGATGATGCATCCTTAAGTAGAGTTCATTTCTTCAGAATTTATATCCTTTTTCCTACAGTTGCAGACCTAGGTGTAAGTCAAATGAACACCTATGTGTTTTAGAACTTGACGGCCAAGCGTGTTTGGAGGTTGTCATGTCTTCATATACAATGCATGATTTTGTCCTTGTGGCTGGTGCATATGGAAACAGTGAGCCTTGTAATGTTCCAAGAAAGACTCAATGTTGCAGTAGTGCTCTAGTCTTTGGAAGCAGAACCCTTATTTCTTGGAGGAGTTTGTGGAACACCTGCCAATGCACACCTGTTTAACAGTATCATTGCTTTCAGGAGTTGTACCTTGGAGGATGACAGTCCTGAGATCCCTGAATGCAAGTATGGGTTACGGTTTTCTGCCAGCCAATTGGTTTTGAAGCCCAAAGACCTGTCAGCACATGGGTAAATTACTCCTTACTTGGAAATTAAAAGCAACTTTGGGACATGATTACCCTACTTATGAGTAACTGGGAAAAAAACTTGGTACTTCATAAATATGCTCTTATTTTGGAATCTCCCATTAAGTGTCTAGAGGGAGCTCTGCTGTTCTATTAAAGATGAAGATATCACTGGATTCAACATGCCTTCATGAGCAGCATCTGGATGACAGTCACTAATCCAGATCTACAGTTGTCTTTCCAAAGAGACAAAAGTCTTGCTCTTTTCTTGGAATGTTACCCTCGAAGTGTAAGTGGAGACATGCTTGTGAATTGCTGCTTATACTCATCAGTCTGCATCCTTTAAGCTTGGCTAAATACTTCTCAAAAGTCTCCCTGACAATGTCTGGAAAGATTTTAGGAAGTGGAGGGCTACCCAAGCAGTGTGCAAAACGCCATCTCCGGGAAAACACGGAGACAGTGGCCGGTGTCAGTTGCACTCAGTCTAAACATTCCCTGCAGTCCTAATGAACCACATCTGCTTTGCCCTCCTTCCAGGCTGAGTCAGCCCAGCCATGACCAAGGCCACTTAGAGCTCTGTATGATCACATGACATGTGACTGCGTCTTGGCCTGTGATAACTAATCATGCTTGTTGACCTGTAAGAGTCTGTAACATATTTTATAGTGTGTATTGAGTCCTTACCACAGCATCAAATCAAAGTGGGCAAATAATAGTACGTTATCACTGCCGTTACAGAAAGTTGGTAGAGGAGAGGGGTGAGGGGAGGAGGAAGGGAGAGAGGGAGGGGAAGCTGGAGGGAGGGAGGGAAGAAGATGGATAGGTCATCTGGTCCATATCAGCTTCCCTGTGTCCCCCAGACAGGATAGGCAGATTTGAGCTTTTATGATGATGTTCTAGCCCTCTAGGAGTTTACCCAGTTGAGTCAGTGACTGGTCCAGCAGTAGAAACCCTCCTAGGGCCTATGGTTTGAACTCTTGTTGGGACCTATTTTCCACTGTCTCTGGAAAGAGGCCTTTGGAACATGATTTGCATTAGATAAGAGCCTCATGAAAGCATTGACAGTGTTCAAGAGAGAAAGCCCCAAGCTGGCTGGTTTGTTTTGTCTCTTCATGTGATATTCTCTGACATTTTATGATACAACATGGAGCCCTCACGAGACCATGGCACCTTGTTGTTAAACATTCAGAGCTGCAAGCTATATAAAACCTCTTTTCTTCAAAAGTTATCCAGTGCCTGATATCTAGTTCTAACAACAGAAAGCATACCAAGGCACTAGGTTTGAGGGATATCTTCTGTCAGCCTCTATGACCCTGGGATGCTACTTAAGCTCGGTGAAGCCCTTTGCTATGCCTTTACTGCTGGCTGGTCCAGCCGTGGTCATCCACATAGAGCATCTTGCTCAATCCTTTTGTCCTACTTTGCTTTCTATTGCTGCCACAAAACAACATGACTCAACTCGACGAGGAAAGTGTTTCTTTCAGTTTGCTGCTGTAGTTCATCATGAATGAAAGACAGATCAGGGAATTGTAGGTGGAAATCAAAGCAGAGGCCATGGAGAAACTGCTTACTAGCTTGCTCCTCCTGCTTTGGTCGGTTTACTGTCTTACACATCTCAGGACCACCTGCCAAGAGATGGCACCACCCACAGTGAGCCAGGCCCTCCTGTATCATCAGTCAAGAATGTCCTACAGGTCAAGTCTGATGGAGGTCCTTCCCAGATGATTGAGAAAGTGGTAGAGTGACAAAAAAGTAACCAGCACACCTTTCCACAGTCTTAAAGATAGGGACTTCACCAAGCCCATTTTGTCACCAAGGATAAGAAATGCTTACCCTGGGTTGGCTTGTGAGTCTTCTGAAGATGAAATAATGTCACCCGTACAAGTTCAAAGTCCCCCAGCACAGGTCCCTCTGCTCAAGGCCTGGGCCACAGAAGCACCAGGAAATTTTCATTTATTGTATTTTAAGATGAGGGCTGTGTGGTATGTTCCAGGCACTACTCTAAACATTATAGACCTACTAACTTACTCAGGTCCATGAGGGAGATACGGGTTCATTTTCATGCAATAGATGCCAATGCAAGGCACAGGGAAGCCTATGATACCCACTTTACAGGGCTATTTATTTGCAGAGCTAGGCTGTGAGTCCAGGCAGTCTGGCTCACAGACTATATTTTTAAACCCTGTACCAAACTGTCACTGGTTGTTTACAGATCTGCTGTCACCCTTTAGCTTATGACTTTCTTAAGCAGAGATCTGTCTTATTTTCCTCTACAAGCTTGTAGCCTTTCCCTCCTCCCCCTCCTGCTACCACTGCCAGAACTGGGTTGGAGGGAGATTTGAGAGGTATGTTCGTTGTCAAATACTTGAATAATAATCTTAAGAGGTGGCATATGGTTTGATGGAGAAATGACCACAAAGCTGTAGGAGGGGCAAATGGGAAACTTATTTGCACTTGAAATGTTGACACTTAGTCAAAGAAAGTGCCTAAGTTGCTTCAGTGGATGCAAAGGGTTCCAGCCCTAGTGAAGAGCCCCCAGAGCAAAGCTCCATCTCTCCTGAAGTCTGGGGACACTGCTTTCATCTACAGTAAATAGGAGTCATTGTGTAGAATGGCCTAAGTGTCAGCAAGAGGTTCACACCAGTCACTTCCTACCCAACACTATGTAAGCCTGCCCAGCTCTGACAGCAACCCAACGTCATCCTCCCCACAACCATTCATGTCCTATCTGTATCCCCATTTGACACCCAAGCAAACTGAGTCCTGGGAGTCACAGCCACATGGTCACAATCTAGTTAGCATTTGTGTTTACAGTGTTAGATGGTGATGCTCAGTAGGGTGAGGGTCTTATTTGTGATGGGCTAGGAAGCTCAGGCTCTTGTCAAGTGTCTTTCTTTGAGGATTTCTTCTCATGTATAATGTCCAGGCCTCCCAGCAGAGTGCAACCAAAGGGAGAGTCAACCCACAGGAAAGAGGCTGTCTGTTTCTTGACATAGTTCTTGACATGTTATCCATTGAATGCTCCAAGATCCCTCAGCTAAGTACCGACATGGAGGAGAAAGCAACTTGTGTTTACAATCTCTACATCATTATTCCACTTTATTCTAGAGTTCTCCGTACTCTAGTTCATTCCTTTCCACACACTCCTTGACTTTTGTTTGTTTGTTTGCTTTTGAGTCAAGGTCTCCCTGCATAGCCCAAGTTGGCCTATATATAACCCTTGGGTCTCTTGCCTGTCCTTCCCAAGGGCTTCAATCACATGAAGGCAACACACTAGGCTTTCTATTTGTTTCCCACTTAATGCTCAAAAATCTGCCATGTTGCTGAGGAAGTCTTGCAGACCATGTCATAAAATTTATCTTTGATGTCAGCAGCAGGCAAATATTGCTCTGTGTGTGTGTGTGTATGTGTGTGTGTGTGTGTGTGTGTGTATATGTTGTTGTTGATGATGTCACTGGTTTGCTTTGTTTTTTTGAAGGGGGGGCAATTGACATTGGTTAGGAAGTCACTGTGTCTCAGTGCCTCAGGTTCCCTCTGGTTGGTCACTTCACAAATCCCCAAGTTCCATGAAATAGCACCAGAGACCCAGAGATGATAAATGGGAAAGCAAAGAGCTCAGGATGAGAAAGAGGAGCCCAGAAAGATTTTCACAAAAGCAACTGTGTTTAAAAAAAAAAAAACCAAAAAAAAACTTATGAACAAGTTCAAAGCAGCATTCATGAGGTTTTCAACAATCTTGCAGGTTATTGACAAGAAAGGAGGATGGGCAGAAAAGGGGAAGACGAATTTGAGATTGTGGAATTGGGAAGTTTTCCTCTCTGTAGATGTGTCACCAGCCTTGATGCTCCCAGTGTTCAAGGAGTCTCCGCAGAAGTTCGTCTTGTCACGGGCTCATTAGTATTCATCATTAATTCATATTTTCAAAGCAACAAAGAAGCAAACAGTAGCAGGAAGAATAAGGAGATGTCAAATCCTGGGAGTGACATTTCAGCACAGTGTTCCCACTGAGGTTAGTGGAGTGCAGTGCTGTTTCGAAAGCCAATCCAAACACACCTTCCCTCACAACCCAACCCCTTCATCTGGAAAGTGCCTTTCCTTTCCCTTCTGGCTTTACCAACCAAGAAGCCTCTTGTGACAGAAATGACATTAAGAAGTGCAAGGTTTGTGTCAGGTACACAACCCCATGAGGCCAGGGCTACATTTTTCACATTGTATAGGCAAGGTGACCCAATACCCACGTTCAGTGCTGTAGTAGGGACTCTAATCCAGGCAGTCTGGTTTTAGAACCTGTTTTCACAAGGACACTCCCACAAAAGGACATCTGCCTATTACATCCCAACCCTTCACCTACCTGACTTGAGGACTTGCGGATTCTTCAAGATCAAAATGTAGACTGAGGCAAAACCTTCCCTCAACTTCTTGATTCTGGGAGCATCATGCCCTGACCAGGAGGTGGCAAGAAAGGCTGGTGTGGTCCCCTACCGAGAGGGAAGTTCTCAACTTTCTCTGAATGAATGGCGGTGTGCAGAGTTCATGTGAAAAAATGGCATTTCAGATTTTAAATAATAAATATGTATATATGTAGGCTAATAGCTCACTCTCTCTTCCCCTCCCTCCCTCTCTTTCCACCTATCCTTAAACAATGTACATTTCAACATAGAATGTACTCCCCCTTTTTTTTTTGAATTTTCCACTTTCTTATTCTTCATTAATAAGTCACAGAGTGAGCCTAGCCTGGTTTCCTTTTGAGCTTTGGGGCAAGAGCAGAGCAGAGCAGAGGGAGGAATATATGAAGATCCTTGCTGGGGGTTTTGTGGGCCGGTGGAGGGAGAGTGTGGTGCTTCCAGACATGAAAAGCTACTACAGAGACGAGAGCTGGCATTTACCAGTGCTCGTGGGCATTTTAAGCATGTCAGTTACATTTCCCTAATCCTTTGTTAGCTACAGTTATTTACTTTTTACATTTTTTTTGGGGGGGGTCTGACTATGCAGCCCAGGCTGGCCTTGAACTCCCTCACCCTCTACCTCTATCCAAGATTACAGAAGTCTGACCACACCCAGCTCCTACTGTCTTCATTTTCTGCGTAGCACAAGGAAGTTAGATTTGATGCCTATGGACTCCCAGCTAGTGTTACAAGGTCAGGAATCTTGCTCCAGGCTCAGAACCTTTCTGCTTCATAAGTGAATGTCCCCAAGGGAAAAGAGTAGTATGAATCAGCCACACGTGAGGCTGACAGATGAACTAGATTCTGAAGGAGGAGAAGCAGAAGCTAGGCAGGCAGGGGAAATTTAAGCCATGCAAGGAAGACAGTCCCCTGCAAGGGCCCAGGGGTATGGAAGTTACATGGCTTTCATGCAGAAGGTGGATGTTGGGGAATGTGTGGCACCATGAGGCTACAGGAGGGATAGATGGGCAAACCACACTGTGTTTTAATCAGAAACGCATCTGGGCTATTTTGTGGACAACAGGGAACTGTTGAAGGTTCCATGTACAGTGTGAACTCTAATGAGGGCAATTCTCTCAATGATAAAAAAATGAAAAGGAAGTATGGCTCCTTCCAGAAAATTCTTTTGGCATTAGTTTTAATTCTTGGAGGATGATTTTTCTTCAGTTTCCCAGAAAAGTCTCAGTCTACTAAAAGCGACATAAAGCAGAGAAAAGGAACCATCTTAGTCTGTCAATCTGAACACTGGACCACGTAGAACCGTGGGGTGAGTGAGGGGGAGTATATGTAACAGCATCAGAGATGAGCTTCCTCCTGGTTTGACCACAGAGAGAAGGCTGCCTGTTTTTGTGAGTTCCACTTGTTCCATGTGCCCCTTCCTCCCACAGATGGACTGCAGATCACAGAGAAACAGGTCTGTCACAGTGCCGAAGAGGATGGGTGAGGACTAGTGTGTGAAGGCCTCGATGGTCAGGGAAGGCAGCATGATCTTGTTGTTTTGAGGTCCTTGAGGTGACCTCCATGCTGGTTTGTTGGTTTCATCTAAGAGTTTCCTCTACTAACCTAATTCTGACTCATTTGAGAAGGACAGTTGCAATCTGTGTGATATTGTGTAATCCTACAGTCTTTGGCTGTAAGAAGGCTTAAGGAAACACTTTGCCTCCTAACTATTGTTACTGATCAAGAACTGATGCAAATGGACACATATTGACCTCCATTTTTAGACTATGTACCTCATACATGATGCTGTGTGTGTGTGTGTGTGTGTGTGTTGGGGGCACGCAGGGGGTGGGCTAAATGGTGGCTTATGGCTGGTTACACACAGTAACTCAGGATGATTGCACTCTCATGGTTCCATAGCACATGTTACAGTTAGGAGTGAATAGATCCTGGCACATGATTCGTTATGTGTGAACTCACCAGGACGTGGTTGAAACTATTCTGACTGGTGAGTACAATTTGCTGACTTGGCCTTTTGTTTTGAAAACAAATCTTAATCAGACCTTTAGTTATGGCAGTCTCAGTCTGTCTGTGTAGATTTGCTGCACACACTAAGCAGTCAAAATTTGCTAGCACTTCCTAACGTTTGCCATCCAGGGCTCTCTGTGCGCAGCATGCCTGAGGTAAATCGGAGCATTTTATTCCAGCTATACCTGCATGACAGGGGCCAATGATACTCAGCCACACTGGTGTTAAAGGGAAAACTGACTTTTTACAGTTCATTTTACACTTCCTGAGCACAGAACATTTTTAGATATAAACAAAACCAAAGACAAATTCTCCAAGGGTCACATTTGCAGGTGTCATTGCTGTGTTTGCTAGGCCATCCCATAATAACTTGGGAGTGGCAAGAAGACAAACAAACCTACAGACAAACAGAAAACTCTTGGCCCTTGGAGAAGTTTGAGGCACAAACTGAGGAAGGAGCCAGGAGGGGGTAAGAAGGTATATGCATGTGTGTGTGTGTGTGTGTGTGTGGGGGTGTTTTCCCAGAGGGTGACCAGGAGGCAAGGGTAATAAACTATACTTATTTGGAGCCCAATTACTTTTGTTTGAAAAAAAAAAAAACCTGCCCACAGCAAAATAAGAGTGAAAGAAAGAGACACATATTGACAGAGAAACTAAATAGAAAAGGGTAGGAGAGAGGAAAGGAAGGAAGGAAAGGAGTGAGGGATGGAGGAAGGGAGGGACGAAGGAAATCCAAATGGGAAATTTTAGACTGAATATAAAGAAGCTGTTAACATTTAACTGACTAATCTGAAAAAAAAAAAAAAAAAAATACGGCTTCATGCAGCTTAACCCTACCAGCTCCCCAGGCTTCCGTTAGCCCTGTTAAGACCATCTGTGCTCACTGAGGCCGGGTTGCAAGCATGGACTGTGCTGGCAGGCAGCACTGATCCTCCATCACTGGCCCAGGGTGCTGGTACTGAGAGCCTCTGAATGTGGCTGGGGCTCCCCAAGGGGCGTCTCTCCTCCTCCGTGCCTCTGACCTCAGAGAAACAAAAATCGCAGTCAGAGAAGTAGCTGTTTAAACATCCTTTGATTTCCCCCTCGTCATTTAGCAAATGCATTAAATGAAGCTGCAGATGTTGTACTGTCAACACAGCGCTGTGTTATGGTGTGTTATTTGCCTGATAGAAACATTTCATATACTGTAAATAAACACCATTTTGTTAATTAGTTAATGAATTATTTTTTAATGCTCCATTAGGCTTTTGAAAAAAATAGTGCAAGCAACTGAAAGTTCTCATTTTTAATAAACAGGCCTTGTAGTAAATACAGAATGTCGGATATCTACTGAGATGTAGTTCTTGGCCTGGAATAATTACATCCCTAGCTCTCCACTTTAAGGTGTTTTGTGCTTCAGGGAGTATTTTAAGTGTGCAATTAAAGTTCATCAGTAGTGTCCAAGACCAAGAATAGAGTGTCAGAGCCCACAGAAGAACCTTGGAATCTGCCCACTTTTATATTTTAATTTTCCTAAAACAGGGAGGTGCTTTAAACAAGTAGTAGGGCAATAGAGAATTCTGTACTTAAAGATCCAAGTCAGCCCTGAGAAATGCCAGAATTATAGCAACGAAACAAACCGACAAGCCTTCTTCTTTCTTGAGAGTCAGGCTGTTCTCCTTTCAGCAAAGTCGGAAGGCTCTTTGCTGGAGTGTCTCAGTCCAGCAGTAGATTGGAAAAATGTCCAAGCAGGGGACGAGAGTTCTCTCCCGGATGAGTTCATTTCAATAGTCACTGTGTTTCATCCGATGCAGCTGGTTACATTTTTAATAGGCAGATGGCTAATTTTACAGTTCCAAGCCAATCTCTCATTGGATAGCATCCAGAAAGCCCGTGGTAGGGTAATGCCCAGCAGAAAGTTCAACAGGACACTTGGGGGGAACATATGCTAATGTCAGCCCTTTTACTTAACCGTCTTTAGAAAGAATATTCGGGGCTGAGCTGGGGGATTTTCATGGACGGGAGCCTAACACCAGATGGGTGGCCAGCTAGGACATCCTTGGGGCCTAAGCAAATGCTCTTAATCAGGCTTGGATGGTCAGAGAATCAAACCAGTCACCATTGAGTCATTAAAAAAAAAAAGAACAAAAAACAAACCAGAGGTGTACTCATTTTACACATGACCCAGCTAACCAGAGAAGCCATTTTCTGCTGTCGGCAATCCACAGTGGCATCAAGGTCCTACGTCCAGGGCCACCTCTGTATTGCAGCTGCTCGTTCCTTCATTCCTTCCCATCCGATGAGTCTGAAATTGTGAATACTCCACCCCCCACCCCACCCCAGGCCCCACAGGTGACAGTCCCCTTCCTCAAGGGTCAAAGAGGAAGAGTGTCCATGGCGATTCAGCTTTCTTCTTTTTAAACTGTTTGGATATCGTGCTCTCCGAAGCAATGGCTATTTAGACATCTTAATTAAAAGGGAATTGGAACTATCTCCCGTTTTGCAGGGCATGTAATCAAGCATTTCTTATTCTCTGCAGAAGGACTTTGGTTCCCTGGTCACAAAAGGCTTTGAAATGTCCTAAAACAATCTCCCCCGCAGCTCAGAGAGGGGGTAAGGGTGGGAGGGAGTTAAAAAAAAAAAAAAAAAAAAAAAAAAAAAAAAGAATCAAAGCAAAAAACAACAAACATTTTCTGGGGGGTGATAAAAGTCTTGGATGCAAAGTCTCCTTACTCCCCCTCCCCCGCCCCCTGTGTGATGAATCGCCATAGGGTGACTGGAGAAGGGTTTAAGACCGACAATGGCAAACGCTGTTGTTTAAATGAGGCAAATGTTGTTTACCTCTAAGCAAAATAAAAGATGAGGATCAGAAGAAAGAGGGGATCAAAAGAGCTTTCTCCAAACAGATTTATAAAAGAGAGTGATTTTTTAAATGATTTCAACTCCTACTTTATAAAAATATTTTATGAGCCACTTTTCGGAAAATAACATGCTTCGTGCTTCTGAAGAGTCTTCCCCTCTGATGGCTTCCTGGAAATGGTGACATGACTTTATCCCCTGGGTTGCCAAGGAAGGACCTTCTTTAAAACAATGCTGCACAGTTCTGACAAAGCCCAAAGCCAGTATCTGCACAAGGAAACTGGGCCTCGTCCCCCTTAAACCCCCCCCCCCCAAGAAAAATACCCTTCAGAGCTCACGTGAATTTGTAAGGGTTTCTCTCCAGTTTCTTTCAGGGTCTGGAAAAGCCGCTCATTTTCTTTAACCGAACAGGTTGTGAAAAGAGTTTTCTTGCAGAGTTTTTGTTTTATAATCAAAATAATTCAAGGGAAGTGAAATGACTTTTCTTTTGAGATTTTTTTTTCTCTCTCTCTTCTGGTCAAAGTAGAAGAAGAAAGAGAGAGAGGGGGAAAAAATCAACCAAATGTAAGACTTGCAGACAAAAGTTATAAACAATAGGGAAAACCTCAAAGATAGTTATAAATTATTCTGTCACTAAATTAAAGTATTGATAGAAGAAATGTCTTTAAAAATATAAAATGAGGACTGGCCAAAAACCAGGGTGCTAGAGAAACTTCCCTCCGGTATAAATATCCGCAAATACATTGTAACATTCTATTTTTAAAATGTATTTTCAAGAAACTTTGTATCAACAACAGCAACACTTTAAAAGGGGGAAAATCCAAGAGACCAGCAGAAACAAGGGCAGTTTCTAAACTCCACACCAACTGTTTGCCTCACTTTGCTTTCTTTTGCAGTTCTCAAGGTATTTAAAACTTGAACATTAAAACTGCAGAATAATTTGCAAATGAATGCAGTTGCAGTGTGAAAATATAACTCACAGCTGAATGTGGGTTATTCAGACAAATGGCTGCTTTGTTCGAGGAGGGGAAGTAAAGTTCTCTGTTAATTTATTACAAACTGCAGCATTTCATCCCCGATGTCCAGGCAACAATGTTTTTTATTTCAAGTAATTTATAAGCACTTCCCAGAGCACTTAGCAGCGATGTCCTTGGCTGTTTGGCTCCTAGAAACGGAGTGTATATGTATTTACTGTGGGAATTTGTTTTTAATAAAACTGTTGTAAGGCATTTTTATTCCTTTGCTTTGTTACATTAAAACATTCTCTGCATAAGTAATGTATTTTATTCCATGCCGAAAGGCAGCAGATCACAGCCGGCAACTGTACTGGGTTGGGGGGGGGGGGGTTGGTGGTAAGGATGGGAGCGGTAGTGTTTAAAGGGAACCAGGCCATTTTCTGCTGTTAGGTGTGGCTCTCGGGGAAGCAGCAATTAGATGACCACCAGCTCCTTGGAAGTTTCCAGAAGTCTCAGAATGCTAATACTTCAAACTAAAATCCACTCAAAAATTGATCTTCATTTACATTTTTGAGGGAAACCTATCAATACCCAGGTTTCTTGTGGGCATGGAGGTAGATATTTACGGCTTTATTTTATATTTCACTTCACTTTGGAGACAAGGTTTCTTAGGATGATCTGGACTTGTGATCCTCCTACTTCGGACTTCTCAGTACTGTCTAGGACCAGGAGTGTGTATCATCACACCTAACATAGCTCTAGTGAAACAGGATGAAGCTGAAAGACTTGTGGAATCATCTAGAATGGTCTTGCTCCAGAGGAAGCAATGTCCAGAGTCTCTGTGGTGGCTTTTAATCTAGGGGAAAGTGGAGCTTGTCTGCCCGTATGTATTTCTAACCACCTTTTATGCAGTTCCAGCAGCCTTGAAATCTCAGCAGAGAAAAGAATATGTCCTAAAAGCTGGTGATAGAGGAAGCTGATAGGTCATTTTAGCAGGCCTGTGTGTGCAGCCATGGGAACGCTCATTATATAAAGTGTGTCACGTGACAGTTTTCTCAGAAGCACAATCAGTGGATTCGTGGGCCTCAACATAAAGAATACAGTGTGTCTTGCGGCCTCCTGATTGTACAGACCATGTAAGTTGGTAGATAATTTCCACATGTATGTGCTTGCCACAGCAGACATTCTACACAATGTAGTTTTATCACATGATGTTTGCTAATGAACATAGCCCATGAAATCTTTGCCTTCAGAGCGAAGACTGTAACAGACCTTGCAGCCTGCTGAGGTCTAAGAGTTATGTAAAATGCAGCCTCATAATTATCTAGACACATCTGAGAAGTTCTTTATAATTTTAAAATTGCTTTGACTTTTAAAAAGAAATTTGATGAGCAATTACTCTGCAACAATAGATTTTAAAACTTATTATTAAAAAAAAAAAAAAAAAAAAAACAACGAGAGAAGTGTTTGAACAAATTACCTTTAGGAAAACCTAGCTTCCTAAACCTAGTTCGCTATGGCCACTGACTTTCCTAGCTAGAGTGAGGAGTAAAGTGAACTAGAGGTCTGTGTGTTAATCGGCCACAAGATGATGTGTACAAGAGCCTTGGCCTAAAGAACTGGAAGAAACCAGGAAACAGATCCCCGTGCTTGCTATTCTCTTTTCATGTAGGTCACTCATGGAGGAGCACTGATGGGTATGTCCTCCTTTGCTTCCTGTTCTCTTATTAAAAATCAGCTTAACTTTAGAAGATTAGTTTCACTGGTGACTGTGTAGAAGTTTCCCATGATTGCGATGACCCATGGGCAACTGGCCTTTTGATGACCTCATTTGACAAGTGGGCAGGTTGATTGTGAAGAGAAAAAGCACAGGTGCTGGGAATGTCTGCTAAGCATGGCTGCAGAAAGGATGGGTTCAGGGTTCTTACAGAGTTCTTAGAAGCCCTCCTCCCCAGGGGCTTCTAACAGCCTTAGTCCCTTGAATAAAGAAAAGTGTCAAATATTTTTCCTTAGTAAATAAGTTAGCTTAAGAAGTGATAGAAGAAAACAGTGTTCACTTTATTTTGGAGAGAAAGAAATAAAACGTTAAAAGATAACACATCAATTCACAATTTGGCAGTGACAGCTGAGCATATTTAGCTGACATTGAAAGCAATTACCTGTCAATCAAACCACCTTCGATTGAAAATTTGCCTAAACAAATATTTACCATGTATAATGAATCTCAGCATTTCTGGGGGGTCTACTTGTTAGTCTTCTAAATGAACACATCTCCATTATTATTTGTTTCTGCTGAGCTCATTTTTAAATCCACTTTAAACATGTCCCTAACATAAGCTTTGGTGGTTAACCCATATGTCACAGAATCCTTGGGAAGGAAATGTACTTAGTTCCCTGAAGGAAAGGACAAGATGGCCAAGAGACAAAAATTCTGTTTCCCAGTGAACACTAAATTCAAGACAACAGAAGAAAGCAGGCTCTACTGCTAAAGGCATTTTCCATGCTCTTCTGAGTATTTCGGTGTGGGTCTTTACAGAAGGTACCCAGCGTCCTTGTGAGCAGGTGGCATGTTCTGAAGGCATACCACCCAAGCCCCTGGCCCAAGAGATGCCTCCTCCCACCTGTGACATTGGGCAATGGCTTTACCACTCTTGTGGTTCTGTCTCCCTGTTTATAAGTTTGGGGTAATCATGACAGCATCTACATCATAGGCGTTTCATCATCAAGGTTTTCCATACAATGAATACCCTCTTGATAATGTCAAGGCTGAGTTTGGGTTAATGAGTTTGTGGAACCCAGTAGCACCCATAATGAACCTCAGCTTGCTTTTGATCAATAGGGCATACTTTCTCCCCACTTTTTTCTTGTTCAAAGTGTCCCATTACCAACCATACTGGGCAAGTAACTTGTGTGTTCTGTCTCCCTGGGTCTCTGGCTTTCTCACCTGTTTAAAAATCTTTCCTTATTGTTTCTGTCTCCTTGAGTTATCTTCCTATATCCTCATTGCTACACCATGAGATTCATAAGCATATATTTATGTGTCCCTCCCTTAGTAAGGCTTAGGAAGTAGGTGATGGTACCTAGAGATGACAGTTAGGCATGTCTTTCTGGTGTTAAAAAGGTCTAGAGAACTATTCTGGAGGAAAATGGAAATCTAGGGTTAGAAGACCCGTAAATAGGATATTAGGTCTGGAGACTGCAGCATTGCTCAAAGCTACATGGAAAAATGCTCCTTGCAGGGATGGGTGCATCTGCTTCCAATCAAAGCCAGGACAGCAGAGATGACGGTCAAATGTAGACCAGGACCAGATCTGGGTGCCCCAGTCTCAAAGTCTTGCTCTTTTGTAGTTTCTCCATTTCTTTTGATCTTATTTCAGGTTTCTCTGTTCTCCGTCATTATCTACACTGGTCAGATTTATATACTCTGGTGAAAAGAGCTAATCCTGTTTAATGTAGTATTTCCCCAAGGGATTTGACTTTTGATAAGGTTCAAAAGAGTGCCTCTAGATTTTAGGGCAAGGAAAAGAAACTGGCAGAAGATGGGCCACATTTGGCCCTTACATATCCATAATGTGAGGTCCTACAACAAACTGGTACTAGTCACTGGGAGGTTCCCAGTACATGTCTGGCCTTCCTCAAAGGGTGGAGGCCTTACCCTCCATTTTTCTCTCACTGCTTGTTTTTAAGCCCTTGGGTTGAAGACTCTTTTGTTTAATAAATGGTCATTCTGAGATGCCTGACATAGGAACCCAAAGCAACCAAGGTCACTACTACCTAGACACTACAGGGCCTCCCAGAAGAGGCAGGCTGGATTCTGACGACTCATTAAGGTATAGGAGCAGACTTGGACATTTTAACTTCTAGTTTTATTTTTGTGTACTTTGCTTAATAAACATAACAGTGAAGTAAGCACACCTGACAGAGGCCGGCACACATCGGGAGACAGAGGCAGGGCATATCTCATTGCAAATATGATTCTTGAAAGAAATCTAGTTTTTCTATAACAAGTTCATTTAGAACTGGCAGAAAAGCCACACTGGGAGCAAACACATGAGATTCTTGGCATATCAACATGGGGGCAGAAGGGAATTTAAGATGACCCATCCAATAGGTCATTTTTTTTTACAGATGGGAAAATCAGTGTTTGGGAACTTAAGCATGTTTCTGTGATCATCAGCAATGTCCTTCGGTGCTATTCTGGCTATTATACTTTTATGAGAAATAATTCATTATTGCTGTATAAGAAAATATTCACAAACTCCACCAATTTAAAAAAGTGCTTCCATTTGTATTCCAATTGTATCCTTTATTAGAAATTTGTACTTATTGTTGCTACAAAATAAAATAATTTCATATATTTGTAAGCAGACTTTTCTTTCCTGCCTGCCAGTTCCCAAATAACCAACACAGAGTCTTAATATTAACTATGAATGCTCAGCTGATAGCTCAGGCTTATTACTAACTAGCTGTTACAACATAAATTACAGCCTATCTCTATTAATTTACTTTCTGCTATGTGACATTGCCTTTCTTTCATCTTGCACCTCCTGTTTCCTCTCCATGTCTCTCTGGCAACTGCTTTGACTCTGCCCTTCTTCTTCCCACTGTCCTTAATCTGATTCTCTCACCCAATCTTATCCTGTCCATCTATTGGCTAGTCAGCTTTTTTATTACCCCAATCACAGTGACACACATTCACACAGGGGAAACAGATATTCCACATACATTCAAATTCAGGCACCACTTACCTTCTTGGTTGTCTTCAGGAAATATATATGTAGTATAAACAGTAGGGCAAAATTTAAGCTGGAGTACAGTAGAGAAAGCCAATGATTCCCATGATTGCCTTAGTCCGTTGTGTCCATAGATACTAACCAAGTCAGTTTTCCATGTACAAATGAAGGCAATTGTAGTTCTTATACCAGGTTCTTGAATGCATGCAAAAACAACTTAGTGCCTACCACATAAAAAGAACCCAATATATAGTCAACATTTTGAGATGAAGTTTTGCATCCTTATGTCAGCTCTCAGCTGTCTGTGTGACTGACTGCTGGGAAAGGGAAGCAGCCGTTGTCTTACCATAGGTGGCTTCTTTGAGTGAGAAAGAGCCACTCTCCTCCATCATTAGGAGGGATTTCCTTGAGGCCCTTCTTATGCATGAGTAGAACCAAAATTTAGCAAGATTGGGAGCTGAGGTCCAGGAAGAGCAACACCATCTAGAAAGAAGACAGTGGTCAGGGCTCTCTAAACAGAGTCACTGCTCATGAGCATACCTCAGTGAGTCCATAGACATTGGATGATGTATGTGGACAGTTTATCAGAAAGACGTTTTGTTTTGCCTTCTCTCAGAATGAGAACTTGGATGTTCACTAGGACATGATACATTCTGGCCAAGAATGTGAGTGTTTGGTTGAAGAAGGGAAAAACCAAGGACCTTTACTGTGGCTGAACTTTTACTGGCCAGAGTGCCACTATGGGAACATCAGCAGCCTTCTTCTTGACCCCAATGGCTCCATGTTTGGTTACTGCTGTCTTCCTGCTCGAGGATGGATTAGAAGTATCCTTTCAATTATCTCTGTATGTACTTTGAAAAATGGTGGTATCCTGTCTCCAAATCAAGCTCAAAGACTTCAGAGCATCCTTTTGTGTCCTCTATGAAGACCTCTGCATGTCATTTCATCCATATTCTAAGGAGGAGTCCCAAATGCTGGTAGCAAGTTCCAGAGAAAGGATGCTTCATTTCCTGGACTGAGCACTCTAGCAGGGAAGGGATGGTCAGTGCTGGACCACTCTTAGGAAAAGGATCCAGTTCAAAAAGTCAGTGTTAATCATGGTGACAGGTACCACCATATGCTATTCCAGACACTTCCTTGTCCATGACAGTCCAGGATGGGCAGCGGGTTCCACTTTCTTTCAGTGTAGTTCCGTCAGTCTGTGCTAGGAACTTCTAAAACACTATTAACTAGTAATCCTTCAGGGCCAGCAAGGGCACCTCCACCACCCCAGGAATATCCAATTAACAAATCATGATCCAGCCTTCCTGTGAAAGAAGTCAGATGCATCATCCATGGTGTCTCCAATTAGAGTGTTTATTCATGAACGCCTGGGCTAAGCTGGCCCTTGCAAAGCCTTCTGCCCAGAACCCTGGCTACAATAAGCACTGGTTCGGTTCCCTTCCTAGGCTTCTGCCCCCAGGCTTCCCCCACAGTCTGCCTAAATCACAAGGGATTCAGCTAGCAGCAGGACAGAGAGTAAAATTCTTCAGGTTTGGTCATGCCTGAATTGAGTTCCATGTTTTGTGTTCCTTCTTGGGGGTGGAAAAATAAACGAGTTGCCCCCAAGCATGGCTGTGATTTAGTTAGTATTTATCAATCTCACTTTGGCAGTAAATCTGGCATTTATCAGACGCCGAGAGCGCCCCAGGTGCGTTCCTTCCCCCTCCTGCGTTCTCTCCTCACTTGCAATCAGTTATATTTTAACTGCATTAAAAATTTGCAACAAAAAATTCATCTACTTTTGCAGTTAAATGAATCCTTTGCACCAGAGGCTCAGCACTCTTTTCTATCCCATTTACAAACAAAGAACAGTGACCATATTAGGGTTTGTTGCTTTTTATAAACAGCCTCATTTTTTTGCGTGGCCAAACACATGACTCTACTTTAAAAATTCTCACATACATCCAGCAAGCATGGAGCAGAGAAGCCAAAGGACCTGAGAAAGGTAGTCTTGTTATGAAAAAACAATAAAGGAAAAAAATATTTGAATGCATTCAAAAGAACAGCAATTTCTGTTTACTTAGCAGAGAATATCCCAACTTCTGGAGCATGTAGGGACAGAGGGCATTTTAGGTCTGCTATAGTTTGAATTTCCATCCAATACAAACTTTAGAAGTATAGCCTCTCTCTGTCTGGCAAGGAGGAGATGCCACTCCCCCTTTCTGCTTATACACATTGCATTTGCAAGTGGGGGAATTAGGGAGCAACTCTCCCCACCAAAACTTGCAGCAGGCTGCAGTGAAAACACAGCCTGTCTGTTTATATTTCCGGAGCCAAACAAGGTGTTATCTCTAACTCTGATTAGCATCTACTTGGCCCCTTTCTTGAAGTATTCTCTGTGGAAATGCTTCAGATAGATAGACATCTCTGAGCTCTTACAGGCAGTGAGTGCTGAAGCTCTAGGGAGCTGATGGTCAGAAAGGGGCTTTAAAACACACCTGTTACTGAAATTCACGTGACACAGTTGAACAAATTCCGTGAAAAACAAAGATAACTACACATAATCACTTCCTGGGGCCCTGCCTGCTTGTTCATGGTTAAGTACACCTCCTCTGACTTCACAGAGGAAATGTGACAAGGTGGCCACTGCATCTGAGAATCTGTTGGCAATCCCACATTGCCTCACAGCAGCCTTTATGTGAATATTTGTGTCATGGAAATCAGACGCCTCCAATCCTGCCTCCTCTTTCTCCTCCCCCAGGCTAGCTAAGCATTAACCAGCAGTTAAATCTGCAGCCTTAGATCACCCTCTTTTACCTGGCCTGGCTGGTCAATGCCTGGTTGGGACAAGTGACCTTATATACACCTGACCCTCTGTATCAAGTCCCTTTATGGTTGCATAACACTTTTGCCTCCCCCCTTCCCCATTTTTCTAAACCAAGTATAACACAGCGTCTTTCAAACAGGAATTCTGAGGCTATTTTTAATATGTTCATGAGGAATAGATATCAACATTGCTGGGTGCTCTAATGATATCCCCAGGAGATGTGAAGGTGGATGCTCAGTCCCACACACCAGCAGCTCAGATAGCTATGACATTTTGATTCTTTCAGCTTTGTTTGCTTTCTTAAACATCTTTCTTGATTGGTGAAAAGATGTTATTTCTGTTTTAAATTATACAAATAATCTAAGACTACATGTTCACAGTAAATTATTTGAGCAACACAATGGTTATGAAAGGGATGTTTCCCTCTGTTCTCTAGTCTCTGATGATAAGATAGCCTCTATTACAGTGTGCTATACTCCTTCATGGGTATTGGTGTACATTTTAAATGCTATTGTTTGTAATAGTACATTTTTATACCATGTATATTCAAATTTTGTGTAATTGGGAATCACACTATGGCAAGGCTTTTCCAATTCTTTACGACATGATTCTTTACAAAAATTGAAGCAAGATTCCAAGGCCTTAGTTTAACCATTCTTCCACTGATAGGTATTTTGAGTATTTCCTTCTTTAAAAAAAATTTAAAATATTTGCTGCAAAATGAGCCATTTAATATCCCTCTTCACACCCTCCAGTGAACATGCATTTGCATATATGCATTTGCATAATTTTTGAGTCATAGGTGAGTTGTTATTTTTATTTCTTTTGTTTTATGTAAAACCTCCACCAAGTTGATTAAATTGTGCCAACATCTTTAAATGTGCTATCTATTAGTAAATCTCTAATATGAATAAATAATTGCTATTACTTATAGGATACAAGGATATTAAGACAACTCTCCTCTGGCTAAATAAATCCAGTTAATCATTTTCACTATATTAGTTATCTTTTTGGCTGCAATGACAGAGAGCCCCAGCAAAAGAGCTTTGGGGGAGAAGGGCTTGTTCCCTCTCACAGTTTCAGGCTGTAGTCCATCATGGTGGGGACATTACAGTAGAAGAGACATGAAACAGTTGGTCATATTATGTTCACAGTCAAGAAACAATGATATGTTCAGTCCATTTTGTCCTTTTTATACAGACCAGAATCCCAACCCAGGGAATTATATCACTTACAGTGGACAGGTCTTCCTAGCTCAGATAATGTAACTGTGATAATCCCCAATACATATGCCAAAAGGCCAAGTCCCAGATAATGAAGAAGAGACAGGGAAGCCCTAGTCAGCACCTTGCATGATTATCTCTTCCCCCAGGTCTCATCCTTGAGGTAGTTCCAAGTTCCTCCAACTAACACTCTCTACTTCTCCATACTTGAAGGCTTTCTCCAATACCCACAAAAGTTCTTTGGAAGTGAAGTAGACTCAGAGCGATGGGAAATCAACAAACTTCAGAAACAGGTTGCAAATAGTGACTGGAGATTATGTGTCAACACTTTTCTCCCCCACTCCTTGAGTGGAATATTATGAGATCTGTTTTCTCATTCCTTGGCATTCCCTCTAGGAGCTGAGCCAGTGATGGTAGAGAGTATAGGAAAAACCATGCATTGGCAACTCTTTCTTCCCAAGCTTATTTCCCTAGTTTTTTGCAGTGACTTTCTGTAGCTTTCTGATAAAATACCTGCACTTAAACCAGGCTCTGGGTTGCTTTTGGAGGAACCTAAATCAAGATTGCTGTTTTTCTCCATGTAGGAACACCATGTTGGTCTTGACCCAGAAACAAGATGTTGCTAAGCATACATGATACCATCCCTCATTCTGTGTAAGACACAGGGATTTATATGAATGAGCTACACAGGGTACATCCAGATGCCTTGATTTGATCAGTAGGCTACTTCTAGCAAAATAGAGTGTTGCATCTTAATAGACATTCTTTCAAGGTGAAAATCCAGACATCCTCACATTGTACTGTGGCTGTATACATACAGAGAAAGTCCCCATGGTTTGATACATCATACTTGCATTTGGAGTTTGGGGAACTTGTATGAACTGGCAAAGTCAGTAAATCCCAAATCAGGTACACTTAGGAATGTGAAGCCTTGGGACTCCATGGACCAGGAAGTCCCACAAACAGTGCAGGATGCCTCATAAGGCAATGTTCGCCTGCTGGATGTTGAGGACTGGCAGGGAGACACATCACATCATCCCTGGGCTGAGGTCAGAATGCCCCAGAGCTGCTCTCTAGATGCTCAGTGGAGGGCTTGTGAATTGTTTTAGAGTCTTGAGAGAAACTTGTGGCTTCTTGGTGCTGATAAAACATTTGGTGTGATCTGGCCCTTTTCTTCTCCTGGGGTTTGGACCAACCAGCGGGACTGCAACTTCTGTCATCCCACTTTGGATTCTTTCCCTTATCTTTTTATCTCTTGTTTTAAATAGCTCTTAGATGTGACATATGGTCCCTAGATTAACCACTACAATAACAAGAATCCTGTAGGAAAAACCCCAAACAAGTAGCACAAAAGCTCAGATTAAAAAAAAAAAAAATGAGGTGATTATTATATTCAGATGGAGAAACCGAGGCACAATGAGGTCAAAACCACATATTTAGTTGGTGGCAGAGTTGGAATTTTATTCCAGGTGGTCTCGTTTAAGAGCCCATGTTTTTTACCTCTTGAAGTACTCAGGCTTGAAGACTAGGCCCTTCCTATTTATTTTTAGTTTTGTTTTATTTTTATTGATTCTTTGTGGACTTCACATCAGGCATCCTGATCCCACCTTGCAACCTCCCCTAAACAAAACCAAATTTAAAAGAAAACAAAAACCAAAACCAAACAAAAACAACAACAAAAGGAAAAATCTCATCATGGAAGCTGTCCTGTGCCTCATTGAGTCACACAGTACACCTTTTAGTCCATTCATCTTTACTGCAAGTGTTCATGCCACAAATCATTGGTCTGGCTGGACCTCCGGTTTCTACACCATCAACAATGGACTCTTACTGGGGCTCCTTTTGGATATCCTGTTGTCCTGTGTCATGGAGATTCTGCAGTTTTGGATCCATAGTTTCCTCCTTTTACACTCCAACAGTTTATAGACTTGGTGGATGTCGGGGTGGGGACCCTTCCTATTTTGTTTACTTAGATCATTTAGTTGTGTGATCTATGTGAGTTATTTAATGAGTTTGAACTTGAGGATGATAATACCTTGTAGGGATGTAAGATGTGCAGGGGTGGAGGGGGTTCAACCAAGGCAGGAGTAGAAAAGGCTGCCTGGAATTTGTAGTAGCTATTATTATTATTGTTTACACACACAAACACACACATGGGGGGGGTGCATGAACTCATCCACACATATTATGCCAGGCTCATTGAACACTGTAAGTAGATACACACACTTAGCCTTCCAGATGCCTACATTGTTCTTACCTTCTCTCTCTGGCAAACTAATGATATGAGAATGACCTTCTGTATAAATGTTTCTCCTATTGGTTGATGAATAAAACACTGATTGGCCAATATCTAGGTAGGAAGTATTGTCAGGGCTACCAGATGAGGAGAATGCTGGGGAGAGGAAGGCAGAAAGGAGTCACCAGAGAGTCACCAAGTAGCCACCAGGAAGATAGGATGCCTGGGTATTCCCCTATAAGCCAAGAGCACCTGGAAATACTTATATTATTAGAAATAGGTTAATAATTAAGAGAGAGCTAGCCAGTAAGAAGCCTGAACCATTGGCCAAACAGTTTATAATTAAGAGAGAGCTAGCCAGTAAGAAGCTTGAGCCATTGGCCAAACAGTGTTCATTTGGGGCTAAATGGCTGTGGGACCAGGCAGAACAGAAACTCTGTCATCAAACCAACCACATTTTCAGGCCTGCTTTCTGTAGATATTTCTTTGTGGTGAACTTGTTAAATTCTTCAGAGTTGCATCTTCATGAGAAATTCTGTCTAGCAGGGGAATGGAGTTCTGCTTAACAACATAAGATCTGGAGTTGGATAAGGGACCTTACGAAATGACTCCTATTGTAGTCATAGATATGGTGCCAGTTCATGTGTGTACAAAAGGAGGAAAATGTATCTATCTCACACTATCATCATGAGGCTTAAGGAGATAGAGTGTATTCACAGCTGAAATGGAGCTGGAATGAGGACATGTTCAGTAAACCAAATCATATCATTTTAGCCCCTGAGCCTTTCTGCTACATTATTTAATATTGAGTATTGATGCACTGATGATTTTATTTCTACAAGGCCACAAACATCTTCAAGCTAAGAATGGAATCTGTTATTCTTTTTTATTTTTGCAATTGCTTCAATGTCAGATATACAGTGATTTATTTGACATTAAACAGACAGATAGGTGAGTAAGTGATGGTTACACGGTGAAATGGGTGGATAACTATTGACAAATTAAGTGGTCGGGGCAAAGGCCTAGATCATGTCTGATAGCTGAGGAGTATTTTCTGTCATATCAGGAGTAGGAGGACACAGAGGGCCCAGAAGTAGGCTCTAAGCTCTTTCATTTGGACTGGAGATGGCAAAGTCAAACCAAACAACAGCAAAACCAAAAGACAGGTGACTTCACACTGGGTAGAGAGATGACACCTCTCACTTCCTCTGATTCACAGAAATGCGAGCATGTCATGAGAACTGCTTCCCCAGCTGAGAAGTTGGGAAATCCCCTTCTCAAGAGTGTCTAGACAAAGCTAGAAGCCCTAAGCCTGTAACAGGAGGGAAGAAGATGATGTAGGACCTGGGCTTGTGGTTACTCCTGGCTTTCTTGGGAAGGAACCTCTGTCTGTAGATCTATGAACTCTGCCAATGGGACAGAGGCAAACTGGGACAGATCCAACAAAAGTCTTGGTGTTCAGTCTTTGCTCTCAAGGACACTTCCCAGTGATCCTGGGACCTTGGCTCAACAGGTTGACTGCCTTATTTCACTGAGGTGAGTATCTTGTGAGTCCTAATCTCAGATGTCATTAATGATTCCCTCCCCTTTGCCTGAAGCCAAACACAAGGAAAAGGACCCATGCTCACAAATGGTTTTGGTGTGTAACTTAGGCTACATTTATCCCATCAACAAAGTTTCCATTCACCTTTTTTCTGCAGTCATCCTGATAAAAACCAACCATGGGAACTACTGACTACCAAGCACACATTCTATTTCAACTGAGCTTAAAGTATTGAGCTTCAGCACTTTGGTGGGGTACTTGGAAGTAGGGGGCTGCAGTTGAGCTGAGTCTAAAATCACTTATATAAAAAACAGAGGAAGGACAAAGAAGATTGTTTTTCTCCAAACTCTTTCCCCCAGCTTGGCAAGACCAGCACTCATAGAATGATTTAAAACATTAAGGTTAGCAATGGGTTACAGTGCCCCGTGACCCTTTGATATCTGCACTAAAAGGAAGATGCCAGAATTGGCTAAAGAGGCTAGGAGATGTTTAGAACAAAGAGAATCCTTCCTTCCCAAGTCTCTCTCTTCATGATGACTACATATTGGTTTATTTATCCAGTAACCTTCTCTAAGCATCCAGCCATTGAGGAAAGTAGAGAGGAAACTACCAGGGCAGTGGCACTAAGACCAAGGAATTGTCACAGGGCAATAGCTTACTTCTTGCTCCCTCCCCTTCATTTCTCCTTTCCTTTGTTTAATTGTTTCACAAATGTTTGTATTAACAGGGATACCAAGTCCAAAGGAATCCTGTATGGGCACTGGGGAGAGGCAGTGGGTTCTTGGTGATGAACTCCAGGGTTCACACTCTGGCTAGCTAAGGAACTCCATGAATCTGAAGGTGACTCCTTACAGTGGGATAGCATGGTGCCTGCCTTGGAGGGATGGGTGAAGTTCAAGATAAAGTCATTGATGGAAGGCACCAAAAGGAGCCATCACTTCATAACTATTATTCATTATATTAAATATAATTTAGTCATTAAATGAACTAAAACTGGCTGACTGTGTCTTTGTTCATATATATCAGTATACATTTAATGGATAGTACTACTGCATTTTGTTGCTTTTTGTATAAAGCTCAAAAGGACCAGGGTATAAAGTGTATAAAGTGTATAAAGCACTCCTGTTTTAAAAAGTAAAAGTACTATCAAAATTGAAATTTCTGGAGATCCTAGGTTGGAAAAGATGAAAGAAAAGTGGGGTAGAGATGGCCAAATCATGAGCCTTTGATCTTCACGAGGACAGAACGATTCCTGATATTAGAGGGAAATTTTAGTGTAGAGATAAGACTGAATACCACTGGTTAGAGTCTGAGATGAGGTGTGTCCATTTGAAGCTCTAAGTTCTGGGCTCCCTGCTAGTATGTGCTGCTAAGACAGATATATTAGACCATCTGCTCTCTGGGATGACGTCCTCAACAACTCTCTTTAAGTTCCAGGATCTTACCTGCATTAGAAAGCCATTTTATGTGTATTTAAATTAGACAGCCAGTATTTTGATGCCTTAGGCATGACTTTCTCAGACCTGACCACCTCTTGTCTCCATTTTCAGTTAGAGGAGAACCTTTCAACTTTCCTGCCCTGTAACTAGCTTTTCCCCTCTGTCCCTTCCTCCCTCCCTCCCTTCCTCCCTCCCTCCCTCCCTCCCTCCCTCCCTCCCTCCCTCCCTCCCTCCCTCCCTCCCTCCCTTCCTCCCTTTCTTCTACCCTTAGCAACAGAGCTGTTTTCACTTTGCATGCTGGGAAACACCAAGTGACTTCTTTGTCCCTTGGTGCAGACAGCATCTCACCCAGCCCACCTGTTCCTTCCCAGTGGCCCGTGAGGCCTCAGAGTTTGGTGTCCTGCACATTTTGACTTAGGGAACAAAAGAAACTATTGAAATGTCATATGTCAGCCACTTCCTCCTATTCGATTAAAACACTTCTCTCTCCCCAAAAAACAATCTGGGAGGAAAAAAAGAAAAGGGGAGAAAACAGCTCTGGGGGAAACAGTTTAAAAAATGTTTTTTAAGAAGGGAGAAGAAAGACCCAGCAAGTCCAAGCCCACTTTGGGGAGTTGAAACATCTGCACTTTCTCAGCAGTTTGAAAGGAAACAAAAAATTGCCAAGTGGTATAAAATTTGAAGAAAAATTACCCAAAGGAGGAATGGACGTTAACCACGCTTCAATTCCCCACTATGGGTTGCCATTTGAAGCACTTTCTTCTCTCCTCTTTCTTTCTGATTCACAGTGTGTCTAAAGAGGTGAATTGGGCACACAAAACCCAACCTCCTCTTGCCAGGGTGGGTATGAAATATGAAGGCCAGACGATTGTCTGGGCTCAGTGCATTGGAATAACATTGGTTAAATTATGGATAGTTTTTGAATAGTGTCACTTTTTTTTTCTCTGCAGATGGTTGTTCACACAAGGAGCCGGGTCTGCATAATTGTATCAGTAATCAGCAGTAAGGCAATTAGTTGTGTAAGTGTGCTATAATCATTCTAACAGAAGAGATGACGAAAAGACAAAAAAAGGGAGGGGGGGACCAACATGTCTTTTCTGAATCCATCAACTGACAGCCATAATTAGATATATATAATTGAAAATTCCACAGTAGGGGGGCCAGATTATACAAATGAATTTTCTCTGCTGCCCTTATGCATTTTTGTCTTTGGCTGAGCATCCCCCCAGGAGAGGCAGAAAACTCGTCATTCCAAAAGAGTGCATACTGTACTCGGTATTGTTCTAGACCATGATGTCAGCATAGCATTTTTTTGTTTTTGGTGTGGGGGCGTGGGCAGGGGGCTGAGGTTAGTGTGGTGTGAGGACAGTTCATGGGCTGGTACCAGTCACACTGCTTTGAATATTGTTGTCAGCACTGTTGTTCCGAATCTGTTCTCAGCTAGTCAAATGTCCATCTTTTGGTTTATAGTGAAATTCTGTGTGGGTTGATTTGACTGTGGGGCCTGGTAGGCAGGCATTATAGCAACTATCATACTTTTAGGGGCCCACGAAAAATGTCTTAAGTTCTTTATGCAGCAGAAGAAAGGTGAACAGAGTGATAATGAGTCCAAACTAGTTTGGGATTGCACTTCTGTGAAGAAAGTTTTGCATGGAAGCTGCAGGGCCCCAGGGATCTCTGAAGGTATCATGTGGCCCTCATCCTGGGCTGAGGGACAGTCACCTCTGGAAGTGAGAATGGTGGCATTTGAGGAAGCCCCTTTACAATGGGATAGTTCACCCACAGTTTTCATAGGAAAGAGGGGACTCTATTTAACCAAAGCCTGGTTATCAAAACCTATAATTACTTTTGGTTAAAAATTCTTAAGTGCCTATGAGTTTGTGGAAACTGTGCAGAAAAGCTTAGCACCAAATTAATCAGACTATAGGTCTCCCATCAGACCGAAATCTTCTTTTTAAATTGGAAGTGCATCCCCCAGCCTCCCCCTCTCCCCTTTTGAATTCACCAATTCTTCTATAATTTAATTGGACAAATCTTAACTGTGATTTTTCCCCCTCCCAAAGAGGGGCACATTGCGGCCAAGGCTTTGTTAATTAAGCTCTTTAAATGCCCCCAGCTGTGCAATAAGTTTTCAAAGCAACACAACTGCAAATTTATTTATTTTTTTTTTTTTAACATTTTGTGGCTAGTTTTCAATCATGTATTATTCCCCCCTCCTTGTTCTGAGGATGGGAAAAACAGGAAAAAATCTCAGGGAGAGTTCCCATGCATTGTGGAATCTTGGACAGACAGTCAAATTGGAGGTGCCATTAAGTGGTGTCTAATTGGAGCCTGTTTAGTGGGGGCGGGGTCACAGGGGACGATTCTTTGGGCTTGTAGGCTGCATGGGCATATGCATGCTGTCTGGAAATTACTTACAAGAGTACCAGGAAAGCAAAACTCCCACTGGGGTCTGAAGACAGTACTTCTCTAAACAGACAGAGGAGGCTTTGGGGTGAGTGGACTAAACCAGGTCCTGGGAATTGTTTCTGGTCTCTTCAGGGTGCTGGTCTCCCCTAAGTGTATTGTCGTCCATGTTCCTGGCTCTTCCCACCCCAGCTTAGCTGGGGAAAATGAGGAATTGGAAGGGAAATGGTGAAGCGAGTTTGCACTTGTTCTACCCGTCCACAAAATGGCTACATCTTAGATGCCTTTATTTGAGATGCTGAAGGAAGATGACTCAAAGGGTAGTCAGCCATTTGCTGTCAAGGCTGAAGACCCGAGTTCAATCCCTGAGGCCCATGTGGTAGAAGGAGAGAATTGACTTCTGCAAGTTGTAGCACATGCATGTCCACACCTGTCTACCCCCACACAATAAATAAATTAAAATGCTAATAAATGATATCATAGTTAAGAAACAAGTGGCACCCAGTTTGAAAGGGTGCAGACCTTGGCTAAGAGGTCCTTCATAATTCCATTTGTTCATACTTCAATTTGTTTTTAAACACCTCACTGCTCTTAAAACCAAGACTGACCAACATGGAGTTCAGGGAATGCATGTGATGAGTGGCAGCTATAAGCCAGCGCATCACTTGTCTCATACTTCCGCCCTCTGCACAGTGTCAGTGTTGATAGGGGCCAAGTCACTCATCCTGGGTGTCTGCGCTTCCCTGATGATGAAAGACACTTTGCCATAGTAATTGTCCACTAATATGATCTTTTTAAAACTCTGTAGTTAAGGCATGTTTTCTATAAAACCGGCCTTGGAGTAGAGTCACCTAGTACTGGGACATGATGTCAGTTTCCCTTTATGGCATGACCTGTGGAGGTCAATTACATGGCCCACTGTTCCTTGTAAGCCAAGATTTTTGGCCACTAAAGGATGGAGGCTGTATCTGGACGCTGGAGACTGAGTCTGAAGGATGGAAGCGGAGACTGGGGCATGGTGTCTGGGAGAAGGAGGCTGAGTCTGGGGTGTCTTGCTCTTTGGTTTTCCAACCACCGAAGGTGCTGGGGTTCAGCTGCATATCTGTGATGTGAATTTCACAGAATGGCCATGTACCCTGAGTGGAATAAACCTTGGGAGGGAGTTGCAGCAGGATGACCACTCGCCGACTTTGTGCCAACCATACTTGGCCAGAGCAAAGGGAAGACAAGGTTGCTATTGATAGGTTCAGGGCAGGGCAGTGTATCCTGTCCCCTGTCCCCAAACCTATATGCCTCTTGCCCTGTCCCAAGGGTTTAACATGCTAGTCGCTGTTCATCTGGGAAGCAAACCTTCTCTGTGATCACTGGGATGCACAGGAGACCCATCTGCTGCTCTTCTGTCATCCCCAAAGGCACATAAACACATGGCTTCACTGATGTGCTCACAACCCAAGCTGGACCTATGAAGCAGGTGCATCAGAACCTCACTGAGAGACCTCCCCATGGGATGAGACCACAGAGGGTAGTGTCCCACTGCTACTGTAGTCCTACCTCTGTTGGCTCGGGGCAGGCTCTTTCTGCTGAGAGCTGTCCCCTTGAGTCCTCCTCCCCTTAGCATGCCTGTCAGTTTCCAATGTGAGGTGTAAAACCCTCGGGGAAACCAAGCTTCATCCTAGCATGGTATCACTGGCCCTGCACTCATGTCCACATTTCTCTGCCTGTAGTAGACACTGTACACTTTTCCACAGCTGCTTTGCTTCTAGTGCCCCAGTGAGGCACTGTAACCAGTACCTCTGATTTCTCAATTATAAATGGAGACGATAAGACTTCTGCCTTCTGACTGTCCCAGTGTCCCTATTAATGTATTAGGGTGTATAGACCACCTCAGCTGTTACCTGGCTTCAGGCTTCTGGAGGGGATCTCAGTAGGTCAGCCCCTCCACAGCTCTGCTGCCTCCTTTCTGCTTCACTCACCACACTCTTAAAGAGCTATATCCCCAGATATCTTGGGATCATCAGGTGCAGCTTTTCCTTCCTCCTTCCAAACCGGGGAACATGGGCCACTCCTTCCTGCCTCCCCAACATCACTTTGCTGAGAGTAACTGTGTAGTTGAAAGTTTTTCTTTGTCCCACTGACCCTCTGAATCAGTTTCTCTCCTACTAGTGGGTCCTCCACCACTGCTTATTAAATAAGCACAAGCTTAGTACTGGTTAGCTGTCACTTGTAAATTGAACCATTTTTAATAATCTGTGTATTACCACGTGGCCTCTGACCTCTTTGGCAGCTACATGAGGTCAGTCTCTCTGACTCTGTCTTCTTTCTCTCTCTATCTCTGTTTGGATTTCCTGCCTAGCTATATTCTGCCCTATCACAAGCAAAAAAAAATCTTTATTCATACATTAATAAAAGCAGCACATGTTCGCGACATACAGGCCATCCCACATCATAGCTGTCAAGAAATAGTTCCTTCAGCTTAATGATGGAGCATCTGTTTTCCAAGAAAGAAAAGGCTTTTTAATTCCTTTGTCCCCGAGATCCTGATGGAGAGCTGCTGTTGCTACTTTCTCTTTGGGCAGTGTTCATTTGGTCTCTATTCAATGCTAACGAGCCCTGCGTTGGAGTTGTCTGTCTTCTGACTTCCTCTGGAGCAGCTTAGGGGAATCCAGAATTGAGACTCTGATCTGCCAGGGGTGAGAGCTACATCTAGGGGTTTAGAAACATGTCCTGCCCCCCTCCATCTTCAGGCTTTGCATTGCCATGCTGGCTACCCTGTAAGATCATCTGTCACCAGCTTGTTTGGAGCATGTCTTAGCTTTCATTAAGCTACATGCCCATCCTGTTTATGCCGTCATCGAGCTGTATGGGAGTCTGAGACTCAACACCAACATGCTGCCCATACTTGTTAGCTTTATAATGGATGGCCAGGCCTGGACAATGACAGCTTGGCTGCCCCACTGCTGTCCAGCATACTGTAATTGATCTCTCAAGAAGCACAGGAGTCTCCTGGCTTTGTGCTTGTGAGACAAGGTAAAAGAGTGACTTCCCAGGTTAAGGCAGCCAAGCAAGTCCTGTGCTGTGCATCCTTGGAGAAGGACCTGACTGTTCTCAAATGCAGCTAAATTTGACATGCAGGACACTTTCAGTAAAACTTAGATGTCAGCATTTTAAATGGAGTCCTGCGATCAGCAGGACACTGTCTACAACTCCTTTCTGTTTTAAATCTGGCCTACTTCATTCCCTGTGTCAAACTGCTTGGTCCCAGTGAGCATTTGCCCAGGCAACCCAGTGCATCCCTGTTCAGTGTCGAAATGCCCCCTAGGAATCTAGAACATGGAGTGTGGAGTCAGAAAAGAGAGTCATGCTTTTCTTGGTTGTAGACCCACATTTCCAAGCAGGGGCTCTGAGGCCAAGAGAAGAAATAGGAACCATTACTTACCTACGGTGAGCTGGTGGTCACATCTTCTGTGGTATGGTCTCATGTGACATTATCTCTTTTGGAAATACTTTGAGAAGAACACAGAAGCGTGTTTACTAAGGCTGTCAGCTTGTCCTCTATGGACCCATTTGGCAGCTGTCACTCTCTGTGGCCTCTGCCCAGTCTCTTATCTAATGGGAGGACTTTTTTCCCCCTGGTTTAGAAGAGCTAGATGGACAGGCAGTGGTACACACACCTTTAATCTCAGTACTCAGGAGGCAGAGGCAGGCAGATCTCTGTGAGTTTGAAGCCAGTCAGCATGGTCTACTGATCGAGTTCTAGAAGAGCTAGCTGAAGACATCAGTGGACACTGCAGTTATGAAGATATCAGGATGAACAAGGATGAAGGGATTGGAGCATCACCTCCCCAGTCGTCCTACTTTCCCCTTGGTCATGGCTTAACTTTCCCCCTCCCGGCCCTAGTTTGCTCTAGGCTGCACATTTCTAGCTTCTCTGCTCCGCCAAACTTCACACCTCTCCCCTGCTTTCTACTGCCTTCCTTTCCTTAACACTACTTCAGGGTAAGGATAGAAATTCTGTTTGTCCTCAACAAACAAAACATCCTCTGTTCCTATGGCCCGCCTTCATCAGTGTCCATGGAAGAGTATAGCAAACAGCAATGAATGATTTCTCTTCTAAACACATGCACTCTGGTTCTCACTACCAGTTCTGCAAAAGCTGGGCATTCTGTGCACCCGTGGCAGAATGATGAGAGCATAGAAAGATCAAAGCACTTAGTCATAGCGTGTGAATGCTACAGAGGGCCTTCTCAGCCTCACCCAAATACCTTCTGTCCTTACCTTGTGGCCACTGGATGGAGGTCGTAGGGTTGAGTTCATTGATTTGCTACTCCAATTCTAGAACCTTTCCTTTAAATTCTTCAGGGATCTAGTATCTTGGAAGTGGCAATTTGGGTTAAACACCTTCTTTTTAGAACAGAATTCCTGCACAGGAAGCTCCTCAGTACTTAGAAGGACACTCCTAATGAAGAAACCTCCCCAGCTTCTCCTCATTTGGGCCTCATTGGAATTCAGACCCTGTGCGTCTCACTCAGCAGTGATCTCCTTTCTTCCTATCTTTAATTAGTTCTGTCATCTTTAATCCTCTGGAAAGAAGAGCAGAGGGAATGAATGTCCCAGTAACAGTCATGTTTTTGAGACTCCAGTTCTGATGAGCTCCCAGAGTTATGACATATATGATGAACACATCTACATACATGTTCCTATTAACTTAGAGCACAGAGTGTTAGTCTTTTCCCCCTCAGGGGCTACAATGCCATTTTTGGTTGCCATGTACAAGGTGTTTTTAACTGGGTTGTCAAGGTGTTACATGGTGTCACTGTTCAGTGTTCCAGTAATCCACCCCTTCAGATTACTCCAAGCATCTTAAATGTTGTGATAGCAATCATGGAAGGAAGCCACCATCCCAACAGTGCCCTCTCAAATCTTCCGATGGATTAATTTGCTGGGTGGCCTGAAATAGGTCAAAAGGTTTTGGTCAGGGAGTAGAATTCTAGAAATAATCACCCCATAGACACTCTAAATCAATCATAATTAATGCACTTGCCTAGTCCTGTCATCTGATTGCTGGCTAGAGGGTGAAATAAAGAGACCCTTTCTAATACAATTTGAAAAGAGATCAAATCTGTCATTTCATCTAATAATTGAGCCAAATGAGAAAAGAGAGAGGTCAAAGTTCACTGGGTGACCTTATGTAAACCCAATAATGCATAATTCATTTCCTTTTTATGGAATTTAAAAGCTGCTGTAAATGGGCAGGATGGAGGCCCTGCTTCCCGTGGCTTCTGCCAGGCTTCTCGTGTGCAATCCTAGAGAGCCGCATCAACTTCGCAGCAGCAGATTCCAATTGAACAATCCCCAAACCTTCAATATGGGCCGGCATTTAATTCGTCCTCCCAAGCGTGTGGAGTTAATAATTGAATAAATCCCTGACAACGCTCTCTGGATGATATAAAACCTGTAATTTATTTATTGAGTGCTACAAATACAGTTAAAACATGTTTTCAAGCAAAATGCTTTTCCTCTTTTTAATATTATCAAAAGGGAGAATCTAGGTTTGGCTTTGCGGTGGAGGAAGTTGCAGACGGCCTGTGTGTCATTTGTCTTCTTTCACTTGGTGTTAGCATGTTGGGACATTTCATCTCCAGCTTCAATGCAGTTTGGGCTGATGCTGGAGGAACTGAAAGACTGTGTTTGAGGGAAGCCTCCAGCCACAACTTGGGCTTCTCTATCTGGGTTCAGCTTGACCTGAGCTGGGGACTGCAGCCGCCAGGCAGATCATCTCCATGGATCACTCAGAGATCTTTCTTACAAGTCCTGGGTAGCGTCACCAGATACCTGCTCCTCCAAAGAGCTTGCTTCATCAGACGGCACCATTGAAGCTATTAGTTACTCTTGGTATTGTGGTAAGTGGCTGATCCAGAGACTGTAGGCCCAGGTGGTATGAAGGCAGCCTCAATTTGTCTTTAGAACTTCCTGTGGCTGCCCATGGTCCTTCAGTAATTGCAGCGTCTGAGTGTTCTTTTGTAATCTTATTCATAGGGTGGAGGCCCCAGTATGTCCCCTGCACGTCCCTGCTCTCCATGCTGGTTGGCACTCCTAACCTCAGCACAATCTTACATGTCTGCAGCCTCCGGATGCTCACACATCCCAGAGCACCTTCCTCTCTCTTACCTATAGGTTGCTCTGTGCCACTCTGAGGATGTGCTTTCTAAGCGCAGATGAGACCTGTCCATTTCTGCTGATGGAGACTTTAGTGTGCCCTGAGGATGTTGAGGAGAAACTGAGGAGAGATTGATGTAATTCTTCTAGAGGAAGCTTTAGTGTCCTGTAACATGATGGAAATTTCACCTACTCTTTGAGTCCCAGAGTTCTACTGTTTAATGATGTTTTTCCTAAACAGTAGCTAATTTGCCTAAAATATGAAAACATAGGTACTTACAATCCATATGGCATATATTACAATTGTGGAAACTGTTTAGAGGCTCTTTGGGATGAAATCCTTAAATAAATAAGAGTTCCCAAAATGGAGAAATATTCTGCAGGTATAAAAACTGATGGCTTTAGTTACATCCAAAGACACCTAAGACATATCATTAAGCAACACAGCATGACACAATGTGACTTGAGAAGTGTGATCTCATTCTATTCCTAAAATATTCTTCTGTCCAGGCAGGAAGGAGAAAAATGAGTGATTTGGAGCTTAGTAGAGACCAATGTCACAGCACTTAGGAAGGTCAAGGACAGGAACCAACAAGGAAACCTGGGTCACAATCAAGAGTCACTTCCAGATAATGGAATGGATGATGGACTAGAAAAGAATCATGCTGGAATATTTGATAATCTGTAACAAACCCATAAAGAAAATCCATACAAAACTTTTGTACCATAAAGATTAAGACTTCAGCATGAAAATGTATTAATTCTGTACATATTGTTCACATACACACTTGCATGCCAACACATGCACATACACACTTATGCAAATACAGAGAGATTTACCATCACTAAAATTAGAATCTTCAGTATGCTATGAAATACTGTATAGAGTCGAAAGCCTCAGACTGCAAGAATATACTAGGGTGGGTATCACCAGGAAATGATGTATAAAAGCACAGAGTGGGCTTGGGACCTACCTTGGCGCAAAGCATTTCTTTCCATGCACTTGCAGGAGATCCTGGGTTCATCCTCATGTCTGCAAGGAAACAGCTCACTAGAAAAACAAAGTACGAGGGAAGTGTACTGGCAATTCTTAAAAGGAGGAATCTAAATGACCATAGAACATGTGAACAGGAGCTTGGTGTTGTTAGAAGAGAAATGGTCATTTTAAAAAAAATTCCCACTGGGATGTATTAACTCCCGTGTGTGGCAAAGTGATTTGAAGGCAGAAGGGAATCATGGCAGTGTCCAGTGCTGGTGGCTTGTGGGGGGACAGCCAATGGAGGTGCTGAGTATCATAAAGCCCCTGCAGCCCAGGGGCTATCCCTTTTTGTGCTGACTTAAAGACATTCTGGGTCTGGGCAAGTGACTCAGTAGATTAAGGCCACTGCCACCAAGCCTGACTACCCGAGTTCTGGCAACCACATGGTAGGAGAGAACCAATTTCAGCAAGCTGTCCTCTGACCTCCACACACACGCAGTAACATGTGTGGCCCTTACAAGAAAAGAAAAAAATAAAATAAAATAAGAAATTCCTATCTGAAGCACAAGGAGACAAACCTGGGGAAGTTCATAGTTGATTAAAACAAATGGTCAGTCTCTCCTGAGTGTGCCGGACAGGCAGCTGGGGGTTGCACTCTATCATGGAGGGATACAGGCTTCTCATTTATGAACACGGCAACCAGGGACAGTAGCTTAATTTTTCTGCCCCTTGTTTTGCTTCCCAGCAAGATGGGAATGCAGAGAGCATATGACAACTGATAAGCTGTGTTTCAGAGTTGCGCATGACACATCATACCCACAGCATGTGTCATCTAGCTTCTCTGAATCCTTACCCAATTTGGCGTCCTCATCTGTGCTCATCTGATGGGACGATCGTCATAATTTCCCTGGTGGCTAACAATGCTGGATGGCATGGTGGGAGATGTTATTCTGTAAATATGTTTCTCATACTGGTTAATGAATAAAGCACTGTTGGCCAATAGGAAAGCAAGATAGGCGGGGCTAGGAGACAAGGAGGAAAGAGGAAGTAGTAAGGAGGAGTCAGCATGGAGAGCCTAAAGAGTACAGCACGCCGGCTGGCTGTCCGATAAGATGACCATGTGGAAATACTTAGATAAGTAGAAATGGGTTAATCATTAAGGCAGAGCTAGCCGAAAAGAAATGATAGTAACTGGCCAACAGAATTATATCAAATACAGACTCTCGGCGTGTTATTTGGGGTTGGCGCTGAGGCGGGACCAGACCTGCGGCATCTTGACATCTTGGTGCTCTTCTGGCTGTGTCTGTCTTCTGGTGAATGACTTCTTCAGGCCTTTACTCAAGTCTGAGTAACTTCTGCCCCATGTTGTGAGTTCTTTATGTATTTGATTAATTATCATTTTCCAGAGAGATGGTTTGCTAAATCTTCTCCAAGTATGTGAGTTGCCTTTTCATTCTCTTAATCGGGTCTTTCTCAGGGACAAAGATTATTTTTTTAAATTTAATACTCATGTCTCAGTGTCAAGTTTAAAGTTTCTATGCCTAGTCAAAGGTCCCCAAAACTATAGCCTACTTTAAAAAAAAGGTTTAAAAGTCGTACATTTATGTATACAGATTTATTAAACAATTTGTTCATAAAGTCAGTTTATTAATGGGGCTTCATTGATATATCACAAATAATACAATTTACCATTTACAATTGAGAGGTTTTAGTATGTTCACAAGATAGTGCAAAGTCTTCCACCCCCACCCCCACAAAACAGTGTGGTTAGGCCAGTCAGAGCAATACCTCATTCCTGATACTAACTTCTGTTTTCATTACCTTTCAATTGTGATAAAACACCATTACCAAGGTAACTTATGGAAGAGTTTGTTTGGGACTTATAGTTGCAGAGAGTGAGTTTGTGATATCATGGTGGGGATCATGACAACAGGGAGGCTGGGATGGTGCTGGGGCAGTAACTGCTGAGAGCTTACATCTTATCTGCAAAAGGAAGAGTGGGGGAGGGAGATGGAGAGGGTCATGGGCTTTTGAAATCTCAAAGCCTACCTCCAGTGACATACTACCTCCAACAAGGCCACACCCCTAATCCTTCCCAAATAGATCTACCAAATATGTGAGCCTATGAGGGCCATTCTTATTCAGAAACACCATAGATTTTTTTTTAATTCAAACTTTGTTTATCATAAAAAGTAGGGCTAAAAATTTATTCTTTTGTGTGTGGATATATAGCTCTTATTGGTTAAAGAATGTTTTTTTCCTTTGAATGGTTTTGGAACTTTTATCAAAATCAGTTGGTCATGTATGTATGAGTTAATTATTGGACATTCCAATTTCAACAATTGATCTGTATATCAATGCTTGTTCCAGGACTACACAGTCTTAAGTAAATTTTCAGTGGGTTTTGAAATGTCATTTTTATTTTTTCAGAAATTATTTTTAATATTCAGTTCCTTCAACATTTCACATGAACTTTAGTCAACATGCTCAATTGCTTTTTGGAAAAAAATGCAGTTGAGCTTTTGATAGAGACTACATCCAATCTATGTATCAATCTAATGGTGTTTCTATCTTAATAATGTTAAATCCTTCAGTGTACCCACTTGAAAAACTTTGCATCTACTTGGTTGCTAAATACTTTTGAGCAAGATATAATTTTCAGTACATAAAATAATATGTTTTGCATTTGTTCTAAAAGGTTTATCTTTTAATTATGTGTTTGCATGTGTATGTTTATATATGTGGGGGTTTGAATAAGAATGGCCCTATCTCAGTTAGGGTTTTCTATGACTGTGAAGAGACACCATGACCATGGGAACTCTTACAAAGGAAATGTTTAATTGGGGTAGCTTATAGTTTCAGAGGTTCAGTTCATTATAATTATGATGGGAGCATGCCAGTTTGCAGGCAGATGTGGTTTTGGAGTTGGGAGCCCTATGTCTTGACCAGAAGGTAGCATGAAGTCCACTGACTGTCTTACTGAGAAACAACTTGAGACAAGGAAACCTCAAAGCCTGCCCCCACAGTGAATATGTCCTCCAACAAGGCCACACCTCCTAATCATGCAACTCTCTTTGGGGGGTATTTTCTTCCAAACTACCACAGGCCCCAATATGCTCATAGATTTGAATGTTTGGCCACCAGAGTATGGCACTATTTGAACGAATTAGGAGGTGTGGCCTTGTTGCAGTAAGTGTGTTACTGGGAGTGGATTCTAAGGGCACATGACAAGTTTAGAATCTTTCTTTTCCTTCTACCTATGGATCCTGATGTAGAAGTTTCATCTACTTCTCCAGCATCATGTCTGCCTCCATGCTGCCATGCTCCCTGACATGATGACAATTGGTAAACCTCTAAAACTGTAAGCAAGACCCAATTAAATGCTTTCTTTTATGAGAGTTGCTGTGGTCATGGTGTCTCTGCACAATGTTAGAACACTGACTAAGATAATATGTATATGCTGTGAGCGTGTACACATAAGTGCAGGTGCCATGGATGTCAGAAGAAGGTGTTGGATTCCGTGAAGCTGAAGCTACAGGTGGTTGTGAGCCATTCGTCATAGGTATAGGGAATATAACTGGGGCTTCTGAGCCATGTCTCCAGGCCCAGTGTTCAATGTTTTTAGCTAAGTTTATTCCTGAGAACTTTGCTGTCTCCTATACTATTAAATCCAGAATTGCTAATTTTATTCTTATATTGTTCATTTTTAGTGTATAGAAATACACTATTTTAATGCATTCATCTTACTTCTTGGAAATGTACACAACTCTGCATTAACTTTTTCCCTCTATCTTCTTTGATTTTTATCTATGTAAAATCATACAGTCTACAAAGATGTAATTTTTACATCTTCCATCCCAGTTGGTATGTTTTGATCTCTTGGCCAATTGTCTGTATTTGGAGCCTCCAGCAAATGTTGAATGGACAGAGTGGGAATATGTTCCCTGCATTGTGCTGACATTAACAGTGGAAATTCCACCATCAGAGATGATGTTAGCTGGTGGCTTTTCATAGGTGGCTTTGTAAGGTTCAAGAAGCTGCTTTCTAGTCTAAGTTTGCTATGGATATTCCCTGTGCAATGGTGCTGGGTTGTGTAGAATGTTTTCAGCATCATTTTAAGTGACCATGTGAGTTTCACCCTTATCCCACATGATATCAATTGTATATAGAAAATTTTGCTTTCATATGGCTCTATTCCCACTCATCATTTTAGAATTTTTTCTTATAAATCTTTATATATTGTTTTCCCATGTTTAGATTTTATTTAGTTGTTTTATTTTTAAGTTACAAGAATTGAATTTTATATGACAAAATATTCATACTCTCATCCATCCATCCATCTATCCATCCATCCATCCATCCATCCATCTATCCATCTATCTATCTATCTAGCCACTTCTCTGATGTCCTGATTACTATAGCTGAAGTAAGCACTTGATTCTCTTTTAATTAAACTGGAAGGACTACTTTAGTATTTCTTGTATGGTACGGGTATTAGCAAAAAGGTCTGATGTTTTTATTTACTTTAAGTCATGTATTTTAAAATTACCTTAATGTCCCCTTTCTTTATGAAGGATAGTTTCGCCAGATTAAAAACAAAACAAAACAAGGACACCTGGTGGACAGGTAATTTTCTTTTGGAAGTTTGAAAATGTCTTCTTGATGTTTTCTGACCCCCACAATTTCTGATAAGAAACCTCCTATTAATCTTACTCAGGATTCTCTGTACCTGATTAATAGCTTCTTTCTGCTTTCCGAGCCTCTCTTTGTCTCTGAAATTTGACAGTCTGACTCTGATGTGTGGAGGTGTAAATTTCCTTGCATCAGAGAAACTTTCTGAGATTTTAAATGTTGAGGGATCGTTTCTTCAAATATTAGCCCTATCCCTTTCTTCGTCTCTTACCGGGACTGCCATTCTGTGTTTGTACTCTTGATGACCCCACAGGTTTTGAGAGCAATGCTCTTTCTACTCTAGCTGCCTTTCTATTCTGGGCTAGTGAATTTTCATCTCAGCTTTTATACTTTTCAATTACAAAATTTCTGCTTGATTGCTTTTTATAATTTGCATATCTTATTGCTTATTTCTTTTTGATTACGCATTTTTCACATATTTTCCTTTAGCTCTCTGAACATATTTAAAATAGCTTATTTAAAGTCTTTGTCTTTTGAGTATAGATCTTAGCTTTCTCAGTTATAGTCTATAAAGATTTCTTATGCATAGGAGATTTTTGGCAGGTGATTTATGCATGTTTATATGTGTGTGTGTTATATATATATATATATCTGAAAATAATATATTTCTAGTAGTCTAATAGTAACTGAAAAACAGAATCTTTTCTTTCCTTGAGTTCCTTATTGTTTCCTTTCATAGTTGCTTTTGTGAATTTAGATGTTGTGAACTAATTCTGTGAAATCTATATCTTTGTTATGTATAGTCAATAAAGTCTCTACTCAGCTCCATAATTAGCTAACGATTAGACAGAAATTTCCTTAGAAGCCTGGAGTTTATAAGTCTCTATTTTTGCTTAATGGTTGTGTATGGTTATTGGGGGATGACTTCAATACTCAACTAACTGGTATAAAATTATACTTTAGCCTTCAATTCTTGCTTGAGTTGAAATGTGATCAGGAGCCTTTCAATAAGTAGTTTAATTCATTGTTGGCCTCAACCACTAACCACTGCTTACTGCCCCAGGCAACCATGGTATACATTTCTTGTTCTATATTGTTGACTCATGTTTGCTGATATTCTTTTAATGGTTTTTACACCCATATTCATGGAGGATGCTGATCTGTGGTGTCCTCTTCTCTCCACTCTTGTTGGCTTGGTTATTAGGGTAATACTAATATTATATGGTAGATTTGATTGATAGAATTTTATCACTTCCTTTCCCAAAAGAGGCAGGCTGGAATTGCTGTTGATTGTTTAAATGTATGCTGGTGTTTTCCAGAGTTATACTCAGGACTTAGAGTTTTGAATTTATCCATTCAATTTCCTTGATAGCTGTTGGTCTGCTCAAATTGTCTGTCCTTTTAGATTACATATGGTGCAGTTCACATGGTTGTGGAGGTTTTGTAATACTTTTTCATCACCTTCTCTAGCTTGGACAAGTCCTTGCAACAACCAGTGGATCATGTCTGATTTTGACAATTTGTGTCATCTTTTTGTCACTTTGTTCATATTTGTCAATTTGTATTAATCTTTTCAGTCTATTTGAGTGATTTTTGATGCTACTCTTCTGCTTTTAATTTCAGTTATTTTGCTGTTACTGTTATTTCTCTCATTATGCTGTTGTCTTCATTATGGTTTTTATTGCTGTGATAAAACACTACGGTCAAAAGCAGCTTGGGGAGGAAGGGTTTATTTCATCTTACTTTTCCAGGTAGTAGCCAGTCACTAAAAGAAGTTAGGGCAGGAACCTGAGGCAGGGCTGAAGCAGTAAGCCATCCCTTCTGGCTTGCTGTTTTCAGCTTGCTCAGTCTGCTTCCCTTTACAACCTAGGACCCCCTGACAGGGATGTTACTACCCTCCCACATCAAACATTAATTACGATAATGTCCCACAATCAAGACTCGTCTATAAGTAATCTGATACAGGCATCTTCACAACTGAGGTTTCCTCTTCCTAGATAACCTTGCTTTTGCTAGTAAAACAAGAAGGCAGTGTGAAGTTTTATTTTGCTATTCTTTCCCTAGGTTCTTGAAAGCAGAAGCTAAAATTGTTTACTTCTTATACACAACATTAATGCTGAAAATATCCCTTACACCAGTACATTATCTGACTCCCATTAATTTCTGTTGTGTTGTATTTTATTTCATTCAGTTCAATGTATTTTTCATTTCCCATAAGATTTCCTGCATAATTTATGGACTATTTAGAAGTCAGCTTTTTAGTTTGCAAATGTATGAAGATTTTCATTTTTATTTTTTTTTGTTATTGATTTCCAACTTAATTCCATGGCAGTAGGAAACATGTTCTACATTAGTTTTGGAAGTGACTTGGATCTAGGGTGTCATTAGTTTTAGTATATGTTTTATACCTTTGTGAGAAGGATCGAGGTCTTGTTTTATTTCACATTATAAATGCATTTGACTGTGTTACCACCATCAACATTTAGTTACTGCACTTTTGTATTCTTACTGATTTTTGTTTATGAGTCATTTCTTTGAGGTTCTCATACATGTTTTATCTCTTTTATTTTCAAAATGTGACAAATCTTTTTATTTATTTTACATCCAGACCAAACTTTTCCCTCCCTCCTCTCCTCCTATTCCCTCCTCACTTCCCTTCTCTAACCCACAGTCCATTTCTCTTGTGTTTCTTTTCAGAAAGGGGCAGGTCTCCCATGGGTATCAACAAAGCATGGCATATCAAGTTACAGTAAGTCTAAGTACTTTCCCTTGTATTAAGGCTGGACAAGGAAATCCAGTATGAGAAATCGGTCCCCAGCCAAAGGGGACAGCCCCTGTTACCATCGTTAGGAATCCCATAAGTAGGCCAAGCTACACAATTGTCATGTATATGTAAAGGGCCTGGGTCAGTAACATTTAGACTCTCTGGTTGTTAGTTCACACTCTATGAGTCCCTACCACCCAGGTTAGTTGCTTCTGTGGGCTTTCTTGTAATGTCTTGACCCCTCTGGGTATCTCCTATAAACCCTTTCTCCCTCAGCAGGATTTATCCAGCTTAACCTACTGTTTGGTTATGGGTTTCTGCATCTGTTTCCAGCAGTTACTGAATGAAGGCTCTCTGATGACAACAGGAGTAGTCACAAATTTGATCTCAGGAGATGGCCAGTTCAGGCTACACATTCACTATTGTTAAGTGTCTTAGCTAGGAGTTTCCCTTACATCAGGTTTCTACCTGACCCCAAAATGCCTTGCTGCCCCTCCTTCAGTCATTTTTTTCCCATTACTTTCCTTCTCCATCCACTGCCTAGCATAATTGCTCAAGTGCCCTTCCCCACCTATTCCACCAAGGGGATCTCTAATCTCTTCTATTTCTCATTCCCAGGGAGAGCCCTGTGTTCCCATCCTAGGCACTCCTTGTTGCCTACTCTCTCTGGGTCTGTGAATTGTAGCATAGTTATCCTTTACAGTTAATATCCACTTAAGAGTGAATACATACCATGAGTAGTAGGTACTCATGTCTTTCTGAGTCTGGCTTACCTCGTTCAGTATAATTTTTTTTTCTAGTTTTATTCATTTGCCGTCAAATTTCCTGATGCCATTTTTTTTTTAACAGCTGAGTAATACTCCATTTGTGTAAACGTATCGTATTTTCTTGATCCATTCTTTGGTTGAAGGGCATCTAGATGGCTTCCAGGTTTAAGTTACTATGAAATAAGCTGCTATGAACACAGTTGAGTGAGTGGTCTTGTAGCATGATTGAGCATCTTTGGGTATATACCCAAGAGTCGTTTAGCTGGGTCTTGAGGTAGACTGATTCCTAATTTTCTGCAAAACCACCTTATTAATTTCCAAAGTCACTTAGAAGTTTGCACTCCCACCGTCAATGGAAGAGTAATTCCCTTGCTCCACTTCCTCTCCAGAATAAGCTGTCATTAGTGTTTTTGATCTTAGCCATTCTGACTGATGTAAGATGGAATCTCAGAGTCATTTTGATTTGCATTTCTCTGATGGCTAAGGATATTGAACAATTCTTTAAGTGTATTTTAGCCATTTGGGATTCTTCTGTTGAGAATTTTCTATTTAGGTCTTTTTAATTGGATTATTTGGTTATAATAATCCAATGTTAATGCCTAGTTTTTTGAGTTCTTTATATATTTTGGAGATCAGCCCTCTGTCAGATGTGGGGTGAAGACTTTTTTCCATTCTGTAGGCTGCCCCTTTGTCCTACTGACTGTGTTTTTTTGTCTCACAGAAGCTTTTCAGTTTCATGGTGTCCTATTAGTTGTCCATCTTAGTGTCTGTGTTTCTGGTGCTCTATTCAGGGAGATATATCCTGTGCCATTGTGTTCAAGGCTATTTCCCACTTTCTATTCTATCAGGTTCAATGTAACTGGACTTATGTTGAAGTCTTTTGTGTAGTGTGATAGATATGTATCTATTTACATTCTTCTACATGCTGGCATCCAGTTATGCCAACACCATTTGTTGAAGATGCTTTCTTTATCCCATTGTATAATTTTGGCTTCTTTGTCAAAAATCAGGTTTCTCTAGGTGTGTGGATTTATGTCTAGGCCTTCAATTTGATTCCATTGATCAAGGTGTCTGTTTTTATGTCAATACCATACCATGCTAGTTTTTCCTTTTCTTTTCTGTAGCTCTGTAGTAGAGCTTGAGATCAGGGATGGTGATATCTTTCGTAGTTCTATATTTGTTCAGGATTACTTTAGCTATATTTTTTGTTTGTTTGTTTGTGTTTGTTTTTCCATATGAAGTTGAGTATTTTTCTTTCAAGGTCTATAAAGAATTTTATTGGAGTTTTGATGTGAATTTCATTGAATCTGTAGATTGCTTCTGGTAAGATGGCCAGTTTTACTATGTTAATCCTACTGATCCATGAACATGGGAGATCTTTTCATCTTCTGATATCTTCTTAAATTTCTTTCTTCAAATATTTGAAGTTCTTGTCACACATGCTTGGTTAGTTACCCCAAGATATTTTATATTGTTTGTGGCTATTGTGAAAGATATTGTTTCCCTGATTTCTTTCTCAGCCTTTTTATAGTTTGTATATAAGAGGGTTACTTATTTTTTAGTTTTTTAGTTATGCAGACATTTCTCAAAAGTTTTTTATCAGCATAGGAATTCCCTGGTAGAATTTTGGGGGTTATTTATGTATACTATCATGTCTTCTGCAAATAGCAATACTTTGACTTCTTCTTATCCAATTTGTATCTCCTTCATTTCCTTTTGTTGTCTGTTGCTGGTGGTTCTTGTCCACCAAGTCCCGCTGCCCCTGTGATCCCCAAAGTAACACACAGATGCTATATTAGTTATTGATCTGTTGGCATTTGTCACAGTCTCACTGCTCCCTGAGATGTTTCTTTGCGCTTTCATCTCTTTTCAGTCCATTCAAGTCAGAGTCCTCATTCTTCTTCCTGGTCTCTCCATTTACCTGATAAAGCCATCTGGTATATTTACCCTTTTAGTTATCATATTTTCAGTTCTAAAACTTGCATCTATTGAATCTGTACATTTCTTTCTTTCCTTTCTCCAAGGATATTTTTTTGTTTCTAATTTATTTTTAGATTTTAAAAAATGACATTTATAGCCAGGCAGGGTGGTGCATGCTTTTAATCCTGGCACTCTAGAGGCAGAAGCAGGCCAATCTCTGGGTCCAAGGCCAGCCCAGTCTACAGATCCAGTTCCAGGACAACCACAGCTACACTGAGAAACCCTGTCTTGCAACCCACTGTGGTGGTTTAAAAGAAAATGGCACCCAAAGGGAGTGGTATTATTGGGAGGTGTGGTCTTTTTGGAGAAATGTGTCATTTCAGATACAAGGTTTGAAGTACCTGATATGTTCAAGCCATGGCTAGTGAGGCAGTCTACTTCCTGTTGCCTGCATTTTGATGTGTAGCAGCTACCTCTTTAGCACTATGTCTGCTTGTACATCTGCCATGTCCCACCATGATGATAATAGACTGTAAGTGAATAATCCCAATTAAATGTTTTCCTTAATAAGAGTTCTTGTGGCAATGGTGTCTCTTCACAGCAATAGAACCCTTTACTAATGGAGCAAGCTTTCTTATTGGACTATGTTTGGACAGTCAGTCCCCAAATACTGACATAGAGACTTCTTATTAATTTTAAAAGCTTGGCCTTTAGCTTAGGCTTGTCCCCAACTAACTCTTACAACTCAAATTAATCTAGGTTCTGTCATGTGGCTTTTACCATTCCTCGTATGGCACATCCAACTTGCTCTAAGTCTGCTGGCAAAATCACCTTTCTTCTTCCCAGAGTTTTCTCTCTCTCTGGGAATCCTGCCTATTCTCTCCTGCCTAGCTATTGACCACTCAGCTCTTTATTAAACCAATCGTAGTGACACATCTTCACACCATATAAACATATATTCCACAACAAACTAAGATACCATCTCCCTCAAAAGAAAGCTCATAATCTCATTGCAACCTTCTGCTCTAACTGGTTTTCTCCAAGGTCATTTTGGCAGGAGAAGGTGGTTATCTTCTCCTGTAGTAGCTGGGTCAAAACCAGAGTGCAAGATTCTTTCCTCCCTATTTCACCTTTGGGTGATAGGAAATCCTCATTGTTATGAGAGAGAGTGAAAGGGCTCCCAGAAGTCTCTCACTGAGACATCTGTAGTGCTTCCCACAAGGTCACCCCTAGGTTCATGCAGGAACAAGTTGGACTGTTTCTGCGGGACAATTCTGACTGTCTCAATTCTTTACAAGCCCTCTTTCAACATCATCCAAGAAGGGAACAATCAGGGGCCCTTCTTTTGCTGGTTTGAGACACAAGTTCAAAATCTCTGTGTAGTGTCTCCTGACATTGTAAGAGTAGGGAGAAGTGTGTTCAACAGGAATAAAAGCCTAGTACACAATTTGATTCTTTTTTTATTTCTTCCTTCCTTTCTTTCTTTCTTTCTTTCTTTCTTTCTTTCTTTCTTTCTTTCTTTCTTCAAGACAGGGTTTCTCTGTGTAGTCCTGGCTATTCTGGGACTAGCTCTGAAGACCAGGCTGGTCTTGAACTCTTGCCTTTGCCTCATGAATGCTGGGATTAAAGGCCTGTGTGGCCACTGCCACCACCACCTGGCTCTATTTGATATTTTTTAATACCAGTTTTCAGCAAAAATTTGGATGCCTTATTGCAGCCATATTGTTTTTCCCATGAGACCCAGGTGATGGGAGATGTCCTTCTGTATGCTGTGAATATATAATTCTTTTATTGATTGATTAATAAAGTTGTTTTGGCCAATGGACAGGCAGGATTTAGCCTGGTGGGAAATTCAAACATGGATAGAGAAAGGTAGTAGGTGGAGTCAGGGAAACTCCATGTAGCTGCCAAGGAAGTAAGAGACCTGGACATCACCAGTAAGTCAAGACAACATGGAGATACACAGATTAGTAGAAATATATTTTATAATAAAAATAGGCTTTTATAAACAAACATATATTTTAGGATGCTAGGGGTTAGTATTGGGTTGGGGAGAGCAGTAAATTGGATGGAGATGGGGAAAAGTGAGGGACAGGGATGTGCAGGCAAGAGGGAGCTGTTGGAAGTGTCTGTCCCAGTGATGGAAATTGATAAGGTAAGAACTTTTGGACTAGACCTGGCTTCCAAAGCCTTTGGAGATGCAGGAAGAATGGTCCTTAGCTGACCAGCCCCTAGCACAGTGGTTCTCAATCTTCCTAACACTGCAACCCTTTAATATAGTTTTTGAGGTGATGACCCCCAACCATAAAATTATTTTTGTCATTACTTCTAATTAATTTTGCTACTGTTATGAGTTGTAATGTAAATATCTGATATGCAGGATATCTGATATGCAATCCATGTGAAGGGGTCATTTGACCCCTGAGGATGGTGACCCATAAGTTGAGAGCAGCCACCCTAGCAGTGACCCAGGGTCACTTTCCTTCTTAGGACTGCTTCAGCCTTCCTCTCCACTATTAACAATAGCAGTTGAATCCCTTGAATTATTTGGGAATGACTCTCTGACTCAGGGGTCAAACTTTTTGCTTACCCATCCAATCAGAACATTCCATAATTTGGAAAGAACACAGCCACAAGCTTTTTCACTAATTAGATTGACACTTGCAGATCTCTGAAGATTTGCAGAGGAGGAAACACCAGTGTTGAAACCTTTCAAACCAGTCTTTGGTGATTAGGAAATGAGATAAGGGAAGGAAGCTTTTAACAAAGTGGCACAGCCATCTTGCAAACCCTGGAGAGGCAGCTGGAGAGGCAGCTTTCTGTAATGTAAGTGGACTCCAGATGCAGGAGAAAAACAAACATTAAGACCCACCCCCCTAGGACTCAGCTTTAAATAAACTGTGTATATCTGATGCTCAATCTACACAGCCAGGCCAAAGACAGTGTTAAATTGCCTTTTATTCTCGGACAACCCACCCTGTCACTGCAAAGCCTGCCTGCATCAAAGCCTTTGAAATCACAACAGGATGTAGCTCAGAGTTGTCTTGGGGTAGGTGTGAGGAGGTCTGAACCATCGAAGTGACAACTCCCCAAACTATGAAGCTGTAGAGATTTTGGAAGTTGGACATAATAACAGGACTCTCTTCAGTGTTTGTGGGGGTAAAGAAGGTGACATGTTCTAGGCCTGAGGTCCTTCTCTTTTCTATAGACACAAAGGAGGTGTGTTGGGATGTGAAAATATACTTAAATCGTAGCCACTTACCAACTAGATGGCATTTGAGAAAGGTCCCATCTTTCCAGCTCTGGTCAGAATTAAATGGCATCAATAATGGATCATAGCTCATGAATTTTGGGCAGGATTAAAAGGGGAGAGTTGCACATTCTAAACAAGGCATGTTCTATGACCTGAGGTGGCTAATTTCTACCACTACTTGGTTAACAGAATGTTTCGGCAGACAAGGGAGAAGTCTTTCTTAGTTAAGATCATTTATTTCATGTCATAGAAGGTCTGACTAATACTTAATGAAGACAATGCTCCTAACTGTCCCCATCTCCACCCAAGGTCATTAAACTATCTGAAGAAAGATCTTTAAATTGGGAGCTTTTGATTTCAGCATCAAATCTAGTTTGTCATATGCATCTGAAGAATATATTGTTTGGGTTCTTAAGATTTTCCTTAAATACCCATCTCAGGAGAATTGTACTAAAAGGAAAAGAAACTCAGAAAGAAACAAAAAAAAAAAAAAAAAAAAAAGTAAAATGTGGTTCTAAGAACTGAAAGAAAGAGACCACTCGAAGAAGAGATTCACAGCCACAGAAACCACATCCCAACAAAGGGCCATGTGTCTTGTAGGCACACCACACTTGTATTGGACTCCCCCTCCTTTCTTCCAAGGTGAGCGATCCCCAGTGCATTCTAATGCATGTTTTATTTCTCCATTGATTTTAATTAAAAGGATATTGTCAAGGTTGCTAGGCATAAATATTGACTGGTTTTGACACTACAGTTGTCCCAGAGGTTCAGGCTTGCTATTTCAAAGTTCCTGTATCTCTTTCAGTACCTTGCCCCTCTTTTTGGTAAATGGGACAAGTCAAAAACAAAGTTATCAGGAAATACCTGATATGTAAGCCAGATTAAAAGAAACTTCAGTTCTAATAAGTTAGAATAACAAGTCATACATAAAAACTTGGTTATATAATGAATAAAATTGATTGATGGTCTTATGCTTCTAAATCTGTCTGTATATGCAACAATCCATATGTACACTAATAGTCCTTTTAATATAGCCAAGTGGCACAATCTTTGAAAGAGGAATTTTGCTAAAAAGATTCCTGTAGCCCATTGCTCCAACATGCCTCCTGGGTTGAGGTGTGACCTCTCAGTGGTTATAACTCCTCCATATAATCAGATTGCTCTCAAATCACCATTTATGCTTATTTCCAGGAACTGGGAAACCTTGGAAAGGTACTAGCTCTTTAGGGTTAATTCTGGCAGACACCTAAGCAGCAGGAGGCGAAAGTAGTCTGGGCCTGTGTCAGGAGGAGGTAGACTGCTGAGAAAGAATGAGCAGACTGAAATGCATTATGAACATTCTCAGCAGAGACAGATTGTCTTTTCCTTGTTGATAGTAGAAAATCAATATGGTTGTTTTCTGTTCAGTTTTCAAGGGCGCAAGTTGCTGCTCCTTGGGGCTGGAGAAGTTCATAGCGTGGTTAACGAAATGTCAGCAGCGATTGGCAATCCAAGCCAAATTGACATCCATGCCCTAAGTCTGCCCTGAGTGAACTGGGAGCCACAGGGAAAGGCAAGGACATCCAGGACCATAAGGAGTAGGTGGTTCAACTAATTGAGCTACAAAAGGGATTTTTGGTTTCATCCAGCTGGTGAAGGAAAGACACACCATCATACATGGAATGGCAACCATCATGAGGAAGGAAGAAGAACCTCCATTCTGAAACTAAGCTGCCTTTGTGTTCTATTGTTGTGAAGAAACTCCATGATCACAGCAACTCTCATAAAAAGAAAGATTTAATTAGGACTTGTTCTAGTTTCAGAGGTTCAGTCCATTATCATCATGGCAATGAACACACCTGTATGCAGGCAGACATATTGCCAGAGAAGGAGCAGAGAGTTCTACATCTAGATTCACAGGCACAGGAAGAGTGAGGAGTTACACTGAGCCTGGTTTGAGCTTCTGAAATCTCAAAGACCACCCCTAGTAGGTTTTTGAAACCTCAAAGTCCACCCTCAGTGACACACTTCCTCCAATAAGGCCACACCTCCTAATTCTTTTAATCCTTTCAAATAGTGGCACTCCCTGCTGACTAAGCATTCAACTATATGAGCCTACAGGGGCAATTCTTATTCAAATCAGCATACTTCCTTTAACTACTTCTTCAAGTTTCCATCTCTAGGCCCTGTTGCCATTCCCAAGTAGCAGAGATCATTATTACAGGGGATCTTGTGGTAACAAAGAGGCGGACTCTAGAGCCAGTCAGCCCTGAGTTAAAAAAAAAAACCAGGATGGCGTAGAGTGAGATGTTTGTTGATCCCTCTTTCACCCCATAGCTTCAATTTCTTCAGCTATAAAAGTGGGTAACAATTGGTGAGATGTCATTGAGACATAATGTGAAGGGTCTCATATGTAACAAATGTTTTCAGCTCCTCTTTTCCATTTAAGGAACCAGTTCTCCTAGTTTCCTTAACAGCCCTAAATTTCCAAGCACACCTCTCCTTATCAGATAATAAAATGATGTATTCATTTAGACAGAAGGGTTGACAGCAGCTCCTCTCCCCATATGTACATCATGGGGCATAAAGTACGATCAGTAAATTGTGAACTATAACTGCCCCATAAAGCCCCAAGAACAAGGTGTGGGATCAAGCTTGTTGGCATATTGGTCTTTGAGGTGCTTTAAGGTTCCTTACTCCAGAGTGACTCAAATAATGGGGTGTTAATGTATATGGCATGTAAGTTAGAAAGATGTTAGGGACCTTGAGAATTAAGACCATACAGCAAATGTCAATACTGGTGATATCAGGGTGACATTAACTGTAAGATCTGAATATGTTTGCTTTAAGCTAGATTTTTGGAGATTTATCATTCATTGTGCTAATCAGGAAAGACTAACAAATGCTACATATCATTTATCTGCCAAAAGGCATGGTTTAAAACATAAATATATGTCTTGTTAATGTCACTGTGACATAGAGGCAGGGAGTCTAGGCAGGGTTATATTCCATGTACTCACTGGGACTTAGACCACTTTTATCTGTCTACACTTCACTATATCACAGGGTACATTTGATGGCAATTGAGGATCCATCCAGGAGTGCTGAGGACCAAGAAACAGCTTGGTGAGTTACTAGATAGTGTCTGCCACATATAAAAGTTGTTGTTTGTTTATTTGCTAGTTTGTTTATAGGGGCATAGTCAAGATTCACTTTCAAGAGAGAAGAGTCAGAGAGTAGGATACATGGGTAGATCTTGAATGAAGAGTGTTAGATACTGTCTTAATTAAGGTTTCTATTGTTGTGAAAAGACACCATGACTAAGGCAGCTCTTATATAGGAAAACATTTCATTGAGGTGGCATACAATTTCAGGGTTTAGTCATAATCATGGCATGGAGCACGGTGGCTGGGATTATGATGGTGTGCAGGACAGACAAGGTGTTGGAGAATTCTACACATCCATCCAAAGGCAATAGGAAGTGAACTGAGACACTGGGAATGGTTTGAGCATATATGAGACCTCAAAGCCCACCCTCACAGTGACTCATTTCCTCCAGCAAGATCATATCTACTCCAATAAAGCCACACCTCCTAATAGTACCACTCCCTATGAGCTTATGGGAGCCAGTTACATTCAAACTACCACAGACAGACACCTACAGTATAAAATTTAAGGAGGTATTTCACATGAAAGGCCTGTATTGCAAATGCCTAGGTGCCTAGGAGTGAGTTCTATCTTAAATCAAGTGTCCTAGGCACCTCTTCATTTCATTAGGAACTTGGTGTCAGTAACTGTTGTCAGGCCAGCTAACTGGCTATTTTCCTGTGTAAGTTTTTGCTCATTAGGTGAGTATAATCTCTTACCTTTTGCTGGCATACATTTAAAACAGTCTTAATTTTATTATTTTTTGTACCCACTTATCCATGCAACCATGTGTGTATCTGTGAATGTAGAGGATGTAGAAGTCATAGGTCAATGTCATGTGTATTCCTCCATTGTTTTCTATCTTATTTTTTGAGAAAGAGTCTTTAACTCAACCTGGATAATCAACTATTTGGACAACATGTGTCCTGTCTCTGTTTCCTCAAGGCTGAGATTATAGGTACATATTGCCTCATTTGCATTTTTCTTAAGAGATTGAGGGCCAGGGATTTGAGGGTCCTTACACTTACATGGCAAGCACTTTACTGGCTAGGTTGTCTCTCCAGCCTGGATTGGTACACATGGCCACAATTTTGTCAACATGCATTCCCAGCTGATCGGAATATGCTGGCATGGGCTTTGTTGCTCGTTTTGTTTTCTCCTCCCCTCTTGCACTGGAAGATACAAACAGTCTTGTTCATTCATTCACACCTAGAAATTGGCACAAAACTGTCTCCTAAAAAGCAGTCACCAGTGGACTTGAACTAAAAGAAGACAGTGGCAATTATGCCCCTGATCTCCAAAGAGTTACATAGGCTTTTATCCCTAGTTCCTATTACATCTGTCTACAGATGTCAGTCAATAGACCTTGAAAGAACAATTTGGGATAAGTGATGGGTTGTACATCACAACAATGGCAACACTCTCTTATTTTTTATTCTTCAGATGTGATGACTGGATCATCATGAGAAAGCATACTTGGGAGCTGCATGTTGCGAACATATTTGTTTTTCATAGAGAAGAGTGTGTAAGCTTGTACATGTTAAACAATTGATACCTAAGATTTTAATTCAAATGTGTTAGCTCTGCATGAAAGAAAACCCAGGATTTTGCTAGGGTCCCATCAAAAGCAAATAGAACCATAAAATATGATAAAATGTAAATAACATAAAAGTAAATGTATAGAAAGAAAATATAGAGTTCAAAATTGTATATTCTAAGTTTGCCCTTCCTTAAACACTTTTATGCGTGTATGAATTTTCCTCCTCTCACTAGACTCTCCTCATCACAGTTTTTTGGAAAGGAGAAAGGGAATAAACCAGTCTCCAGTGAAGATGAAGGTATCCTTTTAAAAGATGATTTGAAGGTCAGGTGGGGTGGTTCATGCTTCTGATGCCAGCACTTGGGAGGTGGGGACAGGTGGATGTTTGTGACCAGACCAGCCTGGTCTACATAGTGAGTTTCAGGCCAGCCAGAACTACACAGTGAGACCCTGCCTCAGAACAAACAAACAAACAAATCCTAAAACAAAGCTGCTTCTAATGCTCTTCTGGTGTTTCCTTTTCTTACCAAGATGTTATAATTTAGTCAGGAAAAACTTGAACGGTTCTCTAGACTTCTCTGGTCATGGACACTTCCTTCCTTCTCTGTCTCTGTCTCTGTCTCTGTCTCTGTCTCTGTCTCTGTCTCTGTCTCTGTCTCTGTCTCTGTCTCTGTCTCGTCTCTCTAGATATGGGGGGTGAGAGAGTTTATCTTTGTCTTTTTTGAAAATCCAGTTTTCCATGACTAAGAAAAGAGACATCAAAGGGCTCACAGAAATAGATAAAATGCTCCATCAAGACGCTCTAGTAAAACATAGGTTTGATGGGTTTTGAGAGGATGGATCAGAAGCATATGGACTCAATTTCCCTTGGAAAAGTCTACTGGGAAAGGAAAAGCCGCAGCGAGGGTGAAGTGCTGCAAGTATTTATTCTGTTTCCAGTTCTGAAGGCTAGCGTAACTCTGGCAGTTAAGAAGCCCATTAGGTTGATTTTTAGCTCTGAGTCCAGATTAGATTTTGGCTCCCAAGGAGCACAGGAATTTCAGCTGGGAGGAGCAAGAAAGAATGATGTTGTAGCTACTGTCCATCTAGAAAGAGTACACTGTGTTTTAATCATCAAGCATAGGAATTCATTTTGGGGGGTGGGGAGGAGGCATGGGAAAAGGGGAGAAAGGACTCAGATTCCCCAGCTTGTGACCTCCTGTCCCAGGTCTTCCATCTTCAGATGTCATCGGCTCTGAAGAGATCACTAATTCTTACTACATCTCCTGCGATGCTTGATCATTCTTTTATTTGGTGTCAATTAGATAAGAAAGAATTTCCAATGATTCAATAGTTCTGTATTAAAGGGCAGCTCAAGCACACATAGCTCATCTCTGGTGTTATCAATTGTTTTGATGGAACAGCCCAGTGGAGATCACATGGATGATGCTGTGTCCATCCATCAGAGCTCAGATTTATCTGAGGAAATGCAGTTATGATTTAATTACCAAAGGCTGGCTTCAGATACAACAGAATGAGATTTGTTTATAGAAAGATGGCTTGTTTTTCTCAGTTACTAATCATGGGCTTAATTTTTAATGGAAGAGCATTGCTAGCATAATTAACACCCAATTTACATGTGCATCCATAGAACCAATTAATTAAATTTTATTGATGTCTAGTTGCTCTTTAAAATGCTTTCCAAATGCCTCCAAATTGATTTTAAACTGTTGATAGTGGAAGTCAGTTTACACTTTCCTGGGTTTATGAAACACTAACCTCTTCATTCATTAAATATATTTTATTTACTAGAGGCATTCCATAACTTCCCAAGAATATTTTGCATGTAATGCACAGTGAAATCTGAAGTCGATGACTGAACAGTACTTAAGACAGGCGCTACATACTTAGGACTATAGTCATATGGCTGACTTGACAACAAAGCAAAACAGCATGCCAGAGACATTTTCCCAGAGCAGGGGCAGTCAGCATCACCAGAGTGAAGATAGTCAGCATCACCAAAGTGGAGACAGTCAGCATCACCAGAGTGGGGACAGCATTACCCAGAGTGGAGACAGTCAGTATCACCAGAGTGTAGACAGTCAGCATCACCAGAGTGTATTCAGTATCACCAGAATGTAGACAGCATCACCAGAGTGTAGACAGTCAGTATCACCAGAGTGTAGACAGTCAGCATCATCAGAGTGTAGACAGTCAGTATCACCAGTGTGGAGACAGTCAGTATCACCAGAACGTAGACAGTCAGCATCACCAAAGTGTAGACAGTCAGCATTACCAGAGTGGAGACAGTCAGCATCACCAGAGTGTAGACAGTCAGTATCACCAGAGTGTAGACAGTCAGCATCATCAGAATGTAGACAGTATCACCCAGAGTGGAGACAGTCAGCATCAAATGAAGAAGTCAAGAAAACTTCCAGGACAACAGGATAAGGCTGTAGGTTGAAGGGGCTGTGAACATAGATAAAGTTGGAGTAGCACTAAAGGTTATGCAAAGAGGGTCCTGGATGTATTGCACTGCTACAGAGATATGCACTATGAGAACAAATTCTGAGCATCTAAATTTTCAGTTCCTCATGAATGACTATTTCTGCAATTGAAAACCCCTGGGATCCTTAACTTACTAGCAGCAAATGCTAAATCACACATCCTCTCCTGTTTAGGGGGAGGCTTCTGCAGGTAGACGTGGAGACAGATGCAGAGGGGACATGAATGGCCACGAGGACTTCTTCTGACTATGGAGGCTTTTTGAAGGTCATTTCACATACTTAACCAATTGTAACAGAAGAGGAAAGTGATGGCTAATCATCACTGGACAACTCCTCCTCTTCATTAGAAGCCCAGAAAGAAACACTGAACTGTAACATGAGTTCTAATAGGTCTTAATAATAAAAGCTGAGACAGATATAGGGGAAAATGTGGAGAGATCTGAGAGAAGAAGGAGTAAAACCACAGCCATCTTACCTACTGAACTTCCCAGACAAAAAGAGACTGAGTTCCTGTTTGCTCCTGCCTTCCTCTCTTGGCCCAACAATATCATTTCCTGTCTGTCTGTACAGACCTCCAGACCTCTATGATTAACTAGTGGCTATCTCTGCCCTCTTATTTTCAGATAAGTTTTACTTGTTAGAATATAAGCAAGATATTACTACATTTCCTTTTTTGTAAAAGATTATAACTAATATAAGAAAAACTATATACAATAAGTACAATAACTATCTACAATATATACAGGCAGTAAATACATCAATAATGTCTAGTCCATTAATGATTGACAAATTCAGATAAAATACTCTGTGTCTATCCTATCTTGGTAAGTCCAAAAGATTGTACATAATTTACTTTCTATTCTAATTACCAAAACTATATTTTTATATCACTTAACCTTATACACTTTACCTTTCTTTAGTTAATTTCTTTTCTGAATCTGGTAACAAGGAAAACCATAACTATAACTAAAAATTCTTCAACTCCATCAGAGACATGAGAAGGAAATTTATTACCTGAGTAAGCAAGCAACTTCCAAACATGTGAGAAATTACAGAAACAGCTGGCTGCCTGGACAGTCACTCAAGGTTTCTCCGCAACATTGGGCATCCATCTTTAGCCTACAGGCCTAACATATCTGACAGATGTGTCTGTGAAACAGCATATTCTGAAGGGCTGTCCTACCATGTCTAGGCAGTACTTTCTTTTGTGTCTTGCTTGTCCAATTTGGACAGCATACTGTCAGTAGTTGTGGCAAGAGCCTTTTCTTTCCAGTGGCTAACCTTTGCCACAAAGAAAGTAAACTCCATGTGGAGTTCCTTTGATGCCATCATCTTCTCTGAAGTAGATCAGTGCTGCCAGGAGCAGACATATTTCATTGCCATAAAAATGAAAAGAACCAATGCTATTAAAACATCATAAATGACATATTCTGCAGATCTCTGAAGTGTTTGAAGATGGCCTGTTTATCTAAACTATCTCTGTTTGACCTTGAAAACATACCTAATGTGTTTTCGACTTACAAGTTCATTTGTAATAGGTGACTAATTACTAACCTGCATTTCTTTTTATCCTGAATAGCTGGTAATAATAACTTTCAAGGGCTAAATGGCTAAATAATTATAACTACCTTTGAGTGGTTCTTTGGGAACTGGAGGGCAGGACAGAAAAATCCAACTACACTGAACATTATTCATTTCTTCCACTCCATAACCTTAGCAAAGTACCATAATATTTTGCCTGGGCTGCTGCTGTAGGCTCACAATAGGTGGATACATCTCCAACTTAGGTATCTTAAATCTGCTACTGTACTTTGACAATATCATGTACATGTATTATATCACTTCTTCTGAAAACACACTCCTACATACTCACATACACATGGACCAAATATACATGCACGATCCTGAGATGATCTAATCTCTAATCATAAAGCCAACATTTCTCAACATGCCAAGGTCGGTGTGTGTGTGTGTGTGTGTGTGTGTGTGTGTGTGTGTGTGTGTGTGTGTATACCTCTCTCCAGTTCTGCATAACATGTTCCTCCCTCTTTTGACTGGCTATACTGTCTTTCTCAGTTCTTTGTGAAATATCATCCTCCCTCATTACTATAGAGACTGTCAACCACAATTTTCTCAAAAGAACAAGATTATTGGGAAGGGGAGAGGGCTAAGTGGCTAGAAGCACTACCAGGTAAGCCTGCCAACGCATGTTTGTACCCTGGAGCCCACATTAAAAGGTGGGTACAGTCCAGCCAGCCTGGAATAAGCCATGCAACAGCAGAAACAAGACAGGTCCAGCCTCAGCTAGTTGGAAGTCAAGAGCTGACTTCAAGAAATTGTCCTATGACATTAACACTCATGGCAATGCATGTTCACACTCATATATACACCCCAAATTAATTAATTTTAAAAGGGAACAGGTTGTCTATAAAGAAAGTGAACAAATGCAAATACTTATTAGTTAATTGATTTAATGAGGGAATCAGCAAGATAGAAAAGCTGGTTTAAAGAAAAACTAATGTTGGATTACTAGGGCAAGTTTAGACAGAAGTGTGTATGTGTGATGATGCACCTGCAACCTTAAGTCAATTTTCCTACTAACATAAGTAATTTTCATTCTTTCTGAACAAAAACATTGCTGGGTTAATGGTGACTGTCTAAAATGCATTATCCTAATTGATAATAAAGAATATGGCAAATGAAGGCAGCATCTTCTAGAACACAAACTGGCAAGCTATGGCTCATAGGCCAATTACAGCTTGTGGCTTCTTATCATGTACAGCTTGAGCAAAGACTTTTAAAAACCATTTTGAGTTCTGGAAGCAATCCTCTAAAACAGCAAAGAAAGAATAAAGGCCAGACATGATGTATAGCCCAAAGTTTTTCTTTCTTTCTTTTTTCTTTTTAATTATGTGAGCATGAATGTGTGTGTGTGTGTGTGTGTGTGTGTGTGTATAACTCAAAGCTCATAGATATTGTGTCCCTCTGGAGTTGAATTCATAGGCAGTTGTGAGCCTCCTGTCATGCATATTGAACATTGAACTCAGGTCCTCTGCAAGAGCAGTGTGAACCATTTCTAACCCCAATATGGCCCAAATTTTAAAAGTACAACTTAAAATGTTGTCTTAGTGTTTCTATTGCTATTAAGAGACACCATGACCATGGCAGCTCTTATAAAGGAAACATTTAGATGGGAGCTTGATTACAGTTTTAGAGGTGTAGTCCATTATCATCATGACAAGAAGCAAAGCAGGCAGACATAGTGCTGCAGAAGTAGCTGAGAATTCTATATCTTGGACCTCAGCTAGCAGGAAGTGAACTATCTCCGATACTGGACATAGCTTGAGTATATGAGACCTCAAAGCCTGCCCCTACAGTGTCACACCTCCTCCAACAAGGCCACATCTACTAATAGTGCCACTCCCTGTGGACCAAGCATTCAAAAACATGATCCCATGAGGGTCATACCTATTCAAACCACCACAAATGGTTTTTTAGTTATAATTTTGTCATAGATTTTTGTTTGTTTTGGTGGTAAGTGTAAAATTAATGTGAAGCACCACAGCTTCTGGTTTCAATGCCTGTTCAAACTATATATAAGTTCATTAAGTTTATAGACCTTTTATCTGGATAATTTTATTGAGTGATATCCTTATTTATTTCCAAGATTTTTAAAAATAAAAAAATAATATATTGTACATAACATGTATTTATAGAAAATATCAAAATAAAAAAGAAGTGAAAAATTTAAAAATAACTCTAATCTAAGCCATTGTAGAAAAGTCTGCCATTGCCTAGAGAATTAGGTAGTACTTAGCTGAGAACCTGTTAGACATCTCTTCACTGAGACTTTCTGGAACCAGAAGCTGGGGCAGAGGGATGACTCAGTGGTTAGGAGCATTTGCTGCTTTTGAGGAGGACCTGGGTTTGGTTCAGGCACCTATATAATTAGGCCACTATGAGTCCCCCTCACTCCAGCTCTGAATCACATGATCCTCCATCCTTTCACCAATATTACTCTCTTTCTCAGTCCCTCGTGCAAAACAACACCCCCTGGGCTGACAGTGGTGGCATATACCCTTAATCCCAGTACTCTGTGATATACATCCTTAATCACTATACTCTGGAAGTAGAGGTAGGTAGATCTCTGTGAGTTCCAGGCCAGCCTGGTCTATATAGTAAGTTTCAGGCCAGCCAGGGCTATGTAGCGAGACCCTGCCTCAAAAATCCAACAAGAGAAACAATAACAAACTATCATCCATACCCCTACTGCAATGGAGCTTGTTCAGCACATTGTTTTGCCCCAAAGAAAACAACAACAACAAAACAGCCAGGGTTGTTGGTTCAGTGGGTCAGTACTCCCTGTCAGGCAAGCCTGACAACCTGAGTCCTAGCCCTGAAACCCACACAGCAGCTCATAAGCTCTTGTAGCTCTGGTCAGGGAGTTTGATGCCCTCTTCCATGCTCAGTGACATGAGCACAGCGCAATGCATATATACACATTTGTGTGTGTGTGTGTGTGTGTGTGTGTGTGTGTGTGTGTGTGTGTGAGACTCACTCTGTAGAACAGGTTGGCCTCAAACTTATAGAGATCTGCCTGTCTCTGCTTCTCAAGTCCTAGGATTAAAGGTGTGTGCCATCACCAAACAGCTAATAAAACACATCTTAAACAACAACAATAACAAACACTAGCAGCTATCTTTTACCTTGTTAACAGATGTTAACTGTGCCTTAGAACTAGGCACTGCCATTCTAGTCTTTCTGTGTATTCTTCCCTTCCTTGCTACACTGAGTGTTTTTGTTCTTTTTTTCCTCCTTTGGAAGTTTCAGCTCTGAAGTCATCTCCTCCAAGAGGAAGTTGGAGCCCACTGAAACTTGGTAAGTGTTAGTATTTAGGCATCTGTACTGGCCTGCCTTTAGGATTCGTCCTTAGCTGCAGCCACTAAGAGCACCCCCTGAGCACCTTTGCTTTTATTCCCTTATAGGAGACAGGCCTTGACCACCTCCAATCTCTTTCTCTGCCACTCTTGTTCCTAGGGACGAGTCTCTGTCCCCCCTCTACCTCCTCTTTGGCCCACATCTCTGCCCCCATCTCTGTCCCTTTCTCTGCCTCCTCTTCCCCCTTCTCTGTCCCTTTTTCTGCCTGCCTCTCCCCTCTTACAATGTGAGCACTGTTGTATGGTGTTACTTCTTCCCACATCAACAATAAGATGACCTCTGCATCTATAAGAAGATGCAGTATATATAATGTAACAGTAAGATCATGGGCTTTGGTGCTGAAAAGGCTCCTGGGAAGTTCTATGGCTCAACTGCTTAGTCTGCCCTGAAGATTAGAGGCAAGAGATAGCACTGTCGGAAAGGGGTGAAAGGGAAAAGCAGGGGATACTGGATCTGGACCACAAAGCTGAAAATGTCCCTGAAGAATAAGTGATGGCTTCCTTGAGTTGGTGCCTGGAGACAGAAAATTACCTAGAACTTCCCTGACTCAGTTATGGAGATCAACTCCAAATAACAGAGACTAAAGAGAAATCACAGAAGGGCAAGCCCAGCCCGAAGCATTGCTGATCTGATCTAAATTCTGTGCCAAACCTTCATATGCCAGGCATGATAATCATCTTTGAGCTCTAGTTTCTTCTTCTGGAAACTAGAAATGATGATGTCATCATTATAATATCATTGAAAATAGTACAGGGAGAATGTGTAAGACTCTGGCAGAGTGGCCAGTTGAGGGCACTCAGGTGGACTGAGTTATGCTCTTCCTATATAGTTTGTTTTGTAGTCTTCATTTTATTTAAAGTTAAAAGTCAAAGTATGAGATGAAACATAGTAATATAATCTAAAAGAAAATGACATCAATAGAGTTGTATGGACAGTATAATTGCAGAGTTGAAATTTAAATGCCTTCCCAGGGCCAGTGAAATGGTTCAGCTGGTTAAGATGCTTGCTGCCCGACAATCTGAGTTCCATCCTTGGGACCCACACTCTGGGTGGAAGGAGAGAACCAATTCCTGCAATGTGTCCTTTGATCTCCCCAGGGTATGCTATGGTACCCACACACCCAAACACATATACACACAAACTAAATCAGTATAATTAACACCATTTAAAGCCCTTTCCAAAGGTGATTTTGTTGTTTGTTTTATTTTTGTTTTTCTTCTGTTCCATCACAACTTCCTCAGGAAATCAAGCTTTGTTTCTTCTATCCACTGTCCAGATTAAAGAGCCGTGTGCCCTAAACTGATGGCCCTGAGCTGTGTGCCCTGAGATGGTGGCTCTGCGCTGCATGCTTCATTGTCACACAAAAGTTCTGGCTCAGTTTTAGCTTGTCTTGATGAGCCCTTCAGCAGCAGATTTGCCTGAGGAAGGGCAGAGCAGCAGTTGGAGTGTCATTGGCTCTTCAGTGGCCTTGGGCAGGAGGTACAGCCATGACCATCTCACCAAAGCTTTCCTGTGACAGAGCTGTTGCTTCACAATGCTGAAATTTTCTGTTTTGAATTCTCATCATACTTGGGATTTGTGTCCCAGTTACTCCACATGTATCTAACAGCTCTGACCACGTAGGAGCTATTCTGCCCTATCCAGCAGGATCTTGAGTTTGACCATACTTGACTTCAGAGCTTCAGATTTCCAGAGTTGGAAAAAGAAATCACTGCCTTGCATCCCTGTAATTTTTGTGGACAGAATAACTTAGTGCAATGGAAGGTCTGTTCAGTGACCATCAGACCTTCTCCCTAGAGGGCTGCTTTGGGATGCAGTTACTATTATTGTAAAGACAAAGAGGGAACAGACTTTACCATACTTTTTATGGGAAAATTCATAATAAAGTCAATTCCATAGGTTAGATTAATGCCTCTTAAGTGGATCACAAATTCTAAGTATTGAGAATGAAATTAATAGCCCCGAGATTATTTTATGCCTAGGCTGATTGAAAAGTTAAATGTTTATTCAATATGGACATAGTTGGCTACATTCTAAATAAAATGATAAAATATGTTTGGACAAGTGTACAACTGCACAATATGAACATATATGTTACACATCTCTCTACACCCCTTCTCTTTGTATGTTTTTGAGATAAAGTTTCTCTGTGTGTCCCTGGCTGTCCTAGAACTAGCTCTGTAGACCTGGCTAGCCTTGAACTCACACCTACCTCTGCCTCCAGAGTGCTGTGATTAAAGACATACACCACCACTGCCAGGCAGAAAACTATTTCTTGAGACTTCTTGACTATCTCCAGCTTGTTTCTGCCTCTTCGACTCAGCCTGAGGTTAGAAATTTAAATTATAGTGCAGGGGCTGGAGAGATGGCTCAGTTCCCAGCACCCACAGAAGGCAGCTCCCAGCTGCTTGTAACTTTACTGCATGGGACCCCCAACAACCATTTGAACACACACACACGCACACACACATGTACTCACACACACACATCTTGTGGGCCAAAGAGCCACATCTGCTCAGAGCCATATCTGGCTGAGAGCACTTGCTGCTCTTCCAGAGGACCCACGTTTAGTTCCTAGTACCTGCATCAGCTGACTTGCAAACAGCTTGTTATTCCAATTTCAGCTAATCTAACAACTTTTGTGGGCACTGATATAAATAAAAACAAATCTTTAAAGCAAGTCTTCAGAAATATAAATTCAGTGCACTGTGACACATTGCTCTTCTCACTCATTTTTGACTACTCGCTGGTCCCTGGACAACCCTAGCGATCTTAAGCACACATTGGTGGGAGTGGTGGAAAGAGCTCAAGGGATCAAGAAGCAGAGGAAAGCACCTGAGTTTCCATCAGCCGTGAGTAGCATTAACTGAGCATTGTACATACACATCCTGTCTTTTCTTTGAGCATGTAAAAGCACACGAGCAAGGACAAGCCCATGTTCTCTGAATGCCTTAGTTACTGCTGCGACCTCAGTGCCAGACCTGTGTGATGGACTATGGGAAGAGGTTGGGACCAATGCGACGTGCAACCTGACTTAGGGTTCTCATCTCTGCTATGCGATCTTTGACATATTTCTTAACTTATTTGTAGCTTGGTTTCTTTATCTCATGGCTATATTGTAGACTAACATATCTACCCCAGGGTCTAATTTTAAGTATTAAATGAGTTTGTGCATAAAGAAGCTTCTAAAATTGGTGCCTACATGTGAGAAAGGAGGAAATTCTAGAAGTTCAAATATACCCAAGCAATGATTGATCAATATTGTTTTAACAGTGAGGCAGAAACAGGGGGAAATTGTTAGAGCTTCTAGGGAGGAGGCATTTGAAACTCCCTGAGTTCTTGGGTTCTATACATACCTTCTGGAACTTTCTTTCACTCTAGTATGTGTTCTGAAAAGAATGGTGGGTGGGGCTTGGAAAGGGAAAGAGTGAGGGCAAGGGAGGGAGGGAGGGAGGGAGAGAGAAAGAGAGAGAGAGAGAGAGAGAGAGAGAGAGAGAGAGAGAGAGAGAGAGAGAGAGAGATTGTGTGTGTGTTTCTGATATACATTATTTAATGTGGGTTGTGGCCTTGTAACAATGATCTGGGTGAAAGGAGCACCTGAGCTGCTCCTCACCAGGCAGAGTTCTAATGGGGGAGGCATTGTTCCTTTGGGTCCATCTGGGAAGCTGTTATTTTGCTCAGTGGTACCTTGATGTTATGAGAAATGTATTGACCAGCCAACCATGAGCAATATATCAAGATTTATCATCTCTTGGAGTAAAAATTGACCCCAATTTAACCTCTATTAATATTTATTTCTCAGGTCAATAAATCTAGAATTTGTCTTAGTAAAAGTCAATGTCAGTTGAATTCTGTCTATTAATCTTAGAAAGCACACACAAAAAGGAAGCTATCGTTTGGAAATATTAAAAATGAAATAAAAAGGCCACACACAGAATCCCCAGGAACCCAAACCAAAACATGATATTAAAACAAATGGACCTTTTCTCTTGTGGTCACTGAGTTAAAGGGAGGCAGAAACTCAAGTGCGTTCAAGATTCAACCTCACCCATAATCTATCACCATGGCCCAGAAGGCAAGGAGGTGTCATGGATGAAGTCAATACTCTGTAAGAGTTGCTGTTGCTCAAATTGTTAGTTGGGGTCAGTCTTGTAGGCCTCTGGACATTTCTCTAGATTCAATTTTCTCTTCAAACCAATAATGGTTCCTTCTTTTTTGATCTTCTCTTGTCTACTCCTCCCCTGACTCAATCTTCCTAGTCCCATGTGCTTTCCTCTCCTCCCTTCTCTTTTTCCTAGCTCCCCTTCCACTCACTGTCCCCCCCTCCCCATATGCTCAGGAAATCTTGTTCCTTTCCCTTTTATGAGAGACCTTATATTAATCTCTTAGAATCCTCCTTGTATCTTAGTTTCTCTGACCATGTGAATTATAGACTGGTGATCCTTTGCTCTATGTCTAAAACCCATATACGAGTGAGTACATACCATGTTCCTCTTTTTGTGACTGGGTTGAGCCCTCATCTAGTAGCTGATGGAAACAGAAGCAGACACCCACAACTAAACACTGATTTGAATTGGAATCCAGATGCAGAGAGGGAGGACAAGACCAGGCTACAGAAACACATAGAGATAGCTGACCTGAACAAAGAGGAGCTAATGGGCTCCTAGACTGATAGCTAGGAATCCAGCATTGGACAGACTCAGACCCCCTGAACATGGGTCTCAGTTAGAAGGCCTGGGCAGTTTAAGGGACTTCAGACAGTGGAACTGGATATATCTCTGGTGCACAAAAGGACTTTGGGAGCACATTCCCCATGGAGGGATTGTCCCTTAACCTAGAGGCAGGAGGGAAGGCCTAGTCCCTACTCCAAATGACTTGACAGATTTAGATGACCCCTCCTGGAAGACATCACCCTACATGTGGAGTGGGGGGCGATGGCAGGGGAGGGTGGTCGGGGTGCATGGGAGGGTAAGAGAGAGGGAAAGAGGGAGGGAGGAAGGGAGGGAGGAAGGGAAGCAGGGAGGAAGGGAGGGAGGGAGGGAGAGAGGGAGAAAGAGAGGGAAGAAGGGAGGGGGAACTGGGATCGATATGTAAAATAGAAATAAAAAATAAAAAAAAAAGATGCTGAAGACCGCCTTCATCCATGATGGCCTAGCATGTGGCATACACTAAGCTGCTAAAGCCTTACACAAGTGTCAGGCCCATCTTTGTGTGCTTGCTTTCAACTGTGATGAGCCTATCCATGCCAAGTTGATGGAGGCTCTTTGTGCCGAGTACCAAAATCAACCTGATTGATGTTTATGACAACAAGAAACTAGAGGAATGGCCAGGCCTCTGTAAAATCGATCTTGAGGGGAAGCCACATAAAGGGGTTGGCTGCAGAGTTGGCAAAGAATCTCAGACTAAGGATGCCATGGAGGGGCATTTCAAATGTGAGACATGAATAAATAAACGTTTTTGGCTCATTAAAAACCGGAAAAAAATAATGGACAGTCAGGCTCAAACATCATTTGTCTTCACTCCCCAGTTAACATCCTCCATGAAAATGTCACTATTCAGAAAAAAAAAAGAAAGAAAGAAAGAAAAGAAAAAGAGATATGGGGATCCAGTCCAGGATCAGTTGATTTCAAGTCCAGTATCCGATGTCTCCAATCATCTGCTTCCAAAGATCTGCATTTCTTTCTATATTATTCTGTTGGATTAGGACTGTAACTCAGTGATCAGATACTTTCTCCACATGAACAAGGCCTGGGGATGGATCTCTGAGACTACAGAAGAGAAAGAGAGAGGGAGGGGGAAAGGAGAGAGAGAGAGAGAGAGAGAGAGAGAGAGAGAGAGAGAGAGAGAGAGAGAGAGAGAGAGAGGAGTACATTCAACATTAGTGTTTTAATTTTGCCTACAGTCTATCTACCCAAGAATTTCAGCTTTGTTGAATTTTTCTGGCCTCAATAGAAAGAAACTTACATTCCTGTTATGTTTTTAGAACCTCATAAAATATGATATTAAGTGTTTATAAGCCCACCCAGCATATGCACCTTCCATCTTTTCTTCACACTGGTTCCCTGATAATGCGTTGTGTGGGAGGGTAGCTAGTCACAACCATCATGTGTTTAACACATCCATTTTAGACACCGTTATCACCTGTACCTACTTCCTCTCTTCCCATGCTTCATTTTCTTACTTTTCTCCTTGACAATAAACGTAATCGCCTTGAGTCTTGCTCCTCTCTCTCTCTCTCTCTCTCTCTCTCTCTCTCTCTCTCTCTCTCTCTCTCTCTCTCTCTCTCTCTCTCTCTCTCTCTCTCTCTCTCTCTCTCTCTCTCTCTCTCTCTCTCTGTGCTTATGTGTGCATGACCATAAATAGAATACTTGATGTTTAGTATTATATAAAGAGGTTCATTTACCTCAAGGTTATGGTAGTTGGAGGATCCAAATGGCATAGTGCTTGCATCTAACAAAGACCTCTTGTTGCATGAAAATATGGTAAAAGGTGTTGTTTGGCAGAGTGGAGAGAGAGGGAGAGGGAGAGGGAGAGGGAGAGGGAGAGGGAGAGGGAGAAGAGAGAGAGATCTGCAGACAGGAAAGAAGCATAATTTTTTTTTCTTGAACAACTTGTATTTGGAGGAACTTTGAGAACTGAAGGCATAGGTGTAAAGATTTCACTAGACACAAGATAAATGATAAATGGGTGTTTACTGGGAGAACACTAACACAGAAAAAAACAAAGAACTGAGGGAGTGTTTCTCTGCCTTTCCTACCAGATTGGCTGACACACAAGAAAGGGCACAAATCAAGCTTCCCTCTGTCTGCCTGAAGCCACCAAAGGGGTGTGACCACCATTACAGGTTCACAGACAATACACCTACAATTCCCCTTTGAGTCTAAAGAATGAGGTTTTAAGCCTGATGCAAAAGCTACACACATTGATAACACATGTCAAGTATATTCTAGGAAAAGGAAAGGTAAACATACACAAATTAAAACCTACTATCAGCAAGAACAACATTGAGCAATAGAGAATATACTACATGTCCAGTGTACAAAGAACCTACATTAATCCCTCCTGAGGATTTAAGATCCCACTGCAATATTGTTACACTGTGGATTAAACATCAATTGATAGGGACAAGCCATATTGAGATCACATGTTTTTGGATACACTCTTCTTTCAGATATTTCAGTGTCATCAAAGTAGATGTCTTGATGTCTAATTTATACCTAGCCTATTGCCAAGATAATCTTTGAGGTGGGACTGACATGAAAAGTTGGTAAAACACATTGTAGGTATAAAGCACTAGATAATAAAGAGAACTTTTATTATTTTTTATTCTTTAGGCTTAATCAGTATATGCCAGCATTGACCTAGAATCTTCCATCTGTAGCTAAACACATTCTCCATTGTGCCACTTGCTTCCTGCATGAGCTAGCATCTAATAGCCAGTGCACATTAGCACTTGCAAGGCCTGGCTGTTTATGTGAGTCTGGTAGACAGATGGGATTGGGGACCTACATCACACCTCCACATTCCTGGAACCCCACACTTATTTTGTTCTCCAGTAAATATTTATTGATTTATTTGTTACGTAATATATGATGAATAAATAAATGCACAAATGTAGGGATGCGTATGAAAGTAGGTGCTGCAGACTGTGTTGGGAGCCTGCAGTCTCCTGACTCTGCCCCTGATGATGGGCAGGATGCTCATGGTCATGTCATGTCATCACTACATCAGGCTTCACCTGGCTGTTCAAGCCTTTACCTGGCTGCGCAAGGGACCCAGTTACGCATGCGCAAGTCCCCCTTTTAAAGCAAGTGTCTCAAGCGCCTCTCTCTCTCTCTCTCTCTCTCTCTCTCTCTCTCTCTCTCTCTGCCCCCCGCTTTCGGTTGGCCACCAGCTACCCCCCTTTCTCTCCCCTCTCTCAATAAACTCCACATGGGTGCTGAGTCTCGTGTGTTTGTGTTTCTTAGGCAATAGCTGCAGCAAAAGAACAACAGACTGAATTCCATTTTTATTTTTTTCCCCCATCTGTATATTCTTTGCTGTGTGGCTTGAAGTCTTGTGACTTGCTTTACAGAAGTGGGGAGGGTTTGCTTGACAGAAGCTGGGTCCTAGGGAGCTACTGCCTTGTCCTCACCTGCTTCCTTTCAGCTCCTGAGGTGAGATCTGCCCCCCGCCCCCCCCCCCGGGGTCAACTCCCAAGAGATCCCGACTTGCAGTCCATTAGTCTAGATGGTTAGGTCTCAGTCCTGAGGAGCATGAGTCAGTTTTCAGCCTGGGGGACGAGGGGAGGATCTGATTTACTACACAGAACAATGAGGCAACAGACAAAGCCAGCAGAGACAGGTAACAGGTAGCAGGTTGAGCTGTAGGAGTGTGGATCAAACAGGCAGTTCTATGTGCCCGAGTTTTGAAGATTCAGATTTTTCCAGGTTGTCTGGGGAGGGCATAGAATTAGGAAGTCCTGGGGAGAGAGGAGAGACCTCGCTGCCATTCTTTCCGTTTTCCCTCTCATCTCTGTCCTTCACACAACAGACACCTCATGGTGGATACGACTCCAGCGACTCCCAGAGTTCTGCTGAGAGCCTCCTTTGCCTGTGATGGAAGCCATAAGTCACCAGGACTGAAGAACAAGTCACGCCTCGCTGTTGGCGTTTGCTGTCTCCGTTCCCACCATTTATGAGAGGAAGCCAAGTTAATTCGACATTTATTCATCCTCTATAATGAACTTGTGAAGAATGGCATGGATCGCTTCCCGCAGGCTCCCAGAACATCATTTTCTAAATGTGCTTTTTTTCTAATCACCTAAAATGTTTATCTGCCCCGAGGTTTCAAGACAGAAGACTCGGTGTTCCAAGCACTATGCAGAATCCATAATAAATTCACTATTAATTGGAGCAGCGGGAAAGTCAATTACAGAAAAATACCCAATCTCTTTATCAACCTACTCATATTTCTTATTATCCGGCATGCCACGTTTGTTTTTCCAACACAAATAATGTTAGCACTTATGCATTTAATTTACTTTTCTTGGAATCTCTTTTTGGTTTGGTTCTTTCTTAATGGAGTTAAAAAAAACATTTCCGGCTTCTATTTAAATGGTGGCATTAAAAAAAATTTAGAACATTATAATTTGACTATGTTGCTATGACAATAGTGAGGCTTTTGAGATGATTATCCAGCTTTCTGAATTCCAGAGCTAAGACTGTAGGAAGTTGCTCAGTGACAGACTTTAGCAGGACCCAACATGGAGGCAACTCCTTGTATTTTAGAAATTGATGCTTATCTGGGTGATTCGGTTAAAGTTCCCTGAAAATCAGGGCTCAACACAGAAAAAGAAAGACCTCCCATGCGATAGTGTACTATAGAGATGTCACCAAACAATGGTGGGCTATGCCTGTCCAGTTACAGCTAAATTCCCAGACTTAACTCTAATTGGTTTGTGCTAGGTCACATGATCACCATTGAGCTAATCAGAACAGACAAAAGGATGGCTAACTGATCGGTCTTTGGCTTTAGGCTTTATTTTTGTTTTCCCGTAGAAGCAGAGGTAAGATGGGCCTCACTTTTGTTTTGTAGAAGGAAAATAAGTTTCCCTAAAGAAATTGACAGCACTATCAGAGCTGGACAGACAAAATGGTTATAAATCCCACTCTATCTCGTTTGTGTGTGTAGTGTGTGTGTGTGTGTGTGTGTGTGTGTGTGTGTGTGTGTGTGTGTGTGGAGAGAAAACAAAACAAAGCATGTGTCACTGATTGAAAAGCTGGCCCTCTATGATAAATTTAATTTTTGATTGTAAAATCATTATTTGTGAAGTGGTCTGAATGAATATATGTGACCACTCATAATTCAAGTTTTGAAATCCTATCCCCAAGGTGATGATGGCATTAGGAATTGAGACATCTGGCAGATGACACAGAAGTCACAGGGACAGCTCATTCCTGAATAAAAGGTGTGGTACTAGTAAAGGAGGTGAGGACTACCCTGGACTATTTTACAAAGTGAGTGCGTGGAGAGAGAGCTGTATAAGGGACAAGAAAGTGGACAGCGAATCTGCCTTTAACTTGGTAGTCCCCACAACTGTGGGGAATTGGTTTCTATTGTGCATAAGCCAGCCAGCTTGCATCATTTTGTAAGAGCAGCTGGATGGATTTAGACGTTCCATCACAGACTGTTGGATCTAGAGCTTTGCCTTGTCCCCATCACGACAGAGTCCACTTTCTGCCTCCAGACCTAAGGTTTGATAATGTGATTTACTTTGGCCTCTGGGACAGCGGATGGTGGTGGGGCAGGGTGCAAGTTTGAAAAGTGTTGATGTGCTTGGACTTATCTAGTGACTTTTGCTGCTGCTATGAGAAGAATGTGCTCTGGGGATCTGCTGGCCACAAACATGGGATGCACACCTGAATATAAATTGTCACCTGGACCTTGTCTGGCTGAGTTCAAATAACCTGAGTTGGCTCAAACCACAGATACACAGGGGAAAAGTGAAGCTTATGGCTAAGGGTGGTCGAGTTTTTTTGTTTGTTTGTTTGTTTGTTTGCTTTGTTTTTTGCTTATGACATAACTGTGACATTTCTCATTCCAACCTAACTCTGGACAAACTAACTGGCAATAGGTATGTACCTGAGAGTCCATTAGCTTCATTTTTCAAGAAAGCTATCAATGTTTTCTCTTTGGCCTGTCTGAACACCATCTGTGAAGTGAATAAAAATGATTTCTAATTTGGTTGAGTAATTTCCCACTATAATTCCCCCAAATTAGATTTTATTTCTGTTGTCGCCCTTTTTAATAAACTTTCTCCTAAACTCTAAGAGTTTGTAATTTGTGTCCCCAAGTGTATGACATTGAACAGGATGCTATAAATATTCCACCACTCCAAGCATGCTCAATAAGAATTACAACTCTATTATTATGACTACACTTAGCATCTACAAATTTGCCTGTAAATGGAGATTTATTGGGAGTTTCAGCTTCTCAGTGACAGAACAATATTAATGTCTTCACAAGGACAAGCAAGTTAATCCAATCTTTCTATACGCTTAGAGATGCTTGACGTTCTCAGTTTGGGCAGCTGGTTTTCTACAGACAGTAGCTTCTCTGTTATACGAGAGGCCTGGGAAGAGGGGTAATCCTTGTGTATCTTCTTTGTGGTGTTACACAGGACTTGAGATTGCAGAGATAAACCATGGAGTTCAAACTTACATTTATCCTGAGCTTCAGACATTCAAAGAAGGCATAAAAAGGGGACCAAGGCCTGGTCCCAGTAGGAGTATCCATGGTGTCTTCCATTGTGACTCCTTGAAGAAGGCATGTAGTTGTAGACGGGCTTCAATGAATCAATCAAAATAGATTTTATTCTTGTAATTGATTTGAATCATATAATTCATCAAGAGACACTTTCTTAAGGTCTGTACTAAGCTGAGCAAGGTTTAAACAGTGCAGGTTCAGGCTCAGCAGGGCTAACATTCTACCAAAGTGTTTCAAGGCTGTTCAAGTTACTCTGTGAAGGTGAAAATGTAAGTTCCAAAATTTTTTGATGAATGTAGGAGAGGACTTGACCTCAGTAGACAGCTTGAGAAGTTTTTTTCTGAGGAAAATATGATGGAGGTGAGTTCCAGGGAACAGGTATGGGATAACCGTGTGCTTTAAGCTTCAGAATGGAGCAGGGTGATTGCCACAGATCTTGTGTTAGAATTCAACACATTACACTCTAGAATCAGAAAGGACTGTGGCAGTGGTGGGGGGATGCAACAGACAGGTGTTCTTAGATGTGCCTGTAGAGGAAGGTAGACATCCTATGTCCAGGATAAACTAGGGATTTGCTGTTAATTCTAAGGGCAGTTAGAAACCATTGTATAGGGTTGAGTAGGGCTGGGGTATGTGAAGGACCTGCTATTTGAATGTCATTGTCTATTATAAGGAGACATGGTCTGGGAATATAAAACAAGCTACCTCTCAGATTGAAGCATTGCAAGTATATTTCCATTTTCCCATTCTCTTTTGCTATGGGTTGATTTTTTTTTCTTTTAAAATCCCTGTTGAGATGCAATTGTCATTGTAATAGTGCTGAAAGGTGAGACTCAGGAGAGATTGTTGGTGCATGACTGTAATCTTAGCACTTAGGCAGACTACAAGTTCTGCCATGAGAAGATGCAGTAAGAAGATTCCTCCAGGGCACTCTATTGGTCTTCCCAGTTCAGAACTGATAGTGCACATGGTCATTATAAGTTGTATAGGCACAAAATTGTCAGGGATATCTTTAATACCAAGATAATGGATTCTCCCATTTGTGGTACATGCTGTTTCTCCCTATTGGTAGATTATGTCTTTATCTGCTTGTGAATTATTCTGAGGTCAGTTTTAGTAGGGCCAATACCCATGAGAGTAACAGTGCCATGGATTGTGAAAGGGTTTCTATTAGTATCGATCTGTAAGCTTGATACCTCTTCATGGTATTAGTAAGAGTTTGCTAAGAGTACAAGAGCTAAGAGCCCTCTTCCCAACCTAAGGTCAGAACTGATATACATAAGTAGAGACTTCACACAAATCAGGATTGGCTTTACTGTTGTTAAAGGAGAGTTTGACGAGCATGCTCAGACACATGAACACCAGAACAAAAGCCTGCCTGTTTTCACACCCAAAAATTAGATTTATCCATTTCTGATGATGTCAAAGATGGCTAGAGCTCATACTTTATGATGGATAGAGTTTTACTGCTGAGCCAAGTGTAGGTTAAGATCATGGAGACTATTCTCTTAACAAGAATAAATGGAGAACTAAAGCTACAGCTATAGTACAAAATGTGCAGGGACCATAAGGGGAAAATGCAGGATGTTTCTTGAAGGGAGTGAAATTTGAATAACCTTTGAATGACAGACTTCTTATTTGAAGACTGTTTACTATGGAGTAGGTTCTACTATTGAGGATGAGTTTGAGTTGACAGAGAGAAATGATGGCATTCTGTAATAAAGCTCCATGTTAGACAACAACACAGAGAATGACTAATTAACAGATAAGCTTGTTGTTGGTCCTCTGACATCACCATGACAGTCGCCACTCCTGCTAAGGATTCTTGTTATCTCTCTGGTGGTAGGGGCAGCTGAGTCACAGGCCAGAATAGACAGTTAAGAGCCGGGCATGATGGACAAGAGCTAGTTCATACTCTGGTTTCTTTGCTTCTTACATGATCCAACTTGGAATTAAGTTTTTTCCATGTGGACAATGAGTAAGGATTCCCTTCTTCTCTAATGGGCACTGCTTGCGAGTGCCTCTCAAATAGTCCCACACCTTATTTGTATCTCAAGATCTTCCTTAGGTAAGGTATCTCTCCACCTTTTCACTACTTAGAAAAAGGCTCATAAGTTAATGATGTACAAACATAATTAAATATGAAACTAAATTATATCCCCAAATGCTTATTCATAAGATCAATCAGCTACCAGATATTGTTGAGAATTCAATACTCCTGAGCGTGGGGCATTGTGCCAAGCATTTAGCCCCACATGCTGCATACTGAAAGTGCTCATGGGCTATTGCTTCACCATGAATATGATTCACGTCACTATACTTACTGTAATAGGCTTGTTTTTTGTTTTTAAAATGGGTTTGTCTTTCTTCTATCACAAGTGTTCTAATATGTTTATAACATGCTGCAATGTTGACTCAGCTGCTGTAAAATGCCAAATGCCATGCACCACCTCAGGGTGCTTATCTTAAGCCCAAAGGGCTTGCCAGTTAAAGCCAGTGTATCATGCTGATGTTGACAACCCTTGCCTGAGGGTCAGGGCTTGGGCAATCATGAGGACTATTTGGTTAGAGATCACCCTGCTTTTGAAGAACAGGTCAGGGTTGCTATCTTAGTTCAATGTTCTCTTGTGTGGTAGGTGGTCCATTCTCTGTTTCCATATTGTTACTCTTCACATGTGCACTCACAGATGCATAGCAATGCTCACTAGTAGGTGCTTTCCTCTTCCTATGAGTATGTTTAATGGTATAAGATAATAAATTCCATCAGGACACCTCCGTACATGTTGTATAATGTACTTCAATCACATTCACCTCCTGTTATCCTATTTTGTTCTCCTCCCTATTTCCACTGGTCCCTTCTACATTTATGAATTCCCATTTTATATATTGTGTGTGAGGCCAAACATGAGATATTCGCTGTCTTAATGGTGGTCATTCTCACTTGGATGAAGTGAATTTAAAGGGACCCAAATCCAAAGCCATAAGTAATGCCATGCTGCTTGTTTTTCATATTCCTTCCTTGTCTTCAGCCATGGATAGACAGCATTGTTATGTCATTACAGTACAAATTTTCTATTCTACTCAGTTCCACCTTTATTTTTACCAGTACTTCCCTTTATATGTAGAACGTTTACTATATATATTAATATATATATATATATATATATATAATACATATATATATATTATGTCAGGGTAGAACCCTGCAGCTGGGAAAGATTTATATTCTGCCGAAACCCCACTGGGGACTCAGAGAAAGCTCCTCTAACCTCTGTCTTCCTGGCTTCTGCTCCTTTCATGAGTATGTACCTGGATATTGTCTCAAACAGGAGCAAGCCCTGGTGGAGCAGGCACATGGTCCTGGCAAGTAGTCATGTATTTGCTCATAAGTTCTCCCAACGGATATGTACAGGCTATCTCTCTGTACTCACTAGACAGTGTCTATGCTACTTTCTGTAGTGATAATGGAGGTTGGAGGTATCCAAGTATCAGGATCCAGGAAAAGGAAGAGATGAGAGACCACTAGAACAGGATGTGAGGGGTCATACCTGCCCACACAAGCAGTCAGGAATGTGAGGCACAAAGAAAGGATGCTGGCGAAGTAAAGGCCAGAACCAGAAAGATGGCAGATCAGAAAAAAGTGACCACATCCATGAACAGTACAGCATAAAGAGAGACCCTGAGAAGTACAGCAAAGCACAGCACAGGTCTCTTTTGAGCATGGTGCCTCTGTAAACATGTCCCAAACACTTTGCATCTAGCTGCTTCCAGAGCCTCTGAGAAGGACTATGGACTTGAGCCAGGCTGCCTGGGTTTGAATCTCATGTGGGTACTAGTGACTTCTTGTAAGTTACTTAACATGTACAATTCTAGATCCATAAGACAGTGATGCCATATGAGAACTTAGTTCATGGAGATATACTAAGGTGTACAGGAGTCCATGCTTAATGTGCTGAGAACAGTGCCTGGCCCCAGATCCCTGCTGTCTGTAATAGAGATAGTGAAAACATTTCATGACAAAGACTTAATTCTTTTAGGATGCATAAGTGCCATCATTTTTAGAGATTTACAAAGACCAAGGACAGACACCAGGATCCCTTTTCTTACTAATAGTCTTCATATGGCTTCAGTGATAGCTTTCTCCGTCTGCCTTGGTGACTATAGTTTCCATCCATCTTCCTCCAACAACAGGTGCCTTCCTTTCATGCTTGTTGCTGGACAAGCCAAGCTGCAGCACCTTCTTGGGGCTGAGTTAGGGCCTCCATGCTTCCCTCTTTGCCTGCTCTGTGTTTTCATGCAATGACATTGAATGGCACGTCCCAGTTCCCCTAAAACAGCTTCTAAGCAGGTTCCATGACAGGATAGGACCACTGAGAGCCCCTTCCAGTCACAAAATCATGTTTCAAACCTGTCAGCAATGTGCTGGTGTGTGTGTGCACGCATGAGCCCTTTCACCCACCAGGTGCAAGCCTCAGCAAGGGCCTTGGCCACCTCCCCAGCATGACACTGTGAATTTTCAGTTGATATCTGGCTTGTTGAGCAGCAACTCGGGGTGTTACCTTTGCAAGAAAATCAGGTTGAACTGTCTCCTGAGCCGTTTCTTAGACGGCAAGCATTTGGGGGTCCTTTAAATAGGGCCATGCTTTGCTTCTCGAATTCCAGCTGAAGAGATGCCAAGAGAAGTTCTTTGTAAAGGATCCCCATCCCATGCAAGGGGGACCTTGAAGGGTGAAATCAACCAGTGCTGCCATTGTCTCCTCCTCTTCTTCCTGGGAGAAATGCTGTAAGACAATTTCACATGTACACAGTTGCATGTCAAATGTTGACTCTTGGTAAGGCAACACTTGTAGTGTGTGCACGGAGACATGTGACTACATACACTAATGACATGAATAGTTTGCACTTGATGAACAGGATGAAGACAAGGCTCCCTGCCAGATGCTTCTATACCCCAATGCCAGCCAGATGGTTCTGTCTGGGTACTCCCTAGACTCCCACAAAAGAATGCCTCCCCTTTCCCCTGTCTATACAACCCCCATCATGCAAGACCTCCCCCTGCTCCCTTGGGGCTTGGCTCACCTTCTTGATGAGCAGTGTGCCCCACCCACGATTTCTTTTCTCTTACAAGTACCCCCAAGAGAAACTTCACCTGAAAGCAGAATATTCTTTTCTGGCTCGGCACAAATGTGAAATTGAAAGCTTTGTTTCTCTTTTCCTCTCAATCCATCTCAAACACCCACCCACACACCTGTTTGCTGTGTCTCTCACGCTTCTCCCCTCACCACACACATGCTTGCCCACACCTACCTACCTACATACCAGTGTGCTCCGGCTCTCACACTTCCCCCACCACATACTTGCTTGCATGCGTGCCCACACACCAGCCTGCTCTGGCTCTCACACTTGCTTCCCCTGCCACACACACGCTTGTACGCTGAAACCTACCTCCAGCTCTCTGTCTGCACTGTCCCCTCTCCTGCATGCATCCTCGCAGACGAATTTCATAAAAATGTCAGCTGTTAAGTTAACGTTATTTAAGGGGCCTTGGGTTTTAGTTCCTGAGTGCAGCCTAAGCTGGATCCTCGAAGGCCTGACAAGAAGCCCAGGCTGTATAAAACATGACCCACGGAGGCACTAAATAAATAACCTGGCTGTGGGCTCCCAGGCCTCTCTCTCTCTATTTATCACTGAGGCAAAGATAAGCATCTGATTTAGGGTGAACCCTGCTGAGGGTCGAACTGGCACAAGCTGTAATATGATCTGCAGGGGAGGGCTGATAACCCTAAACAATGTGAAGAAACCCTGTCAGATAAATAAAACAAACTGTTTGTCCATTAAATAGTGCTGTCAGTAAGAGAACAGGGAAGCCAAACACAGCTAAATCCAATTCCTTTATGGCTGCACAAAGCCAGAAACATTTGAACCAAGCTGGGGAATGAGTTTCCTCAGAAAAGGCTGGGGGCTGGGGGGCTGGGTTTTTGAAAGAGATATCAGATTTTGATCTAGGGCATGCCCTATGCCCTTTGTCATCTGTGGACTTTGGTGTTCTGCTCTGTGTAATGGTTTCTTTCTCATCCTGCTGGTCCAGCCCACCCTGCTGGCTTGTTGATGTGGACCTATGAGATGACTCTGGCAAAAGGGTTCTGGACAAATGATGGTGGGATGCTTGGAAATGCAGGTATGTAGGTGATCAGGTTGGTCACTGAAGGGCTTGCCAAGGGCAGAACCAAAGGGCAACCTGCCACTCAGCTCTGTCAGTCAGGCTACCTTGAAATACAGCCCACTGATAAGTCTGAGTGTGTTCAAAGATCAAGGCAGGGATTTGAATTTGAAATCTCAAGAGTCCACAAAGAAATGAGAGATATCTAATGTGTTCTATGTTGCCATAAAATGTTTTTAGAATTCCATGTGTGGTTAGTTGTAAGCTGTGTGTGTGTGTGGGGGGGGGGGGTGTGTGTGTGTGTGTATGTGTGTGTGTGTGTGGTGTTAACTTATAGGCAACAGTCCCTGGACTATGGAAAACAAAGTGGAATATTTTCCTAGTAGTCACCATGAAACTGCTGTTCTCACCATGTAGAGCTTAGGGACACAGAGATAATCATGCCTGCCTTTTTCTTCTTTCCAACTTTCTGATGGAATCCACACAGCATGTCACTGCACAAGACACAGAATTACACCATGACAGATTCTCCGCTGCTGGTGTCCTACAACTGTTCCTGCGATGTGCACCTCTGCACAGACAGCCCTAATCTCTCTCTTTGCTAGTGTTTCTCAGTAGCATTTGAACAGGGACTAAGTGTCAGTAGTTCTCTTGAGACTTAAGCCAACCTAAAAATGTTCCCATTGTTTAGCAACGACAATGACAGTCTTTCCTGCCTATGTAAACCAGTCTATTCTGTGTTCTTAAAGAAAACCAACTATGCAAGCAGTCGACATGGCCATGCCTGGCTTTGAGAGGTGATCCAGAGGATATGCCAAAGTGGCCAACAGGAGCAGGATGTTCTGGAGGGCTGCGGTTGGTTCTCAGCACTGGCCCAGAGCCACCAGTGATACTTGCTGAACAGAAACTCCCAGGGCCTTTTCCTGCAGACCCAAGAGGGTACGACCCAGGGACATTTATTCCTGTATGTAGCATCACTGGTGAGTCTGGGCTAGCCTCTACTTGCTGCTTTAACAAAAGTGTTATTTTTTAATTCCTTTAAAGTCAGAGGTCTCAGACGTGTTTTCTTGCCAGACTCATAAAAAGATTTGCCAGTTGTGGCTCCTCAGGAACCCTCTAGAGGACAGACTGGGTTTGGATCTGGGGTTGAGTTTTGATGTGCCCATTGTGAGCGTGGAAGTAGAGAAGAAACCTTTGTTTTTGATATGATCTGAAGAAGGAGTTCTTCTCCACATCTTACAAATGCCAGGACTGACATCCACAAACAGAAGTGACCATAATTTTAGGTCCAGGACAAGATTAGTCTTCTTCACAAAGGCTTTTACTGTAGATGTCTGCTGCAGGTACTCAAGGTTGCTGTCCAAGTAAGAATTTATTTGCACCAAATACGTATTTTCCATGTATTTTATGTGTGTTATTGGATTCTTTGCCACCCTTCTCTGCCTCAGGCCAGAATCCTGTTCTGTAGTTCCTTAGCTTTGGGATGGTTCTTGGTAGAACTTTAGGTCCTACTGTCCATTCACTGGAAACCCCGTGTGACAAGGATCAAGGACTAATTCTTAACTGAAAAGCAGCTTCCAGGGACAGAGGAAGTTCAGAGCAAACGTTAAATGGGTTGACGACACAGAATTTTGAAATGTTTTTCCCAATAAATTTTTTAGACCAGAATGTTGGATATACAATCTTTAGTTCTGGCATAAATGTAATATTAGCTTAATGGTTTACAGGTGGTAAGGCAGGGTTTGGGGAGCATCTATGATCTTAGCACTTGGGAGGTGATTCCTGGAGCCCATAAATCCAAGAGCAGACCTGGAAATATAGTAAGATCTGATTTCAAAACAACAACAGCATACATGTGCAGGCATTTTTCTACATATATACATAGAGAACTATTTCTTCACATGTCAGGGATTTCTTAAGTAAATTTGATTATAAATTTTTAAGTAAATAAAAATGCAATGTAAGATGGTTAAGAAAAATATTTTAAAAACAGGTACATATCTACCAGTAGGGGTGGAAATCCCAGGGATATAAATGACTTTGGGTCCGATCTAATCTGAAGCTTCGGATGATAGGACCAGGGATCTCTACTTTGACTTCACTTTTGATGAAAGTTCTCCTCTCCCATGTCATAACTCTCAACATACATCCTACCGGCTGGATAACACTTGTGAGAGCCTATCACACTTTTTGTTACTTATTGTGAGACAAGTGCACCAACCCCCCCATTCTATAGTGTGCTGATTAACTGTCCTGGTTCAGAAAAAATGGACAGGAAGTAAAGACATGGCGATATCCAAAGGCAGGGGAGCTCAAGGTTGTTAAAGACAACTCGGGGACCAATCCTGGACAAGAATGAGCTATGGATACTTTCTACAAATAGAGACAAGATGGATGTAGCAAAGAAATCAAGTCCATGTCTTCTCTTCTGTCTCATATTCATACTCGTCAAACCAGGAAGTCAAAAGATTGAAAATGAACATGCACCAAGATGGGGATTGAGGACAAGGTCTCTCTGCACTTGGGAGAATTCTCACTTGATATTGTTTGTAGGACTGTTGGTTAAGTTTTGTTCCTTCAAGAACCTACAGTAACTCAGGCTGACTAATAAAGTGTTTGCCTAGTACATTATGGAAGTCCTGGGAGACTATTGAATCAATTAGAATGATTTGTAATTAGCACACCAACCTAATGACAGGGTGTCTCTAAATTGCTTGAAAATAGTTTGGTCTTTTAAGGGACTTGCAGTGCCCCTCTTATGAGCTCATTTATATTAGTGATGGGCTTATTAGCTTTAAAAAAATTCTGAAAGATAAATTTCACCCAGATTCGGCATAAAATGTCCCAAGTTCTGAATGAAGTGGCTTTGAATAATGGACAAGCTGTTTTAATAGACAGAAAATTTTCCATCCATGTAGAAAATTATTCACAAAAGCCTCTTAAATTGGATAACGCAAAAAAGCACCTTTGAAAATTCTAATTGACAGGAAGAAATAATGTCAGGTGCAGAAGTTCTGTCAAACGGAGCCAGAAAGAATAGACCTGCCATGGCTGGTGCCATTGCCATAACCATACAGAGTATCCAAGTACACAGAGATATAACACAGTTTCTTACCTTTGTTTGCCTCTGTTTAGGTTTGTATTCTATTTCAAAGGCCATGACCAGAAACAACTTATGGAGGGAAGTGTTTATTTCTGGTACAGTCTCAGGTAATAGCTCACCACTGAGGGAAGTCAGGGAAAGAACTCAAGCCAGAGACCTGGAGGGAAAAACTGAAACATGGACAAGTGTTACCTACTAATGTGCTTCCCATGGCTTGCTCAGTTTGCTCTCTTATAGAACCCAGTACCACAAGCTCTGGACACATTAAGTTGAGCCCTCTTACATTAACTAATAACCAAGAAAATGCCCTGAAGACTTGCCTATAAAAAAAACCCCAACAACTTAGAGATGTTTTCTGTTTTCTCATTGAAGTTCCATTTTCTAAGATGATGCTCACTTGTGTCAAGTTGACAAAAAACCTAACCAGCACAAATGACCCCTTGTTAACACACACACACACACACACACACACACACACACACACACACACACACACCACTATTAAACCATAACCTTTCTTTTCTTGATTATCCCCGCTATCTCACAATAATGTCAGTATCACAATATGAAACACATTCCAACTTTAAAAAAGGCCCACAATCTTTAAAAGTTGTCTCTTTAGCATATCTGAAGCCTCTCTAAAGAAGTCGAGTCTCTGAACTGTTGGTTCCTGTGAAAATAAAGCAAAGCTACATGCCTTTTATTCCAAGAGGGAATTTTATACCAAGCCACAATCACAATCAAAGCAAAACAAAACCAAAGTCTAACAGTGGAAAAAGCTCAGTGTGAAAAGGTCAGACATCTGGGAGTCACTGATCATCTTTCTGGATCCAGAGATCTTGAGCAGCTCTACTTCCCTGCTCTGCCATTGTAGCACACACAGCTATGTTCACAGGCTCAGGCTACCTCCATGCTGCTGCTGTCATTGGTAGTTGTCCCCATGGTACTGGAACCTCTACTATCTTGGGTCTCCATGACAACTGGGATGTATCTTTAGTAGTCTCTCCTAGTTTCTCTCTAGGGACTCTGAGTGTACTACACAATGTTGAGTCTCAACTTCTCTCCAGTATCCCTTCAAGTCTAGGGTTTCCCACTACAATGGAGGCTGCACTTTCACCATCTTCAGCTGCTCTCTATGAGTCCTCGTGTCTTCAAAACCAGCACAGCTTTGGAGACACTTGCACATTACCAAGCCTGGCTGCAACTATGGTCCCCTTTGGGCCATAGCCAATGGGTGCTGCTCCTGAGGTAATACTACCCAGAGTATTTCACCTTTGTGATGCTGATCCCATCTTAATCGCAGCTAATTTCTCAGCTCCAGCTAATTAGTGTATGCATCCTTATAAAGAAAAGGTTTCATTTCAGTAGTTCTAGTTTCTTGTTAGTCATAGCCAATTATTTAGCCTTAGATGATCAGAACCACAGATTTTTTAAAATTAGAGTAGCATAAGAACAGTCCAAATAGAGTCTTTACAGGATAGCCAAACTTCCTCTGAACACTCACATGTCAAGAATCCATCATCTGCACTGCTGTGAGCATTTTCTTCCATGTTTCCACAATATCTCATTACACTCTGAATATTCAAGGAATTTTCCAGCCCAAATTTCTAAACTCCTACAATCTTCCACTAACATCATGGTCAGGATTTTCACAGCAATACTCTATTCCCAGTACCAATTTTGGTCTTTTGTTTTCTATTGTCCAAAAGCAATGGAGTGGGTGGTGTATTTGTCTTGAGGGTTGCAGAAACTAAAGCAGAGACCATGGAGGAGTATTGCTTACTTGCTTGTTCTCCAAGATTTGCTTAGTCTGCTATCTTATACAACCCAGGACTACCTGCCCAGGGATAACACTGCCCTCAGTTAACTGGGCCCTCTCACTTCAATTACTGATCAAGAAAATGCCCCACAAACTGTTGATGGAAGTTTCTGCACTGCCCAGTCTCTCATCTGTTTAGTCCCAAATAAACACACAGAAGCTTATATTAGTTATAAACTGTTTGGTCAATGGCTCAGGCTTCTTATTGGCTAGCTGTCTCTCAATTATTAACCCATTTCTATTATCTGAGTATCTCCATGTAATCTTGGCTTACCCATGATGACCAGTCCTCTTTCTTCTTAGGCAGCTAAATGGCTTCTCTTGGGTGACTCACTCTCTGTCTTCCTCTTCTCCCAATTCTTCTACTCTGGTAGTCCCGCCTATAATTCCTGCCTGGCTACATCCAGCCTGTCCATTGGCCAAAATAGCTTTACCATCAACCAACAAGAGAAACATATTCACAGCATACAGAAGGGCATACCCCATCAACAAGCTTTCCTACAAGCCAATCTTTTTCAGGTAGTTTCTTAATTGAGGAACCCTCTTCTAAGACAACCCTCACTTGTCTCAAGCTGACATAAAACTAACCAGTGAAGTTCAAAAGCTCAAAGGGCAGCCGGGCACTGGTTAATCTATTTCAATGATTTAAAGGTTGGATTAAAAGGACCAGGTGCCCAGCATTTCACACCTCCAGAGCCCCCACCCCCAAATAAGAGAAAAGAATCTAAGAGAGTCATGGCTTCTAGAAAAACCTGGAATAATAATTACTTCCATCCATGTCATGAGTGTGGAATTTTATGTGACTTGAACTTCTTCCTTTTAAATATTTGTTAGGAAAATTGATGATGTCTAATGACATGCTTACTGGTTGCCACAATCAATACAGTGACTGACACTTGCTGAGTCATATCATACATCAATATAGTTCCCTCTCTTCCAAACTCTCATTTCATGTTCAGGAGACCTTAGAAAGGTAACTAATTGCTGTTGCTGTCATCCTCATTATACCTAGTTCCATACTCAGGTTCCAAACTCAGGTTTCCTGAGGTCAGCTGGCAGGTGATGGCATTGCCCCTGACAGCAAGAGATGGTTTCACAACTGACTTTTGAAGTGACTGACCCTGTAGCCTGAAGAGAATGCCTCATCTGAGACACTTGTACCTGGGCTGCAGCGAGATAGCCATTCTCCATACACATTTTGGTGGGGAATGAGGAGTGTAAGTGAAAAGATTGCCTGCATGGCATGGTGAAGATCCTCACCATAGGCAAGGCCTATGCCGTTATTAGGAAAAGCCCAGCCCCTTTGCTTCAGTTTCAGTCAAAGAAAAGATACTTGGATGTTTTATTTGATGCTCCAGACTCCCTTTCTTTTTTTTTCTGTGGCATGACTATACCATAGCTATGCTGACACATTTTCTTTAAAACATTGTTAGGAGGAGGCTTCATCAGCATCTTCTCCCTGCCAAAAGGATGGAGAGACAATCTGACACCGTAAGACCTAAGTTCCAGCCTATGTAGACCCCTGATGCTCAAAAGGACTGACAATGTACATTTTAGTATGAAATGTACACATTTAAGAAAACACAGGCTCAAATGAAACCAATACAAACCATCCATTGCCTAAGTGAGATCTGGGGACTATGATTATAATCTCAGCTATCATCAGAGGTGTGATTCATTTCAGAGGGCAAACAAGAGCTTTGTGAGTAAGAAAACTGGATTCTCAACCAGTGAGGGTGAGTGCGCATTTGCTAGAGGGAGGGCAGGAGCTGATACTATGGTGGAGTGTAGAGTCCACACTATGGGCTGCTGTCAGGGAGCTGGGGATGGTGGAGTCCTGCTACTTATGATAGACCCTCCAAAGTGCAGGGTGCTGCAGTCAGCCCAAAAAGCCTGCGGGGAAGCATGGTGTCCTGATGGGAGCAGGCCAGAAGCTGGGGCTGAGTATGGCACCACTGCAGTGACTCAAACACTTCTCATCACTGTCCCCGTCTCAGCAGGACACCACAGCAAGGCGAGTTTCGGCTCTACTTCACTGGACTGAAGAAATCACCCCTTGTCCACTTCTCATGAACTCCCCCGTCTTTTACTTTACCCCCGGTATTTTCATTTTACACTGAAATGCCCAGTTTTCCACTGTCACTGATTAAAAGTCGGGAACACTATACATTAAAAAACAAACCCAAAATCCTTACCAACATATGGAACTTTCCTGTAAGCACCAGGGTTGAGGTAGCCAGTGCCATTGTCTTTTATAACCACCTAAGGAAACATCTGTCCCTTTCTTGCTGCTGACACATATTTTGAGGAAGGCAGCCTTCCTCAGGTTGTTGTGAATTGACTAGAACTAGTTTGATGGCAAACCACCATGGGATTTAAACATTGTGGGTGAAGAGATACCGTATCACTTCCCCTCTCCTGGTCATTTTCAGGCTCCCAAAGCTGTCCTGTAGAGTGGTGGGATTGATTGGTGGCAACTGACCCTAAGTGTGGGTTCTCACATTCCCATATGCCGTAACACATTGTTACAACACAGACAATCAGAACATCAAGGTGTCATGTTGCATCCCTGACTAAACGAGGATTGAATAAGTGAAGAAATTTGAATAAGTGAAGAAATTCCATGTAGCAGTACTTTCTTATTGGGACTGCCAGCACACAAATAATGACATGGAGACTTATTATTAGTTGTGAAAATTCAGCCTTATCTCAGGCTTGTTCCTAACTAGTCCTTATAACTTAAATTTTTTAAGTCTACACTCTTCCATTTACCTTGTTACCTCATCTCTCTGCTGCCCATCCTGCTACCTCTGCATCTGGCTGGTGACTCCGCCTTTCTTCTTCCCAGAGTTCGCTCTCTGCCCAGAAGTCCCACCTATACTCTCCTGCCTATCAGCTTTTTATTATACCAATCAGAGCAACAAATCTTCACACAGTGCCCAAATATCCCACAACAATTATGTATTGAGGAAAGTGTCTTTTACTGATCCCAGGAAAGCAGTACTTTTACTGTAATATAGGTGTCATATTTAGAGAACTTATTTAGAGGGATTCTCAGCTAACTGCATTATCAAGCCTTTTGTCCCCCAACACCCCATTGCCACCAATTTTCTTCTTTCCTTCCCCTGTTTACTTTATACTCTAGAAGAGAACAGAGATCTCCCTTAGAGAGGCTGACTGTGCAAACTCCAGTGCCCTATGCCCACAGAGACTGGACTGCCACTGGGATGAATGAGTTGGTGTGTTGCCGGGGGAGGGGAGAGGGTGATGCTTGTATCTATCTGCTGGACAAGCTGCATTTTTCTGATGAATCAGACCTTGCATCTAGTCCCTTTACAATGCTGCAACTTTGTGTTGTTTTTGAGATGGCAAATAAATCATTTCTTTCAGATTAGATTTAAAAAAAAGTGGGTCTTGCTCTTTGGAAGCAAAAGACTTCTAGATAATTTCATGTTTTCACTATAAACTATGCAGTCAATTGCACATTCAGGGTTAGATTCGGACCAGATTTATGCCCCTGAGAAAGTCCTATTTTTACGTGATTTAGAAAAGAAAATGTGCCTTCACAGTGTTCCTCAACCTAATTTATATGAACCTGGGGTTCTGGAGCCTGCAGTTTTGGGTCTGCTCTGTTTGATGTGTCTGGTATGTGACTAAAGAACTAAGAAAGGCAAGAGAGGTGGCGGGAGGGTGGTGGTGGCGGGAGGTGGGTGTGAGTGAGCCCACTTGGAAGAGAGAAGCTAACTAAGTGGGGTGTGCTCAACCAGCTGGGAGGATCTCTTTTGCTCTGTGCCTTTAGTGTCTTGTGTACAAGCAGAAAGGCACCTCTTCCCCAGGGCATACTATGGTCTGTTCCTGGGGGCTCGTGTGCATTTCAAATGGTCACTCCCTTACTTACCAGTCAGGCTTGGGTTGCTCAGATGTCAGTCTTGCAGCATTTTGACCCCAGACCTCCTCTAAAACCCAGCCTGTATGAGAAAGAGGTTGGGCAGAGAGTGGCTCTTCCTGCTGTTTTCCTTGGGAGGATGTCCAGAGAATGGCCCACTCTTTGGCAGGCTGGGACTGCTCATCCTTACTTAAGCAAACCATCTCCATGGTCTTTGGTTTTACTTTTGCCTTATTCTAAACAGATGGAATCCTCTGTTAAGGTTCTAACCATTTGTAGGTGGCCACACTCAGGTGCTTTCAGGGCTTGAAGGTCTGCACACTTTGAAGCTGGAGGGGCCACCTTGACAAAGGTTTGCTAAGCACTTTTGAGTGGCACTTCCATGTTCCAGCCTGGCCATGCACTGCAGGGAGTATGACACAGCGATGACCGAAGTAGATATGTTCATGGTGCCTAGGAGTTTGCAGTTGGAAGACACAGAGCTACAAGTCCAATCACCACAGTGATGTACGCAGTTGGCACCAGAGCCTCCACTCACTGGGCAGTTGGTGGTGCTCATCACTGAAGGTCTGTATGACGAGGACTCCTGGATCTCAGGCCTGAGCCCAGAAACCTGAGAAGTCAGTCTTTGGATAAAGGGTATGTTAAAGGGTCTCTGACCAATTTAGCATCGCAAGCATGGCCCTGGCAGGCCCCTCTCCCTCATTCCCCCTGCCTGGTTAAAAACTGTTATATTACATTCCCTTTCTTGGCCACCTCCTCCTCCTGAGGCTGACTACCAAGGTCCAGCTATCAAAGTATTAAAGACCAGCAACCAAGAGCCCCCTTTGGCTCGCCTAATTAGCATGCCCAATCAAACACCTCATCCTAACATGAGGTTTCATCTGCACTTCTATAAACTGCTGTTTCCCCGTGTACCACATTTGTCTCTTATCTAGCCAGAGGCAGTCTGGGTCAAATAGCCTTGTCCCTTTTCCCTGTTCCCTTCCCCTTCTCCCTCATCCCCTGTCTCCTGTCTTTGTCTCTTACTCCCTGCCCTCTGTCCCTCTGGGCAAATGAATCTCTTTGTGCTGGGAACTTGCCCTTGGGGATTCTGAGCTGATACTTTTCCTTTCAGATGACACTGCCATTTAGCTCATGAGGGGCGCCTTTTGACCCAGTTAAGGACAATGACCTGAGCAAGAACACTCTGCAAGCCAGCAGCTATGATCACAGCGATACCCTCCAAACATTCAAGGAACACGCTTCAACTCTCTAGCTCTAAGTCAGAGGGTCTAGACCTAACTTCACAATCTTCCCACTATACATCTCCTCCCTCAGATTCCTTTTTCTTTCCTCATCTGTGGGATGCTAATCAGAATGGCTGCTCCTATACAGGGATGCAGTGAGACAGAATTCAGATCAGTAAGTGATGCTTTTGTGCAAAATAAATGTTAGTTATTACAATGATTTATTCTGATTTCATCTTTGAAAGCAAGCCTATAGGATTTTTAAAAAAAGGGGGGGTATTTCTCTAGCACCCACCCACAAATCTTTTATTATAAACAAGCAAAGGAAGAGCCATAAAGGTTGTTCAATCATGCATGAATGAATCCATTCAAAATATTTATTTATTAAGTTCTCACTATAGTAGAAGGTATTATTTGAGACAAGAAAGAACTGTAAAGTAGGGTCCCTGCCCTCAAGTTCAGGTTACCTGTTTGAGGGGCACCCAAGTTTCGGGGAATCAGGGGTGGGGGGCTGGGGCCATCGGGAGGTATTAACTGCTTTACTTTTTGCTTCGTAAGTGTGGAAACTGAGCATGGCCTGGGATGTTAGGAGCTGAAATGAGTACCAACTCATTTCTATGCATCAGCTATCCATAATTAACGACCAGTCAGCATCCCCAGGATTAACAGTGTGATCTAATGACTAGCTAGAGTCCCTGGGATTAACAGTGGGATCCATGACCACCTTGACAGCCACTGAAGGATTCCTGCTGAGGCCTGGAGAAAGCTCTCCATCTGGTCCTTCCAGGAAGAGCAGAAAGAGCTCCCATCTCTAGAGAGTTTTGTTTGTTTTCTGAGACAACTACATCTCTCTGTATGTCCCAGGATGGCTTTTAACTTTTCATTCCCAAACCTTAGCTTCCCAAATGCACAGATTATAGGTGCATACCACCATCCTCTGAAAAAAAAATGTGTAAGATTTTATTTTTATTTCTACTTTTGTGTGTGTGTGTGTGTGTGTGTGTGTGTGTGTGTCACAAGGATGTGGAGGCCCTCAGAAGCCAGAAGAGGGTGTTACAGACTCTCTTGAAGTAGTAGTTATGGAGGTTGTAAGCCACTGGATGTGGGTGATAGGAACTACAGTCCCTTATGGGGAATGGACCTCTGTTCATCTTGGGTATTAGCAAATGGTCTTCTCCACTGAGCCATCTCTCCAACTCCATCCTCTGAAATTTTATGAGTTCATCTGAGGTAGCACTGACACAGGGTGCAGGCAAATGGGTGCTCCTTAATGGATGGAGGTCTTACTTTATAGACATCTCTAAGTGCTTCTCAATTCTTCCTAGCTCAGGTGTCCTATCCCAGTTGCCAGCCCTTCCCCCACTTCGTAGAATGTGGTGGGTCTCTGGGCTTAATTATCTGAAGTGGTACTTGCCATCTGGTTATAATGCATGCTTTACTCTCTTAATGGGGGCATGATCCAGAAACAAAGCACTCGAAGAGGGTCCTGGTGAAACCCACACCCTGAAGAAACTGTTTAGAAATAACCACCTGCCTCCTCCCTAGCCAGACATCACTTAGCTGATGTTTTGGGGGGTGCTTAGGTCTTTCTTGGGAACCAAACTAGTAATTTCTCCACAGTGTGGCAAGCAGAAAGTCACTTGTGATTTGTTCACAGGTCAATTTTCAGAGGCTGGGCAGAAGAGGAGCCATGCTGGACTTGGGGGGATAGGGTGCTGGGTTACCCCTTCAAGTTTTCCATACTTCCCTGGGGACCCTCCTGGGGATCTCCCCATCTCCGGCCTCTAGGCCAGGGTCTGGAGTCCTTCTGCAATGGCACAGAGCTTATTTCCAAGCCTGTGAAGCCAAGCTTGGCTCCCTGTGTTGTTTTTGGGCAATTACCCTGGAAGTCCTTCCTGTAATTAACCCCAGCTTCACGGACATCGCTATTTGAACATCAGTCCTCTCCTAACACGCCTCTCTGCCATTATTTCCTGGGAAGACAAGTCCCAGAAGGAGCTGCCTTAACTCAGTAACTAGCTTTTGTCTCCCAGAGATACATGTGGCTGTTACTAGGGATATTGCAAACCAGACACTTCTACCTCCCTTCAAAAAAATTTTTTTAAGAAAAATAACATTTTCTTCCTCTGCCCTTTTATAATTCTTCCTCTCCCTCCCATGTTCTTTCATGTATTCAGGATGTAACAGAAGCAGCATCAAAGCCCAGAGCCCTGCTGAATCCTCCTCCCCTATAGCAAGTGTGCCCTTCTCCTGTCTGATCATTGACTCATAACCACAGAGATTTGCAGGCCTGTTTGGGAGGGAAAGGCTGAATAAGCTGAGGACTATGGTCTGCAGCTCTTAGAGACAAAAGTGGAGGATTTGTTGAACAGGACCTCCCCCCCACACACACACACACACTCCGGCCTTTGGAGATAATTATGCAGAATAGGTTGAACTGACCCGGGTCTGGGAGGAAAAGGGGTGAGGGAGGGAACAAGCATGCTACCCCCATTCTATCCCCTGATGACTCCAGTGAAGTGAGACTCATCTGGTCTGGCTCCAGAATTCCCAGGCCAGGCAGTGTTCCATTGCTACCTACAGAACCAAGACTTGCTGTGTATCATTTAATTCCTCTGCCATGGAACATGCACATATTAGTGCCCTACTACGTGTTGGGCCTTGAGGGGGCAGGTGACAGCCAAAGCCTTCAACACTGTGGAAGTTAATGTCCTTGTCTTTGAAGACACTGTGGACCAAAGACAACTTGGTGCTTGCCCACGGCCAGCCCCTCCTCCCGCCTCCATTATGGATGAATGGGGACCACATCTGTTTCTTTTCTTACTGAGAAGTAAGAGGCTAAGACCCTAAAATGGGGACAGGCCAGCACACACCTGGGTGGTCTTTAAATCAGAAAATGTGTTCTCTCTCTCTCTCTCTCTCTCTCTCTCTCTCTCTCTCTCTCTCTTGTCACCAGAGTTCCTCATCTGGGCCTGTGTTCTCGGTAGGGAGAGTCCTCGATGGGTACATTGTTCCATTCTCCTCTTGGGTGCAGGCATGTCCCTGCCCACCATGCTTCCAGTACAGGAATCCTCACTGGAACAACCAAGCATGCTCTGGGGCTCTGGCTTGCACTGGCAGAGGCTCTGGAACAGGTGGGAATGATGCTGTCATTTCAATTTTTCTATCAGTGTACAGTCTAAAATTAAACTTTTTATATGGTAGTTTAGGATCACCTCTTTCTATAAGCCTAGTATCAGACTGTGTGGCTTAAATATCTATTTCTTAGATGCATGGTTGCTATATGCTCTAAGTTCTGCCTCAGTTGCCTCATCTGTAAAATGGGGATGATATAAATTCTACCTCACCAGGTTACTGTGAGTTACTACCAAGGCCGGGGTGTTATGTTTGGGTAGGTGACAGCCTGTAATAGTCTCGTTTTGCCTTCTTGGCCCACATGGAACCTTCCTCAGAGAACTCTTTTGCCTTATTGAGCAGTCTGGCAATCACTGATTTCACTCAGAATTCCTCTTATAAGATGTGCCAGGCCACCACTTTCCTAGAGTCGGGAAGCTCCAGGGAAAGAAAAGTGTGCCCCAAACTGGGCTTGGAAACAGACTTATGACAAAATGTATTGCCTGGTTATCTGAAGTTGAAATTTAGTTAGGCACCCCATATTTTTAGCCTGGGTATTTCCATCTCCAGTGATTGTGTGGCTGCTGTGTATCTCTGGAGTGGACAGCTGGACTCTCAGAATCTGCTCTACTAAGAAAGGTTCCAAAATCCAGAGAGACTGGGGTTTAAAAGAAGCCCCCATTTCTCATAAAGATAGCGAAGGAGCCATTCACAGTATAGCTGTCCTTGACCAGGCAAGAGAAAGGAGTAAGCATTTTGGGAGGCTCTGCCAGTTTCTCAGACTTTGATTTGATGTAGTATGGGATATAGAGATGGAGAAGGGGAGGAAAAGGGGAAGGGGAAGAGAGAGAGAGAGAGAGAGAGAGAGAGAGAGAGAGAGAGAGAGAGAGAGAGAGAGAGAGAGAGAGAACGAAAGAGCTGGGAAAACGGCAACTATGGGAGCCATCCTGATCCTGAAGTCTGCCTGGGCTGCCTGCACTGGGGTGTGCGTGTACGTGTGTGTGTGTGTGCGTGTGTGTGTGTGTGTGTGTGTGTGTGGCGTGTGTGTGTGTGTGTGTGTGTGTGTGTGTGTGAAGTGTGAGCACATAGCATATGTGCCTTCCATCTGTGTGTGTGCACAGACTGTTCTGCTAGATGGCCAAACTGTTTGGTGTAATTCACAGACGCTTTCCATATTCCTTTTGCTTTGTTAACTTTCCAACTACCCAAAGTTCTAATACCTCTCTGAAAAGGAGAGATCCCATGGGGGAGGGATCGAATTCAGGGCTAGCTGGTGTGCTTGTGTTTTAGAACTCACCGAGGGAACCGTGTACACAGCCTGATTAGGCTTTTGTGGTTGGGTTTGAAAGTCTGCTGGCAAGAATTAATTATTATCGCTACTTGTATCTGTGAATACAAGGCAAAAATTTGCTGTCTTTGGGAGATTCACAAAGGGTATTCACTTTACAGAGGAGGTCCCCTGTGAGCCGGATCAGCAACTTCTGGTTGTGACACCGCAGAAGTTAGAGCTAGTGAGAAAATGTGTGTGTGTGTGTGTGTGTGTGTGTGCGTGTGTTTCTGTTTCTTTTCTAGAAAGAGTATTTCGTCTCTGGCCACCACAGTGGTGTGATTCAGATCCCAGTATTTACAGAAGCAAACTAGTAGACATAGCAGATACTAATGTGGCCAACAGCAGTCTGAAGCTGATACAGAGTAGGACATCACCCCAGGAGATGGTTGAAATGCCCAGAGAGCCAAGCTTGGGCCTCGGATAGAGGAGTGCCCAGTCTGCTCACCTGTAAAGGCGGTCTGTGTGGGTATTTGTGTTTCCCAAATGTTCTCTTCTCTCTCGTTTGCATGAACCAAAGAGGAATATAAATCTTCCACTTGTTACAGGAGTAAGTTCCCATCCAAGAGCCCACAATAAATAAGTAACAGCATAAATAAACAAATAAGTGAGGTCATAATTTCTTCCTAAGATCTCTAGAGAAGACAGCTAGGCAACAGTTCACTAAAATTAAAATTCCAGTCTATGTTTAGAGCTGTCAGAGGAGATTCCAGCCTCGCTGAGCTTGGTTGTGTTCTAAAACCCTGTGCCTATTAATTGTGTGGCTTCCCTTTAAAAGAACAAGGGACAGAATTGCAGGCTTGAGTTTGCACATGGCAGGGCATCAGTGGCCAACAGAGGAAATGAGCTGGGGCTTCAGGGTAAAGAGCAGAATGGAAGCCACTTTTTTTTTGGAGGAATGACTCTAACTGCGACAAAGAGCCAACAATAACACAGTTTGCATTTTCTTTCTACCTGCAAGAAAATGCCATTTCCTCCATTAGCCGATTTGACAACGAACCCTCCCTAGGAATCATAACAAGCTTTGTCATGGTCATATCTTCTTGCTTTAACCTAACTTTCTAGGAGTTTGGTTTCTAGGTATGGCGTGGGATCACCTGCAGTGTGGGTTGCCTCTTCCCTGACACCTTTTAAGTTTTTTTTCTTTTCCTAAATTTTAACCACCAAAGATGAGATCTTCTGTGAACAACTCTGGGTACCTGCTGGTTCACCCTTCTCTCTCTGACCGGAGGCCCATCCTTCCACTTCACAAATCCTAATTTTTGCATTTCCTGATTTTTATCTTGGGAAAACAAAAGCCAGCTGCAATCACTAAGGAAACAGCTGAGGGGTGCTGGCAGGTAGAGGACTTGCAGGTTTCCAGCTCAGATTGTGAGAAGAAAAGCAATGTGTCAGATTGCAAGGGTTTGGGCACCTCCCAGATCCTGTCATCTGTAGGTATTCTCTCTCTCTCTCTCTCTCTCTCTCTCTCTCTCTCTCTCTCTCTCTCTCTCTCTCTCTCTCTCTCTCTCCTCCCCCTCTCACCCCCTTTCTCTGGCCAGGCTTTTCCCTCACTTTCTACAGCTGTGTTTCTAATCAGCAGAAGATGCATCTTGTCTGCAGTCCACACTCCTTTCCTCTGCATTCTTAACCTTCTATCTTATGCATGGATCACTGGTTAGCTTAGAAATGCACGGACACAAAGGAGGAGCTGACATGTGAGGTTTGACGGCCATAATGGCTGTTTATAAGCCTAATCCATCACGTTTAGTGGACACCTCCATTTTTGTCCCTCTGAAAAGGTATAAATAATAAAATGGGATAGCTCCGGCTCGGAGGTGCCTTGGTAAATATTTTAACTATTTACAAGCTCGAACCACCAACAATAGAAGCATCTGTACACTGCACCCCCCCGGGGGGCATTCTGGGAGACCCAGATGGTCCCCACCATTCAGCCAACAATAACATTGCTTTGTGGTGGAGTTTTCGCTACTTGGGTTACATTTCTTTTTTCTATATCACATTGTGATATTCTGAACTTGTATCCACTCATACCCCACAGCCCCCAGCAACCCTTCCAAAGGAAATATCCCTAAATAGCCTGTCTAAAAGCAAGTAAAGAAGGAGGCCTGCGAGCAACATGGCAAAGGCAGGTTTCAAAGCGCAATTCAGAGATGAGTCTGAACAGTTATAAACCGGCCCCCTCAAAGTCCAAATATTGACATGGCCCGCTCATTTTTCTGTCCAGTTCAAGGTTAGCATTGGGTAAACACCAGCTAAGTTACCAATATGCTGTGCCAACTCATATTGGCATGAATCTGCCTCTGGATTGGGCACAGAGTGGATGGGGTGGGGGTGCTGTCTGTCAATTCTTTGGAAGTTGAAGGTGCTTTACTTTGAGGACACTGTGTCTGACTATGGGGGTGGGGTGGGGAGAGACTGGTAGTGGAGGCACAGGGCAGATTTTTAACCCTTTCAGCTCTTTCTCTCTCTCTTGCTCTGTGCATGAACAAAGCAAGGAGAATCTGCTTGATAATAATTGGAAACCCCAGTTGGATCCACTCTTGGTGATAGCGTTATAGTTATGCAAAGATGCAAAGGCAGACAGCCAGGTGGTTCAGCAACCTGGGCTCTAGAGTTGGGGAGACCCCATTTGGGGGTACCACATTGGCTCAACTGGTTTACTCTGTAATATGGGCAGTGAGTGTCTTCCAGAGAACTGCCAGTAGGGATTACTGGATTGGACAGATTTGAGGCAAGAGGCAAGAACTGTATACCTTATAAAAGCTGTGATAATGAATATCAAGAAACCTAGTTAGAGACAGAAAATCTTTTGAAACTAACACTGGGGTTTGAAGTTTCCTCCAAGGGGTGAAACCCACACACACACACACACACACACACACACACACACACACACACAATCAACAACAACAAAACCCAAACGTGGGACCACTCTCCAGAACCCAAAATGGCCATTGCTCTTCCAGAGTCCCGGTTTAATTATGGAGCTCCCTGCTTTCCAAATTTGGTCAATAAAATTAACAGCCACCCTTTGAGTGGAACATCACACCTCTAAATGAGCTCAAGCTGGCAGGGTGATTGTCCTGCGGAATGTGAGGGTTACATTTCACAGTTCCTCTCCAAGGAATGAATGAAGAGCTCATAAACAAACTCCTCTCTCCCCTTGTTCTGTGGCCCCCAACATGGGGTGTGTGCTGCAAAGAAAAATATTTATCCTGTTTGTGTGGTGCTGGGTTCCTGAATGGCCCACCAATAAAACAACACCATAAAGGGCATTTCACAGCTGAGTTTGCAATTTAATAAACAGATCCAAACAGGAGGCTTTGGAGGTCAACAATTAAAACATAAAGCAGGCTGGAGTTCTGTAAAGTCCAGAACCAGGGTCCTGCAGCTGTGGCAAGGGAGGTGGGTGAGGGGTGGGAAAGAGCATCTCCAGGCACAGGGCAGACAGAGCTCAGAGTAGCTGTACCTGGCATGTGGTACAGAGCCAACAACCCATTTCTAGGAAGAGAGGGAGCCTGTGAAAGCCTGTGAGGTACCAAGAATGAGCTGGAAAACTGTAGTTTCTTCCGCTGACAGGCCAATGTTTGGGTCTGTGATTGGTGACACTGAAAAATCAACCACTCCCATTCAGTTGGTTTTAGAATAGGCTTTGTATTTAAATTGGAAGGCGTGTGTGTGTGTGTGTGTGTGTATGTGCTATGCTGTAAAATAGCAGAAGTAAGCCAGAAAAGCCAAGCAGATTCACCTTTCCGTACCTGCTTCTCATTTGATCTCATACTTGTGTAGTCACTGTTCCGTCCAAGGATATGTACCAACACGGGCACAGCTATGAGTATCATTATCATTCTACCTGTGGTACTTCAGGCTCTGACCTCTTCCTGACTCAGTTTGTTCTTCTGGGAATTGGGAGAATAGGAACCTAGCTGCTGGCTGCAGTGCCAGGGAAAATACTCGGCGTGATTGTTTTCCTTGGCAGTGCTTGACACAATGTTTGCCAATATCCAGGAATCCTGTGTTGGCTCTTTTTAGGGGTTACTGTGTGCTTTAGGCCTCTTGTTTCTGTGAGTTTGGGGGTTTCCACTGTAGCAGGCAACACTTACTTGGTGTATAGGAACGTGGCTGTGACAGTGTGAGGAAACTTGAAGGCCATTCTCAGGAATGCTGTATCTCCTTTGAGTAGGGTTTCCCACTGGCCTGGGGTTTACCAATTCAGCTAGACCAGATGGCCCGCTGAGCTGAGCTTGGGGGATCCTCTCGTCTCTGTTTCCACAGCATTGGGATTAAAGATATGTACTATTGTGGCCTTTTGCCTGAGTGGTGAGCATAGGACTTCTTGTGCTTGCAAAGAGAGTCAGTCCTTCACCAACTGAAATACTCCCTTTCTCTATGCTTTATTTGCTTGCTTTGATTTGTTTTTATTTATTTATTTGTTTTTATTTTACACTTGGGATTTTTAGTTTCCCCAAATCTTTTCTTTGCCTTGTTTGGCATTTCTCTATCTGTGCTGTTCGCATTCCTTTCAAATGTGTGAAATCATCTTAAAGCATTCTATTCTGACTCACCCAGCAACCAGAGAGCTCACCCTGGTGGCCTTTAGGATGTGTTTAACCTATAGACACACTGTTCGCCTAGAGAGTTTTAAGATGCTCCAAGCTAATATGTAAAACAACAGAATCCACCTGGCCCCTGCCAAAACCAAACCAAAACCAAAACCAAACACAAAACCCAAAGCAAGAATTTTTTATTAGCATTCTCTGCTAGTATTCTATGAGTTGGTACTGATACTGGGCCTGGATGACTCCTATAGGACAAATAAAAATGTATCTAAGAAGCAATTGTCCGTTGTGAGGGACCCACAGCCCCCTTTTCTTTGCTCTCCCTCAATCCTGAAACAAACATTGGCTGTCATCTGCCTCTGACACTGTTTTCTAATGAAATATTTCGTTAACAAAAATGGGGTCATAAAGGAAGCTGAAAGGAGTTTTCATTTCTTTTTCTAGCCACTCTAATAAAAGTTTTTTCTTCAATACGGAATATCGCCTTACACCTCATCATTCGGTCCTCGGCTTCCAGCCTCCAGTGACCCCTGCTGCGAGTGGAATAAAGTTCACATCTTTTAGCTTGGCCTTCATCCCTTCAGGCCCCATCAGCATTTCCTTCCCAGCCGCACCTCCTGCCCCAGGTATCTGTGAGGGTTAAGATTTAGAAGCCCTGTGTAAGCAGAGACTTCTGTCTCTTTTGAGTCTCCCTGTTCATTTTACACCTCCTAATTGTGTCCATGCTTCTCCTACTTCCTAAAAATCTTTTTCCATCTCTGTCTCTTTCTTCCTCTTCTCTCCTTCCCTTCTTCCCTCTCAGCTCTCTGAGATGGCATCTCACTATATTAACCAGGTTGGTCTTTAACACACAGGTTCTAGTGATCTTTTGTTCTAACCTTGTTTTTATTGAGCTATAATTTTTCCCACTCCCCTCCCCTCTTCCCCTCTCCCCTTTCACCCTCCTCCATTCCCCCCCCCCCGTGCTCCCAATTTACTCTGGAGAGCTTCTTTTTTTCCCATTCTTAGGCAGATCCATATATGTCTCTCTTAGGGTCTGCCTAGGTTCCCTGATTTGTGGACTGTGGGTTGGTTGTCCTATGTTCTATGTCTAACATCCAGTTACAGGTGAGAACACACTATATTTGTCTTTCTGGGTCTAGGATACCTCACTCAGGATGGCATTCTCTAGTTCTGTCCATTTGCTTGCAAATTTCAAGATGTCATTTATTTGTTTGTTTGTTTTTGGTTTTTTTTTTTTTTAATCACTGAGTAGTACTCCATTGTATAGATGCAGCTCTGTGGCACAAGAGATGGCACATTGGACTTCTAGTAGGGGAAAAGTGATTCCAGTGATCTTGCTTCAGCCTCAGAGTTGCTGGGCCACAGGAAATGTAACCAGGTTGCCTCCTGTATTAGATGCCATTTATTTGCTGCTGCTTCTGATGATTGCTGTCTTTGTGCTAAGGGTTGCACCAATGTGTCTCCATGTACAGTGTCTTTTCTGGGTCCCACACTCTGTGATAATTGCCTGAGGTCTTTTGTATTGTTACTTTTATGTGTCTTCATTTCAAAACATAATTCCCTCTGCTCTGTCTTTGGCCCTGTCCAAACTAACAGCTAGTGATTTAAGGAGTGTTTAATCCACGACAGGACCCATGGCACATGTTTCTCTTGTGATTTGTTCACTCTCACAGCTGCTCCCCAAGTGAGTCAGTAACTACTGTCCCCACTTTACAGAAAAGACTGTGATCAGAGAGGCTGGAGGACATTGAGGCTGGGATTGTCATTCTGGGTCTGGAAGTCAGGTGTCTGAAGACTGTGAAGACTATACCTACAGCAGATGATCGGGTGGGAGCTGTCTGGCTTCTGTTGCCTTTCCCAGTTGACTTAATCACAGTGTCTGAAACATACCGACAGATGGCACAGTCAGCGGCAGAGAAAACTATCTGCTCACCAACTCATCTCTTTTCAGAAACAGTACCCACACTGGCAGTGGTCAGGTGATAGGAGTTAAGCCGATCAGAACCCTCCCCCAGGACTTTCTAGTCTGGGACCAAGAAAGAGCAGCAGTATGTCCTCAGTGGGGAAAGTGGTGAGACATAAAACCCGGGATTTCTAGGCCACAAACAAGGCTTTAGATAGTGAAGAATCAAAGGACGGGCAAAGAAGAGTTCAAATATGAAACAGGGAGTTTTACACAGTATTCAAATCACTGATTACAGTTGTCACCTATCCTCAAGTTGAGTGCCCCCATGGCCTTTCCATACTTTGGACAATTGACCCTTCCTAGAATCCATGAGCCAATATATTTCACTTTGTGGCTAAATTGATGTGAATCAGTGAATTGTGTGTTTGTTGCTTCAAACAGAAACAGCCCAGATAGATGCAGGCAGAGTATAGGATGGTCCCAAATAGAAACACATTGTGTGTTTGTTCAGTGGCAGAAACGCGATCCTGGGAGTGAACGGGTGAACAAGCCCCTTGTCAATGAGCTTGCAGTATTGTTTTTCCACTCTGCAAACAGCTGACTCCATGACTGGAATAGATTTGGGATACCTAGACCGTGGATTGTCAGCCTGGAGCAATGGGGACACTCAGAAGGAGACACCAGTTCTGTTGGGATGAGGGAATAGTAGCCAATTGAGGCAAGGTGTCCCCAAATAGAGGTGTGGGTCTGAGCTCAGGTTTGTGTTAGTACGTAGAGAAGGAGAATGCAAGATGGGGTCCAGACAAAGAGAAAGGACTGCTCTGCAGCTGGGGCTGGAAGAGCCTGATGCATTTGGAAGCTGAAGTTGGTTCTGGCTAGATCATGTTAGAGATGACTGGGGGAAGGAGTTCACAGGGTAGGCTGGGCCGAGAATGCAGCAAATTGGGAAGGTCAAGTATTTAGTTAAACTTCCAAAGTCCAAATACTGTTAGTACCAAGGTATCTATCCTCTTGAAGTTCTTCACATCATGTCAAGGCTTCTTGATTTCTTTCTTGGCTTCAGTGATGGTCATGGTCAAGACCACTTCTTCCCTTTCTCATGCCTGAGCTCGGGGACAGTCCATCTTGACTTCTGTCCTTCCTCTTCCTTCCAAAGTATTTACTGAGGGGTTTCCATTATTATGGGACCAGTTTATAGGGTTGTCTTCTTGATTCTCCAGGTCACCCATTGCCTGAACCTTGGTAGAAATTCCTCTAGGGAATGTAGGATCCCCAAACTATTGCAGGCATATGCCTCAAAGGGGACCAAAACCTTTCTCTGAGACCTCACAGCTGTGTTGATAAGACATGAGCAATACATTCAATTTGAAAGTAACAAATGCTCCTCTAGAATGTTCTAATAGGCTTTCATAGCACACAGATCTTTGTCCATGTTCTTACACTTGACCTTATCTGTTCAGTAGGTGTACAGTAAGCAGTGACTAAGAACTGTAGGAGCTCCAGACTCTGAATTGGATGCTTATTAGTCTTTCAGTTATTTGCTAAGTTTTGCTACATAACAAAGAACCATGGGATTTCAGCAATTCTATAAAAGTTTATTTCTCACTAATGTCTTCTGTGATAGACTTGTGATAGGATCAGGACTTGTGATAGAATGACTGACATACTGCTTTGGCAGATCAGTGTTTACTCTCCACATTAGTATGATCAGCTGACTTGTTTTATCAATGGGCTCATGGGAAATAGGATATGCAGAGATTTGAAAACTGTGTACTCAGTTGTATGCATTTGAGTATCCTCGGTGCCCTGTGACAGACATACGCACACCAATTCCCCAGGCTGTCTTACAAGCCTGTGTTCTGAAAAAGTACATGCGCCCTGTGCCACAGATATTATGTGATTGTGAGTTATGTATGCATTTACAATCAATAGCTAGGGAGATGTGTGTCAAAAAGCCACATAAAAGGGCTGGAGAGATGGCTCAACAGTTAAGAACACTTGCTGCTCTTCCAGGGGACCAGAGTTCGATTCCCAGCACCCCTGTCAGGAGGTTCACAGCCACCTAAAACTCTCACTCCAGGGGATCGGACATCCTCTTTAGAGTAACTCTGTAGGCATCTGAAAGCACTGTGCTTTCTCTCTCCCTCTGTCCCTCCATTTCTTTAGATGCACACATACACATATGGACACATACATAAACAAAAATAAAATAAATCTTTTAAAAAAAACTACGTCCAAATCAGCTTTTACATTTACTCTAATACAATTGAGAAATGATTCACAGTTCCAGAATATTCTCTTGGGGCAAAAAAGAAGGCCAAGGAACTTAAAACCTGAAGGTAATTCTAGTAGTATCCTTTGACAGTTTGCCTAACAGTGTTGTGTACTAGGTTTTGAGATTGGTTGTAGAAAGGGATCACCCTGATGGGTTAAAGCTCGTCCATCCCGCAGCCTCCTCTGCCCTGTGCTGTTTGGAAAATGGCGATGCCTAGAGGGGACCCATGTGCAGACTGTGCATGTTTTGGTTCCTGTCTAGACCGTTCAAGCCAAAACTGAAATAGCTGAGTTGAGCCTGGAGCTGAACAGGGAGCTGATGCAGGGCGAAGGCAAGACTGGAAGGGGAGGGCAGAAAGCTTAAAAATAGCGGGAGACATGTTGCTCAAGGGCTCAGAGATAAGCAATGCAGTTTCCGTGTCTCTTCTCACCACTAAGGTCATGGGACTTGGGGACACTGTTGGTTGTTTTTGGGTCAAAGGTGCCTGTGTGTTGAAGGAGTGGGAGGGAGTTGGGCGTGTCTGGGGTAGGGAAAGGTATTCACTTTCCAGCAAAAGTAAGAGTTGAACAGGAAGACAGAAGAGATCACAGCCAGGGACCCAAGCATCTGAAGAAATGTTGGTCATATTCCGAGCTTCAGTGTTGTGGTCTGGAGAATACATACTTGTACCAGTTCTCTCTTTTAAGGACTCGGAGAGGCACATGTCCCCAGCGTCCCCACTGCAACTCCAAAGAAACAGGTTGTGAGAAGCTGAAAGAGTTTCCAAGATAAATGGCTCAGAGGGTTAGAGTTGGGCTGTAGGATTAGGTTGAATGGGTTCGTGAATTCAATGCTAACGTAGTATTTACAGATGCAGAAAAGCTGCTTTTGAGTGCCCCGATTCCAGTTTTTCTCATCTATTTCTGAGGAATGGATAGCAAGAGGAAGACTCTCAGCAGAGTGGATGAGGATGGCCTGCAGCCACAGCCACCCCTGTCTTACTCCCCTTTGGGAAACTGTCATTGTGCTTGGGCATCCTTGAGACCGCTACTGGACAACAGTCAAGAAAGTGAAGAGCTTTCGTGCAGGAGCCCCTGGGTTTACATTCTCTGTGTTCATGAGGATAGTGTGTGCAGACAGCCTGGGGACTCTGGTGTGGTTCTGGGCATAGGCAGCCTCTCATTTTAGTCACAGAAGCTGGAGTCAGGGAGGGGGCACGGGGTAAGGTACAGAGAAAAGGGGTTTATCTACTCGGAGTTCTTGGGGCACAAGGGCATGGCACTGACATTGACCTGCCCGTGCCAAGGATCTTCTGTTGGATGTGTGACAATGCCGGGCGTTCACGAGGGAAGGTGATGTACTGAGATAGGAATCTAGAGAGTGCTTTCAGTACAACTGAATCTTACAATAACTTGGCTAATACAGGAGTCCTAATAGAAGAGCCTTAATCCCCTTCAAAGGCTCCCACGCCCCACTGTCCTAAGGATGTCCCACTAAGCCCCGCCTATTATGTCCCACTAAGCCCCGCCTCTTAAAGAGCCCATCACCTCTTAACTCCATTAAATCCAAGGGGATACAAATCACATCCACTCCATGGCAACATGGCGTGCTCATGTCAGACTGGCTTTACCAAGGTTTGCAAGGGGCATACATCTATCCAGAGCTGCTCAATGGAAGCAGCAGTGCGAGAACACACTTCCCTGGGAGCAAGTCAAGGTCAGGAGCTGTGCCAGTGGCAGGTCTGTCTTTCCTTCCATGCTGTATTCTATCAGCCAGCATTCCCTGTTGAAATTACAAGGGTGCTTAGCTTTATCAGGAGGATGTCGAGGCCTAGCTCTTCCTTATCCAGTTCAGCCTATGATGAATGGTGGTGCCTGTTGCTCCTTCCATCACATCTCCTGAGGCTTCACTCTATTCTGCCTCCTGCCAGCTCCTCTTGGATGCCCAGGTATGCTGCCCTTGTGGAAGTAAGAATATGAATGTTAGCATGATGGGCTTGCATGTTTACTTCCAGGAGGAGAATTCACTTTATCATAAGCAGGTTATCTGGGGAGTGGCAGCTTTGTAGCTGGGAATTTTTTCCCCCTGGTGTCTTATGATCTTAATAGCTAACTTTTATTCATTTTGATTGCATGCTGTGTGCCATGCAGGACTCCAAGCACTTCTCACATATTGGCTCATTTAATCCTTAGGACAAACCAATGGGTACAGTTATGGCTCTCATTTATAGAAATAAGGCCCAGGCAGCTCTCTTGACTTGCCCAAGAGAGCTGAGATTTGAACCTAGCTGTCTCACTCCAAAGCCTGTGCTATTAACTACTATGCCGGTGAGGAGGCTGTGACATCAGTGTGCTGTCTGTTCACCTGATATGCAGCTGCACTTCCTGCATTTTCTCCTACTGACCACAAAAAAGCTGTGCTGTGCAATTGGCACCAACCTCTACATGTGGAAGCTGAGTCTCAGTGAGTGACAACAACAGGTTCCAGTCGCAAAGCCAGAGGCAACAGACTGCACTCTGGTTTTGAGAACAGACCTGAAAAACAGAGGCTAGTATCTAGACGAGAATGGGCTAGAGGACAGATATTGGCGAAGGAACTGAAATGTCTTTGGGATTTAAAAGTAATAAAGCAGGAATGGAATGTTTGAAGCAATGTTTCATATAAAAAGTAAAATTAAATATACAATCACACACATACACATCCTGGACACTCTCTCTGATTTATTCAAGCCACATATGAAAGGATATCTCTCTCTCTCTCTCTCTCTCTCTCTCTCTCTCTCTCTCTCTCTCTCTCTCTCTCTCTGTTTCTGTCTGTCTGTCTGTCTGTCTCTCTCTCTCTCTCTCTCACACACACACACACACACACACACACATACACACACACTCTGATAAATAAAGAGTCCATTCCAAGTTCCCAAGTGCAGAAAAGAGGCCAGCTTAACCCCATTATCATCAGAAAAGAAAGGAGACATTTACCCTAGAGCAAAACTAAATTTTCAGAAAGTCAGGATGCTGGGAAGAGTAAGATGGGCAGGAGGTTACAAACATACACCTCCATCTCTGACTCAATTGATCCTCTGAGATATTCATGGTGGGGCCTTTCCAGTGCACAGGAGACCTTTCTCTGGGGACAGTTCCACCTGGCTTTGATGCCATGTTTCATGGTTGCACACATCATCCTGCTGCACCACAGAGACGCAGGCATGTTTCCCAGGCTGTGGAGAGACCCTGTGGGTCTTTGGTCAGCTCTGCCTCCCTCCAGTTGTCAGGGAGGCTGCAGTAGAAGGCAGGGCCCATTCCTGAGAAGGGTCAGAGGCCTGGGCTGCTCTAGACTCTGCTCTTGAATTAGTCTTCCTGTTGAGCAAACAGTGACTTGTGAGTCAGAACCACGATATAGAGAAGCCAGAGTCATGGAGGTAGCTCCAAAGCCTGCTGGACCGACAGAGTCCTGAGCAACAAGAGATTGACATCTTCGGTTTCTTGTTCCGGCCAGAACTCATTGTGAATGAAGATTTGGCTAGGAGAAGGTGCACAGAAAAGTGATTCCTCATAGACTCACTAGCTCTGCTGTGGCAGGAGGTCACTCAGGCAATGGCCAGAGCAGAGAAAATGATGTCAAAGTAGTATTCGGGGGTGATGGATACGGCATGATGGAGCCATGGTAGGCTCTTGGGAGAGGGACCAGCTGGGTTTGCTAGACCGCGCACCTCAGTAAGGAGTGGAGCTGTGGGATAATGACAGATGTGCTTGGAACCAGGGGCTTGGCTGTATACTGTTACTACAATACTGGGAGAAGGAGGGGTGAGGAGGACTTTAGACAGACAGAAAGACACAGTCAAGGAGGATCACCTCGGAGAAGAGGCACTCGAGAGGCTCCAGAGACCATGTTTAGTTTTCTAGATGGAGATTTGGGGAGGCCCTTTAGGGCTCGATCTCTTGCAACTTTGCCTGAATGCATTGTGCAGTCATATCAGAGAAATGGAAAAGGTGAAGGAGGACAGATGGGTGGATGGAAGGCCGGAAAGACAGGGTGAAAGTGAGACGATGGGTAGGGAGAATTCTGGCACAGAGGAGAGAGTTAGGACTTCAAGAAGGAAGCCAGATACCTCTGAGCTGTGTGGAGGAGGCCAGAAAAGCAAGGCTGTGCCCTTCTTCCTCAGCTTTGCCAGCAAGTCAAGACCTTTAGGACTGATTTCATTGACGTACTGGGCTCACTCCCCCCACTTTTTTTTTTTTTTAAACTCACAGAGATCTGCCTGCCTCTGCCTCCCATGTTCTGGGATTAAAGGCATGTACCGCCAAGCCCAACTCTCTCCCTTATTTCTTGGTGTTGCTAGCTTCTCTGATATCTCAAGCCAGTGACCTTGGCCTCACCTTCTTCTTCCTGATGCTGGCTTGGTATTTCTAATGCCTGTGTGTGTGTGTGTGTGTGTGTGTGTGTGTGTGTGTGTGTGTGTGTGTGTGTGTGTGTGTGTGTGTGTGTGTGAGAGAGAGAGAGAGAGAGAGAGAGAGAGAGAGAGAGAGAGAGAGAGAGAGAAAACACACACACAGAGAAACACACAGAAAGAGAGAGAGAAAGAGAGAGAGAGAACTTCAGTGTGGTGGTCATGTTTTGTGCCAACTTGCTTGGGTACCTTGACATTTGGTCAAGCCCTGTGATGGGTGTGTCTGTGAGGTTGCTCTGGATGTCATTCTATTTCCAGTTGCTATGCAATAAGGTCCATTGCTCTCCCTGCCATAGGCAGCTTCAGTTGGGGCTGAGCGGGACAGAAAGACCAAGCGGGAACTGGATTTTTGAGAGTGAACAGAGATTTGAATCTATTCTTTTCATTGACCCATCAGCTCACCTCCTTCCCCAACTTGCCAAACACAAGCCCTAGAGCTTCTCAGATCCTGAGAGAAAATGTATGTGTGTGTGTGTGTCATCATGGCCTTCCCTGGGAGACCTGAGAGATTGTTCTGGAAAGAAGTAGGGAATTGTGTCCAGTTTGGGAAAGAGTCAAGATTAGTAAGTGGACGCTTGAAAGGGAGGAACCCTGCAGGTGTAGCAAGCCTGAGTGTAGACTGGTGGGTAGAGGTACCAGCATGTCCCGTGGCCCAAGCAAGGAGGACTTAGAAGGCAGCATGAAGCTGCCAGAGACTCTGCAGACACTGGGCCGTTTGAGGACCAGTTGGTTTCCTCTCTTTCCAGAAGATATCTTAGGAAAGGCATCCTACTGAAACGTGGGACATTTCCAAAACAGAACTTCCCTGGCAAGCATGGGGTCTCAGCATTCAGATCCCCATTCAGGGTTTGGACTTTATTCTGCAGACACTGGGAAATGACTGAACCACTCTAAGAAAAGATAGGACATTTATCTACGTTTTAATGTTCACTGGCTCCTGGGTGGAGGAAGGAAGAGGAAGTCGAGAGTGGCAACAGGGCAGTGAGGAACATTTATCTCCAAGTCCACTGCCCAGAAACTCACTTGGCATGCTGCAAGTGCCCTGAGCATTCGGGGCTCAAGACTCCAGTGCACCCTCTTATTCAAGTTTCCAGCTTGCTGTCCTGCTCTGAAGATACCAGCTTGATAGACCTATGGCAGAATTAGCTAATTCCTTCAAATCTCTCTGTCAGAGAGATTTAATTTATGCCACATATTAGTATATGTGTTACTTGTTTGTGTGTATGTGTGTGTGCGCGTGCGTGAGTGTGTTTACTAATTATAATAGTATAAAATACATATTGAGACTTCCCCCATGTGTCCTGGCATACATTTGCTATAAGCCTTGGACCACTGGGATGGCCAGAGTGTCTTTTACATGAAACTGAGCTGATCACTAACTGGAAACTCCTAGGTACCTTCATGGTAGAAGCTGTTCAGCAGAGACAGGATTAGAAGATTAAGACTTTTAGGCCTAACTTCTTGGGTGAGAAGGTTTGAGTTGGTCTCAATGGCTAACAATGTAATGAATTATGGACCCTTCAGTGGAGCCTAAAGTAAAACAAAAGAGCAGCTCGGGTGAGCTTCCTGGTAGCAGAACACAGAAGGTGAATCGAAGGCAATGCCCAAGAAAGGGCATGAACATTGGCTGCTTCCCATAGCCATGCCCTGTGCATCTCCTCCGCTGGGCTTCTGTCCTATATCAGAGGCACATAGCCCGGCCATCCCTTGTCCATAACATTTGGAACCCGATGGCTGCAGCCATCACCCAAGAGTCACTCGGTAGACCTACACCCATGCTACCACATTAATGCTGGAAAAGTTTCAGCTCTCAGAGCAATTTCGACTTCAGACCTTCAGATTCAGCCTAGGATATAAAATATTCAAAGAAGGAGATCCAGCCAGAGAAATCACACTTAGGATTTTTTAGTTTTCCCTAGGTTAAAAAGAGGTGGTACCTCACTCTCCTGTGAGTGTCTAAGGCTAATTTTAAGTTTTCTGAGCATGTTCAAGCTAGTTTTAGCTAAGCTGTGATATTATGAAGGCAGATGGCTGGGATGCATGCCTGTCCTCAGTCTGTGTGTGGCCGACAGTCATAGGTCTACACAGTCACATGTCATTTAGCAATGAGCTCTGGTAAATGTGTTGTCAGATGATTCATTGCTGTGCGAGTATCTCAGAGTGCTCTTGCATAGACAATTGAATTAAGTGATATTATGCAACACCGTCTTACATGGGGCGTGTCCCTTGAGCTTTATCTAGCACAGCATGGTCTGTGTATTCCCACTGGGATTTTTTTTTTCACCTGAGAATCTCCACCCATGCAGAATTAGGCATTTTGGCTAATGTGGAAAAAGTTCTTTGATGATTGCAGTTGTATGTTTCCACAAGCCAATGAGCTTGGAAAGCATCCCATGGCCACCCAGCACCTCTACCTTCCAAGAGAGCATGGCTCAGTGTGGACCATGGCAGGCATTTCTGACCTCCAGAACTGAGTCACAAGCTCCTGCTGTACTACATCCCCTAGTATGTTGTGCTTCATCTCAACAGCCCTCAGAAACTGAACCAGATACTGGAGTGTTACTGTATGTAATAGAATAGTTCATACTAATATAAAATCATAACATAATAGTGTTGCTGGAGATGGAAGCCTGGCCTTCAGTGTTTGCAGAGGACAAAGCACGGTACCAAATCTGCAGGATACTGGGGAGGCTTCAAGGAAGTTGGAGGCCACTAAGTTAGAGAGAAGATCTGAGCTTATGCTTTCTCATCACCTGAATTTCGTTCACTCCTTTGTCCTTCGTCTCCCCTGAGCTTAGTTGGTTTTTATCCTGAGGTTTCTCTCTCAAGCATTACTCTTGACCTTGCTCTTGGTTCAAAATGCTAGAGTAAACCTCAGGCAGTTGCTTGAGAACATGAGGCTTTTGGTCTTAATGCAGACATTAAGTGTTGTCAGGACCTGAGGATTCTCTGAGATAGAGCACTGAGCCCAGGAACCTGCATCAGTTGCCGAAGTTCCCAGTCAACTGGTTTCCACATTCTTTGCTGAGAACCTCCAGGAAACCCAGGAGAGCATTCTCATGCTTTAGACACAGTTGCAGTAAGTTTGCTGCTAACACTTGGTCAGTGCTTACCATAGGTGAAACAGCATCCTTGGGACACTTTATAAAGATCAAATTTCTGTGGATCCAAATTTATTAGGTTCACCCCACTAGGATGCATATCTAGGGCTGGCATCCTGCCTACTGTGGGGCTGTTAGCATTCACTATTACCTTCCTGTTCTCCTTGTCTGTCTGATTCTCTGCTTCTTTCTATCATTCTCTTGCATGCACACATATACATGCACACATCACATACACACACACACACACACACACACACACACACACACACACACACACACACACACACCCTAAAGGCAGTGGTCCAATCTTCTTTTTCTCCAGAATTCCCAGAACAACCTGCTTCTAAACATCCCTCCACAGTAAGTGATGGATAATAGTTCATCACACATCACAGGGTCCTGCCTAATAAGGCATGGACAAAATACATTTTCATCTACCACCTTCAGATTTGAACCTTGCATGCCAGAGACCCATGGCTTCCTGGGGTGTTCTTCATCCTTATGCTCTCACCAGGGAAAGCTAGCTCTCCCACACAGGGTTCATAATTCGGAATGCTCCTCAGCCTTCCATTAAGTTTTTGGGAATCCCTGTCACTACTGGCATAGAGATGGAGAGAGGTCAAAATTTGAAGTTTCCAGCTCTGGCTGGGTATGTGTGATAACCAAGGCAGATATTGCTCTTTTCTGTTTCCCTCCCTCTGTCTCAGATGCCCAATGTGTCAATGCACCCAAGTCTAGGGAGGTCTTATGCTGGATGTGACCATTTGGCTTTTGAATGGTGGTTCTCATTTGCTGTTATCAGACAATCCTTTGTGGTTAGGGAACTGTGTGTGTGTGTGTGTGTGTGTGTGTGTGTGTGTGTGTGTGTGTGTGTGTGTGTGTGTGGTGTTTAGAAGCATCCTTACTGTCTACTCTAGAAATATCATCAAGCAGTACCATGACGAACTCAGATGGGACAGACTTACACTTGCTGATCTAAGCACTTGTCTGAGACAGTTGATTGTGGAGTCCTTCCTCTTTGCCTGTGCAGTTGCTGTTTGAGATTCCCTCACAGCTCCAGTTAATCATGTGAGCCTCTTCTTGTTAGGTCCAATGTGCTGAGGAACACTGAGGAAAGATCTCTTTAATGCAGTAAAGGGGACTGTTTTATTCTGCAAGACAGAGTCAAGAGCTGCTTGGATCCATGACAGCCATACTGTGATCACAACACTTACACAAGAAATACCACATTCAGAGAAAGGATATTTGGGATCTGGGTCCTTAGTAACATCATGCAGACACTTCACTAACCTAGAACCACTAACCAACCACACCTGTCATAGGTTTTGTGATATGACAGAGTTTATTAGAGCAACGGAACCAGTTTGAATGAATATGGAAGGCTCATATCATCTGAGATCAGGACTTGCTATGAAGTTATAGCTACTAGGCCCCCAGACTGATAGCTGGGAAGCCAGCATTGGACCAACTTAGACCCCCTTAACATGGGTCTCAGTTAGAAGGCCTGGGCAGTCTAAGGGACCTCGGACTGTGGAACAAGGATGTATCTCTGGTGCACAAAAGGACTTTGGGAGCATATTCCCCATGGAGGGATACTCCCTTAACCTAGAGGCAGGAGGGATGGCCTAGTCCTTACTCCAAATGACTTGACATATTTTGTTGACCCCTCCTGGAGGGCATCACCCTCCATGTGGAGTGGGGGTGGGTGGGATGGGAGGTGGTCAGGGGCATGGGAGAGAGAGAAGGAACGAGGGAGAGGGAACTGGGATCTATATATAAAATAAGGAAAAAATAAAGAAATATGGAAGAAAGTTATAGATACTAAGAGTGTGAAAGAAAATCATAGATTATGGACACAGAATAGAATCTCAAAACAGTCCCACACAGCAAGAGCTGACTGATCGTTCCTTTTTCCCCCTCTTCCCTCCTTCCTCCCTCCCTTCCCCTTCGCTTTCAGTTTGTTCTTTTTTTCCCTTTCATGTTGTAGGATTGTCATGGTAACCAGGTGCAGGTGATCTGCTTATTTCAGACAGCCAAGCTACTGTAGTAAGTATGGACCACTGTGACCTGCTTAAGTTGACTGACTTTTGAGACAAAGGCAATTCAATGGAGAAGTGATGGTCTTTTCAGAAATTTAATGATCATATACCAAATAATCATAATTATTATAATGATGATAATGATCAACTTGACCTCTACCTCACATCTCATACAAAAATTAACTAAAAATGGATCATTATAGACCTAAATGTCAAGCATTTCAGACCTGCACTAACATGCACAGCATATAGATGCAACTAAAATAAATCTTGCTAAGAGAATACAAGACCCTAAGACTGTATACTGTTGCATTCCACTTAATGAGATAATAAACACTGAAAATAGGACGCTGAGGAGATGGCTCAGTCAGGAAGCTTGTCCTGTAGCATAAAGAACTGAGTTGGATTCCAATATCCCTGTAGAACCCTAGGTGTGTTGGCACACCTCTTTATTCCCAGTGCTGGGGAGGCAGAGACAGAGAAAGGAAGACCCTTGGGAGTTGCTCACCAGCAAGCCTCACCAAATCTGTCACCTCCAAGCTTAACCAGAGACTTTCTCAGAAAATAAGTTAGCCACCCAAAGTCAACCTCTGGCCTCCACATGCATTCACAAGTGATACACACACACAGACACACACACACACACACACACACACACACACACACACACACACACACACACAAAAGAGCTACAAAGAGCAACTCTTACTTTATAGTTAAAAAAATTAAGATGTTTTCATAGATGTAGGAAGGAACTCAAGAAAAAACAGGGCCCAAGACTAATGAACCAAACTTCGGCTGAGTAGCAACCACTGCAAGAGAGTGGGGAAAGGTATTGATTGGCCTAGGACTCTGGAAGCTAAGGTTCTGGTGGATGCAGTGGGTAAAGCAACTGGAGAAATCCTACTCCAGGGTGAATGAGTTTTTCAAAGGGCGGGTGCTGGTGACAGTCTTGAAACTATATGTGTAGTGGGATTGAAGGAAGAAGCAACATGTATAGTGTAGATAATGAGAAGTGGACTTCTCATGGCCACAGAAAGAGATTTCTAAAGAGGAAATGAGAAAAGCTAGGATAACCCCTCAGGACTGCTTTCAAGTCAGAGGTTATCAGTATAAATGTATGGCCTTAAGAGATAACTGGGCCAGCAGTGAAGACTGTCTGCTGCTGCTGCTGCAGAGAGCTGGAGTTTGTTTTCCAGGACCCATGCAGGACAGCTCACAACTGCCTGGAACTCCAGCTCCAAGGGAATCATTGCCCGCTCCTGATTTCCTTAGGTACCTACACACGCACACACACACACACACACACACAAGTAGGCAAGACTGATGGGAAATGTCATTCTGTAAATATGTTTCTCTTATTGGTTAATGAATAAAGCACTGTTAGCAAATAGAAAGGCAGGATAAGTGGGACTAGGAGACAAGGAGGATTCTGGGAGATGTAGGAGAAGAGAGTTTGAAATGTAGGACAAAGAGGAGTAAGAGGTCTGGACCCTCTCTCTGGTAAGGTAAGACCATGTGGAAACACTTAGATTAATAGAAATGGGTTAGTATTTAAGACAGAGCTAGCCAATAAAAAATGCTAGTAACAGGCCAACAACTTTATATCTAATACAGCATCTCTGTGTTATTTGGAGCTGACGCAGCACTGGGACCAGGCTGGTGGGAAAACTGCTCATAACATGAGGCAGCAAGTATGTTAGTTGATTTGATCATTTCACAGTGTGTGTGTGTGTGTGTGTGTATCACATATACCCTTTAAATACACACAATTTGTCAATTCAAACAATCTTTAAAGGGAATTTTTTTTATTATAAAGAAATAAGTGTGCATTGATAAGGCATAGCTTCTATCCTCAATAACCTGTGCATTGCTAAAATTTGAGCAATAAACTGAATGGTAGACTAGTCAAGCTCAAAGAATGAAGTAAACACCTCTGGTCTTTACTGACTGTGAAATGCTGAATAAATAGAGACTAGAAGGAAGAACAACTGCTCTTTACCGAAGAGTTCCAATAAACTGAAACTTACCATGGGGACATCACAGATTATTGTAGACAAGATCCATGGGAGGCAAAGGCTTGAGAAGATATAGGGCATTTGCATAGTTTTCCCAAATAAATACCTATTCATTGCAAAGAGAAAAATTAATAGGATTGAGGAGATGGCTCAGTGGTTAAGAGCACTGGCTGCTCTCCCAAAGGACTTGGGTTAGATCCCCAGTACCCACATGGTGGCTCACAACCATCTGTAACTCCAGTTCCAGATCCATCACCATCTTCTAGCCTCCATTGGCACCAGGCATGCACATTTTCTATGGACATATGTGTAAACAAAACATCATACACAGAAAGTAAAACCAAATACATCTTTGTAGGTAAGAGAGAAGTTATAACTTTTCAGTAAAGAAAGCTGGCAGGTCCCCATTACTCAAGTGACCAAGGCTAACACCACTAGTTGAGGCAATCTCATCTTCTGCCTGCTGACCTTGAGCCCCTCATCTTTGTGCTGTGTTTGTCAACGAAGAACAACCATAATTTAATCATAGAAAAAGATCATGTGGTCCCAGACTGAGGACCATAGACTGATGTGACTGGCCAGTAGTTTTCAGATGGTTAAAGAGCAGGAAAAACACCTTTATCCCAGCACTCAGGACACAGAGGCAGGTGGATCTCTGAGTTCAAGGCTAACCTGGTCTACAGAGGGAGTTCCAGGACAGCCCTGGCTACACAGAGAAATCCTGTCTTGGAAAAACAAAACACACAGAGACAGAGACAGAGACAGAGACAGAGCAGAGAGACATACTGAGAGAGACAGAGACACAGAGAGAGGGGGGAAGAGAGAGAGAGAGAGAGAGAGAGAGAGAGAGAGAGAGAGAGAGAGAGAGAGAGAGAGAGAGAGATGAAACTATGCAGTAGAAACTCCATGATGGGAAAACCCAGATAGCCCAAATTCAGGCTGTGATAATTTAGCAGTGTTAGACAAGTAAATTTCCACATGTGACAAGTGCACTTGGCTCTGAAGATGTTCTGCGGTGTGAGTGGGGATTCTGTGTACTGCCCTTGTAAGACCCTAAAGTAAAGCACTCTCTTCTAAAGCCACCACGAGTCCATGTTTACAGTTGGCCACAACATCCTGAAAGAAGGGTATAGTCACCTATGTGCCAAAGAAGGTTGCTTCAAAGCAGAGGTGTGGTTGGGGACTTGTTCTTGAGGTACCCTTCCCCATTAGTCACAGCCGGCCTTCTCTGTGTGTCAGAGAAGTCTTCCTATGCATCCTCGCCTCTGCAGTCATGATCATTCACAATATTTTCAGCTAAGACCTACTTATTTGAAGCTAACACCCAACGGCATTTAAAAAAAAAATGAATTTGTGTGTATTCTAGGAGGGAACCGACAGAAAGTAGACTATAAAATGCAAGCCAGTCTATAGCTTGCAAAGAGCCCAGGGAAGCTGCCAAAATTAAAGTTGGCAGAAAACAGTTCACTAAATCTCCAAAGAAGACAAAAAAAAAGAGGTTATATTACGAATTCTATAACTACTTTGAGATTAGTAGGTAAGGCATGCTTAATACCGACGAACAAAGTTTTAGCTTGTATTGGAAAAACAGTTTCTAATATAAAATTACTGACGACTGGAAGTCATCCGCAAAATTTTATACCTAAGTACTTGCAGATGTAATTTATTTTTCTGACAGCACGCCTGTGTAATGAAAGTTGCTTTTAATAAAACATGAATGCAGTGGGGGTTTGCCAATTAGGTTCAGAGGAGCTGTAATCAGTCTGATTCGAGTTGATATGTCACTCCTTCAGCCCACCACTGACCCATAGAAAGCTCCAGGATTGCTAAGTGTTTGTGAGGTGCTCAGGCGACCATGGCTGACCCAGGACACACCCCTAGCCCCCAAAGGACCACACTGGTGGGGACTGAGGGCCACGTGCTCATACAAGATTAGACAAGCAAGCAAGCAAGCAAGCAAACAAACAAACAAACAAGCTTTCCCTCTATTTCATTTTATTCTTGAAAACATGGGCAGGCAGCTAATGAATGCACACATGTAACAGCCATCCATTGATTATCTCTTCTCTATTGATCAGCCAGACGGTAAATCCTGCTTCCTACCAAGTTATTGCTCTTCTTAGTGCTGTTAGAGTTTTAAAGGTTACATGGAGGCAGTCTTGTTGAGAACCTTAATAATCTGTGAACATACACACAAACCACACACACACACACACACACACACACACATCATATCATTTCCTGGTACCAAAATTATGTGTTCAGGAAATATTTATTGAGTCCCTATTATTTGCAAAGTGGAACAGACAACATAATGCAAAAATTATTAAACTAGATTTGAAGGTTTTTAATTTAAATTTTATTTATTTATTTGTATCTTGCCAGTCACTCTGTTTTTCACATTTAAAATCAGTGATAAACCAGGTATAGAAACAACACATTCTTGTAATCACAACTTTCTGTAGGATGAGACAGAAGGCTCACTACTAGTTCAAGGCCAGCATGGAGTACATACAAAGAGACCTTTTCTTAAAAAATCAAAATGACCAAGTAAATAAATAAACAGTTAGTGATAACAATTCCTGTGTTACCTAACCCACTGAAGGCAAGGGGCTGGTTTTAAGAGAAACACTTTGAAACTTTGCTTTGGAATTCAAGTTCCCACATGCCCTGTGATCAGGCAGAGGCCCCAACTTCAGAACCTTACAAGCCTCTGAGGCTGCAGAATCTTATCGGTGTCCCCTCCTAAAAGGGCAGGGAAGCGAGCAGATGCTGCACACACTTTGGTATGGTCACCCATCTGGTCTAAGTTGAGACAGGCCTGAGACCACCTGTAATTAGCTTTAGGTCCATTCCAAGACCTCACAGGTTTAACCACAATGAAATTAAGAAGCCAAAACAAACAAACAAACAACAAACACAAACAAAAGCCATTTTGCATGAATGAATTGTGCAGACACAATGTTGTGAATGACTAAAGAGTTCCAGTGCTAGGGCTCTGGGCACTTTCTCAAGTCATTCCTTCTAGGTGCCAGCTTTGCTAGAGTTGCCTTGAAAATGAGGGGCTATGTTCAGCTGGTGTCCTCAGACAGGAACTGAAACAGGCCTACTGGCAATTCAGGCATTCCCAGCTCAGTTTCTACTTTCCTGTCTGTATGCAGGCTACTTCCATATTCTGGCCCCAAAATGGAAGGCACCGTGAGAAACAGGCACTCCAATCTATTTTAGTCTGGGCTGGCTTGAGAGGTCCTGTCTACAACCCATCTCTTTCTGTAATTCTAATTCTAAAGCAGAAGGAGTAATATTTGCTGTTCTAGCTCTAGTTTTGATGTTTTGAAACTATATGCAGATAATGGGAGCAGAGGATGGGATCAGCTGGTTAGCTAAGCCACAGAGGGCACGGAACAAAGTCTCAGCCTGAATGGCTGAGGCATTGTGGGCTCTCCTAGGGTTAGAATTAAATATTAAATATCCAGTGGCTTGTGAGGGACAAGGAAAGTAGAAACACAAGACAATGAGTGGAGGTAGTATTTATGGTGAGGTATAGTGCTGAACTCACAAGGAAGTGTTTTGTCGGTTGTGGCAGGTTTCCTGGGATCCTTTTGGTTTTTTAAACTACTGCACTTAGGTATTGCACATGTTACTTGTTAATTGTTTTTGGTACCCATTTAAACTTTGCATCAGAGACAAAAGCTTAGCTTTTATCCGCTTCTGCTCTTGCAGAATACAAACCTAATACCACCCCAATATGCCCTGAGAGCTTAGAAGACACTCATGGAACTTCGGTGGTGTTCCTCAAAGAGGGTGCTGCCTTCATGGTTTCCAAAGCCAGCCAGTGCTTTGGCACTCTGTAGATCTCTGTAGAGAAAGCAACAGAGGCTCTATATCACTGTGGACACCAGCTGCCAGAAAGCCTGCTAAAAATGTAGATTCAAACTGAGAAGGTGATAGGGTTGAACATGGCTTGTTCCCCCAGGGATTCATATCCTGGTGTAGTCTCTAATGTGCCAGGTTGGAGGCAGTGTAAGGCTTCAAGAGGTGAGGCCTAGTGGAAGGTGATGGGTGACACTGTCCTCAGAGACAGACAAGTTTCACGAGACGTTATCATGAAGACCCAGAGAAGCCCTTTCTGTGTTCTGATTCCTGCTTCGCCTGTGATCACTCCTCCTGCACTCAGTCACACCATTATGACACCATGGGCCATGCATGGTGCACAGTGGCCAGAGGGGTGGTCTCTGGGACCTTCTCCAAGCTGTGTAGACTTGCAATTTTCAAAACCATGAATTAAATGAATCCTCAGCCTTGAGTATTCTGTTATAGTAACAGAAAGTGGATAAAGAGCAAGCAAGGCTAGAGTGGCGCTTCAGACTCTATTTTTGAGAAGTCCCCAGGGGGTGCTAACATTGCTGCCCTCTGAGAAGTCCCCAGGGGGTGCTAACATTGCTGTCCCAAAAGCCACATTCTGAATAGCAAGGGTCTACATATTGTACTGGCTTCGAATATATCCTTACAAAGAATCTAGAACATCTGAGAATCTTGGGTCACTATCCTCATGTATTAACAAAGGGCTGAAGATGGGGGGCTGGGGAAGTAGGTCAGTGGTAGAGCACTTGCCTATCGTGCTCAAAGCTGTGTTTGATCCCTAGGCACCACATAACAAAGAAAATGCTGTGACATAATGACATAATGGGAACTGCCCCCTGAGACAGGGCTTGGGTCTTTCATCTTCCTGGAATACCCCAATCACACACACACACACACACACACACACACACACACACACACAAACCCATGTGGACATCTAGACTTTCTACTTCAGTTGCCATTGGCGTGGACCATGGGGCCTGTGAGTCTGTAACTTCTGTGTACTGTTTAGCCAGTCAATAACATTGATTGGTATTCACCGATATCAGAAAAGTAGCACACCTTTCTTTGTTGACTCTGTTATTCTCACACACTCAATCTGTGTGTTTTCTAGGTATCATTACCAACTCACAATCTATCCAAAGGCTGTGTTTAAACTAAATCTTTGAACAAGAGGAAATAGTAATCGATTAACTCTGGACAAGGCTCTAGACCCTAATCACTCCTGGCTTTGGAAACTATTGGAAACTGTTATGGTAATCAAATTGAGAACTGAAGAATGAATGAAAGTGTCATCTGTTCATTTGTATATAACTTTGACCCAGTCTTCGGCACCACTTGGAGCAGAAAGCATGGGGTTGGTTATTCCTTGGGCTTTCAGTTTTAATCTGAAGCTGTACTCAAACTTATATGATTTGGATAGCAATTGCAATAGAAATGATATTTTGAACACAGACATTTCAACTACTCTAGTATTTATTTGTTGCTGTTTCAGTAAATAGCTATATGTAGTTGCTTGTTGGGTTTTACCTGTTCTGTCCCTAACATTCCCATCCACATTTTCACCTCCCATCAGCTGTGGCTTGTACATCAACTCTCACATTGACTCCTGCACAAGGATTTTGGTACTTTCTTGGAATCAATTATCACCCTTCTTTAAGTGATCACAGACCTTCCTCCAGAGATGAAAAAGCAAAAATACACTAAATCTTCTAATTTTGTATCTTTTCAGTGGGTGTCTACCCCCCCCCAGACGAAACCTAAAAGCCTTGGCTGCTACGCAAGGCAACTCCAACCTTATCTGACCATCCTGATACCCTTTTCCCATACCACACAAATCCCATGAGCCATACAGCCCTAGGGATTTTCCACAGTGTATCACACTTCTGTTTTGTGCCTGCTGATTCCCATGAATATGAATACTGGTTACCCTGTGAGTTATGTGAGGTGTCCCACATAACTCTATTATATACAGCTAGATGTTGCCTCATATAGTGCTATGATTTACATACGTGTCTTACATATGTGCTTGACCCTTACTGTAGTAGCGGTAAGAGGTGGCTTAGTTGGACTTTTAAGATCAGGGCTTAGTGAGAGGTCATTAGGTCATTGGCAGAAGGCCCTTGGAGGGGATAGGTGGTTCCTATTTGACCTTGCATCAGTTTTATAGGAGGCAGAAACCCTAGCCACCCCCAGATACTCGCTTTCTGTCTTGTGATGTAATTTCTCCAGCATGGATATTGTCATGGTGATGCCATCAGCCATGAGTACTTCTCCAGACTAAATTCATGATGCGGACACACACTGTGAGCATCTAGAACTATTAGCTAGATAAATGTATTACTTAATAAAGAGTAATGCCACAGGGTTTGCATTAAAGTAAAAGAAAATGGGCATTCACAGTGAGCTTTAAGTTCTAAGGCTAGAGTGCCTAGTCACAATCACCTCAGGAATTCTTTGTGTCACCCATTGGGTAATGAATATGGTTTAAGATATAAACAAAACTAGTAGGATCTATATGTTGAACTAATGACTCCTTAATTTGATAACTAGAGTAGTAGATTTGCCATTAAGAAACAGAGTCCTTTAGTTTTTCTTGAGACTCAGTTTCCTGGCCTATAGAATTAGAGAGTTCAAATAATCATTAAAAATTTCTGACTTAATATTCCAGACTAAGAACAAAAACACTGGTGTTAGAGAGATGGCTCAGTGGTTAAGAGCATTGGCTAATCCTCCAGAGGGCCCAGGTTCAATTTCCCGAACACATATGGCAGCTCACAACTGTCTGCAATCCCAGTTCCAGGGGGTCCATTGCACCAGGCATGCATGTACATGTCTGTGCATGCAGGCAAAATGCATAGATATAAATAAAGTAATAAAAAAAATCAGAAGTGGCATTGGTGTTTCTGCTCCTGAGAACTGTGTAAGATTTACGAAATGGATGTTTTTGGTGAATGAAGATGTTCTTATTTAGTTGGACTCAAAGGGCCCTAGTGAGACAAGTTTAAGACAAGTTCTCCCAAAGAGTGGCAGTCAGAAGCAGGGCCCCGCCCACACTCTATTCTTCCCAGACATGAGACAGAGAAGGACATAAGTGGGATCAGGAGCTCCGTGGATGCCTTGAAACCTGGAGCAACCAGGAGGCAGATTAGCAAGATGGGTGGGCAGCAGTGTGGGAGAGTACGGTACCTCTCCATCCTTCCTATTAGCTCTGGAAAAGTGGACCAAGCCAACAGGCGATTGACATTTCTGGGGAAAATAGCATAGAAAGGCTGACATACAGCTCCCGTCTAAATCCTTTTAAAAGGAAGGATTCCTAAGAAATTGCAAGAAAAAACATCTCATCCCAACTACTGATCTTCTTACTCTCAGACATCCTTCCACTTTTTCTGAAAAGTGCTTCTGGGCAAAGTGGGGGTGCACAGGTTGGAGGCTTTAGCTTTATTTTTATTTATTTGTTTGTTTATTTATTTATTTACTTATTTATTTTGCATTCTGATGAATCGATTTTCCAGGGCAGCAAGTTTCAATTCCCTCCAGACTATGTCCCAAGGGCTCTTTCTGTTGATGAGAAGTTGTGGTGCCACAGGAAACTCATTTTGCCTCCTTTTCATACCCCAGAATTGTTACGCCAGTTTCCATTTGAGAGTTGTGGTTTTTATTCTTTTCCCCTTTTCTTCTCATGCTGTATGCAGCTCCTGCTAGGCTACTTATCTGTTTGGTTTCTGCCTGTTGTCAGATGTAAGTCTGTGGTCTGTAATAGGTTTACCTGGCTGGGAGCATCACTCTAACTTTGAGCCCCAGGAGAAGTTGCCTAATGAGCAAGTGTATGACGCTTATCTTCCATTTCACACTGTGAGAGATACAAAGAAGTGTCTGGTAAAATCATTGCTCCCCACATCTCTTACTCCAGCAAATTCAATCATCTGTAGCAATAAGCAGACAAATCATACATCAGATCATTTTATGGCTGAGTGGAAACTTCCAGATCGTCTTGTGTAGCACTCAATTTACGGAAGCCCCTAAAATTGGGTAGATTTGGAAGCTGTGTCCTCAGGGCTGTGTCTTGCCAGAAGCAGGACCTCCCTCCTTGCCTTCTTAATCAGCAGCTGTTACTGGTAGACCACAAACAAATAAGAGTGTTATTCCTTGATCTTGCTTTCAAGCCAGAGACCCCCAAACTTTAATTCCCCAAAGTGCTGGGGGATGATGCCAGAGAAGGAGGAAGCTAGCTGCTGCAAAGAAGACCTGTTTGGTTCATCATTCTGCTAAATGTTACATAGGGGGGTTCAGTTTAAACCCTCTCCTCATTCCAAGCTTTTTGCCCTCATCGTTTTTCAAAAACTTAGAGGTTTTTTGTTTTGTTTTGATACCTGATTGTTTTTTTTTTTTTAAAGGCTATACAGAACTATTTCTTTATTAACAGCAGATCTTTGAACTTTGGGCTAGGAAGGAACTTATTCTCTTCAACTGTGCTGAAATGTAAAGACTATTAGGACTTTGAAACTGGACTGAATACATTTTGTGTTATGAGATGTACATGAGCCTATGGTGACAAGTGGTAGGCTATGACTTAAAGGTGATGTGTTTGGGTTTCAAGTTGTCCATTAGTGTTGATGAATATTGTCAACTTGATAGGTTCTAGGTCCTTAGAAGGTGAATTAGGTGTGCTTGTGAGTGTTTCTAGAATGGGTGGAGGTGAAAGGATCTAATCTAAATGTAGGTGGCACAACTCCACAGGCTGGAGTCCTGGATAGGATTAAAAGGAGAAAGCTAGCAGAGTCCAGCATTCATTCCTCTGTTTCCTGATTTGGATGCAATGGGCCCAACGACCTCAGACTCCTGACATGTTTTCCCTACCTTAGTGGGCTAGCCCTTTGAATGTGAGCCAAATCGATACTTCCTTTGGTTGTTTCTTGTAAGTTAGATGTTCATAGCAGCAGGGAAGTGAGCAATAGTGTCCATTCCTGGCTCCTGAGGAGGGATGGAAGGTAGAGCTGCCAACACTTCCACCACCAGCCAACGCGTGCTCAGTAGGTGCTGAGGGAGGATGACTACCCCAGTCTTGAAAAGGAGACGGTTAATGGCAAGGTCCCTCAGTACCTACTGTACTCGCATTGTCACTGCCACGTTTGGGTTGACATGAGTAAAAAAAAAAATTATCCCACCTGTGCACTATAAATGGCCACAAGGACCAGAACAGAATTTATCTCATACTAAGTATGCAATAAAAAACAACTTCCAGTGTAAATGAGCACGAAGCCATTTGGAGGTAAAGGTCAGAAAGGCTGTGAACAAGAGAATGGAGGTAGGGACACGGCAAGGTTTAGACAGTAAGCAAGCAGGAATAACCAGGGTGAGTTCATGGGCCATGTTCACTGAGAGTGGGCATAGGCAGGTAGTTTGAGAATGGGCTGTTATGGTCTTCACATTAACGAAGGAGAGTCAAGAGTGATGTAGAAGGCAGTAAGGTCTGCAGATGGATGTAGCGATCAATGTTCAGATTCATAGTATGGCAGAAGATGGTCAGTGGATGCCAGTGGATGAGATACTAATTATCCTGGGACATAGATTGACATGGGATCCTCCCATTCAGCCAAGAAGATAGAGAACTGGCTGGAAACTTGAAATTTTTGTACATGAGCCTTTCAGCTCTCTCTGGTTTCTGGGGCATGTGACTACATATCACCATGCTCCACAAAACTGAAGCTAGGATGGAGTTCCCATCACCACCAAAGAGTTGTGGCCAAAACAGAGAAGGCCAAGGCAGCCTGCTCTTTAAAAAGCTCTGGGAGTAGCCACCACACCTCAGAAGGAGGCCAGATTTGAGGGTGACCCAAAGTCAACTTGCAGCCAGCAAACAAGATATGCATTTCTGCCGGCATCTGGACAAGGCTGCAGTGTGCAGTTCAGTCACAGGGGAGCCTGCTAGACAGTGGCCACAGGCATTTGTCTGCCCAGAGCACAAGTCAGAATTTGGGAGTGTTGAGATGATTGCAAGGAGACAGGTGAGGCTCTCTTAAAGGCAGTGATTCCTTCTTCCTTCCTTTTTATGCTTTTTCAAAAAGTATCATTTTGATCTGCAGTTGAAAATCTACAGGTTTGGAAGATGTAAACTACTTGGGTTTCTGATTTAACCCGTTGAGGACAAAACAGGTTGCAGATTCCCTGGGGGACATTTTCTAATACTTCCCACTCCCTCAAATAGCCCCTTCCTCTCCTACTAAAGTAGTCATTTTTTTTTAAATGTTCATTATAAAATAGGGAATGGCTTGAATTATCTCTCTCTGCAGGGATTTCCATTAATTTAGAATACTCACCACAATTAGCTACACCCACTCGTCAAGACTCAGATGGAGAGCCTGGGGCAATCTCAGCATAACAGCAACAAAAAGAGCCTTTAATAAAGTCCCTAGTGGATATATTGGTCCTTCATATATTTCAATGAACAAATAAAAAGTATTGATAAGTTACCTGAAGAATGGTAGGGATGGTATTTCAAATTAGCATAGATCCTGTAGAAAGTTTATTTGTTGAATCTTTTTTTAGAGGATCTTACCATGTAGCCTAAGGCTAGCCTTGCACTTGTTATTCCCCTGCCTCAGCCAAGATGGGTTACAGGTGTGTAGCATCATACCTCATCTATATATGTGGAGTTCAAGATACTTCAAGAAAGACTGTTTCCGGTGTGTGTGTGTGTGTGTGTGTGTGTGTGTGTGTGTGTGTGTGTGTGTGTGTTTTAAGTAGACATGACGACTTTTCCTTTCTTTGTGGTCCCACAAACACATGAACTTTGCTGTCATCGGGTTACAGTGGGCGTGAAAATGCAGACACAGGTCAAGGCCCCAGCTTTGACCAGCTCGCCAGCCCAGGAAACAAGCAAATGTTCCCACTCCCTCCTCTGACAGCAGGAAAGCTAACTCCTCAGCAGGTTGTCACTGAACTGGAATTGCTGGTGTCCAGTTACTGGAGTCTTTTCCTTTTAGTGCCCCGGGGCAAAGAGCAGTGTTAATGACGCCTGCACCGGAAGGCAGGTTAAGAGGGTTGACTCAAGCTGCCTCTGCCCGTGCAGTGTTTGCAGTTTAACACTTGCTTGTGTCCTCTGACTCAATGTGAAGATGCCAGTGGATGCTTTGTAGCTGCAAGGAAAACTGAAATTTAGATGTCTGTAGGCGGGAGGAGTGGAGTTGATGAATCACTTGTAGAAAAAAAAAATGAAATACATCTGTGTGTGTGTGTGTGTTTTAACTCAATAACAGCCGGTGCCTAAACTAGAATGTGTTAATTACAGAAGTTTCAAAGCGAAACCATAGCTTGCAGAGGGCAAGTGCAGTCTTTCTCAGCAGAGGAACAGTACCTTAGAGAAGGTGCGTAGTAGCTAGAAGGAGAGAACATTTATGGAATTGAGTGACAGTGGTGCCGAGGAAGCAGAACCCTAACATGCATGATCAGAAATGTCCTGGAATTCCTGAGAGGGAATGTTCAAGAGAGTTCTCCTCTTGTCTGCCCCTTCATTAAGAGACTGCCATTTTCCCACAGGAGCCAAAATTCAGACTCTAAACACCAGGAAATGCATTTTTCTGGGACACTTGATAGATAGAAAGGGAGGTGAGCGCATCTTGGTCTTGGCTGCCCCAAGGCTCATGTGGTTCGCAGTAGTGTGGGAAGCAGGATCAGTTGTTCGTGTACTTTAAGGGCCGTGGTGGGTTTGGGGACCCAAATTCTTTATTTACTTCTTACTTTTTTTTTTTTTATTTGCAAACTGCTGAATGGCTAAATGAGATGACACACAGAGGCGATTTAATCCAGTTCCTACAGCAAGAGAAGCTCAGTAAGACCTAGTAGCCCATGTATTACTATTTTTCAAAAACCATGGAGTCAGGGGTAAGGGGGACCCCAACGAAAGGAGGCAAAATGTCTCCTCCGAAATCCTGCACATGAGATTCTTGAGCCTTTTTCGTGGAGGTGATACTTTCAGACGGCCTGACCCATTCCATCAACTTACCTATCGACAGCCCCAAGGGTGTGAGGGTTTTCTAGACAACCAGGGTGACTTCATGCAAGGAAGAGGAATAGACCCCAAAGCCTGGCATCTAGGCAGTCCTCCTTCACCCCCTTTGAGTGTGGACCCCAGTGGCTTTAGGAATGTTTAACACAGGGGATCAGAGAGCAGGACTGTGTGTGTGTGTGTGTGTGTGTGTGTGTGTGTGTGTACCTGAGTGTCGGTGTTGAATGAGCTCTGGGGTGTGCAGGACTGTTTGTAGTCCCACAGGTCTGATTCAGAAAGGACATGACTGTGACGGAAGGAGTGGCACTCAGCACAGACTTGCCTAATGTTCAGGCATCTCTCCTGGCCCGATAATATCAATTCAGAGTTGTCTCTCATGAAGAAGTTTGTGAGACACAAATATGTTTTAGGCAAGATTGAGCTCTCTTGGAATTTATTTGTCTGTGAGTGGGATCAGGAAGGTATCAAGGGAATCAAACAGCAACATCCCTAAGTACCGTGGAGAGATAGGTTCAAACAGCGTGCTTCTCTGGAGGACAAAATCAAGACCTGCTGGACATCAGAGACACCCACCAAGAGGGTCAAAGAGGGGAGTAATGGACAAACCCGTGTCACGTCACTGAGTTTGAGAGACTTAGCTGAGGGAAGTCTTGTCTTTCCAGAGTCACTGCTTGGCACAACCTCCTTCACTCACCAGGCCAGTTTTCTAGCAAGTGTTTCAAACCCAATTACAGTTTACCACAACTAGCACAAATTCTGTATTCAGGGCAATTAGGCTTCAGATCATGGATAATCCAGACTAGCTTGGAAGTCTCCTAACAACTAATAAAGAGGCATGTCAGCAAGTACCAGCAAAGCCAACCACCAAAGACTTAGATGCACAAGAAATCCATACACAGGCCATGAACAGCTCATTCAATAGCTGGATTACCTTGGTGCTTTGGATGGGTTTCTCTGGGATACCTCAGACTTTCTGTTGTGGTCCCAAGATGGCAGCAAAGGCTCCAGGTATTAAGGTGATCTCCTTCCACTGGGCTTGGGAGATAGAGGCAGATCAAAAAGAGTTTGTCCTCATAAGTCTCTATTCTTTTTCCTTGGAAGAAAAGCTTTGCTGGGGAAACCACACTTCCCAGACCAGTCTACTTGTAGTTTCATGGGAAGCTGCAAAAGAGACTTTTTACCAACCAAAAAATAGGATAGAAATAGAACACCTTGTCTCATTCTGGAAACCCTCACTACCATGACCTGTGTCAAGGGCCTGTTGTCAAGAATATGAAGATGGGCCCTGAATGGGAAACATGCAGTCTGCTACAGGCCTCTTCCCAGAATTTGCTGTGGGTCTGGGGTCTGCGGAAGACAAGAGGTTGTTGAGGCTCATAAAACTGGAGTGGATTCATACAGAGGCAGAACACAACAGCCCTACAGGTTAACTGCCCATGACGAGGAGTAATTTCTGCCTGATCAAGATGACGAATCTTCTCCAGCAAGAAAAACAAGCTTCGGGCTGTCTCTGTGCTCTCTCAGTGATAGTGTTTCAGAGACTGTGTTGAGTTTCATCACTCCTTAGCTATCCTGGTAGCAGCCACCTTCAAAATCAACCTAAGACGTATCACCTCATGCACCCAGAAGGCTGTAATCTGCAGAACTGGTTGCCAAAGCTTCTGGGTGGATTTAGCATCCGGAAAGAAGACTACTCACTTAGTGAATGTGTGTGTCGAACTGAATTTCTACCAGTCCTGAGGACCAGGTTCCAGAGTGGGTATTCCCATCATGCCATCTTGAACTTACCCATGTTAGGACAGTATGGTAAGGATCAGGCAATGCTAAATACAAAAAAAAGGAATAGAAACAATTCAGAGCTGCATTTGTGTGTGTTTGTGCCTGTTTGTGAGCTTGTGCCTGTGTGTGTGCATGTATGTATGTGTGTGGGGGGGGAGAGAGAGAGGGAAGGAGAGGGAGAGGGAGAGGGAAGGAGAGGGAGAGGGAAGGAGAGGAAGAGGGAGAGGGAAGGAGAGGGAGAGAGAGAGAGAGAGCACACATGCCAGAGGTCAACCTGAGGTGTCATTCCACAGAAGCTGTAGGCATCTTGTCAGTGAACTTGTACCTGTGGCCACACCTCCTTGGGCATGGCCTCAAACAGATATAAGCAGAAAGAAAGGAGCTTCAAAGGAGCTTGAGGTGTGGCTTTCCTTGGAGCATTCTTTCTTGTGGGTCAGTGGATCAGGTAGGTAGAGCAGGGAAATGTTCCAGTGGTCCTTTGTATTTTTCTGTGTAATTGTTCCTCAGTAAACACCCATTTATCATTTATCTTGGGTCTACTGATATAATTACATCTTTGCTTTCAAGAAGCCATCCACCTTGCTTTTTGGAGACAGGCTGTTCACTTTCCCAGAACAGGATTAAGCACATGCTACCATACCCAGTTTTTCATGTGAGTTCTGCAAATTGAATTCAGGTCCTCAAGTCCTTAATTAATGGAACTATCTCCCCAGATCCTATTTTACTATTTTAATCAACTATTCAAGAAATATCTACTTCTTCATGAACATATTTCAAATTAAACCAATTTATCCTGCAAAGCTCTTTATTTGGACTCAATTTAAAATTATATTGGGATAACTTTTTTTTATTAAAATAATTCTAAGAAGTTTGGTATTTAATTAATTCATAGAATCAATATTGGTGCTTTTCTAAGTTTTGGTCCTGTAAGATATGCTGTAAGGAAAGTTTTTACAGAGAGATTTTAACTTTGGTGCTTCTGGGGGATTATTCACTGCAATAACATGCTTGGGTTGAAAGGTAGGCACCTCTCATGACTTTGGGAAGACTGTAAAACACGGGGCTATTGAGACAACTCAGTGGGTGAAGTAGCTCACAAGCTGAGTTCCACCTCTGCGGGTTGTCATCTTATCTCTACATGAGTGCCATGCTGTGTATACCCACAAAAGCACACTATTGTGCACACAACACACACACATAAATGCAAAAACAAACAAACAAACGAAAGACCAAACAGCAATCCAAAATCAAAATGTGATATCACAAACTTTTGCTACTTTTCAAATAGAATTCTTTCTTAGTTAGGTTTCTGTTGCTGTGATAGAATACCATGCCCAGAGCAACTTGGGGAAGAAAGACTTCTACACCATACTATCAGAGAAAATCAGGACAGGAACTGAAGTCAAGAACCTGGAAGCAGAGGCCATGGAGGAGTGCTGCTTATTGGCTTGCTCCCCATGGCTTTCACAGACTACTTTCTTACAGCACCAAGTGCCACTAGCCTAGGGATGGCACCCTTGGCAATGAGCTGGACCCTCTTATATCAATCAGTTAAGAAAATGCCAACAGGCTTGCCCACAGAACAATCTCGTTTCAGTTGAAGGTCTATCCCCTAAAATGACTAACTTGTATCAAGTTGACATAACATGAGCTAGCACAAAATCCAATACAAATGTAGCAAAATTGTAACTCTTATGTAGCTCAATGAAGAATTTGTAAATATGGTACTGGTGTTGTTCCTTTGGAGAAAGGGGGTGGGGTTGGGTGTGTCCGGTATGGGGGTTCCTAAGATAAGGGACCTCCTGGGAGAGCATAGCAGGTTCTACAACAGGCGAGGGTGACTGAGGCAAAGGAAATAATGCCAGGCAGACAGAGCTTAAGTGAGAAGTTTATAGAAGGGGAAGTGAGGGGAAAGGGAAAAAAGACAGAGATGCCAGGGACAGAAGAAGAGGGGAGAGAGAGGAGCCAGAAAGGGAGCAAAGAACAAAAGAAAGAAAAGTGAGCTTAAGTGGGCGGGGTCTGTTTTTTAAAGGGGTCATTTACACCTGAGTGCAGACTAGTACTCATGGAACCCTGATCTGACCAGAGTACTGCCTGAGTGATTTCTGCCAGGTGACCGGGGCAGGCCAGCATAATGCCTGAATCCTTACAACTGGGTCTATGATGATTTGACCTTTGGTATTTTGTCTTTATGGTGGGGCAGTCAGTAGAAACTGTGCTTTAGGTATTGAATTTGGAATTTTTCCCTTGGTCTGTGACATCTTCTATTTCCACTCTCAGCATGTGGCACTGGCCCCCCTGTCACAAAGGGCATTAACTGTTTCTCTATAGTGTGCTCTGTTACCAGTTATGCTTGGTATGCATTGGTGACTTTTTTCATTGTTGTGACTCAAACCTAACAAAAAGTAACTTAAAGGCAGAATGGTTTATTGGCAGTTTGAAGAGTAACAGTGCATCATGGTAGAAATAAGGCAGTCAGGAGGCAGATATGAATGCTGGTACTCAGCATACTGGATCTCTTCTTTGAATTCAGCCCAGGACCCCAGTTATTCAGTGCTGCCAACATTCAGAATCTTCCCACTAGAGCCAGACCTTCCTGAAAATATCATCAAAAACACATCCAAATGGGGATTCTACGGTGATTCCAAATTCAGTCAAATCAACCTTGAAGATTAATTAGTACCACAGTCCATTATGAAAGACAAAGAGTAAAGTTAAGGAACCCCCCCCCCACTTGAAATGAAGGGCAGTCTGACCTGGAAAGCTAACCCAGACCACTATCAGTTTCCTGGAATTTGCTAACCACCCTCAACTTTCCCTCACAAGGCCCTAAGATAGCCAGATACCAAGAATTTACACTGCCCCTCCTGTCAGTGTGTCAGCAGGTAAATAGGGTCCTTAAGAAACAGAGAGTTAGCTGCAACTCCAGTTTGCTTAGACAAGATTAATTAGCACACCCTGAGGCCCTGAGGTCTGCTGACCTGAGACCATCCGGTCTCAAAAAGAGAACCCATGACTCTGGTCACGTACAGATAGAGGGTCACAGCCCCACCCTAAGCTTGTGTTTTTTTCCTTTAAAAGTACCCGCCCCCAGAAAAATATTGCTTCTCTAGCCTGTGTGCTGAGGGAGCCCGTTTGCGCAAATGTTTCCTGTTCATTAACTGGACTGGACATTGAGTTCTTGGGGGGTACCGACCGAAACTGGGAGACTCCTCATTCTGAGGGTCTTACAATTAGATGTATGAAATGCTTCTTATCCTTCGGTATTTTCATCCTACAGTAGCTTTATTGAAACTGGAATGAACATTTAAAATTCCACTATTGACAGCATATTGCAAATTTCCTTCTTTTTAAAGGACTTATTTACTAGAAGGTACTCTGCATGCAGAAAGAAAAAGTAATCACTAATATCACTAGCTACAAGCTGTGCAACTCATACCATGACTGGCCTACAAGATATACTGATGCAACAGTACCACAAAAGTTAAGGGAATAACCAACCACTTTCTGGTTGGATTTAAGGCTCACTCTATGAAATGGAACCTATACCTGACACTGCTAAAATGACCCAGACTTGAGATTAGATAGGTTACTCACCTAAGGGAAAACCTACTAGTACTATTCTGCTAAAATGATATAGCAAGAAAAAAAAAGTATGATAGTTTGAATAAAAATTACTTCCATAGCCCCATAGGGAATGACAGTATTAGGAGGTGTGCCATACCTATTGGAGTAGGTATGGCATTGTTGGAGGAAGTGTGTCACTGGGGTTGAACTTTGAGGTCACTCTCTTCCTTCTGACTGTAGAACTCTAAGTTATGTCTCCAGCACCCTGTCTGCCTATATGCCAACATGCCTCCCACCATGATAGTAATGGACTAAACCTCTGAACTGTAAGCCAGCCCCAATTAAGTGCTTTCCTTCATAAGCATTTCTATAGTGGTAGTGTCTCTTCTCAATGGAAACAATGAAAGCCAGAAGGTCCTGGTTAGATGTTATGCAGACATTAAGGACCACAGATGCCAGCCCAGACTACTTTATCTAGCAAAGCTTTCAATAACCATAGACAGAGAACACAAGATGTTCCATGATAAAACTAAATTTAAACAGTACCCATCCACAAACCCAATCTTACAGAAAGTACTAGAAGGATATCACCTACATCCAAAAGAACACAGGAAATAGATGCGCTTACAGCAAACAAGGGAATTGAACACACAATGCCATCACCAACAACAAAAACAAAAATAACAGGAACTAGCAATCACTGGTCATTAATATCCATTAATATAAATGGTCTCAATTCACCCATAAAAAGGATACAGGCTAACAGATTGGATATGAAAACAGAATTTATCCTTCTGCTGCATACAAGAAACACACCTCAAACTCACACACAGATAATACCTCAGAGTTAAGAGTTGGGAAAAATTTGTTCAACCATATGGACTTAAGAAACAAGCTGGTATAGCTATCCTAATACCTAACAAGATAGACTTTGAACTAAAATTAATCAAAAAAGATAAAGAAGGACATTTCATATTCATTACAGGAAAAAATCCATCAAGAGGAAATCTCAATTCTGAACATCTATGCCCCAAACACAAGGGCTCCTACATTTGTAAAAGAAACATTACTAAAGCTTAAATCACAATTTAAGCCCCACACTAATAGTGGCAATTTCAACACCCCACTCTCACCACTGGACAAATTTGCCTGACAGAAGCTTAACAGAGAAATAAGGGAACTAACAGAGGTTATGACTCAAATGGATTTAACAGACATCTATAGAACATCCCACCCAAACACGAAAGAATATACTTTCTTTTAAGCACTTCATGGAACCTTCTCAAAAATAGGTCACATACTCGGTAACAAAGCAAACCTCAACAGATTAAAAAAAAATGGAATAAACCTCTATAGCCTACCAGACCACCACAGCTTAAAGTTAGAATTCAACAGCAACATTGGTTTCAGAAAGCCCACAAACACATGGAAGTTGAAAATGATTAACTGAACCTCCACTGTGTCAAGGAAGACATAAAGGAAGAACTAAAAGACTTTCTAAAATCTAATGAAAATGACCATACAACATACCCAACCTTATGGGACACAATGGAAACGATGCTGAGAGAGAAAGTTCATAACACTGAATGCCTCATAAGAAAGCTGGAAAAATCCCACACCAGTGAATTAACAGGACAACTCAAAGCTCTAGAACAAAGGAAGCAAACTCACCCAGAAGGAATAGATGGCAAGAAAAGAACAAATTTGAGGGCTGAAATCAATAAAATAGAAACAAATAAAACAATTCAAAGAATCAATGAGACAAAGAGTTGGTTCTTTGAGAAATTCAACAAAATAGACAAACCTGTTTCCTAACAAAAAAGACACAGAGAATATCCAAACCCCTAAGGATATAGAGTCAGTTATCAATAGTCTTGCAACAACAACAACAACAACAACAAAAAGCTCAGGCCCAGATGGATTCAGTGCAGAATTCTACCAGAAATTCAAAGAAGAGCTAATACCAACACTTCTCAAATTATTCCACACAATAGAAACAGAAGGAACATTTGCCAAACTCTTTTTATGAGGTTACAATTACACTGATACTCAAACCACACAAAGACATGCATGAACACCTAATTTTTGACAAAGAAGTTAAAAACATAAAATGGGAAAAAAATTTAATAAATGGTGCTGGTATAACTGGCACTACATGTCAACATGTAGAAGAATGCAAATAGATTCATATCTATCATCATGCACAAAACTCAAGTCCAAATGGATCAAAGACCTCAATATAAATCCATTCACACTGAACCTCATAGAAGAGAAAGTGGGAAATACAATTGAATGCATATGCACAGGACACCACTTCCTAAATACAACACCAGTAGCACAGACACTGAGAGAACAATAATAAATGGAACCTCCTGAAACTGAGAAGCTTCTGTAAAGCAAAGAGCATTGTCAAAAAGACAAAACAGCTCCCTATATAATGGGAAAATAACTTCACCAACTTCACATCTGACAGAGGACTCCAAAATTTATATTAAAAAAAAAATCAAGAAACTAGAAATCAAACAACATAATAATTCAATTAAAAAATGGGGTATAGATCTAAACAGAGAATTCTCTAGAACAATCTCAAATGGCCAAAAGACATTTAAGGAAATGCTCAACATCCTTAGTCATCAGGAAAATACAAATCAAAATCACTCTGAGATTCCATCTTATACCGATCAGAATGGCTAAGATAAAAAACACCAATGACAGCTAATGCTGGAGAGTGTCAAGAAAGGGGATCATTCCTCTATTTCTGGTGGGAGTGCAAACTTGTGTAGCCACTATGGAAATCAGTATGGTAATTTCTCAGAAAATTAGGGATCAACCTACCTCAAGACTCTGCGAATACCACTTTTGGGCATACACCCAGAGGAAGCACATTCACAACAGAAAGACATTTGCTCAACTATGTTCATAGCAACATTATTCATAATAGCCAGGTCTTGGAAACAACCCAGATGCCCTCAACTGAATAATGGATAAAGAAAATATGGTATATTTACATAATGGAGCACTACTCAGACGTAAGAAACAATAACATCCTAAAATTTGCAAACAAATGGACAGAACTAGAAAAAACAAAAACAAAAAACAAAAACATTCTGAGTGAGGTAATCCAAAACTAGAAAGACAAATATAATATGTACTAACTCATAAGTGGATACCGGACATAAAGCAAAAGATACCCAGCCTACAATCCACAACCTGCAAGAAGCTGGAACTCTCTTCCAGACAGATGGAAGAAGATGCAGAAATCCACAACTAACCAATGGGCCAAGCTCCTGGAGTAAGTCAAAGTGAGGAAGGAGCAATAATATGAACAAAGGAGTCAAGATCATGATGGCGTAACCCACAGAATCAGCTGACCTGAGCTAGTGAGAAATCACAGATTTGGGTCTGATAAATGGGGAACCTGTACAAGACCAAACTAGACTCCCTTAATATAGGTGACTATGGTGTGACTGGGACAATATATGAGACCACTGGCAGTGGGTCCAAGATCTAACACAAATGCACAAACTGACTTATTGGAGCCCATTCTATATGGGTTTTGGGGCTGAAGAGGTACCTTGGTTCTGCCTCAACCAGATGATGGGACAGACATAGTAGACTTCCTAGGCCTTACCCTCTCCAAGGAGCAGATGGGAAATGGGGGAGAAGGGGGAGCAAGAGGAGAGGAGGGATGGGGAACTGGGATTAGATTGTAAAAAATAAATTAATAAAAAAATTTAAAAGATGGTTCTAAGAGTCAGAGGTGATGGATGACTCCAAGGAAGCAGTCTCTTCAGACATAACAGGGTTGACAGACAAAGGAACTCACAGGAAGTATGACAGCATACATAAGACCTACACAGGTTCAAGATAGATGAGGTCCAGGTTGAGTTGGGGAGTTGTGGGAGTAGACACAGGCTCATACCCCTAACCAAGAAGCTTTTTGAAACTGGTACTCATTGGCAAGGGGAAGGTCAATTGTCTTCAATGGAGTGTCACTGGGTACAGCAGGCAGACCTCATACACATGAACAATTTGCCAATGCAAAACAAACTCTTCTGCATGTGTGTGTGTGTGTGGGGGGGTTGTTTTGTTTTGCTTTGCTTTGATATTTTCTTCTTTGCTTATTTGTTTTGATTTTTGGTTTTGTGGAGTTTTTGAAAAGAGAAAGAACATAAAGTTGAGTGGGTAGAGAAGTAGGGAGGATATGAGATGAGTCGGGGAAGGGGAAAAACCATTATCAAAATACTTTATTGGAGAAATCATTTTAAAAGAAGATATTTATTTATTTGTAGGTGTGTATGTATGGTTATGTGTAGCATATGTGTATATGTGTGGGCATGTGTCTCAGGGCTTCTATTGCTGTGAAGAGACACCACAACCACAGCGATTCTTATAAAGGAAAACATTTAATTGAGGCTGGATTACAATTTCATGGATCTAGTTCATTATCATTATTCCTAGAAGCATAGTGGCATGCAGGCAGACATGTTGCTGGAGAAGGAGCTGAACAATTCTACATTTTGGTCAACAGGAAGCAGAAGGAGACTATGTGTCACACTAGGTGTAGCTTGAACACCCCCACAGTAACATACTTTCTCCCACAAATGCATACCTACTCCAACAAGGCCATACACCCTAGTTGTGCCACTCCATACAGACCAAGCATTCAAACACATGAGACTGTGGAGGCCATTTTTCCTGTTCAAATCACCACAGAATATGTGCCACAGTACTACAGAGTTGGATATCTCCTTCTACCATGTGGAGGTCTGAGAAACGAACTCAGGTCTTGTAGCTTGACTGGGAGTCGAGCTTATATTTCTTTATGGAAGGAATCAATCACATCATTGAGCTCATTAAAAGCTTGTCAACATCGACTTCTAACATATTAATATATCTGCTAATTTAGCGAACAAAAACATTCTCCTTCCTAACATAACATTGTCTTTCTGAGCTATATGTATTTCCAGCATGCACTGTCACTTGTTATTGAAAGTGGGCATGCCAGTGACATCTAAGATTTATAATAACTTTTTAAGTTAAGTTTGTAACCCTTTAGGCATGTACTTAAATAACCTCTGTAATTTATACTGTGCTTTTCAATTGTATTTCTATTATTTACTAACAAAATACTTTATAAACTCTCAGATGTTTCCATCATTTCTTTCAAGATTTCTTCTATTGTTTTCTGTTCAAGAATCCCTTGCCAATTCTGAAATAACATAATTGCTGCTATTTCCTGTAAAGATGACAATGAAAGTATAGATGATTACTTAATTGGTCCAAAGATGGCTTTTTGAAACATGGACTTAGTTTCCTAGTTTTTCCTTTCATCCCAATGGTGTGAGTGTGCAGGTGCAATTTGGCTGTTAGCATCACTTTGGGAGGTAGCCCATACAAGGTGTACTCCAGGACTTTCCTTGCTGTTCCTCTGAACATGGACACTTGAACGGCTGCCATAGGTAATGCATTTCAAAGTTGGCTTTCTTTCTTTGGCCTCATTTTTATTCACTGGTCTTGCTTAATTTTTTAATGAATGAAAATTATGATTATTTTTAAACATGTTGGCTTACAGTAAACCTATATAATCCCATCTTCCTACACAGGAACTTTGTTCACTTGGCTTTATATGCAAACCCTGAGCATGGCAGAGATGAGCAGTCCTAACAGCATTGTTGTAGTTGTTTTTGAGTTGGCCTCTTGTGTAGCTGGTTAGGAACTTGTTGCTGGTCAGTGATTACATGCAGAGTGTCACAGATCTCTTGGAGGACAGGATTGTTTCAAGCTGAAGCCTTCTTCCCTTCTGTCTTTGTGGCTACCTTGGAAGCTATGTGTGTTGAGATAGCAACATAAAAGAATCAACCAGAAGGTTGGTCTAAACTGCAACAAGATCTGCCTGAACACAGTGCAGGTATTTGTTCTCTAAACCAGGGGGATTAAGCTTGCTCATACATCACAGCCTCCTGTCCAGCACCTCTCATCCCAAACAGCTGATCTATCTTTGTTCCCTCTGCCTCATTCACCGCTATACTCATCCCATTGCTGAGCCTTCCACCTTGGCCTCTAATATTTAGACTGACTTAATTCTCTTCACTTCTGTTGATAAAATCTTAGCCAGTGGACTTGAGACTAGAGGACTTTTTTGTTGGTGCAATCACATGAGAGTTTCCCCATTCTCAGTCTCTTTCCTTCTTCAGACATGCTGCCTGACAGCAATGGCCTCCTAGTCTCCCTTCTATTGTTATAACACAATACCTGAGCCTGGGTGGTTTATAAGGAAAGGGAGTTGAATTCATCAGCAGGTTTTGAATCTATGACACCAAGAGCATGTCGCTGGCTTTGTCTTGGCCTAGTGGAGGACATGTGTTTCATCATGCTGTGGTGGGGAGGGAGAAAGGCAGGGCAGCTGTGTGCTGAAGATAAACATGTGTGAGAGGCTTTCTAGTAGGCAGCTTCTTAACATCTGCTATCAATTCTAGAGAGAGAAATCCTCTGTAAGGAGGTTGTGTGCCACTGCTCCGCTCCATCTTTGGAACTTACTCTGCAGGAAGAGTAGCCTGTCATATTATGACAGACAGTTCAAAAAGAATTCAGAGCATGGACAGAGCTGGCTGCAACAAAACCTCTTTCCTTTCCGCTTACATGATTTTTGTGAATATGTTTCCTGAGCACTTACATCAATAAACATAAAAACAGGAATCCAGTTGATGCCGAGTCCTCTCTCAACCTAGCAGTAAATAAAATCCAATGAAGGAAGGGAGCATTATGCCTCATCAATCTCCCAAAGACATGTATTTCTAATAAAACTGTGTTTATGGCTAATCATTATTCAATAGCATTTCTAACCTATTTATGCTGTTTTGGTCAATTGTGTTAGTAATCATGATCGTAATCCATCCAGAAGCAGTTGGTAGCGAGAGTTTTATAACCACAGAATTTTTTTTTAATTTTAAATTTTATGTGTATTTTTGAAGTAGAGAATTATGCCAGAATAATCAAGAAAAGATCTTGAAACATTAAAACATGTTACATTAGTATAAAAAAAATCTGCAGAAAACATAATAGCAATTGAAAGATTAAAATAAAAACTTGACTGTCATGGAAGAGCTCATTAATGTACTTTTTAAATGAATACAGAAATTTAATGGAATTTAATAAGTTACTATTTAGATTCAATTGATGATCTTGAGGAGTTTCATTTAAAATATCAATATTTATAATAAACAGAAATTACATTTTTTTCTATCTATGTAGACTAAGAAATCATAGATGTCAACTTAAAACTGTCAGTAGGAGCTCCCAGTAGTTTAAAATCCTCATCAGGAGAACATTTTCAAATTAATGCCCTGGATATTTAGGCCCCTGGCCATGCTTTCCGGGCTTTTCTGCCTGTGGCCAGGCAGCCGAAGGGACTTTATTGTTCTGCTGATGGCAAGCCTCACAAATTTTCACTGTCCAATGCAAACTTCCTACATCTTCCGCCTTCCTCTGTAGCTGGCATTAATCACACCTTTTCTACATTATCCCATTCACTCAGCTTCCTGGTCCTAAAACATGCCCAGGATGCCTGCCCTAGAGCCCAGGGTTCTTGCTGACTCCTGTCTGCCATTCAGGTGTTATTGATGCATAGAGGCTGTTGCCATAATCCTTTTTGAGTCTTTATCATCTATCTTCTTCCTTCCCTCACCCTCACCTGCTTCAGTTCTTTCATGATAGGCCGCCTATTATGACATGACATATTTTTCTCGAGTTGTTTAATTGTGTTCTCATATAGAAAGTAAGTTCCGTGAAGGTAGAGCCTCATTGCCCTTTTGTTCACAGATCTTAGAGTAAAATGTGGCATGTACCAAACAATTAGCATTTGATAGATGATTAAGAGCATCTAATCAAGAGGATCTTCAAGAGGATCTGAATTTGGTTCCTAGCACCTATGGTTGGGCACCTCTCAACCCTCTATGCCTCCAGCTCCTGGGGATCTGATGCCTCTGGCCGGCCTACGTATTTGCATTCATGCACATACCCACATACATTCACACACACACACATTAAAAAATAATGAAATATTTGGTAATGGATGGATCATAAGGAATTTCATTGTAACATGCTCCTATAACCCCAGCTACTTGGGAGACTGAGCAGGAGGATTGCTTAAACTATGATTCTCAGCTTGGACAACATACACAACCCTATTCTAAAACAAAAACTGCAAGTAATTTCTTTAAAATATTATATTACATTATATTATATAATAATGTATATTCTTTAAAAGCCATGTAAAATTTGTCAAAAGAGAAAAGTTTATGTCCATAATATTTAATGGATAAAGGCAGTGAACATGTATGTATGTATGTATGTATGTATGTATGTATGTATGTATGTATGTATTGCCACAAAGGAAAACATTACATATAGTCCAATAACAAGAGGTCAGAGTTTTGTGGGCTTGAGTTCTTTTGTGTTATTGTTATCAAAGCAGTACTTAAGTAGTAATTTGAAGTTTGAGGGGAATGGGGAAAGGGAAAAGGACCCTATGTGGTGATAGCTTTGAAAACATCATAATATGTAGTGTTCTAGCATGGATGGCACCCTGTGCCCAGGAAGGACATCATTCCTGGGTGTACCATGCTAGGCTAGGCAGTGGCAGTGACAGTGACAGTATTTTCAGCCTCTATGGTGTGGATGGTCTAAGATGTGACTCTCTCTCTTTAGTGGCCAGGGTTGGACTAGTCCACAGACAGTATCTCTGAAACTAATTTTCTATAGCTACTTCTTCTCTTGGTCTGTATATCATTCTAGAACAGCGGTTCTCAACCTTCCTAATGCTGTGATTCTTTAACACAGTTACCCATTTTGTGGTGACCTCCAACCAAAGAATTGTCTTGTTGCTACTACATGGCTGTAATTTTGCTACTGTTTGAATGGGAATGTAAACATTTGATATTCAAGATGTCTGATATTCCACCCCTGTGACAGGGTTATTTGACCGCCCCACAAACGGAGTCACAATCCATAGGTTGAGAGCTGCTATTGTAGAAACCACTCAGAGGCTGACAACAGCAATCATTCTGATACAACATCTTTCTATCAGCTTTGCTTTTCCCACATGCCATTTTTCCAGTCCCTCACTGAGCTTTCCTAAGCTCATATTCCATAACATATTTGCTACACATGACTCAAGCTGTGCTTCCCAGGGAAAACCAAGTTAAGACAAAAGGTACTCTTTGAGTGTTGACTCATGGAAGAAATCATACATAAATAAGGATGCCCAATGCACTGTGATATGGTTATTGCTACAAGGCTCCAGAGAAGTGTGATTATAATCCCATAGATTTTATATCAGTGTTGCACAGAAAAGACAGGCCTTTTTAAGAAGAATTCTCAGGTCTTTCAAGGTGGATGCTTGCTGCCATCTCTCTTCATCAGTCCCATGTCTTGTTTCTCACCGTCCTTCCCCTACATCCAATCCACTTATCTGTGGATACGGAAGCCACCAGATTAGTGTTAATGACTATATGATCATCTCAAGGGCCAGTGGCATCCGGCTGGTCGCTGCCTGGGCAGCTAGATATGGGGGGGGCGGTGCAGATTCTAAGGCTTTGGACTTGGAAGGGGGCTTGTGGCAGAGCACATCAACACCACATGGGTCTGGCTGTGGAGGGAACCTTGCCTCCATCAGTGAGCCTGTCTGCTGCGTTTTTTTTTTTTTTAAGCCTGTGCTTGTGATGAACACCCTCATTAACAGCAGAGTTTAAGATTATTTTTATCAAATCATATCTTTTAGGTTCACTAAGGACAACCTAGGACCTGACCCTTCCTAGAATTTTGCCCTCCGCCACTGTCATTTTGACATATCCCCAAGTTCCATATCACCACATGAACTAGAGTTTTTTGTTGTTGTTGTTTTGGTTTTTTTTTTTTGTCATTTCTAAAACAGTCTACTGAGCTTGAAGAATTATAGTATTTGGCCCAAATAACCCAGGAGATGCCACATGCATTTATGTGTTACAAAAACAGAACAGCTTAGAATAGCGTGCTTAGAAATTAGAGGTGGCAGGCATCTAGCAGGCCATTGGCAGCCCTGTACAATTTGGTTAAATGCTTGGTATTTTTGCACGATCCCTTTTATCATTCTCTATTTTACTAACTATTTCAGTCACACCTATTAGCAAACTCAATGAGCACCTATGTTCAGACAGTGCGAAGGTCTCTCTCTTACACCCTTTTCCTACCTCCATCTAAGTCCCAGAAAATTTGCTAACCCCCCCATCTTACTGATACTCTACATGAATATCAGTAAGAGCAACAATACTTGAACACTGACATTCACCCTAGAAGTTGGCTCATCGGATCTGTTCACAATACATCGGAGCACTGGAAGCAGTCTGCATGCTGAGAAGCAAAGGATTGATAGATTAAGCTTCTACCTATCTCTGACTCATAACCCAGGGCCCCCAATAGCAATGAGGTATCTGGGAGTTTTTTCAGTTCCAAATGATGGGCGTAAGTGAAGATCAAATGTGATGAAAGCAGGCGTGGAATTGTATGTGCTACACTGAGCCCGTGTCCACACTCACCTTTGAAGGTCTCTAGACCATAGCTGACCACAGTGGGGGACACTGAGCCTGGGAAGACTTTTCATTTTGAAGTTTCTATTGGTTAGATGTTTGTTTGTAATGAACATGCTCTGCCTTTATAAATAAAGAAATATTCATTTTTACTAAGATGCTCACCTCCACCATCACCTTTTTTTGAGACAGGGTATTACAATGTATACTCCAAGAAGTTCAGGATTACAAGTGGATACCATGTGACCAGCCAATTCTCCCCCCCCCCCACCTTGGCCCCTCTTCTTCAAAATCTGATAAAGAGGGCTTAGTTTTCATTTTATTCATTGAGAGACAACTACTGAGACATTTTCCAAATGCCTGTTTGCTTTTCCTGCTCACCCCAGTGTGGGCTGAAGGACAACTCCTGAGTTTCCCAGTGTTGAATTGCAAAGGTGTCTCTTGGGGTCTTGCCTGCACTAGTACTAGCAAAAGCCCTGCCTTGATTCCTTAATCCTGCCAGGTGTATATTCCGACTCATTCAAGCCTTGGCAGGCTTCTGTCCATTTATTCAGGTCAGTTATGTCACCGCCTCACCAAGTCCCCTCATACTGGATTATGGTTCCTAAGCTGCTTGCCCACCTAATTCTCACTTCTGGAGCAAAGACGACAGCTTCCCCAATAGGATTGCCCTGTGTGATTTCAGGATCTGGATGTGTTCACCTAAGCTCTGTTTATATCCCTGCAAACAAAGCCACAGGAAGTCACAGAGCGCTAAGGCTCCGAACTAGCATTGTTTTCTGGAGGTCCAGGCTCAGAGTAATGTAACTCTTACCCATCACCCTCACAGGCTTTCAAAACCCAACTTATTATAGGCGTTGTTGAAGGTCACTCAACTAGAAAAACAAAACAAACCATGCCACCTTGATGCATTCCTAATTGCAGATGGCAGTTTGTGAGGAACAATAGTTTAGGGCACCTCGACATTTCTTTGAACCCCAATCAGGAAGAGGGCTGTCTCTTCTTGGCTACCCTAAGAAGGATTACTGATCATCTAGAAACTGCTATTAGCTTTCTTGGCTATCCTGAACTAATACAAAACCATTTCTCAAGTAGCAGCTTTTCCACCAAAAGTTTAGCAGCTGACGGTGCTCTGTAAAAGCAAACAGCACAGGTTTGGTGGACAAGAATGAGCTGATGTGAGGTCACATTCCAGCTCCTATGCTGCCTGCCCCAGGCAGCCAGGATGGGCAGAAGGCAGTGGCTGGAGCTAATCACTCTGCAGAGCAGCCTGCAAATGAAAATCTTCCATTTCTCTCCTTGACATTATTCGTTTCATTCATCACAATGAGCAATTTAGGGGATTAGCAGCCATTGTGTGCATGTGTGCTGTGTGTGTGTGTGTGTGTGTGTGTGTGTGTGTGTGTGTGTGTGTGTCCCAAAAGGTTCTGGGGGTTGTACCCTGGAGCTTGAGCATGCTAGCCATAAACTCTGCCACTGAACTGTAACCCCAGTCCTTTCGAAAAATTTAAATGTATCAGACAAAGCAAACAAATCATGTTGAACTATTCCTGGTCTGGTCCTTAGTGAGATGAATCTCAAGGTCTGTTTGGTTTTTAAGTCTTGGATTAAACCATTGCTAAGTGAGGAAGGGAGAGCAAGAGCCAGAGAACACCTCCATGAAGCCCCTCTTAGGGAAGACATGGAGACTCTGCAAGTACCTGGCCTGGCCTCACTGGGCATTTGCTGAGGATACAGATGTTTGTATAGAATTGGATGATGCCACAAAGTATTTGCTGCTGTCATTTGAGCTGGCTGATCCCAAGGGCCAACTCAAATCCAACTTCATGAAGGAAAATGTCTACACCAAAGGGCAATCAAATGGTTAGAAATAACAATGGCTCTGAGGATGGGGCCAGTGCCGATTGCATGTGGACCACCTTGTCATTGTGCCAAGCCTCCATCTCCATGGAATACACCGCCCTTGCCAAAATAGCCAAAGTACTAGAAAATGCTCTAAAAGCATTATAGTTTTTTAACAATGTTGTGCAGCAAAAATGGTTTGTGTTTAACAACCATCTGTATAAAGTCTCTTTTTATTTAGGAAAATCTATTTTAAATTAAATATCATAAGCCCACAAGCCATTGCAAACAATATTTTGAGCATATGCTCTGAATTAATATGCCAAACGTTGCAACCTCTATTTTCCTCACAGAAAGGCTGCTCCACCCTGATGGGGGTATGGTGAGCCGGAGGGAGTGGGAGGGGAGGAATTTTCAATAAGGCCATGCGGACAGAATGATGGCAGGAAACCAAAGCACTAGGTTTCCTCAGCGTCGCCCTCTCACATGTTATCTCTACACAGATCCGCTTTCCTCCTAAGAACTACCCTCATTCCACTACCCCTTCTCCTCTGCCTCCATACCTCAGGGTCCCAGACATTCTGACTGCACCTCACTGACTTCAGCAAGCCTCTGCCATTCCTCAAACCTCTGATGGATCACCTTCATGGGGATGTGGTCTGGAAGCTGGGGCTATCATCTCAGGTACCGGGCAGAAATGGAAGTTATCGGTGATGCCCAGTTTCTGCAAGCACCTCATCATCCTTCTCCAAGTTCCTCCTACTATTGCCCCCCTCAGGCATCGCAGCAGCAGGGATGGCCTGGGAACCTACATCCCAGGGACCACAAATTCATTACACTCTGAGGTATTAGGAGAGCTCCTTAGTCGTGCTTGCTTGCCTTTTGTCTTTGTAAAGAGGAAGATGGAAGGTTGGTAACAGATTCTATGGGCACATCATAATCTCTTAGAGTGAATATTGGATCCTTTATAAGGTCCAAAATATTAAAAAGTTTCTGCACCCTGATAAGCCTCTCCACCAATGCAGCAATCCAAATCAGACCAAATCAAACCGAATTTAAAAAGCACAGGTTAAATAGACACAATGCTCCCGGACAGCCTTCCAGCCTTCCAGCCTTCCAGGCTCTCAGAGAGGAGACAGGAAAGAGAGATTGGGAAATCATACCTATTTTCTTGGGGGCAGTTTAAATACCCTGTGGGAGCGGTCTTGAGCATCTCTGGGTAAGGGATCATCATTTGGTGGGCTTTCTGGGATGCATCAGGGTTTGGTGGGGGGCTTGGTGGAACTTCCATCAGAACATTTCAGACTCTTTGTGTATATGGATGCCAGGGGCTGGGGTGAAGTTTCCACCATATCCAAGGTATGGCTACATTGTCTACAGCATTAGAGGCACTAAGACTTGCACAGGCTGTGGAATGGTTTTGTTCAGAGACCCAAAACACCTCTCAGCAGAGACTTGAGACCCAGTTAAGAGTTTTAACTTCCCTTGTTCTTGCCTCTTGTCTTCCTCTCCTGTAATTTCTTTTCTTTCTTTTTTCTTTGTCACCTCTCCCCATTTTACTGTTTCCCTTTCTTTCCCCCTCTGCGGGAAGTCTTTGTAGATGCCACCTTGGATACTGCTGTCATTGTTCTCAATAGGATTATTTGTGACCAGGTGCCTAACAGGTGCTATCCAATTTGCAAGCATTGTTTTGACAATGCAGGATGGAGACTTGAGCTTAATTAATGCCTCAATGGATTTTGAAGGAGGCATGTCTGTGATTCCAAAGTCAGTGTTCTTTCTCCTCTGACTCTAGGACTGCCATTTGGTCTCCGTCTTAGTTAGCTTTCTGTTGACATGATAAATTACTCTAACCAAAACCAACATGGGGGAGGAAAGTGTTTATTTGGCTTATAGATAACAGCCTATCATCAACGCCAAAGAAGTGGAACCATGGAGGAGCACTCCTACTGCTTTGTCCTCCTTGCTTCCTTTTCCCCTCTGTTCCTCCCTCCTCCCCCCTCCCTCCCTCTCCTGCTCTCTCTTTGTTTTGGATTTTTTCAAGGCTTCTCTGTGTAGTACTGGCTATCCTAGAACTCACTCAGTAGACCATGCTGGCCCGGTACTCAGAGATCTACCCTCCTTGGCCTTGAGTGCTGGGGTTAAAGGCATGTGCCACCTTTCTTATATAGCTCAGGGAGATGCCTAGGGAGGATGGTGCCATCCACAATGGGCAGGGCGCCTGTAAATAAGAAACAAATTAAGTATCTTAACTGTGGATGCCTGTCTTTAAAAAAATAAAAAATAAAAAATAAAAAAGTTAACTACTTTCTACTTTCTATTTGAAGAAGGAAGAGCTGGGGCATAGTTAGAATCAAACCAAAGGAAACTCAGCATTCAGCAATGTAAATAAAATCCTGTAGCTCAAAGGAAGTCATCTGGTACTCATTCATCATCTTCTGGGCTCTGAAGAACTTGGGATGCTCCATGCCCCCTGCTCTGTCGTTGGAAGCACACATAGCTTGTCCCATTGGCTCAGGTTAGTTTCCACACCATATCTGCCACTATGTTTCGTGGTCACCCTATGAGACCTGAACTTTAACATGCTGAAGTGTCCACTGCAGCTTTCACAATGGCCTCTCCTGCCACCTTCACAGTGCGAAGCCTCTGCTGTCCTCCATGACCCCTTCATGTCTTCCAAAGCAGTGTTCCTTGGGAGATTCTATATACTAAGTTGAGCTTTTAGCCTGAGATGCAGCCCTGCTCCCATTCTGAACTACAGCTTCTACTGTTTACCCTGAGAAATAACCCCAGAAGGTTTTTTTCCCTCAGTGATGCTTTTATTTTAGTCCCCATCACCAACGCCCAGTTTCCCTGTTAAGACCAGGTTTCACTTCAGTAGTGTTGGTGTCTCCTTAATCATGGCTGATTCTTCAGCCCAAGCTTATCAGAAACCTTAATTCAAAACATCACACAATGACCCCGATCAACTCTTTGAGTGACTTAAAAGCGAACTTCCCTTCGGAACGTCACAAGCCAGGCTCCTAGCATCTGTACCTCTCTTGACATTCTTTTCCTCCAAGCTCCTATAATAACCATGAAGTTCTGAGCATTCCATGGTCTTTTCTAACCCAAAATCCTTTTGTAATTCTCTTCCCAACATGGTCAAGTTCATTCCTACAATGTTCTGTGTTCCTGGTATCAATCTGGTTTCTAATTTGCTTTCTGTTGTTCTGGTCAAACAGATCAAGACCAACCTGTGGAGCTTTCGAGTTTGCAGGTCACACGTCTGTCCATCCAGCCAAGAGAAGACCTTGAAGCACAGGTCACAGGAGAGCCTGCCCTACGGCTTTGTTCAGAAACCTTTTGTTTATGCCATTGGGCCCACCAGCCTGGAGATGGCGCTGCCAATAGTGGGCTGGGCCCACCCATGCCCATTAGAAATTAGGGAAATTTCTCACACACATACCGGCGGCCAATTCACTCTGAGCCGTTACTTCTTCAGTTGAGCTTCTCTCTTCCCAAGTCTGTGCCAAGTTCATAAAAACTAACCAGTTCAGTCTCCTTTCTTGTGAATGGAAGCTTACAGCCCACACTGCTGTTGGGCTTTTCCAGCCAGGCTGTTTATCCATCTGTGCATTTGCCTCTTGCTGCTAATAAGAAATGAATCGTGTGCTAGGCCTCATAGTGGATGACTTAGAGAGAGAGTTGTACTGAGCTCCCAACCAGTGTTGTTTTATTTTGTTGAGACAGTCTCTCACATTGTGGTCAAAGCTTGCTTGGGACTTACTATACAGCCCAGCAAGCTGTTCTTGCCAGTATCCATCTCTCTCTGCTCCTGACTGCAAATGTGATGGCACCAGCAGCCTCAAACCCCAGCCACCATGCCATCCCCACCAACGTAGACTGTACCCTCAAACTCTGGCTCAGAATAAACCTCCCTCAAATTGCTTTTGTCAACTTACTTTTATCACTAAAGTGAGAAAAGCAACTAACCAAAAAGTAACCAACATTTGAATCTCAGCTACTTTGGTCTCACAGCTCTTTCTACACCACTCGTTACACTTTTGCTTTTCATAGTACACTCTTCAGTTTAATATCTCTCTGCTCTGCTAGTTCCACACCCTCATGAGCAAGTATGTCTGTCCTGATCCATGTTGCACATTTCTTGGTTTCTAGTTTCCCAATCCTCTCACTGTACCCTTAAATCCAGTTGAGGGAGTTCTAAGCAGGTCTTGAAGCAATGTCTATGGACTGTCTGTCTGTCTTGGGTCTGCACTTCAGACAGAGGGAGAACAACTGATGCTTGTAAAAGTTTCCTAGATTGCCAAGTCAGTTGAATTCTAGCTGTTTGGTCAGCACGATATGCTACTGAGAGACTGCAGACAGGAGAAAGTGAGGAGGGTCTTTCTTCCCATTTCCTCTCTGTCTCTGCTGATGCGTGGGCTGAGTAGAAGTCTGGGCTTGCAGCACAGGTGCTTCAGGACAGTACCAGCCAATATCCTAACCCACCTGAATGACTGTGGCTTCTTATTCAAAATGCTATCTCCAGTGGGTTTGATCACACCTCCTAAACAAACAAGTTCAACCCCGACTCCCTTAACACTTAGGACATGGCCTCACTTGTGAACCGGGTCTTTCAGATGAAATTAGTCAAGAGGATGCTAGTCTGGGACCCTGGGACTGGGGAAGCTCTGCTCTGTAAGGCTGCTCTCTGTAGAGGAGAAGCCACATGGGAAGAGAGGAGACTGTGTAGTGATTTGGCAGGGGCTGAAGCGATGTTCTGATAAGTCAAGGGACAGCCAGTGCCAGGAAAGAGGCAGGGAACAGCCCTTCCCTTTAAGCCTTCAGAAGGAACCTCCCGAACACTTCGATTATAAATGTTTAGCCCCTGGGACTGTGGAGAAATAAATTTCTGTTGTTTGAACACCCAGGTCATGGTAACTTCCTAAGGAATGCACGGGCTTGGGTGCATCCACCTTTCACCTTACTCCTCATCCTTCAGGGCTAACAACAGAGGATGGTTGCTAACGACCAACCTACAGGCTGCCTCACTCTCCCTCTGTCTTCTCAGACTTTATGGTATCTGTGTAATACACCTCTTGCTAAGTTCTTACTGTTTAAAATAGCAGTACTGGTCTCAGTTTTCTCACAGGGTCCAGGGTGATGCTTTAATATATCTGATATTCATAATATGCTTACTCTATTCCAGGTACTGTATTAAGAATTTTACCAGTATTTTTGTATTTAATCCTCCGATCAGTAGTTTGACAGAAGCTCTGCTTACTGCTCTGAACATGTTATGGTTCCTCCCCTCCTCTGCATCTTTATCTTAGTAAGTGCCTTGCTACGCCAGCCTGTGGTGGAGCTTGGTCTGTTCTCACCAAGCCTTTGAGTCCTTTTCAGCACCACCCAGAAACGGTCCCTCTAGCCTTCTAGCTATTTGTCTTTTCTGTTCAAGAACTAAAAGTGATTCCTTATTCCAGAGTAGATCTTTTCTTAGAGTTGTCATAATAGAGTAATATTCAGGGTAGTGAGAGAGGAATATTGAATGCAGCTCTCTTTCCACATACCCTTCAAAGTATTTTGCTTGTTGTTGTGTGTGTGTGTGTGATGGCCCAAGCAGGGAGATCAAGGACAGCTCTGTGAACTCTGTTCCTTCCTTCTACCTTTACATGGTTCCTGAGATAGACCTCAGGTAATCGGCTGCAAGTATCTTTGCCAGATGCTCTCTTTGCTAGGCTGTGGTCAAATTCAAACTCCTTCTGGTATTTGTTTAGGATTTTTTTTTTCTGTTAGGAATCTTCTATCTGTTAACACCCTTTCTGTCCACCACCTCCCAAACTCTGGGGAGTATAGTAGGACCAGCTCTCTAACCCGCCCCCATTTCAGAGTTTCTCACAGACATTCTATTACGTATCTACCCCTAGTCCACCATGGCTCAGTCACTGAAGGGAGGAGGTTGTAACTAAGTCATATGAGAGTGGATGTGCCCTGCTATCAGTACAGGTATCTGGTGTCATAGAGTGAGTCGTTCTGTGGCTCAAGTGTCTGGTGTTGAGTCTGAGAACTAGTATAATTCACTATACGGTGGGGATTTCTGTTGCTGTTTTGAGTCAGGGCTTTACTATGTAGCCTGGATTACCTTGATCCTCCAGCCTCTGTCTTCCCAGTGTTGGGATTATATATGTGTGTTGCCATACCTGGCTTCTAAATTGAATTGAGTCATAGAAAATCAGCTAGAATATAAGCAGTTGGCACAATAGCTGGTATGAGGAAAAGTTCATACACTTTTGATAATAGGAGCGTAAAGTAAAATGGTTCTTAAACTCCCCTAGCGGCACAGGAAGCCATTCGGAAACATACGGGCCATATGCCTGGGTCCTGAGAATCTCAGCCTTGCTCTCTCACCTTTGCGTGAGAATTTAGGTAGAATCTATTATGATTTCAATTTGAGTTATTTTTCCCTAACAATTCTGGAGGGGGAGGGACCATTTTTCCATATCTCTGGATAATTAGAGTTTCTGTTTATTTTTAGGCAATGACTGGCAGTTCATGCATATTGGTAACTGAACTTTTTGGTTTTATGTGTGTTGATTATCCTATTATAGCCCGTGTCTTATCTTTTCAATGTATTTAATATGATTTTTTTCTATAGATGGTCAAATATTAATGTCAAATGTATCATTCTTTTATGGCTTGTCCTCTGTGTAACTTGCTTAAGAAATTTTTCTTTTAAATCACCCTGTTCAATCTTCAAAGACTTCAACAGTCTCATATCTTACTTCCTACCATATTTCATTCAACTGTGCAAGCTTCTAGGACATTCTCTTAGGAGTATGGGCTCTCAGTGAATGCAGATATCCCATCAGAGCTACCCATTGGTTCCCAAAGGGTAAATATTGAGACTTAGATGCAGAAAACACCCCAGCCATCTCTACAGCACTACTATAAAAAGAATGTGTGGTCAATTAAGTTTCTGGAAAATGGCCTCATAGACACCACTGAATGTATAACATTGCTATCAGCCCTGAAAGACCCTACAGATGAGCACCCTGTTTAACTGTACTTAACAATGCTCATTTGAACAGAGTGTCTCCTTAGAGATCATACCTACTAGCATCTCATGGAACTAATCGCTTTTGAATACCATTCCTAGAACTTGGGATTGACTTTTAGATTTTTGAAGAAATTAGTCTCTTTTTAGGATTTTGCTTGCTTTTATGAAACTGCAGATGTTTGAGTTCCTTCATTCCAGAAAATCTGTCTCCTGGAAATAGTACTTGAAGATAAGCTTTGGCTACTAATGATCTGTGTGAACTCCTTGTTATAGCTGCAGCATCCTCTCCTCCTTTCTCCATGTCTTCCTACTTAGGATCTCTCTTGTTATCCCAAGCACCTATATAAATCACAGTGTTGTGGGAAGGCCTATACAATTCTTTCTTTTCTAATTATGAAATTCAACCTTTAAAAGAGAAACCCATACACAGTAGTTGTATGTGAATGTTTTTGTTATTTTTGTTGCTATTAAATGGATGGTTGGACATCAGGAGAGTTTTCTGTAGAAGCAGTGTTCAGCAACAGAGCTAATCAACCACATTTAATACTGGTTAAAATGTAGATAATGTTTGCAACAGATCAAGCCTCTGCTTTTCTAAAATACTTGGTAATATCATGTTGTTACTCTATAGCTCTCATCTAGATAACAAGACTCTGTAAGGTTTGCTCTACCATGCAGAATGACAACTCTATGGAAAAGTTACTTCAATCACAATTTGGAGAAAATGTGGTCCTGAAGTAGTGTAGGGAAAATTTCATGATTCAAGGGCTCCAAATCAGAACTGCAGTCAACCTGGGCTTAGAAGATGTTTCAGTTACTATGAGAAAAAAAAAAACCCAGATATTGTCTTATGCCAAGCATTCTTGGGACTTACAAATGATATTCACATGTATGTGTAGTTAGTTTTTTGACTCTTTAGGGACCTGCCACCCAACTCCCAAATAAATGCACTGAGACTTACTCTTCCTTATGAATGCCTGACCTTAGCTTGACTTGTTACCTTTCTTCATTCCATATATTTTTCTTTCCTTCTTAATCCTTGGAAAGCTGTGTGGCTGTGTGGCTGGTGGCCCCTGGCATCCTCCTCCTTTTCTGGTTCCTTGTTCCTCACTCTCTACCCTAGATTTCTCCTATTTATTCTCTCTGCCTGCCAGCCCCACCTGTTTCTCTCTCCTGGCTATCTATTGGCCAGTCATCTCTTCATTAGACCCATCGGTATTTTAGGCAGACAAAGTGGCACAGCTTTACAGAGTCAAACAAATGCACCATAAAAGAATGCAACATGTCTTTGCACTATTAAAACAAATTTTCCACAGCATAAATGAACGTACCACATGTTCAACTAATATACTACAACTGTATGAATGTACTTCCCCTGTTTTTTAATTTCTCCGTTTGAAAACAGCTGTCTTCTGTTGGGTCTCAGATATGCAGTCCAGTCCCAAGCAGTCTACTTGGATTTTTAGATTATAACATGTGACACTCCATATTCTCCACTAAGATTTTTTACAGTTACTTTACTCTTTGCTGGGATAGGACATCTGATGGAGCAACTCAATGGAAGGGGGATTTATTCTGGTTCCTTTATCCTGGTGGGGAAGGTGTGGCATCTGGGTTGATGTCCATGGTGATGAGAGCTGGCAGTCCAGTATGTTACATTGGGAAATGGAGAGCTCTGATAAAAGCAGGGAGGGTTACAATTTTACAGTCTTGCCCCAAGTAACCTACATCAACCTGCTATTTCCTTCCTCTGGAAGGTCCCACTGCCTCCCAGGCAGCATCACCAGCTAGAGAACAAGTATTCCAATAATGTGCCTGTGGGTGGTGTTTTCTGTTTAAACTAAACAACCCTTGTTAGATTAGTAGTCTTCTGCTAACTTTAGGACAAAATCTGAACCATCTCATGGATCACCATGGTATACAATTTAAACACTGCCTGTCCTGACTGTACCTTCTACCTGCCCCTTTCACGGAACAGGATGACAGTGCAGCTACTTGGGTTTTTTCTTTGCTCCTCAAATACCCTAAACTTACAACTTTAAAATAAAAACAGAACAAAACAAACAAAAAGATCCCCTCGCATAATAGTCATTTGCATAATTTCATTTGTTTTCAGAATTTTTCTCAGCATCTTTACTTTGGTGGCTTCTGTTTGCCAGTCAGGTCTCAGGTCAGACTTCAGAGAAGTGTTTCATGATGGCTGCTGTTAATTACCCTCTTTTATTTTACTCCCATTGTCACCCCTGTCTTAAGCTGTAATACGTGTTTATGTGTGCAGTGGAAGTTCTGGGCTGTGACCAAACTGTCTCTTTTCTTGGCTGATTTTTCCATTCTCCAGCTGCTATGATGTTTGACAGTAAATGCCCCAAGGATTGTTTATGGTCCAGGGGATTCATCTAGCCCAAAGATTCCTAGAAAACCATGATACTACTTAAGCTGCCTGTAGAAGGCTCATAACTGATGATGGCCTAACCTATGAGGACAAAAGTCTCGCCCCAGGCAAGGCCCTGAGCTGGCTCAGTTCAGTAGAACCAGTCACACCCAGATCTCCTGTGGGGATGGGAGGGAGGCCAGACTTAGCCTAGCTTGGTTAACTACTTCCCCAACATGTTTCTATTGGCCTCCCCTATTCATAAGCCCCTGTAGGACTCATTTATTGAGTTTTCAATAGCCCACCATTGAAAAGAACCTTCACCAGACCATGTTTTGATGGAACCCAACTCAGTGTCTTAGTCTGATTATTTAAAGTCTGTCTTCCTACCAGATTATAAGGTCCAGGGGACAAGAGGTTTTGTTAGTCCACCTCTGTGTGGTCAGTAGAATGTTCATTAAAGATGCATCATCGGGTCAAGTTTAACTCTGGGTTCACAGCACAGCTTCTGAATAACAGTAGTACAACTGCAGGCTATCCATCTGTGATACTTCACAGACAGATGGACGGACAGACAGACAGACAGGTTAAAGTCACATGCAGATCTCTTTACATAAAGTGAACTACAAACTTACTCTTCCTATTTTTATCCTTATGAAATGCAGAACCATAAAACATTGGGGGTGGGGTAGAGATGTCAGATCCCACCCCATAATACGCCTCCCTCAAGTATCTGATTACACAAAGTCCTCGAAGAATATGATTAATGTAACTCAGCCATATTCACACTCTGACATTCTTCCCAGCCAAACACATATTTTAGCCTCACCCAGTCCTTTTCAACAAATAAGCTGTTTTGAAAATGATTTCCAGGGCGATGTCTGTTGCCATAGGAATGACATTAAATGAAAAGGACAGAAAATATAGAGGGTGATAAACTACATGCTTGGATGACACACTTGACTTGGAAGCCTGTGTTCAAATGAGGCATACATGCCAAGATTTTTATGAAAGACAAAATTAAAATGTATCGCTATCAAGCTGTAACTGACAAGGCATTGTGTGGAGGCTGTTAACATACTGCTCCGTATATTTATTGTTTGTCATTTTACTGGCCCTGACAAAGGTCTCTTGGTGCTGTAAATCACACCATTAAATCTGCCATGAGCAACAGAGGCTGTTGGAAAGAAGAAAAAAGAAAGCATGGTGTTGAATCCCTGTTTCTGGTACTGGCTGAGTGAGCTATCATGTGTGCCAGGGAGCCTTCCCCCTTCGGTCTGACACTTTTACAAGTGTCAAATTGTTGGCTTTTGACCCCTTGAAAAGAGAAAAAAATATTAATAACAAAAGCATTTACCATTCTGCCACCCTGTTTCTAGTTCCTTCTGCGTTTGCTCTTGGGAGAGATGCCAGGGGTTGCCCCATCTGGCCTGTTCATGCTGTTTGGAGCAGAAGACCTCAGGTGTTCTCGGATGGTTCTTGGACTGTGTGCCCTGCTGACCAGACTGTAGTTGCTTTCATGCAGATGCACTGAGCTTCCCATGAGCTCCTCCTCTAACTTGTTTGCCTTTGAACTAGGAAGTTGACAAATGGGCTATTAACTAACAGCATAGACTAATGTGGTCTGGGTAGGATACCAACAAGTACCTGGGTGAGTGTTTCCTGCTTCCCTCCCCCCTTCTTCCCCTTCATGTCCCTTTCTCTGCTCCCCTTCCTCCTATGTCTCCTGCAGTGGGTACTGTAGAGATCCCACCAAGGAGCTTGGTGGACACAGGGTAGTTGTGGGAAGGAAAGTCCAGAGCTGATGGAATCTTGGTTTCCTTGCATTAGGGTTTGTATCTTCAACACATTTTTTAAAATCTATGAACTGCAGTTTTCTTGTCTGTTTGGAATTAAAGGGAAGAGGTGTTAGATTGAGTTACAATGGCCCTTTACTTAAGATGGCTTCTTTCAGGGATGGTTGATTTTACCCTTGTACAAAGTAGATACTGTATTCTGAATTTTCACCAGGCTAGTGTGGCATATGCCATAGTTTCTTGGAACTCAGTATGGTGACATGAGCTGCCAAGTGACCAAGAGGAGGAATTGTCACAAAGCCTTGCTGTGTCGTAGGTAGGTATATGGACAGCACTGGACATGTCCTTAGCTTAAGATGGTGTCATCAGGCTCTGATCCCACCATAAGCCTGGAAGTCTCCAATTTTAAATAAAGAAAAAGGACTGTGAGTGGCTGTCTAGGGCATTCTAGCAATTCCTAGGAGGGGCTCCTATACAGTATTCAAAATAAACCTCTATCAGGAGAGGGTATTTAATTAAACAATGTGTTCTCTTTTCAGTAGGGCAAAGGACAAATGAAAAAGACCCCACCAGGGCCAGGGTCTGAACTAGGGAGGGGGAAGGTAAGAATGTAATCATTGGCTTAGAGTAGGGACAGTGTTTTCAGAATTCATTAAATACAGGGAGCTGCCTGCCACTGACTCTGTAATGGCTCACTTTATTTTTATAACACAAACGGATGCTTTTGACAGCATATTTTGAAAGCGAGGACAGCTTTCATTTACACCCTCATGTTTCTTTCCTGAACCTTCTAGGCTAAGGACCATCTTGCTAGTGTTCAATGATCTGCTTAGACATAATTAAGAAACAGTCCCCCAACATTTTTAAGGCTTCTCTTTTGTTTCCAGTCAGTTACTATCAGAATTCAGTACTTGCAGGCTTCAAAATTGGCAACCCCTATATTGAGTTTGCAGTAATCTTGTAATTACAGGTTTGAGGGAAGGTTAAAATTGCTTATAATTGAGGAAAGGGTGGTCAGTGAACCATGCCATTCTTTCCTCCTCAGCCAAGCTTTCCTATTGGTGGATGGCACTAGGGAGCAGTTCCTCAAGAACAGGCCAAGAGCAAAGCTCCAAGTTCACAGTTCATGTTGAGCCCTTGGTCTTGATTCTGCTTCTAAGATAGCACTAATTTGTCATTTCCCGGTGGGTTCATTGATGCTCATTGAGCATGTTCTAAAACCTGCCAGGGTGGCAGTCATTATGCCATCATCCACAGCCCCGGAGAGTGGTTCCTCTCTCATCTCCACTTCTCCCCTCACACATGGCCACTGCCACTCAAGAAAGTGAACCAAATGGGGCTGATTTAGTATAAACTCAGGGAATTATAAATCTGAAGTAGCATTGGGTTTTTATTAACCATTATGTTAGAGATGTCATATGAATCTCAAAGTCGTTTAAACATTAAAACAACAAAAGCAAGCAAACAAGAAGCCTAAGTGTGTATGTGTGTGTGTGCGCGGCGCGCGTGCGCGCGCGTAGGTTATGAGTGTAGTAGCCATGGGGCAAGAATAGGGCCTCAGGTCCCCTGGGGCTGAACGTACAGGTGGTTGTGCACATCGCAGGGTGGATGCAGGGAACTGAACTAAGGTATTCTGGAAGAGCAATCTGCCCTCTTCACCACCATCTCCTCAGTACCAAATCTCAACTCCTTTTCACACACGAAGTCTTAATCGTGCGCAGACATCAACAATTATATGTGAGTTGCTAAGTCATCTGTAATAAGAGAAGTGAGAGTAATTTGAAACTTGGGATGCTATCATTTGTAAAAATAAATAAATAAAATAAAATAGAGAGAGATTAATTTTATTTCATTGTCTGTCTGTTTAAGTTTGTTTTCCCATTGTGTGATAAACACTGTGACCAAAAGGAACATTGTGAAGGAAAGGGTTTTGGGCTTCCAGGTTACATTTCACCATCAAGGGAAGTCAAGGTGTAACCCAAGCAGGCAGGAACAGAAGCAAAGACCATGGAGGGAAGACTGTTTACTGGCTTGCTCCTCCTGGATTGCCCAGAGAACATTTTCTTTGTTTTTAATTAATTAATTAGCTAATTAATTAATTATTCTGTGTGTCTTTTATATCATGTACCTTTGTCTCATTTGTTTTCCCTTCCCTTCACATTTCACATCTGCCTTCTACCCCTGACTCCTTCAAATTTATGAGAAAAAAAACCAAGATAAACTAGAAAAGTAAAAAGCTTATAAATCTCGTCACAGAAGATGTACTGTGACACTGTGTGTAACACCTTGATCCCTGTGTCCGTACATCTTTACTCACCAGTGTTCATTGCAAAGAGTCATTGGACTGCTTCAAGGTCTCCAGTTTCTACTCTTGGGCTCCTCCTGGACATCCTGCTGTTGTGCTGTGTAGTGGAGATCCTGCAGCTTTGGGTCTGCAGGACAGGTCCCTTCACTTGAGCCAGTAGATCACAGATGGGGTGGATGTTGGGGCAGGCTAAGTGATACCCTTGGGTTTGAGCCTGAGCAACTGTGCTCTCATCAGCAGGGTGATCTTTGCTGTGCTGCCCAGATGGTCTTAAGGGGAGTGGTAGTAGGGGGTAGAGTAGTGGGAGAATGGAGAATGAGGGGGTGGATGCCAAGGTGCTCCCAATCAGTGGCTGGCTTGGCCCCGCCCACTCCAGCCCCATGGCATGGAGTAGGGGTTTCCTCAGAGTCCAGTCGGGCTCAGTTTGCTTTCTTATACAGCACAGGACCATTTGCCTGGGGACAGCACCACCCATAGGGAGCTGAGCCTTCCACATCAATCAATCAAGAAAGTGTCCCATTCTCTCTTCCCAGATGACTCAAGTTGACAAAAACCCAATCAGCACACTCTGCTATTCCAGATCAGAAAATCTTTAATGAACTAGAATAATGGCTTTAGTTATCAACAGCTTAATTTCAAAAATTTAACACCATATCTAAGTATTAAAAACAAAAAAAAGATGGCAGCTGCCATTCCCAGCATAGGTCAGTCAACTATGCCCCTGCCCCTTTTGACAATTGAGAACAAAATTGAACCTAAGATTTGACATATAAGGATTACACATTTTTCAAGTGATTTGATGTATAGGCTTGATGGGAACGTTTTTCTTATTAGTTGATGAAGAGAACACTGATTGGCTGATTGGACAAACAGGAAGTGATGTAACTGGGCAGAATTAGGATATAAGCAGGGAGAAACAGGAAATCTCAGTGCTCTCTTCCCTGCAGAAGCACTGAGCAGTCATCATGTAGCAGGCAAAGGAGTTGCAGGTCTGGCATTCCCCGTTAAGATAAGACCACGTGGAAATACTTGGATTAATAGAAATACGTTAAACAATTAAGGTAGAGCTAGCCAATAAGAAATGCTAGTCACTGGCTAATGGCTTTATAACTAATATAGTATCTGCATGTTCATTTGGTGTTCAAGGACTGTGGGACCCACCTGGACCAAAAAAACAAAAAAAAAAAAACCAAAAAAACAAAAAACAAACCCTCATATTATAATGTTACAAAGGCCAATGATTATCATGAATTTATTGAAATGCCAATAATTCAAGATTTAAGTGAAATATTGTATGTGAAGAATTAAAAACATTATTTGCAGCATTTGGATAAACACAAATGCATCATATTACCCAGATTCTTGCCAAGGGTGGCTCTTTAATATCCTAAAAGTACATTCCCCAGTGCAGTCATTTTGATATTAATTTATTTAGTATTTTCCCCCCCCCGAGGATGAAATTACTTCCATCAACACAATTAGTTAAATATCAACCCAATAGGCCTTTATTACATTTTAAGAAAAAATTGAGTCAAATTTTAAAATATTTCTATGGGGGGGGGAAGTTGCATCATAGATTGAATTTCAGAGGGGAAACTTAGAGGTCTGAGTATTTCTCAGTTGCTTCTCTAAATATAATCTTTCAATGTAAGAGGCAATGGATATTTAAGTTTCACCCTTGAAAAGCCCAGCTGGTAGAGGTACTGGGGGGGAGGCAGGAGCCACGAGCTGCTCCCCACTGTCACAGGGGGTTGGAGTGGTTACGGAGTTCACAGAACTGTTTGTTCTTAATAGTCCTCTGCAATCTTCAAGACATATAAATCAGGCTGCTTGCCACTGGGCATTCCAGGTGTTTTTTCTTAGTGCTTTAACTCATTTTCACCTCTCTTTCTTCCTGATTGGCTCCATTTCCACACAGGCATTAATTTTATCACGGTGTTCCCTAAACCGTCCCTCCTATCAGAACCCACACCTTCCACTCCTTGGCAGCACACCTCACAGTCAGAGCCCCTTCCCTGTAGGACTCCGACCCCCAGGTGCTACATTGGAACACATTCTGTGCTGTTTCATTGGAACATCAGTGCAAATCTCTTAACACAGCTTTGGTAACACTGCTTTGTGAGTACACTGGCTGCACAAAGGACATATCAAACAGTCAAGGCTGTGAGGTTAACAGTGGGTAGAAATAGCAAATGAGCTCCCAACTGCCTAACTTCAAAGAGCCTCAGCCTTCCAACTTCCACTCTCCTACTTGCTGTGAATCACTCTTCCTCCATCCATCTACCACGGACTCTCATCCAGCTCCTCCATCCATCCATGGGCTCTTGTCCACAGCCTTATGTGAACTACCCACCTATAGCAGGTTTCACATCTTGAAGGCGGGGCCTGGAACTGCATCAGTTCCAATTGGCAACCCTTTTATGTTTGTAATTTTTTCACTCTGGTAATTAATGGCACTGACTGAGTTCTTACTTTGTACATGGGTTCCTTTAAATGTTTCCACACATTATCTGAATGAATCCTTATAATCACACTGAAGGTCCTGACTATTACCTCACCTTCATTTTATACAGGGAAGAACGGATGCTTAATGAAGGGTCTTGCCCAAGGACACCGGCCTGTCTGTCACAAAGCAGCTTTGGAATCCAGGAACGCTCTATGCCACATGGTTTTGATACTCTGCTGGGGACTTGTGTGTGTGTGTGGAGGAATTATCTGTATTGAGTGTTGAGAAATGCTCTCTTGTGCTAGGGGTTCTGAGCCAGACTCAGGCTTTCTCTGTGTACCCCAGAATACCTCAAACAAACCCTGGCCAGGGGACATTCAGGGGTTGTATCACTCCACTTCTTGTTTTCAAATACTAGTGACTGCTCAAATTTGTTCAAAATTCTTTCTATGGAAAACTGTTTTCTCTATAGTATTTCGATAGTTTTCAATGGAGAGAGGAAATTGGATCAGCATATCACCTGTGTTTATTTTCTTTTCCCAGGCCATTTTTGAAAGGAGTGTAAAAGATCTTTTTTTTTTTTTTTAATGTTAATCTTCAAAATTCTTCTGGGACATATAATCTTGAAGTCAGCTTAACTGTAACCAATACTGTTTTCATTTTTTTCCATAAGAAAACAAAACACCAGCAGAAAGATAATTTACCTGTATAAATCTCTTTGCTGATCTCATATCTGTATCTGTGTGTGTGTGTGTGTGTGTGTGTTGGAGTTGTACACACACACACACACACACACACACATACACACACTGATGTTTTGTTTCTAGTCAACAGCATGAGAGATCAGTTCTTAAGGGACATGGGTTTTCTACAGGACATATGAAGATGGTGCAGGTTGGGGCTTGGTGTCAATGGTTTGTGCTAAACTAAGTATCATTTTGTTTGTTGTGTTTCTGGGTCATATGCTGAAATAAGGTACCTAATTACTGAATTTCTTATAAAAATCTGAGGCTGTCAAATGAGCATGTTAATATATCAGCTTTCAAGTTACCACATTTTGAACGTGTTTTGAAAGCTTCTAAAACCTCTGATATGAATATTAATATATTCAGTTAAACTCACAAATCTGATATTATGTAAACTGTTATTTTTTCTCTGTCTCCTAGTGACTGAAAATGAAAACTTAATGAGCACTCCTATAGCCATCATCTCTATTTCCTGTGTTCTTTAAAAATATTGACTTAAAAGCAAGCAAAAGCCCTCAGAATGTGTATATATAATTTAAAATCCTCTATGGTCATTTGACCTCAACACTCAGCAGGAATCACTACCCAACACAATATTTTGTCCTCATTTGGCATTTTTGTTTATCCCTTTCAGAATCATTGAGAAGTGAACAGTGTTGTAGAACCCCATGGGAGAAAGAAACAGAACACACACTTTATAAAAAGCTGAATTCTCAATGTCTCACATCAGAAAAGTTGCTCAGCCTGTGTGCTCACAGGTGCAAGTTTGCTTGTGGAATCTTCCATCAGGAGAGAACTGTGTTTCCATTTGTATCTTTCCCAGATACAAATCTGGTTTCTTTCTACATTGGCCAGGAACATTTCTACCACTAAGAAACTCCAGTGTTCTAACCTGTGAGAAATTTAGGGGGTCTTTATGTAAAAGCCAATTCTCTACCCCATACTCCCCTTAAATGATGGAAGGCCCTTGGAATGGATCATTTCTTAGGCTACCATTTGAATGATCAGCAAAGTACGAAGGCCAGAGGTTGGCAAGAGAGGCAGTTATCACTCCTGTGGAGAGGTCAGGACCATGTGTGGACAGATTAGTCTCTTCTGCCCTCTAGATTTATTTTACTCTCAGTGAACATGGCTGTCATTTTCCCCTCTCGGGGTCATACTTCTTTCCAACTTCAGATATTGTCAGTGGTCTCATTTGATCCTTTAGATTGCCGAGGGATTTCCCAGGGGGCTAAAACTTGTCCCAGAGAAGTAAAAAAAAAAAAAGAGACTTGAGGAAGAAATGGGAGATGTGATGACTTAGTCATTTCTGAGGACCTTGGATCTTCTAGTCAGAACTTAGCTAAACTCCTTTTGTGTTCAGAAATTGTGTTAGGGGATAGGCAATGGCTAACTCCTGAAAGGGCTCCCAAAATTTTGCCCCCTTTGTCACCTAATTGGCTGTGTCTGTAAATCGCAATTGGAGAGCTTTTAAAAGCTCCAGAACAGGGATAGGCCACCTCTTTATAGGAAAGCAGGTGTGAGGCCATTAAAGCCACAAGGCATCCCAGGGATTTTAATCCCTCTGACCAATTACCTGGAATTTAACTTGGGGCAAGTAGCAAAAACAAGGTTCCTACTGAGTATGTATGCACAGGCAAATGTGTGGTGCCCTATGACTGGTCATCAAGGGTAGTTTGTTTCTCCTCTTCTCTGTCTCTCTTTCTCTCCTGCCCTTTGGCTGGATGTGGCCCCCTTTTCTTTGGGGTGACTATGCTTACCACACTGGAAACTGCTTCCTTCAATAACTTTTTAGAAAAATGTAGTAAAGGTTAAAGATCATTTAAAATCTGTAATAGGGTGTTTCCAGTGCTAAAAATTTAAGGAAACTCAAAGGCTCACCCAACCCCTTTGCTAGAATTCATTTCGATCAAGGTGGTTTTTCTTCCTGCCATTCTTGACTTTAGTTCTTCTAAGAAAATATGAAAAATCCATGACAGTTTTCATAACAGAAGTCTAGTTTAACAAGTTTTGGCCTCCATTACAAACCAAACATTCTTTATATGGTATGTTTCCCGTACGATGTGCTTCAGACTTCCAGGCTTAAAAATTTTGCATACACATATGATTAATGAATGAGTTACCTTAGAATGTGACCAAGTCACTAATGTTTCATCATTCCTCATAGACATAGCTGTAAGGGTTCCTGTGTGTTGATGGCCAACTGTTCCATGAGATTAGGGGGTAAGAAAGTTCCAAGGTCTGAGCCATTTTCTGGTGATAAGTTTTAGGTGAGGAATGACTAGCTTGTATTATTAATACTGTGTGTAGATTGTTTGGGAAGGCAGAATTATTATGGGAAGAATAGAGATCTCCTTGGTCTCTGTACATGAGGCAATTACATACTCACATGCTGGCTAGTTACTTTTCTATTGCTGTGATAAGACACATGGCCAAGGCAATGTATAGAATGTATAGAAGAAAGAATCTATCTGGTTTTACAGTTTCCAAGGGTTAGAGTCCACAGCCATCACGATAGGAAGTTGAAGGAACTACTATAGCACATCTTTAAGTATCTTACCTCTTAATTTAACTGCTTGACTACAAACACAGGATCTGAGATGACATCTATGATTTTCCTTCCTGGAGTTTGCTCAGTGAAGGGCAACAGTGGTAGTGTTCCAGCAACCAGTAGGCCAGAAGGCAATGCATCTGGGGTGTTTCTAGCATGGACCTGGACCGATGAGATTATTGGATTTTGGGTGTTGGTTATTTGCTTTGTGTGTTTAATGAGTTGCTGTCTGAAGAATACCAGTAAGTGAATTCAAGCATTTCTATAGGAGACAAAACAAAACATGACAAAACAAAAAAAAAACAACAAACAAACAAACATGGGGGTATCCTAGCCAGTGCTCACTCAATTCTGGATCAAAATAACTCAGAGAAAATTAAGATTTGAAATCCTTTCCCCTAGGAGAAGAATGCTGTCAATTCTAGGATTCAGGTTGTGTAATAGCCTCACCCAATGTATTGTCAGGGAGCCATGAAGCTCACTATCCAAAATTCATGAAGGTACTTCATGCATAGCTGTAAATCCTGTGGAACTATAGATCCTAATCCTGCAGCAAGGACCAAGGGTTTCAGGTGAGTTTCGAAACCAGTGACTGTGTCTTAACTGGGAATTTGGGTACTAGGCTTCATTGCATACTCAGAGACCAAGAGCCCAGACTTGAAAGGAATAGAAAGTCTTACAGAAGCTTTGAAGACATGTTTTGGGTTTCACTCAGTGACAGCAGCATCCATTACATAAAAGCCAAGCATGGCAGTAAGCACCATCTCCTACAGTAACATGCCAAGAGGGACATTAGTATTATGCCTTCATGATGATGGAGATGTTGAGATATAGGTGAGGTGAGGCCTTAGAAAATGGTCCTAGGAGAGGCTGAGCTGACCCTGCTAGGCTCTTGATTTGGTGACTATTGGTCACCCTTCTGAACTACTTGACTTTACTAAAGACTAGAAAATGTTTATTCTATAGTCTACCCACAAGGGAGTTTCAAATTTTAGGAGGTATGGAGAGAGATAAGAGGTTTGGGAACAAGAAAACAAAGCACGCAGCACAGCAGCAACTAGAAACCAAGCCCTCTTAACTCAATTTAACTCTCAAGGTGAGTTGGATTTTTTTTTAAGAGAGAGGAAATGGCTAACACTTGATGTGTCTGTGTAGACAGACCCTGGAAAGGTCCATTCATCATGAACTCCATGGCAGGATCCTTTGAGTGGGAACACTTCTATAATCAATGGTAATGACTCCCTGTGGTTTGGGAATGAGCTGCTCTAGGAAAATGAATTTTCTATGGTTCATATTGACCCACTTAAATATCAGCTGTACTGAAATTCACTTTTTATTACTACTGCCTTTTGAGAAAACTTCATCCTGAGCCATGAATCATTTACCTTAAAAAACATGATTTTTCACTTTCATTATTATTGTCATCTTCTGTCCTAGCCATATTATCTCCGGGGCATACTTGGAGGCAACTGGGTGCCCTAGACCACTGGAAGATGGTATAGTGCTGTGGTTTTGACTTCTTGTTTACTTTTCTGATGAATTTCTCTCTTCTTTCCTACTTTACTTCTGCCCTTTCTTCATCCTTCCCCCTTCTTCCCCTCTCATTTTTTACTCATTTGGGAAACATGCATTGAGAACATACCTCTGGCCAGCAAGTAGCTAAGCAGTGGATAGTGGACAAGGAGCTAGTTAAATCCTTGTCTTTGAGTGACTCCTTGCCTTTAGCTTTCATTTGTCACTGATTTTTTGGTTCATACCTTTGTACTCTGACTTTCCATTTTAATCATGAACTATCTCTACTTACAACTAAAATAAGACATGTAGCCATTAGTGAAAGCTTGAGGGAAAAATGAAGGACTGATTAGCCTTTGTGATTTAAGACAACTTTCAGCATCTGTCACAATTTAATAGTAGGCTCCTGTGTCATGGTAAAAAGAATACAGGCATTTATGTTACGAGATGCTTTATCATATTTATCATTGGTGTGACCTAAGCCAAGACACACCATTTTCCAGGTCTCAGTAGTATCATCTATAAATTGGAACTGTGATGGTGATTGCCCTGCCCACAGACTGGCTGTCTCAGCTTATCTTTGGTTGCTATAACAAAATATCTGAGGATAGATTCCATTTAAAGAAACAAGGTTTATTTGGTTCCTTAGTGTACTGACTGTCAAGTCTAAAGAGCATGACAAGTGTCTAATGAATGCCAAGTATATGAGATGGACTTGCCCTACAGTAGTGCTCTCATGGGAACTAATCCTATCTCACGGGGCCGGCTCACTGCTGGGAGATAGTCATGAACAGTCAATATCTAACCTTTCCCCACTAGGCAATATCAATTAAAGGCTCCTTGAGATGTTATCACTGGTGCTCTGCTGGGCAAAACACATGCCCACTACATTAACATAAGCAACATGTGAGTGACTTTTATTATTTTAGAGGTGGAGGCATTTCTGTCTTCACTTTTGAAATAAAAAAGGTTTTCTTTAATATTTTTATGATAAAGGGGGATTTGAAAAGCACAAAGCACAGACTGGGAAAAAAAACAGGTAGATAAAACTGTTTGCTATTTGTTCTACTTATATATTTTTTCTCATAGGAATGATATATTCTATCTAGTAGACTCCATTGCCTACACATTGTCAGAGTAAATGTTAAGTATATGTGTGGAGAAATATATAAACTATTTCCATTCTCAATTATTTGCTAAATACAGCAAATAATTTGAAAAGAAGAAGAAAAAGAAGAAGAAGAAGAAGAAGAAGAAGAAGAAGAAGAAGAAGAAGAAGAAGAAGAAGAAGAAGAAGAAGAAGAAACCAAGTGGGCAGAAAGACCCAAGTAAAGTAGCTGTGTTACATGCCTATTAATCTGGTCTAAATTCTATTATGGCTGACTTCAAGCTACCAGCTGTTCAATAACTGGCTATTAGCATCTCTAAATTACATCAAAGTTATCATGAGCATGTTATTGTGAATTATGCATACTTGTGCTTCATTCTCTATGGAGCTGGTATGAGGAGAAATGCTCTCGGACATGAAGTTTTCTTCCTAGCAGCTAACATCTTATTTTAGTACCATACAGGTTGGACTGCTTTTGTCTGTTTTATGTGAGCATGCATTTGATATGCATTGGTGATTTCCCTATAGTATATGTCATGCTATAGGCACTTGGACATTTCTCAACTATTCTATTTTTTCTTTTTTTCAGAACCTCCATTTATTTTGCCAATCACACACAGTTTAAATTATTTTGGCCTTAACATTTATTATGCTTTTTGAGGATAGCACTTATCTGTTTTAGCAATGTAGCTCCTGGGTTGAGAGAATTATGTTCTGTGTTGTATGTTTTCAAAAGAGACACAGCCTTTGTTGGAGTGCTTTATTGGAGGCAAGCTATCAGGAAGTCTTGACATTCTAAGACAAGAGGTAAAGACTTAGTGGACCCAGGCAGTATCAATTCTACAGAACTTTGATCCCGAAAGAGATTTTTGTATGGATGGATCAGTGTATCAGTTGCCTATTGCTCCATAACAAGCATTCAGAAACATAGATGCAAGACACAACAGGGTTCAGTTAATTCTAAAGACTTCATGGATCACTGTATCAATCATGTTCCTGTTATTGTGATAAACGGCCAAAGCAAAGAAGTCTTAAGGAAGATAGAGTTTGCTTTGGCTTCTTATTCTAAAGGGATAAGAGCCCACAATGGCAGGGAAGGACAGCCAAAGACAGCAGGCATGGTGTCAGGAGTAGAAAGCTGAGAGCTCACATCTTCAAGTGCAAGCACAAAGCAGAGAGAGTGAAATGGAAAGTAGTGGTGGCTATAAATTCTCAAAGCCCACCACACTGACCTACTTCCTCCATTAAGGCAGCACTTCCTAAACCTCTTCAAACAGCACCACCAGCTGGGAGCAAGATTCAAATAGCTTAGCCTAGGGGGATTCTCATTCAAACCATTGAAGTTGCTTACACACTCTGGGCTCATTCATACAGATGTTTTGAGCAGAAGGCCAGTTTTAGTGTTTGGACCCCTCTACATATCTGTCATCTTCAATAAAGCTACCTGGTTGGGTCACACAGTGACAACAGCATTTTAAGGTGGCAATATATAGGTTTCCTTATCAAGTTTCTGCACACAGTTTACTAATATTCATTGACTAAGGCATGTCAAATAGCCAAGCCCAGTGTTCATGTGGAAAGAGATGGTATAGGATACAGGTACTGATTGTTGGGGGAAGGGGATGTCTTAGTTACTTTTGTATTACTATGAACAAAATACTGTGACCAAGACATCTTATTTAAAAAATAATTTAGTTTTGAGGCTCCTGGTTGCAGAGGCTTGGAGTCCATGCCCATCTTGGTGAGAAGCATGGCAATTGAAGGCAGGTATGATGCTTCATTAGTAGTTGAGCGCTTAGAGCTGACGTAGTAGTTGAAGGCTTATATATGGTCCACAAATGAGGGGTAGAGAGAAAGAGACTGAACATGGTGTAGAGTTTTGAAACCTCAAAACTCACCCCAGTGGTGATATACTATTTATGATTTCATAAAGTTTGTCTGAAGGATCAGAGTGCAAAGCTAGCCACAGCCATAGAAGCCAGGCAGTAGTGGCACACACCTTTAATTCCAGGACTCAGGAGACAGAGGCAGACAGATCTTTGTGAGTTCAAGGCCACCCAGGGCTACAGGAGAGCGAATCCATCTAAAAGAGTAACAGAGTTCACACCTTTAATCCCAGGCCTAGACAGGTGAGTAAAAGACAGGAGCCCAGTGTCTCATGCTGTATTCTGAGATTTAGTTTTCAGTCACAGGGAAGACAGGATCTTCATTTCAGCCTTGGCAGAGGTAAGAGCTGCTGGCTGGCTGCTTTGCTTTTTGATGCTTCAAGCAGACTTTATTAAACCATAAATAATATATCACCACACACTCCCAGTGACACGCCCCTCCGACAAGGCCACACCTCCTAATCCTTCCCAAATAGTTCCATCAACTATGGGCTGAGCATCCAAATATATGGGTCTATGGGGTCCATTCTCATTTACACCACCACAGAAGATAACAGCATATTGGTCTACAACAGTACTTCTTCCTCCCTTCCTAATCCAGTCTGGCCACGGGGTTGCCTCCATGGACATGGAATAGTAGATAGTAAACAATGCCTATCTGGAGCATACAGTGAGCTGATTGTAAATGTTATTTTTTAGGCAGGTCAGCCCTCTTCTATGCTTGGCATACATGATTTTATGTGCATGTGTTATTTATACACCCATCCAAAAGCACTAGAAGCTGTATGCAATGAAAAGCAGATTCACAATTAAGCATTAAAAATACTCAAAGCCTTGCAGGCTAACTTTGTTGTTCTAATTGAATATTAAATTTAACATCGAGCTTCCTAGGAATCAAGGCAAAAAGGGGGAAACATGATAGCACACGTGTTCTTTATTGCTTGCTAAGAGGACGCACACTGTGCTTCAGGACTGAGCATCATGGTCTTGGCTCTACATCCACAGAGAATCCTAGGAGATTATGTAGTCTGTGAAGCCTCCTGAGCGAACCATTGCCCATCCATCTTGGGATGGGACATAGTGAGGCCCAGTGGGGATGTTCAGATACAGAGATACCTATGCAATGGGGGATACACAGCTCTCTAGTACGGACACAGCATCTGGAGAACCCAGGGCTCTGAGTGTGATCCAGAGAGATGCGAGCAGAGATGCCGGGTGCTTTTTCTGTCCTTTAGACACACCATGCAGCTCTGGTGCTTAATGCTCCTTTGTTCTAGAATGTTCTCACATGAACCTTCCTTCCTAACTTCAGAGTTTGCTCAAATATCCCCCATCACACCCCTTCCCTGACCCAGTCCTGATCAAAGTCCGTGCCTCTCTACACGCCCACCATGTGGTGTCTGTGTCCTCCCTTACCAGCACTCTGCTTGTTCATGCTGCTGGTTTGTTTCCTCAAGGCTGAAGTCAGCAGGCAGCACCATCAAAGTGAAACTGGAAGCTGTGACAAACGGGAGCCTTGTTCCTGCTACATAGTGTCTCTTTTCTTTAAAAAAAAAAAAAAAAAAAAAAGTTAAAATTTTTACTTTGTTTTATGTGTATGCAGTGTTTTGTCTGTACATATGTATGCATGTGTGCCATGTGTACTGGTTGCCTCTGGAGGTCAGAAAGAAGAGGATATCTGATTCTCTGGAACTGGGGTTAAAGATGGTTGTGAGCAGCCATGTGGGTGCCAGGAACCAGATGCAGGTCTTCCGTAAGAGCAATGAGTGTTCTTAACCGCTGAGCCATCTCTCCCTCCTGTGAATGCCTTCAGCCTAGAGGTTTGACTTCTGGATGGCCACCGTGGTGGTCAATTGTCTTTATCAATCCGGCTGGCTTTAAAATCACCTAGGAAACACACCTCTAGGTTCACCTGGGAAGATTCTTCCAGAGAGATTTAACTGAGGTAGGAAAGCCCTTCTTTCGTGAAGATAGCACAGTGCAGGGGCTGGGAGACTAAACAAAAACGAGGAAGGAAGGAACACGCTTGGAGCAGCATTCCTTGAGCTCTGCCTCCTGGCTGCAGACACTGTGTGACCAGCTGCCCCATGTTCCCACCACTAACCTCTCCCTGTCTTATCCCTTCAAACTGTGAGCCAAAGAAACACTTCCTCCTCTGAGTTACTTCCCGCCAGATTTTGGTCACAGTGATGAGAAAGAAAGCAATGGAGTCAGAGCTTGTAACACTATTAGGTGCCTGAGATTCAGAGCAAGGAAAAGTGAGTCCAAGTTTCTTCTGCAGAAGGCAACCTTGCCAGTGTAGACTAACTCTCCTTGGGGATGGGCCATGTATAGCAATATAGCACGTGTCTGAGGAGCTGTGTTTGAGTGGTACTGGGATTCCAGTCTTTGCCATCTATTAGCTCTGTGGCTTCTGGAAACTTGCAGCCTCCATCTTCTTAAAGAAGAAATGGGGACAATGGTTGTGACCCCATTCATAAGACTGGAAAAACCTGGGGATGAAGTGTTCATATTGGGGATTTTATATATATATATATATTTTCTTTGTCACATACATCTGAAAGAGGCGAGGAGAGTCAGCAAAGGGGAGCTGTAACTGTTTTTCTCTGAAGGCAATTTATTGGAGGCAATTTATTTTCTTAACTAGAGGTCATGAGACATGAAGACTAATGAATGAGATTGGTGGCTGGGGGAGCCGGGAGTTTCCCCCTCTTCTTCCAAAGTCTCTTCTCAGACTGAAAAGAGAGAAAGAAGAAAAGTCCCCCTGTAAATTTTATGACTGCAGTGTCAAAAGTCTTCTATCCAAATCGCAGTAAATATTCTAATGAAGTCTGGAAAGAAAGCCATTTGTAATGGCTCGGGGCGGAGTATTAAGATAGCCTGTTTCTAGTTAGTCAGTCATTAGAGAGATCTAACATGCATGGGAAATGGTTTCCTGTTCTAAGTGCTTTAAAACCCAGTTTTAGGAAACCCCACTTCCTGCCGGCTCATTTGGAGACAACAATGTGCCAACTGGTCAGAATTCTCAGAGGGCCAAAGGGTTGCCTCCTTGGCTACAGTTTTCATTCGGCTGCTTCTACCAAGGAGAACCGGGTCCCTGGTGAGAAGACAGCTACCATGGAGAATGTCTGGGCCTGGGCACCCAATGGTCTATCTTATGCATTACGTGTTTGGGGATGGAGTGATTCACATAGGGGCAGAAGGAGCAGGAGAGCCTACCAGGCAGAGCCTGTCCACATGGCTCTGGACTTCGCCAGGGTGGTGAGGATGTGGATGATGACCTGGCAATGGGAGGGGCAGGGAAGCTGATGGGAAGGGAAATTTTTTCAGTTACCTGATGTGCTGTGCATTAAAATGGGATTTTCTAAAATAAGGAAGCCTCAGAGACTTCAATCAGAATGTAGATGAAAGTATTTGCTAATCAAATCCGTTTGTTTCTTTTTGGCTTGTGGGATGAGGGTCAATACTGAACTCAGAAGTGGGAAGCTGATGGATCCAGGAAAACCACACATTTTCTCACCTCCAAATACCACCCTCAACAGCTGTTTGCATCAAAGAGGGCAATTCATAACAAACTATCATTATTATTTTACTTACCAAGCCCAAGACATACCCACTTACAGACACCAGACCCTCCTTCGCCGAGGAGGCGCAGCCAGGCCTTTTTATTTGCTTATTTATTTACTTAGCTGAGAATTACAGCTAAGCAATCTCAGAGAAAAGCAAGGAGGAAGGAGAATGGTATTGTCCCTATGACAGCTGAACTTGGGATCCAGTTTTTCAGCACTAACTCTGCACTCTTGCTATAGCCTTATTTATGGCAGACTATCCCTGTCCTGGATTAGGACAGTGTATTACAATTAGAACTGCACAGTGGCTGGGCCTTAAAGGACGACATGTGTTTCCCCTGTTCCCCTGTCCTGCTGTGTCTGGGCTGTCATGTTGGAAGAGGCAGCTAGCCTGCTCGACCCAAAAGGATGCTGTTACCTACAACCCCAGGCTCCAATGAGAAGCAATACTTCTACAGCCAATTTATAGGGACATGGGCTAAACAAGCCCTTACATTTTGGAGCAGTTTGTTACAGAATAAAAGCCAGCTGACACATCTTCATGCTACAGATAAAGCAAGACTCTGATATCTTAGTAATGATTTTTGCAAAGTATAGGACTTAAAATGGGTTGAGTGAAGTTTCAAAACCAGAGACATTTGATTCTTATCAGTACGGTCAATTGCCCTTTCCAGGGACCCTTCTACTAACTGGCTATTTTTAGGATGCTCCTCAGGGATTTGTACTGCTTTTCTTTAAAGACAGGAACCACTGTCATCTTTATGACTGAACAGCCTAGGATTGGAGCTGATTTTCCAGCCAGGCAGAAGGAAGTGGAGGGGTGCATTCGTCTCAACCGCTGTCTTCGACCTGGCTAGAAAACATCTCAGCGTCTCCTCCACCTCTGGTTTTGATCAGGCCTTGTGCTTATCCATTGGAGCTGATTTCAAGTAGTGGGCACTTTTATTTTAATAAGGGAAACATGATTTTTAAACATCATCTCCAGGAAACTAGCCAGGCAGTTGGCACGAAAGGCTTGGTTTGCCTATTGCACCTCAGATCATAATCAATAGTTGGCAGCTATTTGGTAAGCGGGCCGTAGGGGACAGTGACCTGAGGATGGCACTGTAACTCTGAGAGCCTGGCTTGGGTATCGGGGGTGGGGTGTGGGGGGGTGCTCTGCCCTAGGCTCCTTTGTGGGACTTGAAAGTCTTCCCCTCTCTCTGGACCTTAATTTCTCCATTGTGTAAGAGGGGCTGTCAACCCCTCCCTGTGGTTTCCTGCTCTGATGCTGTCACCGAGCACAAGGCCTCTGAATGTTCAGGTGGTGCTGCAAATAGTGAGTGTGTGTCAAGTTTCAGATCATCAGATTGGAGCCTGTTATTTTCGTGATGTGCTCTGAGCAACCCAGGATTTCATGTCACTGGTGTGGCACGGATATAATTTAGAAAAAGATGAGATTCCTCCAAAGTACAATAACAGTCCTCATTATTTATTTTTTCATCTTATTTAAATAAAGATAGTGCATTTAAAGCTGTATTTGATTGAACAACTGTCCCTTTTAAAAATTTTCCTTGACAAAAGCTATGAATTATTAATTTCTGTCATTGTATTCACAGAACAAATGTAATTGTAAGTAAATGTCTGAAGTTAATGAAAGAAATTAAGAAAAGAGGATTTCTTTATAAGAATTAATCAAACATTTCCACAAACCTCTTTGAAATTGTGACTCTGAAGCCTTGAACAGTTCTTGGGAACTTCTGTCTACATCAAAGGGACCTGAACTCCACTCTCCCATTGGCATGAAGGATGGAGGCATTTGATTGGGTCGTACCAGCTGGGAGATGGAATGGTAGAGATTGAAACCTCAGCTCTCCCCAGGGTGAGTCCCACTTGAGATGCATTCTACTCATCTTGAGCCACCCTTTTGTTGATGAGAGGCCAGCATCCCATTGTTCTCATTGTTTTCACAACCAGGAACATTTTCTATTCATAACACAATAAAGAAGGTGAGCTGTGATTTCTGAAGAAGGAAAGAAAGACTAAACCATGCCCAGAGAGTTGGTCTCCCAATCAGACTGGCTTAGCACTAAGATGACTTCAAGTCCTACTCCTCACAAGTCCAATGAATCAGGCTTTACCAGCACCTATCTGAACCCCAAATCGTCTTCCAAATGGTGCTCCATGCCAGGTCTCTCCAGATCACGGGTCCTGTCCCATCCCACTCTGCCTGCTCCTGTAACTGCAGTGAGGCATTGAAAACTGAAAATGCAACCCTGGGAGACGTAGGTTCTGTTTAAATGCCATCACTTAGTGTTGGGACCCGGGTCACAGCTAAGTCCCCTTCCATTGGGAAGCCAGGGTAAAAGTGAAACTTTGCCTCTTCTTGGGGCTGGCTCGAAGGCTGAGTGAAATGGGGCCTGCTGTCAGTGACAGGATACAATTTGCAAACACAACTATTTAGTTTGTATTTCAAGTACTTTGTCTCTGGAGGACATCCTGGCAGCTGCTGACCCACACAGTTCTGGGATTCTGGTACCACAATGGATGTTTGAAGCCAATGCTTCTCCCTGGGGTCAGAGGTATGTGATGAGTCTTGGTGGTCTTTGCAGGTCAATGGAGCCATGTGACTGAGTCTGTTAATGGCTCATTAAGTCTCTCACATGGGGAGCTCTGATTTCTCTGTCTCCCTTACTTCCCAGGCAGGTACAGAACCGTGAATGTTTTACTTCCAACATGGTTGCTGGAACCAATCAACCAATCAAGGGTGGAAAGGGTTACTTTGGATCCCTGTTTGAGAGGCTTTCAGCCTGTTGTGATGTGGGGAGGTACAGTGGAGTGGCTCATCTAGAGTGATTGTGAGGCAGGAAGCAGAGACCTAGATGAGAACCCAAGGGTGGATACAGCCTTCCAAGGGCCACCTTCCATGCTTGACTTCTGGCCTCACCTCTCAGGGCTTCCATTACTTACTGGAAAAAGGCACTCACTACAGGAAATTGTTGCGGCATGTGTTGGACTGAAACCACAGCGGAGCATTCCATGTCTCTGAAGATGGCAAAGTCACTATGTGGACAAACACAGGACTTTTGAACCACTAGACGAGCGTGTCCTCTGAGCAAGAACAGCAAACACCTTTGCTGTGTTCAGCCAGTGAGACATGCTCTATCACAGGAGCTAGTGGGGAGTATTCCTCTACAGGAATCACCACCTCAGAGCTTCTGGCAATGGGAGGCAAAGCTAAGAGGCACTGTTTCTTGGGATTATTAGAACATTATTGTCAGTGGGGGTGGGGTTGCTAAATGATCCCTGACTTAAAAGATATGAGGAGAGGTTTATGTTCAGAAAATTCTGTATTCGTGGGTAATTGTGGTAACCAGCTGGATGAAACAACATTTTCTTGACTGGAAGCAACCAAAGTGTTGTGTATTTAGTCAACTACATATTATCAACAAGGGTTGCTAGAGTATGAAGCTAGGCCAGTGTATGGTTTAGGATCCTCAGTTTTGCACAGATGAAGGGTTTTTCTCTTTTGCTAGAAAATGTCAATGGCCAGAGAACAGTGGTGATATGTGTGTGTGTGTGGGGGGGAGTCATACTTTGAGACCACCCTTCCTCTATCTTGCCTTCCTTCTCTCTTTTCTCGTGCTCCCACCTTCCATGTTGGAAGGCATTTGGACATAAAAGAGATTAAGGGAAAAGACATTCCTATGATTTACTCCAATGTGCACACTTCAATCTATGCACAAGGAGGCTCCAAATCATCCCCAGACCAACACACCATCCTCAGCAAAGGGACCCTCTTAACTCCGTCACTGAAGTCTCCATTAATCCGCCTGATATATAGACGTCAGGTTTTTTTTGGCAGTTGAAACATGAAACACGGCATCAGCTGGGGATTACGTTTCAAGCCATAAAGACCATGTTTACTTGCTGGTTCTGTTTAAGAATTTTCCCCTATCATTTTACTCAAATGGCCTCCCATTTTATGAGAAATAAAGTTAGAACTAATAAAGGCAGCCCCTTCTGAGTCGGGCAAGGTATCCAGGCTGTGGCCATCTTCACTGTAACTGAAATTATTTAGAGACAACTGTGAAGGGCTCCTGTTCCCTGTTGACAAAAATAGCACTGTGAGCTAACATGGAAACAGAATGTAAACACGGGAGAGAGAATCTGAGGATTAATGAAAGACACATTAAGAATTAGAGGAAGAAGCCAAATGCAGGAGAACCCAACGGAAGGCCTGCGAACTAGGCTATCCCCCCCCTTGGCTATTGCTGGGCACTCTGGGGTACCTGAAGGGCCTTAGATGTGCAGTCGAAATTGTCTCCACTCTTCCCTTCTGTTTTTGTCTATTGCCCAACAGGAAGCATTGGGCCTGGAGGGCTCTCCATGTCTAAACAATGTAGTGATGTGAGATGGGAGCCCTTTTGCTTCAGGGCTCTGAGGGATGGCAACAGAGATAGGAACTGAGTCCTTATGAATAAAAATGTTGGTAACCTGCTATTCATGGTCAACAAATTATTTCCTAACCTTTTCCCTCTAAAACCCAACCCCAAACCTCTGTCCCCTAAAGCCTCCAGACTATGAAGTTTCTTTCTTTCTTTCTTTCTTTCTTTCTTTCTTTCTTTCTTTCTTTCTTTCTTTCTTTCTTTCTCCCTTTCTTCCTTTCTTCCTTCATTCCTTCCTCCCTTCCTCCCTCTCTCTCCCTTTCTTTTTTTCTTTGGTTTTTCAAGACAGGGTTTCTCTGTAGCTTTGGAGGCTGTCCTGGAACTAGCTCTGTAGACCAGGCTGGTCTTGAACTCACAGAGATCCGCCTGTCTCTGCCTCCCAAATGCTGGAATTAAAGGTGTGCGCTACCACCGCCTGGCGACTATGAAGTTTCTAAGATCCCTGGTTTCCTTGTGTTTTATTCACAGCAACTGCTCAGAATCTGACAGGTTTTCTGGATTCTGTGGAAGTCATGCAACATGCTCACATACCCAGCGTGTGAGGCAGCTGCCAGAATTGTTCCACTGCAGCAATTGGGGGACACTTTTCAAACACTTTCCACTGCCATATTGGCTACATGTGCAATGCCATGACAACCCTGACAGAGCAGCCTGAGTGAGGAGAGATTTATCTAGCTCAGTGTTTCAGAGGGAGAGGCATGCTGGAGTTTCTGATAGCCAGGGCATGCGATGGAGGCTGTCCACATCATGGTAGACCAGGAAGCAGAGGGTAGCTGGAACCAAGGACCAGGCTATGTCCATCAAGGGCCCAATTCTAGTGACCTGCCTCCTCCAGCTACCCCACCCCCAAGAGTTCCACAGCTTTCCAGCATGGTCCTACCAGCCTGGGAACAGGTCTGTGAACAGAAGTGTATGGTGGACAGTCCAAACTCAAATTGTAAGAGCTTATGAATTTCTTTCCATAAAGGTCTCCATTTATGGTTTTTAAAGATTTATAACTGGTGTTTTACTTCAGAAGCACAGACAGTCATTATCCCCTTTCCTTTTGCACCTTATGTGTAGGGTCTGTTCAGTAGAAACAGTCCTATAAGGCAGTGGTTCTCACTATGTAGGTTGTGACCCCACTCAGGGTTTCACAGGGTTGCACATCAGATATCCTGCACATGAGATAATTATATTACAACTGATATCAGTAGCGAAATTACAGTTATGAATTAGCAAGGAAAATACATTTATGGTGGGGGGGTCATCACAACACGAAGAACTGTATTAAAGGGTCACAGCATTATGAAAGTTGAGAATCACTGCTATAAGAGATGTTAAAAGACATTCTTGATGTCCTGTGGTGGAGCTAATGGATTCTCTGCTGACCTGGAGAGATGGTAATTATGCCAGCCCTTGGGCTTGACTGGGTAAGGGGCCAAGTCTGAGGAAAGGAACAGAGAACTGGAGAGCAATTTCTCTCAATCCGGGGATATCTCATGTTGCCTAAGCCACTGAATGACATGTTTCCAGGGATGACATTCTGTCCCCATCAGAGGACACAGTGTCTAGTAGTATTGTCACGAAGGCATCATCTCAACAGAGATCTGTAGTTCTAGATGGGGGGTGGGGTAAACAAACTCTGGCCCAGAGGCCAAAGTTGGCTCCCTACTTAGGCTTCTTAAGGTCCTGAAGCTGCTCTGTTCAATTGTTTGAACAACAAAGGGTTTGCAGCCAATTCATTTACATATTATTTACAGTTGTTTCCATAGTTAAGGGCAACAGAGAACATTATCTGTAGAAGCCCCAAATCTTTAAAATGTGAGTATGTCACAGAAAATGTTTGCTACTTCACACAGATTGTTTCATAGAGACACCACTGGGTGTGTCATTTTCACATCTCCAAGATTTATTTATAAATGCCATTTTTATTTTAATGTATGCTTATTCATTTATCTCTATGTCCATGTGTGTCATGTGTGTTCTGGTGCCCATGAAGGCCAGAAGAGGGCACAGGACCCATAGAGCCTTCTGACATGAGTGTAGAGAACTGAACCCAGGTCCTCTGGAAGAGCAGGGAGTGCTCTTAACCACTGAGCCATTTCTCCAGCCCCAATCAAATTTTTAAGCCAATCTTCTCCAGGCCAGCACTTGTATTTATGTGTTGTAAAGTAATACAAAATTCATTTTTAAAATTACTTTTAAGTCTCCAGTGGCAATAAATACACACCATGGTTTATCTTCTGTTACTGGAACTGAACATCACAAACTGGGTAATTGTAGTTTATTTGCATTCTGACTCTGAAAATTGCATTCTGCTACATCGTGGTATGGCAGATAGCATCACAATACTAACACAACAAGAGCAGTGATAGGCTGCAGTTCCATAGCTTCCAAAGGTGCTCACCTTAACTACCTCCTAAAGGTCTAACCCCCAAAACAACTAGCCTTTGCTATTAAATCCTCAGCATATAACTTTGAAACCATGACAGTATACTCAGGAGGTCATGCGATTGTCACCACTGTCTGTCACCAGATGCTTCATTATTGTAAGCTGAAACTATGGGACCTTAGAAAATAACTCCTGCATTTTCCCCATGGGCTCTGACAAGCTCCAGCCTATTTTCGGTTGGATTCGGCTGCCCCAGTAGAGCATGTCAGTGGGGTCATACAGTGACCCTTCTGTCTGTCCTTTCACTTTGAATCATGTGTCCAAGGTCTATTCATGATGTCACTGGATCAGAATTTTATTTCTTTTTAAAGGCCGAATAATATTCCCTTGCATTGGGATTTCCTACTTCTTTTTCTTCTAGCCAGGGCTGTGGTGTGTAAAATGCAGTTCTTCAGATCCACTCCAGTATGTGATATCAGCATGGACTACAAACAAAGGCTGTGTGCTCAGAGGAAAGCTAGGCATGGTGGAGAGGGACGGACGTACTGTTGTCTATATCTTGGTAAGACAGCATGGGTGAAAGGAGTCTGTTGCCCAAGCACGTGTTTCTGTGTGAATGCCAACGCCAGAGGAAGGGGGCGGCTGGGGTTCTATAGACATCGTCCCAGGCTTAGAGCGAATGTAACTACCATGTTGACATGACTGTATGCATAGAGAAGTGAATGTGAACTGTCCCGAGTACAGACACAGGTCTCCTCCACCCAACGCCCCAAGGGGAAGGTGGTGCCTGTGCCTGTCCACTGCATATGTGCTGTTGAATCTGAGTTCTTGAGATTAAAATGGTCTAAGCCAGTGGTTCTCAAGGGTCATGACCTCTTTGGAGCCAAGTGACCTTTTCAAAGGGGTCAAATGCCAGATATCCTTCATACCAGATGTTTACATTGTAATTCATAACAGTAGAAAAATTACAGTTGTGAAGTAGCAACAAAATAATTTTATGATGTGTGTGTGGGTCACCACAACATGAGGGACTGTGCTGAGGGGGTGCAGCATTAGGAGGGTTGAGAATAACTGGTTTAAGTGTAGCAAAAAGCAAGGCTCATTGATGCCACCAGCCATAGAACACACAAAGATGGTGTCAGGGAACTTAGCCAAGTAGAAAAGGAGACTCACAGACTGCCACTGGAACACTGCCTGGTTCATTTCACTTTTTGAGAAAAACCCAGTGACACTCGTAGGACAGTGCAATGGCCTTAGTTCCGAGTCTCAATGTTAGATCTCACTTCAGTTCTTTGGACGCTACACTATCTTTGACAAGCTTCCAGTGGTTTCTGTTGACAGTGAATCCTGGGGATGTCACCAAGGAGCAGAAAGTGAGAGTGTGGAGTCTTCTGAGGGTGAAGACTTCTGTAGATGCGGACACCCCACCAACATGCAATCCTGGCTTTGAGAGGCTAAATGAACCGGATGTTCTAATGTAAAAGCCGGTGTGATTTTGAAAGTGCCAACTGAGTCACTAATACGCAAATATTTTTTGAGTGTTTTGGACTCAAATACTTAGTGAATGGTAAGTTGTCTTGGAACTAAGAGCACTGAGACTAAATAAGAGAGATATGAATTCCAGAGTTGATGGACCTTTGACCGTGTGTATCAAGTATGCTACTCATGAATATGAATGCTTTTTAAAATTAAACTAAAGCAGAAGACAAAGGCTATGTGGCATGTAAACAGTGCTGCAATAAGCAATGTCACTGCGGTTATAATTCAGGGGTAATCAATGAGATGCCATCGGCATTCCTAACATGGAGTCAATGCGCACAAACTTTTAATATAAGCCTAATTATGACTGTCTCTTTGCATGAAACTAAAAATATTGAAAATGCTGACATTGGGGAGGTGCCCTTGGATCAAATCTCCTGAAGTCAATAATCTATTATGATTTTCATTTTGCAGAAGTAGTGCTATTATTTCAAAAGATCTGGAAAATCAATTTGGCCTTCAGTATATCTGTGTAATAATGACATCCTAATTAAAAATCCCAATCTGAGGAGTACAAAGGATGAGGTTTAATCTCTAATCAATGAACACCAAGTCCAGAAGTTATAGACGCAATCACCCTTTTTTAATGAACTTTCTTACTTTCCCCAGGTTTGGCCTGATCTTCTCTCTGTAGTTTTGGAAGCCCTGTCTGTGTGGACACACATCCCAGGAAGCAGAGACAACTGGGTGTAACAAGAATGTAAATTAGAGCAAGAGGCATCAAAGAATGCCTATCTCCAGAATCGTGTGGGTTTCTTTTTAATTGGAATTTATAATTGCCCCTAATTATAGGACATATTTTACATGTTCCCTTTGAGAGGCTGAGAAGGGGTGGAGCCCTGTCCACTCCAGTCACAAGAGCTATAACCTTGACATTTTAATTAGATATTATTTTGAAATATGTAAAAGAGATTTAAGGCTCACCAAAACATATCATTGATTGTGCAGTTTGCCCAAGAAAATAAAATGATACACAATTTGAAAAATAATCAGCCTCTCTCTCAGAGGAACTCTGGAATGCTGGAGGGTAAATGCAAGAAGACATCTCACTACCAGAAACATAGATTTTCTCATGTTTCCTCAAGGCAAAATCCCTGCCTTGGAGTAGCCCAGTGTCAATGGCCTCAGACTAGGCAAAGGAGGTGGGGTTAAATGATTAATGGGTCCTGTACACCCATCTTGCAGATAAAAAGGGAGGTCAGAGGAGGGTCAAGAATCAGTTCTTTGAAAGGCATTTCTGGTACCCTATTACCTGGCTGCATGAGGCTGATTAAAACATCCCTTTAGTTCTCTTCTCACCAGAGAACTTGTTATATTCTGCTTCAGTAGATTATAGGGTGGGACAGAGAACACAGATGAACAGGCTTCTCATCCTAAGCTTGGCCTTCCTAGATATATAAAGTAGGATGAGCAGAAATGGACAGTTACTGTATCTAGCACTGGCAAATATGTAGGGAAAACCCAGGACCAAGATTCCCTAGGGTTCTCCACCAAGATGGGAGCTTATCCTTCGGAATCTGGAGTCCTTCCCCAAGACTAAGAGCTTCTACATTAAGTCTCCTGGGACTTGAAAGAGGAGGATAGATCTGTAGTGCAAGGGGAATGTTGATTACTATGATGCTCTAGAACAATGGTTCTCAACCTTCCTATACTGCAACACTTTAATACAGTTCCTCGTGTTGTGGTGACCCCCAACCATACATTTATTTTCATTGCTATTTCACAACTGTAATTTTGCTACTGTTATAAATCCTAAAGTAAATATCTGTTTTCTGATGGTTTTAGGTGACCCCTGTGAAAGGGTCATTTGATCCCAAAGGGTTTTCAAACCACAGGTGGACTGCTGTTCTAGATGGTAGACTCTGCCCTAGCATTCTTGGCTGCTGTGCCCTGGAGAATCAACATGAACTAAAATGTGTATTTAAAGTATGGCTTATTGAGGCATGCCATGGTTTGGAGTTCCACCTTCACTGAAGAGCTTACTGCCAAGGTCAGAATATAATGAAGAAGTAATAGGAGATGCTTGGCAGGCATCACCCATGAGAGATGGATGGCCTTTGTGTGTATTACTTTTGTGCTGCTGTGACCAAGATACCTGGAAGAAACAACTGAGGGAAGACAGTTTTGTTCAGCTCATAGCTTAAGAGAGTTTAGTCTGTTGTGTGGGCTAGTGGGAACATCTTAGTCTGCCATTGCTGGTATCCAAATTAAAGTGGTCTATGAAGTGAAGATGACAGGAGTAGGCATGGCCTTCAAGGTCAACCCTCCACCCCAGGGATATACTTCTGCCAACTGGGTCCCACCCCTAAAAAATACCATAGCCTTCTGAAATGTCACCACCTGCTGGGGTACAATTGTTAAAAACATAATGCTGTGAGGACCTCCTCATTTCCATGTCTTGTCCACGAATGTGCTGTGATATGCTCCCCATGGGCACTTGTGTCTGTCAATGGCTTTTCCCAAAGGGAGCCCAAGAGTTGTGTTAAATCATGGGGCCTGGTTAAGATAGGGAGTTCCAGTGATGGCCTAGTGTGAGGAGAATCAGACGGAAACAGGAGGGCTCTGAGTCTGTAGAACCTGGCTGCATTGTCTTCTCCCAGAAGACCCGAGCTCACTGTCTTCTCCCAGGAAACCTTGTCTGATTGTTTCCTCGCAGGAGACCTGACTCCATTGTCCCCTCACAAGAGACCTAACCCATTGTCTTCTCCAGGAGACCTGAGCTCACTGTCTTCTCTCAGGAGACCTTGTCCAATTGTTTCCTTGCAGTTGACTCCATGTTGAAGACTAAACCCCGTTTTTTTTTTTTTTTTTTTTCTCATGAAAGACCCTACCCCACTGTCATGGCTGAACTAGGGAAGCACATCAGTCACATTGGTATTAAATCCAAAATCTGAAGCTGTTGGGGCACAGATGGAGTGGGGAGAGAAAAGGCTGCCCGTTGGTGCACTCTCTTATTCTGTACCCTCACTGTCCTTCCACAGGGTATTATCACAGGGTAAGTCAGAGGATGAGAGTCAGGAAAGGGTCTCATCCCAGGGCATTGTTCTCCATTCCTGCCATGCTGGTTCCCCACACAGACAGTGGCGGAGAAGAGAAATTGTTCCTCCGGGTTCCTGGTGCACTCCATCTTTGGGTACAGAGCCTTGCCTCCACTGCTTCCTCACCTGCCCTGCAATGCAGGATGATTGTTCCCTGGGGAGCAGGAAACCAGTGAAGCAATTGTTGGTAGAAGATGTAGATAGATTCTCCCATCATCTCCTCCCATCATCCACATGGGAAGTCCTCCACAACCAGGAAAGAGATGCTAGAAAAACATTCCCAAGGAGAATGCAGGGTAGGGGCACATCCCCTGAAAATTCGCTTGTGTCTAGGCTGCAACTGTATTTTCTGCACGTACCCCAGCAGAATTTCCTGTGGATTTCAGACCATCCTTTATTTCCAATTACATTCTTGTTCACATTATCGATTTGGAGGATACAAATGTTGAATGACAAGAGAGGCAGAAGAAGGAGGGAGGGGGAGAAGAATTCCATTTTGCCTGAAGGAGAAGATACTGAAATGCCACCCCGTGCAGCATCTCCGAAGCGTTCATCAATGTGGCGGAGGCTGGCTCAATTATCTTTGTGTCAGATGATTATCTGAGAGCTTAATTTAATCTCCATTATCCTCCCCCGTCATATTTCAATTAAATCTGCTATCAGAGTGTTAACACATCTTTGAACCTGCTATTTCTTCAGTTAATTTTCCACTAAGAGGTGCTGGAGAGTAACAGATGTCATAATTATGCAATTATTAAGTGTATCTGACACTCGTTCTCTCAGGATTTTGTGGTTGGGGTAGGAGCGTTGGAAAATTAATCTGATGGCAATATGCTTCCGTTGTGATCCGTAACACCACTGCAGGCTGGGGGCTGTCCTCCTGCTGTTCCTGAGGCTGCCACCGGGAAAGATGCAAGGTTAACTGGTTTCTTTCACTATCCCACATCTGGTGAGCTAATGAACATTAGGCCAAGCGGTGCAGAGGCCTAATTTTTCTAACCTTCTGTGAGTCCTGGGGAGGTCCAGTAGGCAGATCTCAGGGTCCTGATGTAAGCAGAGGCAGTGATGTGATGGACAAAGTTAACCTTGACTTTCTAAACTTGGGCTTTGGTTAGAGACTGATTACAAGCTATGGCCTTGAATGCACAACATCCTCTGTCTGTACTTTGTTCCATGATGAACCAGCAGCTGGCTTTGTAACTACAGACGCTCCAAGCAGTCCCTGAAAACCCTTACAAGCTGTCTATCTTCTCCCTCTTACACATGCGTGAGAGAGAGAGAGAGAGAGAGAGAGAGAGAGAGAGAGAGAGAGAGAGAGAGAGAGAGAGGAGAGGAGAAGCTTAATCTTAAATATCCCTCAAAGGCTCATATATTACAAGCCCATCGCATGTCCCTTCCCTTCTGTCTTTGTTTTCTGGTCCCCATGATCTGAGATGCTATTAGTGCATCTTCCTATGATGGTCTGCCTTGCCATAGCTCAACATATTAACCAGTTGTGGACCAAAACATCAGAATGGGAGAAAAACAAATCTCCCTCCTTGAAATTGATTTTCAGGTGGTGTTTTGTCACAGTAAAACAAAGTATACACACACACACACACACACACACACACACACACACACACACACACACAGAGAGAGACACTGGCTCTCCCTCCCCTCCCTCCTTCTCTCTCTTTCACACATACTTCTAGCTATTTAAATTCTCAAAACTGTTCAATTTGAGGCAAGAAGAGATCTCTATCTGTTTTGCATCTGTAACACGTAGCGGTTAAGACCAAATGGCCATCGGGACTTCCAATCACGACTCTGCCATTTGCTAACATGACCTTAGGCAGAGAACTTACTTCTCTCATCTTTTATTTCTTTTCCTATAGCATAGTGATGGTATCATTAAACTGGTTTCAAAAGATTGTTGAGATTATTAAATAAAATATTATGTCTGCCACTGTCTATTTGTATACTTGCTTCATGTATAGGAAAGGTGCTGAAAAAATACAAAGAAGTTGAAGTTGGAGATAGATGTGTAGACTGGGTATTGCTGAGTATCTGTGAATTTCTTCCTAATGTGATGTAGTGTTTTGAATACTCCTTTAAAACATGGCTGTATCCATGAAGACCTTCAAGTCCTTGCTCAAGATCAAGGACCAAGCTCAGAAGAGGCTTGCCAAAGCACAATTCACAAAGTCAAGCTCCCTCCTCAGCCCAGTGATTCCTGGTCTCCTCATCCGTTGGATTAAGTCTCCAAGCTCCCAAATTGTTCTCAGACTGCTGCATCCCCATCAAATCCCTTTCTACCCACAGTACTGTCCAAGAGGATAACAGGTAAGAAATATTTACCTATAGCACAGGTGATGACATGTCTGTGGATGGGGCCAGAGCTCTTCAATGGGAATCTTAGATTAACATTTACTCCCCTAGCTCCAACCCAAAGTTCTACTTAAACTGAAATTACAATAAAAGCAGCTTATTGTGTTTATTGTCCTCTGTCCTCTGGGCTCACAGAGAAGTCATGTAAGAAAGGACCTTTCTATGACATTTTTTTGTTGTTGTTGAGAGCACTTTATTTGACCGATCACCCTCTGTGGGGCTTTGCTGGGGTTTGAATATGAAACATGTTCCATGGACCAAGTATTTGACTCTAGTGGCTGGTGGTGCTGTTTTGGGGGGACTGTGGAAACATTAATGGGGGGCCTTGACTGGAGGAAATATGTCATTGGGGTAGGCCCTAGGGTGACTACCATCACTGGCCCCTTGTTGTCACGTTTTGTACTTCCTGTCCATTCAGAATTGAACAGTTCTGCTGAGTGCACACTCAAAAGCCTGAGACCTCTGAGATTGTGAGCCAAAGTTAGACCTCCCTCCCTGCCTTGGCGTAGGTCAGGAGTTTTGGCCACCCATGTGAAAAGTGAACAAATATAGGCACTTAAGGCGTTTCTAATTTCTCATGTAAAACTGGATGTTTGGTTGTGAAAAGCTTCTTCTCATGTGGGTGGAATCCTAGATCATTTCCTGTCTGAAAGGAGGCATTTCCTGTTCTTTTCCTTTTGCGGGGAGGAATATCAAGATTCTCCAAAAAGGGCTTGATGCAGTCCTTCATACTCATTAGAGCTACCAATTAAGTAAAATGTGTTCAGCCTCTGACATGCTGGCATCTTAAAATGGTAGCTGGAGATGGTTTAAAGAAATGGTAAAGTATTCTCTCTGGTCAGAAGGCTAGAAGACCAGGATCATGGTGCTGACAAAGTCATGTTTCCCCTGAAACCCGAGAGAAGTCTACTTCTCCAACAAAGGTGCTTTGCTAACAAGTCTTGCTTCTGTTGTCACATGGTTCCTATACCTGCTTAGGTCCCTCTGTATACGTGCCCCAGCTTCTGTCATGAGTGTATGGAGGGTTTGCCCTACCCTATTGTCTTCCTTTTAACTAATTCTGCCTGCAGAGACATTGGCTACCAGAAACTTCAAGGTCAAGATTGCCACATGGGGGGAGCACTCCAACACAGCACAAAGATGGGAGAAGAATAGAGAGGCTAGAGGCTGGGGAGGCCCAACATGGAGTCGACTGTGCTCCTGGGCCCCTTCCTGGGAAGCACAATTCCTACCACAGAGTTCTCTGCAGCCTCGAGGGTCCTGGTCATTTCTCCTCAGCCCTCAGGCCTTGGGGTGGGGAAATGTCCTGATTTGCCAGCTCTGTTACTTCACTGAGTTTCTCTCACTAACTTTTGTCGTGCTCACTGCTTCTGCTTGAGGATACCATCTTCTGCTGGTCAGGAGGTAGTCTTGCTGTCTGAACTATGTGTCCCACAGTTCAGAGTAGAGTTTCAAACACTGATGCAGATAAATCTCAGGAATGAAGATGTTAAAGGGTTGACCTGAGGCAGGGCCTGCTTGAGATGCTGCATTTCCAATAGGTTTCTCCATGCTGATGTGACAGGACAGTGCAGGATGCCACCTCCAGCATCAGGCCAAGAGCAGCCCAGCGAGACAGGCAGGAGTTAAACAGGAGTGTGACTCGGTAGGGAAACTGAGCTTTATTATGTTGAGAGCCCCAAGCCTGGTCAGGTCTCCCACTCCAGAATAGTATACTGTTTTGTGGCATGGGGCTCTTCTGGAGGAGGAGATAAAACTTCAATAATATCTATGTGTATTTTTACCCTGCTACTTGAGAGCCCGGGGAAAGAAAGTTTTTGGAACTCATGAACTTGCAGCGAGGCTGAGAGACAAATCAAATCCAAACAAACAAACAGCCTTTTGATTTAGAAAAATCTTAACTGCTTCCCAGTGTGGCTTTGATCTCATTCTAGAGCTGATATAGGCCTTGGACTTTTAATCCTCCAGAGTAGCAGGGATCACAGGCTTGCCTCACCAGACTTGGATGAACTAGCTCCTTTAAATCTCTGTCCTGAGAAAGAAAGTACCATTGCCATCTATCCCAAATGCCTCTGTAGTGCCCTACCAACCATTCTTGAGGAACCAATTCGATTGCTTCTCCACTTTCTGGGTCCAGAATCCAGTGTCCCATGTTTCTAATTGTCTGTAACTTCTAGTCTATGGTATGGAAAACCTAGAAGATGAAACAGAAATTTTTCTAGCAATCTAACCCTCATGCAACATTCTAGTGCTGAGATACAAGAGTGTCAGTCAACAGTAGACTATAAACGAAAGGCAAAAACCTGGTTCTTCATCACAGAGCATTTGTGAGCATCTTCCAGAAGGTCTCAGCTAAGGAAGGAAGTCCCAGAAATCCTAGGTCAAGGACTTGTAATAGGCTAGTTCCTCTGAATTTGGAACTCTCCAGAGTCATGTCTCCAGAGGTCACTCTGTCTTCCCTGTGTGGATCTGTTGAGTTGGGGGAGGAGGGGGGACTATATTTGCACTTCAACCCATGAGTTTTGCAGCAGCTTACAAGAGTCTCAATCTAGAGAGAGCAGAGAATGAGAAGGAAAACAGCCTTTTCTTCAGAGGACTCCCATGCCCAGCCACTCTTCACCGTCAGCCACATGGGCTCGAATGGTCTCTCTCTCCCTGTCTCATAGTCCTCTTTCTTTCCTAGTGGCCTCCTCTTTTGCCCTGATTTCCCTTTTTCCTTTCTACCTTAGCTTCTTGTTTTCTGCAAAGCAGTCAAGTGAAAGACTGCTCTGTGGAAGGTTTCATACACAAGAAATTACTATTTTTATGTTCCCTCCCTTAGGGTATGCTCAAGCACAATCCATACTTTTGTGGGCATTTTTTCCCTATAATATGTTTGTAGCCAGAATGTGGAACCAGCTTCAAGAAAATTAAACAGAACAAGGGAAGCCATGTGCCCCACAATTAAAGGAAACACTCCAAGTGGCAGTAGGCGCCCAACAGGACAGAATGCCTTGCCAAGCAGCCAGTGTGCAGCCAGAAAACATGCCAAGCCTCCCTGATTTGTAATGGGATTTTTTTTCCATATTTAGGTAAATTAATGTAATTATTTAATGCCTCCTGCAATGGTAATAGGATTGTGCTTGGGCCCTTTCGACATATGGTGCTGGCAATAGAATCCTCTTTGAGGGAGGGGAGGGGTGGGGAGGGATGAAAGCCCAGATCGTAGTCGCTGGTTTTGATGTTGGAGGTCTGCTTGGCCCTTGGCCTGCTTAGGGTGTGAAAGAAATGGGGCAATGGATTAAGGTCCCTTTCACAAGCCAGTGGGCACGGCAGGCACATATGCCACCCACTGCCATGATCCATGCTTGCTTCCCAGTGGTCCTGCAGGCTCATTAGGGAAGTCTGGCTTTCGGATTTGGGACTTACCCATATTCAGTCTCTTCTCTATGACTTAATGGAAAGGAAGCAACTGAGCCCCCCCCCAGTCTCCCCTATTTTCAAGAATATCAACTGTTTTAGTATGTTTTCTATTGCTGTAACAGAATACTAGAGACTAGGTAATTAGGAAAGAGCAAAGGTTTATTTAGCTCGTGGTTCTGGTTTAAGATCTTGTGTGCAACATCTGTTCATCTTCTGCTGAGTGCCTGGTGGTGTTTCAGCTCACACGAAAAAGATGAGGCTGAGCAGGCACCTACTGAAGAGAGAACATGAAAGGTGGACTTAATCCACTCTTAAGCTAACTCAGTCCTGAAAGAACAAAAACTCACCCAGAAAGGGCCATAGTCCATTCATGGGAGTGCGGGTCTCATGACCAGAACCCTATTAGGCCCCATATCTCATCACTGTTTCAGTGAGGAGTCCAGATCCCAGACCCTGAGTTTTTGAGTGACATTTCTCACCATATTAGGGTTCCTCTTTTTGACTCATATATAAGGCTACCTTAAAAGCTGAATTATATCAAAATAGAAACTTTATAGCACATTTATTTTGCACCCACCATCAGACAACATGCAAACTGTGGCACAGTGCTAAATGATAGCTATCTAAATCCTGTCTCGAGAATTTAGAGCCATGCTAGGGCTCCCTGCTAGCAGTTTCCCAGCATCTTCAGGAGTCAAGAGATCCACTCTTCAAACAGCACCCTGATTCCTTCCAGTCCAGCTTGCTTGAGTGCCTGCTGCCAGCCTGGCCCCTTTACCTAGCTCATTTCTGTACAGTTTTGTCTCAGTGTCTTCGATTTAAAAACTGCTGGGTGTTAACAATCATGTACTATACTTTAAGCATCTGTGGATTGCTTCACACATGCGACACAAGGCCGTCCCGTGAACCGAAGCTATTCTCCATTTATCAAGGGCGGAGATGTACGCATGCTCAGTTCAGAGACACCGCCACAGGCCTCGGTACACAGAGTTCAAGGTGAGATTCCAGGCAAAGGATGCTCAAATGAGCAATGCTGGAGGGAGCTTACAGAGCTGTGATAAGCCTGTGGTGGCTCCACACATCTCCTGACTTCGAGCACATAGAGCTGGCATCCTTGGTACTGCAAATCTAAATTGTGCTTTTTAGAACCTTTCAAAATCTCAGAGGGGGGTGGCTCAGTTGGCTGGATCCTGGGTTAAAGAGGCTCAGAGATATGGAGGAATGGCCATTGTCTAATTCTAAGGTCATGCCAATCACTTCCAATCTCCTCCCACTTACCACTGAGTAGCACTGGAGACCTAACACACCATTCACACTTTGGGCTCCGCCAGTTGCTGCCAGGAGTGGCTGTTGAGGGAAAGCAAGCAAAGAGCCATAAAGCTCTCTGGGACTCTACCCTGGGGAGAAGCAGAGACCAGGGCTTTGTTTGGCCACACCCCTCACTGAGACGCTGCCTTTACAAGGTCAAGTTTGAAGCTCTGGGCTGCTTCCATAAACACGCTCTTCCAACAGCACCTGGCAGCACAATATAAAATTAACTTTACTGTATCTTTTAAGCCATATAGAGCATTTATTGTACGGGGCTACATCAGATCTTTTCATTAATACTAGCAGATAATTTTTATCTAATTTCATTAGCTGTGGTTAAACTTTTTTTTTCTCTTTCTTTTTGTTAATTTAACTCCTTCAGTTGCTAATTGCCAAGCCTCTCCGCATTTCCCTCACCCCACCAGAGAGGCTCCTAGGACACCACTGTAAGGCTTAGTATGGTTTCTACAGTCTCAGCCTGTGAGCAGTAGCTTCCCCATGCCTTGACTCCTTGTGGATTCATGGTCCAAACAGCCAGGGGGCATCAGCCGATGTGCACTTTTATCCACACTCGCATCCTGCAGGTATCTCAACAGTGGGGGCAGCAGAGTGACTTGGTGGCAAGAGGAAGGCAGCCCTCATTTTAGATCCAGGCTCAGCTGTCTTGCGCTGTGATCATGGCCAGTGGCGCTCTCCGAACTTTCATGCTCACTTGCAAAGTGGGGGTGCTAACCCCTTGCTGTGGCGGAGTTAACATGGAATAATTTTCTCTATCTGTGAGACACTGAGGAACATGTTAGGATGCAGAGATGGGTCCAGTCTCAGAGGCTTAAAACAACCTGTGTTTGTTTCTGAGTCCAAGATGGCCATCTTCCCAGGAGGATGTGAGGGTCTAGGCTTCCGCACTCTTGAGGATTTGGCTTCTACCTTTGTGGGAGGGAATGGCAGAAGGGACTGCAGGAGGCTGCCCTGCCTGGCTTGAGTGTGGTAAGCTATGGTCTCTGTTCTCATGCTTACACAGATATGCACTAGGTGAGGTGAGGACATGGCGTTTAGAGCAGCTGTATGGAGAGAAGAGACTCAGATAGATGGTGACACCAGACGCTTCTGCTGTGACAGTCAGCGGAAGCCAGAAGTGAGGACTCAGCCTCTTCCATCTCTGGACTCCATTGTCCTTGAGAGTCAGGGCCCACACTCTGCTGGCTTCCCCAGGCTCCCTTCACTGCCGATTCTCTTGGTTTGTGCCCCAGTGTACCCTGGGCCTTCCCTCCTCTGCCACAAACTATTGTGTCCCAGGGAGGAGGATTAGGCTCTGAGTGGCCACCACCAGGCCCGAAGGTATGACTGGAAGCAGTGAAGTTTGATCTCTGGGAAATGGAGCAGCATGGGGCAGGTCACTCCCCCCCCCTCGTCTTTCCAAGTTTCCAGCATGCAGACACTCTGTGCAGCTTAGGGCAGCCTGCTTTATCATTCTGTGGTATGCTACTCACATCTATAGAATCCGGAGTACCACATTGCATGGCTTCACAGCCCCTTGCTTCTCCTCCTCACTAGTCAGCGTTTGAGCATCCCAACACCACTCATTCATGTTATCTCTATGTCTCTGCCTCCCTCCATCCCTCCCTTCCTGTCTCCCTCTCTCCTTTCCTCCTTCCCTCTGTTTGCTACTCTCCCTCCCTCCCTTCTCCTACCTCCTTCCTGACATTAAGAAGCCAAAGTCTTATGCAATTGTAAATACCAAATAGTTATTGTATCACTGAGCTACCAAAGTGTCTCATCTCAACCCCAGACATCTCATTGTTGCTCTTATTCTGCTTGCTAGGTGACTAGGGCAGTGATGATGATGTCCTTCTATTGATTGTCTTTCTTGTATGGTTTGTTATACTTTCAGGTTTCTCTTTTTCCTTTTATTTTTGATGCTGTTGGGGATCGAACCCTTAGCCCCGTGAATGTTAGCTAAGCCCTCTATCAACTGAAGTACCAATCCAGACCCCCAAGTATCTGAATATTGAATATTTTCTGTTACTATAGAAAAATACCTGGACCTGGGGTCTTATAAAGAAAAGAGGTATACATAACAATAGGCCATACTTTTGGAAACTTAAGAACATATTGCCTGCTATCTGCTCAACTCTGTGAGGAATCCCCTTACTGGGTCATTAAAGGGAAAGGACTGCATGCAGCACACAGAGGTAATTTATTATATCATATTGTATTATATTATATTAAATTATATTATATTAATTCTTCCCAAGGGCAGCACCTAGTGAAATGAAACCATTCCATGAGATCCCATTTTTCTTTTAAAGGTCTCACCATTTCTCCACAGTGCCACACTGAGACTGTGCTTAACACATATGAACCCTTGGGGAATAGCTGGTTTTAGTTAGGGTTTCTATTGCTGTGACAAGACACCATGACCACAGCAACGTTTAATTGTGGTAACTTACAGTTTCAGAGGTTTAGTCCATTACCATCATGATGGGACATGGCGGCGTGCAGGCAGACACCGTGCTGCTGAGAGTTCTGTATCTTGATCTGAAGGCAACAGGAAGTGACCTGTCTGCCACACTGAGAATAGCCTGAGAATAGGAGACCCCCAAAGTCAGCCTCCAGAGTGACACACTTCCTCCAAGAAGGCCACACCCACTCTAACAAGGCCACACCTCCTAATAGTGCCACTCCCTTTGGAAGCCATTTTCTTTCCAACCACCACACATACTAAGCCACTTCAGCCCACAATACTGTTATTATGCCTTGTGGTTCTTGAATGAAGTATGTCTCTCTGTCTGTCACCTGAGGACCATTCTCTTGGGCTCTTCCTTTTGCATAGGGCCACCTTTTCTCTAGAACTGAGTTCTGCTTCTCCATGACTCTATTTCTAAGCTCACCCAGGTGCCCTTTCCTCAGGCAAACATGGATGGGCTCATGTCAGGTTCCCAAGGGTCCTGATTCTACTTCTATTGGGTTCCATCTTCATCCTGTAGCCGCATGTTGTCTGTAATTATCCATCTGTGTGACTCTTCACCTCATACCTGTTTGCCCCGCCTGGCTCTAAGCTCAGTGGTGCATTACTGCATTTTGTTCCCACACTGTTGCTAGCACCTGATGCATCCTGTACAAGGAATCTCAAGAAATATTTGTTGTTTTCGAGCACCTGGCCCTTGGGCCTCATTTGCCCTCTGACCCAGAGTGAGATGACACCATACACTAACCACAAGGATCTCCCCATACAGCATGCAAGTTGGTGATTAGATGTAAATTAATGTCTAATTAACCCACAGAGTAAATTTGCATTTTTATACTCCTGGTATGGAAACATTTGCTCTTTAAATCTGTTCATGGAGGCTGACAGAAAAGATTCTCATATGTGTCTCTTTCTGTCTTAAATGAAATTTCATGGCTGGCGGCGAGCATGTTTAACAAGGACATTGAATGCTATTTGGACGGGACTCTCTGTCTCTCTCTAGTGTGTGTGTGTGTGAATGTGTGTATGTTGGAACCTGTGTTTGGAACTTTTAAAAATTCAGGTCAGGTATCCTCATGACCTCATGATGGGGACTTAGATAATACCTGAGATAATACTTGAAGTACTGGGATCTGAAAATGATGGATGATGCTGTCCATTTGGATTCCAAACCCTTTCCTAGATCTTCACTCAACCCACCCCTACAGCTCCCCAGTATTGTGACACCTAGCAATTATCACCTTATGCAGAAAAGAGGACAAAAAGAGAGAAGGAAGCTTTGTATTGAGGCCCTGCAATAGGCCTGTGCTCCAGATGCTGTGTGCTCCTGAGACTGTGTATGGAGAAAAGCTCCATGAGAAAACAGTGGCTGGGAGATAGGAGGTAAGTGAGGTTCTGTCCTATCCCACTACATTTTGCCAGAGCTTCCAACTGTATCTTACAGCAAAGGCTATGTCTCCAGTCTGGGAGTAGCACATCCATCTTATATAATTTATTGGCGGCTGGATGTTTAGCAGCCAGCCCAGTGCCTGGACACAGTTGGTAGTGAGATACTTTTTGAGCATATGTGAGTCCTATTTTTTATTCTCTCTATCTTCTTGTTGCAGAATTCCTATTATGTGGGCTGTCCCTGAAGCTGTGGTCCAATACTTAGATCTAATAAAATGGCTTAATATTCTCAAAAAGAAGTTAGCTCTATGACTGAATACTTGTGCGTGAAGGAGCTCCTGTTAGATATATACCCCTCTCTGTTCCTCTCAGTCACCTTGTGTGTGTGTGTGTGTGTGTGTGTGTGTGTGTGTGTGGTCAAAGATAATGAATGCCAAAGATGGATTTGAACCCTCCTTGTCCCAAACTGTCAAGCACATTCCTCTACAATTTCCTCTAAAATACTCCCTGGCTCTGAGCTTCTGAGTGCCAATGACATGCCACAAATTGTACACAACCCTCATGACAAGCTGTTGCCAGCATGTCTGGGATTTAGTGGGTGGAGACCGTCCAAGGGATGGGCTAACTTTCCTTTGCTGTCTTTGCTGTGTGGATCAGGATGCAGGATGGACTTCTCTCCCCACCCCCAAATCTACCCATCCTCCTGGGGCCATTCAGCTGACAGCTGTGGAGAGGACAGCCTGCTGAAAAAGGGTCCATAATTTCCCTCTGGCAAGAGACTGAGGTCCAACTTTGGAGAGGACAATTGGTGTGCTCTCAGCTGGAACAATGGGGTAGCAACAGATGCTTCTTGTCCCAGGGATGCTGGGAGCCGCAGCCTCCTACTAATCGGAGGATTTCTTCTTCCCTGCCTAGGAAACCTGGCAGCTATGCCAGAGCTGAGAGAGGGTGGGCTGACTGTAGGCTGGTAGGAGTGTCTCAGTCCGAGTAAGCCTGAGGACAGAACCCCCTCAGAGCAGCCACCATCCTCCTCAGATGGCTGCCCCACCACACCACTTTGCCCTTGGGTGAAGATGTGCCCAGAATCATTATTCTATGAACTAGGGCTTGGACACATTTAGAAAGTGTTGCCAAATAAGTACAAACCAGACATCCAGGGTCAGTAGATGTGAGTGTGAATCCCAGTATTGCCATTGGCTAACAGTTGTCCTTAGGAAAAATCCTTAACAATTGCTAATTCGAAATTTCCCCATTTCTACAATGAGAGAAATAATCGTGTACATACCACAGATTTATCTGGAGAGAAAAAATAAAATGAAGTGTGAAGATACAGTGGATGTTGTGAAAATGGCTTTGGGGATCTTTATATACCCAAAACTACTTTGGGGTTTTCGATGTAGTCCTATGGTAACATGTGCAGGGTCTTAGGTTTGAATTTCAGCAAAGTACACATGGACACACACACACACACACACACACACACACACACACACACACACACACACACACGCACGCACGAGATAGTGAGAGGAGGAGAGACTAAGGGAAGGGAGCTGTACTGTGTCAAGGTAGTCCTAATGATCTTGGAGATATTTCAAGGGAGAGAACCTCTCAAAAACTCCCTGGGGTCAGTTCCACTCTTCTAATACCTAGAATACACAAGGATATGAAAACTGCCTTGGACACATTTGCTAACAGTGTTGTGAGAAGTTTTTCAAAAACAAATCAGTTGCTGATAGGTTAGCCAGGCACCTGTGGCCAATGAGAGACTCGAAGTGTGTCAGTTTTTGTTTTTGTTTTTGTTTGTTTGTTTTTTTTATTTTTATTTTTGGCCAGGCAATCTGACATCTTTGAGGACACAGAATGAGCTTCGTTTGCCTGTCTTAGTATGAAAGTTTTGAAATTATAAAGTGAGAACTGGATGTTTAACAATGCATGTCTATAAAATGTTCATTGCTTTTATAATGGCAACAGAGGGTTTAAAAGCTACCTAAGCATCAACTGTCATCTATTGCCAAAGGAAGTTTCTCTGGCCAAAGTTAATGACAGAAAGGTATATATTCCAAAGGTAGCCAGATACTATGTCAATTCATCAATGGGGAAGTAGTAGATTCCCTCCTAGGATCTAGGACCACTCCAGCTACAGGTTCTTAGCCAGGTATTTGGTGCTAGATATGAGTTCCCTCCTATGGAGTAGGCATAAAATTCAACCAGATAGCTGTTGACTAGTTAAGTAAGTGATTGTGGAGTGCCCCTCCCCAAACAGGGCATTGACATCAGGCTCTTCTCCCCAAGGTTCAGGGAACATTGTGGAAGAGGGCAGCAAGGTTGTAAGGGTCAGAGGACTGGAAAGACTGTCTTGAAAAAGTGCTGTACCCATAGCTCAACAGCTGTGTTCCAGCTCAGAAAAAGGAGGGGCTCACAGTGCCTGCTTTTAGTTGAGGAACCACAGGCAGTCAAGCACTGCTGGGCAAGAGTCAGTTTCTTTCAGGAATCTGGAAGGTTGTCCATGCACTGGTGGTCAGCCCTACACTCATGTCTATATGGCCATTCTAATTAAGCATATCAGATTATATGTAAAAAGAAAATGAAGGTGGAAGAGGCAGAGGAAGAGCAGACATGAAGTTGAGATGGGGAGGGTTCCTGGCAGGAGGAGTAAAGGGGAAGATAATCAAAATGCATTGAACTGGTTTATGAAATTCTCAAAAAATTAAAATGATAGTAACCCATATAGGTTTGTTTTGTTTTCCTTTTATTATACTAAATTTTAATACTTAGTTTATAGGAAGTCCTGTTACTATTCTTACTCGTAGAACTAAATGTCATCCATTTATATCTATAATATGCATAGATAGTATTAAATTCTACTTAGACCCACAGACATAATCACACGTGAGTAGTTTGAAGAGTCACTCAACCATGATCTCTGGGATAGGATCTTGGCACTTACTTTTTATTCATGGCGTTGGAAATAAACCCAGGGCCTTATACATGCAAGACAAGTACTCTACCACTGAGCTATGACCCTAGCCCACTCCCCACATTATATTTAAGAGCTCCATGCAACCTGAATAAAACCTGAGTACTATTGATTCTCTCTTCCCTTTAATTCTGAAACAGTGATTGCATGTAAAAAGAAAGAAAGGAAAAAACCATTTTCCCTGGGCTCATTGGTGTAGAACTGACCCCAGGCTCCAAGCCCCTTGGCACTGCTGTTTGTGCACCACCCAGAGTTAACACAACTGTTCTTGCTGACCCCCGGGATGACAACAGTCACAGCTCATCCTTTCTACATTTGCCATACAGTCCTCTACTTTAGTTAGCTCTTGGAGCTTGAGGCCATCATGTGGCTCCATGGCAACATTTTGGCCAGGTAAAGGAGAAAAGGACTTGAGGCATCAGTTTCTGACTCCATTGTGTTCGTTAGCCCCAATATCTTCCAGTTTCAAGGGCTTCTTAGTCCCCGAGGCTGGTTCACTGCATAGCAACAGGTCCTCCTCTTGTTCTTGTTCACTTTACCCATCCTTTCTCTTGTCCTCACCTTTCTTTCTCTCTCTTTTCTTCATCCCCCCTCTTCCTTTCTCCTTTTTCCTCCTCTCTTTCTTATTCCACAGTATCATTTGAATATATAAAAGAGTACATAATAAATAAATGCATGTATGAATAAATCATCATAAAATGCAATCTTGAACAAAAAAAAAAAGAAGAAAAATGGAAGTAATACAGTGCCTGGTTTAAAATTATACTACAGAACTGTAGTAACAAAGCAATCACAGTATTATACAAAGACAAACACATAAACCAATGGAACAGCATAGAAAATGCAAAAATAAGCCCACACATTCCAAATATCTGATTCTCAAAAAAGATGCCAAAAAAACATATTGGAGAAATGACAATTCCCTCAAAAAATGGTGCTGGGAAAACTGGGTTTCTCATATAAAAGAAAAGAGATCCTTACCCAAAAGTCAATTTAAAATGGATCAAAGATCTTCATGTAAGACTTGAAACTTTGAAAATACATGAGATAATACTTTAAAATATCAGCAGAGGCAAGACATGTCTGAACAGGGCACCGATAATCTTGGAAGCGAGAACTAATAAACAGGATTACATCAAATTGAAAACAATTAATAATGAAGACAGTGCTTGCAGAATGAGAGGAAATCTTTGCCAGTTATTCACTCAATAGCCGATTAATATCCAGATTATGTAAAAGACTCAAAAAAATAAAACTGAAGAGAACAAGTGGGCTAATTAGTAAACGATCAAATTAACATAATAGACAGTTCTCAGAAGAAGTGTACTCCCTGTCCCCACCCCACCCTCACCCCACCCCAGGCTCAGGTATTTACACTTGGCTCCCATCTGATGGCACCATTTTGGGGAGGTTGTAAAACAGAAAGAAATAGAGCCTCTCTGGAGGAATTGGGTCCCTGGGGAAGGCTTAAGGTTTGTAGTCTGGTCCAACACTGGTAAAATATGTTGGATGTGCACAGGCTGGTGTTGTGTGTTCCTGCTGGCTGCCGTCATGCTTTTCCAAGGGCAGTGGAGGGCACTGCCTCAAACTGAGCAAAAACAACTTTTCCTTTTTCAGTTGCTTCGTGCCAGGCATCTGGTGACAAGAGTAAGTAACTATGAGAATATTCTTAGCCGTAAGGACATGCAGATCAAATCCTCACTGAGATTTCATTTCATTTCTGTCACAATGGCTAACAGCTAGAAAACAAGCAGCAACAAATGTTGGTAAGAGCACAAGGTGTGTCATGTGTAGGGGGAACCTTAGATACTACCAATGAGAAAGGTGACTTTCAAATCCTAGAAACAGAGCTATCATATGATCCAGACATACTATGCCTGTATATGTATCCATGGTACCAAAGGGAGCACACAGCAGAGGTAACTGCAGATCTAGGGTTACTATAGTGTTATTCACAACAGTCAAATTACAGAGTTAAAGAAAATGTCACATACGCACACACACACACACACAGGGATGTGGAGGGGGGAGGAAGAGGGAGACAGAGAGGGAGATTTGGCAATAGTGTGAAATAATTTACAAGAAAGTAGGTAGAGTTATGTTAAGCAAAATAAGCCAGACTCAGGAAGACAAATATTACATGTTTTCTTTCACATGCAGAATCTAGAAAAATATTGATGAGAGTACAGTGTTCAAGGAAAGGAAGAATTCTGGAGAATAAGTAAGTAAGGAGGTGAATAGAAGCAAAGTCTATTTATTCTATGCATGTATGAATATGTCACAATGAAACCCATTATTTGTTTACAAGTAATAGGTGCCAATTTTTATTTATTTATTTATTTATTTATTTATTTATTTATTTATTGTTTATTTATTTATTTATTTATTTTTCAAGACAGGGTTTGTCTGTGTAGCTTTGGAGACTGTCCTGGAACTTGCTCTGTAGACCAGGCTGGTCTTGGGTCTCACAGAGATCTGCCTGCCTCTGCTTTCCAAGTACTGGGATTAAAGGCATGTGCCCCAACCACCTGGCATTAGATACTAATTTAAAGAAGCTAGCCCAATAGTATAAGTGTATCACAAATGGTAAAGATGGTTAAACCTGCCTCAGCTGGGTGGAGTTTGCTTTTCAACTGCCTTCATACTGGGGAGTGTCTTCAAAGCAGTTCAGTTGCCCTTCTGAAGCACAGAAGGGTCCTTAGGGACCAGTTGACCTTGGCTTCATGTAATGATCAGCTTTGCATACTACAAGTCCCTCGGTCTCTAGGCCTTCTGTCTCAAAGGATCACATTTGGGTAAGTTTTTCTGGCAAATTCTCACTTTCATTTCTGGATAGCATTTCAAGCGGGGTCAAGGGATCACAACCAGCTGGGAGGATGTGCTACCTCCTACGAGATACAAAGGGGGAAAAACTTTATTTAGAGACACTGACACTAAGTTCTGCTTCCTGTGTGTTAGGGGACACATAAAGAGTGGCTCCAGCAGATGCCACTGTGTGGCCACCCTGACCTTGGCTTTTTCTGAACCACCTGGTGGAAAATGTCTGCCTTGACACACACACAATGTGAGGGACAAAAGAGAAAGGGTAAATGCCATAGTGGAGATTTCTCTCTTCATGGACTTATGTTTCAATTAAGTAGCAAGGAGTAAGAGGAAGCAGACATGGTCAGTTTTATCCATCAACTTGGCTAGGCTATAGTGCCCCATTAGCCAAGTAAACCCTATACTTGCTAGGTGTAGTTATGAAGGCTTTTGCAGATGTGGTAACAACTGCTCTCAGTTGATTTATATAGCAAGATTACTCCCCTTCAATTTCCAGGGGTGGGCCATTTAGCTAATTAGTCCAAAAAAAAATCTAATTAACAAAAGTAAGGTGTCTCTAAGAATATACCCATGGACTGTCAGCTTCTGCCTGGAGTTCCTGGTTTCAAACCTATCCTTCAAGTTTGAACTTTCCAATTCTGCCTGCTACTCATACTAGTTCTTTGGAGTTGAAATGCATTTGCTCTTGAACACGCACGCACACACACACACACACACACACACACACACACACACACACACACAAGAAGATTTATGTGCATATGCAAACATACATACAAAAAATACCTGACACTAGGTGTGTTTTTTCTCATATGTGGAATCTAGAAAAGTATTCATAAAGATAGAAGGTGCTTTTAGGGAAAGGGAAGAGAAACTGGGTTGGGGGGCATAGAGGGACAAGGCATGAGGGAAAGTACATTATCGTCATATATTAAACTCATAATGAACGCCATTTCTTTTATACAATATGTGCCAATTAAAAATATATATGCATGCATGACTACCAGTCATCTGTCTATCTAGTCCTGTTTCTTCGGTAGAACTCCAACCCATCACTCAGTTCACAGTACCATTGACAACAAGTCATGTCCTGATGGTGAAAGAACGGAGTGGATGTTGTGGCTCAAGGTGATGCGGGGCCTATTTGGGTAGGCGGTGAGGAGGCTCCCTGGGAGGGGGAATATGTGAGGTGAGACCTGGATGATGAGGAGAAGGTCTGTAGGGAAGAGTGTTGGGACAAATCAGCAGGTGCTGGAAGGAAGGAAAGCTGCTTGCCTAGGGAAAAGGGAATAACAGAGGAGCACACAGTCAGGTTGGGAAATCGGGAGGCAGGGTGAAGGCCATGGGCGTTTACCAGCACAGACTTTAGGAAAACCACTGAGATTCACTTTATATATGAGAGTGAGATTTTCATTCCCCACAAGGCTCCCTTACAGAATTTGCGTTAAAGTCATGTGAAACACAGCAAGGGAAAGTGTTCCGAAGTAGAATGCCACCAAGTGTCACGTGATTTGACTCTTCCAGATCCATCTGGATTTGGTTCTTCTTTACCCGTTTTATGAGAAGACAGTTCTGCAGCAGCCTTGCAGAGCACTGCTCTTTGCCTGGCTTCTGTAGCCCTGGAAATGCCTCCCACATTGCTCTTTCAAGGTTAAAGGCCTAAGACCTAAAGGTCTAAGGTATGGCTACTGAAGGATGTCTTAATCCTCAAGGTCAGGTAACAGGAGCTTTGACCTAAGGTGTAGTTACTGGATATTTTAAGAATTAATGAAGTAATTGTGTCTGTTTGTTCCTTGTATCACTGATAAGGAAGTCCATTTGTCCCCCACCTTGGTTGGGGTATATAAGAATTTTGAGCAATAAACTTAGAAAGAATCCCACTATTCACTGGATGCCTTCCTGATTCTGTTTTCTGTCTCTAGCCCATTTCTTTCCTCAATCCATACTCTCTTTTTCATGTATGAATCAGACTAGTCAGCTGGACTGAACAATGGGGTCTCTAACTTTGACTGTCCTGTACCATGTTACATAGGCCAGTTGGACCTCAAACTTACAGAAATCCATCTGCCTCTGCCTAGTGCTAGGTTGAAGTTTAAGTATTAATAACCTTGAAGGGAGGATAAGTTCCTGATTCAAAAACATCTAATCATCCACAATTTCCTGGAAATTCTTGTTGATACAGGATTTTCATAGACACCAGAACATACCCAGTCCATCCCATGGGCTTTTGGCCCATCTACTTCTCCCCAACACTTTTTGCTGTCTTAGCCTATGCATCATTCCTGCTTTATGTCAAAGCACAGGAGGACATTTTATAAATCCATTGCTTCTAGTATACTGGGGCAGCTGCTCAAGGGGTGTGTGACAGAATGCATAATAAGTGACTTCAAACCAAATGCTACAGATAAGCATAGCTCCCTAGGCCTGTAGCCTCTGTAGTTTGATTCCTGCCACCATATAGGAATGAAGGAGGGAAGAAAGGGGCTTTAATTTATGTCTATGATCACTCCTCTTTCTAAGAGTCCCCAGCAACTAGACCAGGGTCAGCTCAGTGAAGTGGGAGCTATGAAGAAGCCAGAACAAATGCTCTCTGCATGTGGGGCACGGATTAAACCACACAGAGTAACATTACCTTTTATCTGTTCATTTAATATATCTAAAAATAGATATTTCATGTAAACAAATTGAAACCTTGCCAATAATTATAAACCATACTCCAAAATCTTCTGTCTAGCAATAGACAACATTAACCAGGTTTGGATGTAAACTTCTAAGTTTTCTATAATAAATTTGTTCACTTACAAAAGGTATCATTTTGTCAGGTGATGGTGGCACACAACTTTAATCCCAGCACTCGGGAGGCAGAAGCAGGCGGATCTCTGTGAGTTTGAGGCCAGCCTGGTCTACAAAGCAAGTTCCAGGACAGACTACAAAGCTACACAGAGAAATCTTATTTCAAAAAACAAAACAAAACAAAAAACAAAAAGAAAAGAATTGATTATTTCACAATCAAATTATTGAACATATAGAGGATGTTTCTGTTGCTATAACAAAACACTTGAGACAATCAACTTATAGAGAGAAGTTTATCTAGCTTACGGTTCTGAAGAGTCCAGTCATGATCAATGGGCTCTATTGCTTTGGAGATGTGGAATGCAGTAAATCATGGCAGAAGAGTGTGGCTGGGATAAACCACCACCTCACCACCAAGGAGCTGAAGAAATGGAGGAAAGCAGCAGGAAAGCAGACTATTCTTTATGACCTCCAATGACCCAAGGACTAGAGAACTCACCATCTCCCAATAGTCCCGCAATATCAACAAAACCTTTAACACATGTGCCAATGGGAGGAACAGGTCCAAACTGCATCCAGCTGTACATCATCCTGAAATTAGCCCCCAACCTATCTTCCCAGCTTCATGTGTTAAAGAAGCATCAGTGTTGACCAATGTGGATGTTTTATATTGTAGACAATAGCTGCATATGAACCATGGTTTCCTTAATTTTTCTAGTGTTGATGGACAATACTTATTACCTACTTTTTGTCTGTATAAGTTGCAACAAACAACTCTCATAGGATACACACACACACACACACACACACACACACACACACACACACACATATATATATATATATGGATACAGACAGAGAATTGAATTCCTGGAATATAGAAGAAGCTTAGTCTCAATTTTAAGAGGTATGCTCAAGTTAATCTGCCTTCAACATAATTCCAATGGTCAATACACCTGCCAGTCAGCTGGCTAAAGAATCATCTTAGCCTTTGTGGGGATTCAAAAACTCCATTTCCCTTTTCTGTACCCCCTTTCAGTTGTTTCTGGTCTTGACATCAGTATTGATAGCACTGAAAGTGCATGTCCAAATTGCCGAACAAACAAAAGCAATCAGCTGGAGAAGTAGCGTGCAGCTTGGCATCCAGGACACAGAATCTCCAAAGGAGGCTTTGCCTCATGTCTGTTTCTTGATGTAGTGATACCATTCAGAACTGAACAGCTGTTAACTAGATCTGGGAAAGGGCTCTGTACATAGAAATAGATAGCCAGCTGATGACACAGACGCAAGCATCTATCTATCTATCTATCTATCTATCTATCTATCTATCTATCTGTCACTGTCTTCCTATCTATGGATCCTTTGTCACTGCTTTGAGATAAGTTCTTAGGATATAGTTTAGGTTGGTCCAACTAACACTATTCTTCAGCCTTACTACTGTCCTGAGTACAGGGATGACAGATGTGTCTCACAATTCATGACTTCAGAACATTTGATTTAAAAGTACAGGATCATAGGTGTAAAACAAAATCAAGAAGACCTCATCCTTTGAGTAATTACATACATAGCCACTTTTTCCTATTTTCTTCAAGCCTCTAAAGATGACAACAGTTTTGTTTTGTTTTTAATGTAAAGGACAATTAAAAGAAACTGCAACGGGCATGGATGAAGTGGACACGTAGGTGCTGACTCTCACAACTCACTGAAGGATGGCCCAGCTCTCCAGGTAAACACTGGGTTGTTCTTCCAGTTTGAGCTCTGCAGAGGCCACGAATGATGCAGCTCCATAGGTAGGTGCACCAAAGACCTGCTGTTCCAGACACTGACTTCTGTCTTCTGGTACACGTTTTCCTGTTAACTTTTAGCATATGTAGCCTGCAGGCACGCTTCACACACAAATCTCCAGTATTCAGAGGAACCGATGATCAGCCAGAGAAACACGCAAAGATTTGAGAACAAGAGCAATTTGCACTTTATACGTTGTCAGTGGGTGACTGTTCTAAAGGTTCTTTTCTCACCACTTGGCTGCAAAGCAACCTTCAGTGCGGCAGCACTCTGACACAGTTACACATTTAATGAACACACCACCCTAAGGAATTTCTTCAGATTTGATAACTGCTCTCCTGGTGTTCAAAGACATGCTCTAAGCAGAGGTTCAGAAGCTAATTTCTGTTCTTTAACCATAGAAAGACTATTTCAAGTCTGTTGTACTTTAGTTCAAACTTCGTGTAAGGAAGTATTGGTGGGGGTATCCTAAATCAATACCAATAAATAAATAAATAAATAAATAAATTAATAAATAAATGTAATCCAAATAATGACTGCCTCACTTTGACCTCTGACATGATTTTGCAATGTTTTTTTCTTTAGACAGTTGGTCCTGCTGTATATTATTATTTTAAGGGTTCTCTCTCACATCAGGTTCCATGAGGGAAAAGGCCCAGTTTTGGTCTCTTTTATTGCCGCTACAGTTCCTGCTGCAGGGTTCGTGTCTCACACACACTAAATGAGAGTTGACTAGGATGAGGGTACTTCATTTTACTAATATGAATATACTAAGTAGACAGTAGTCATAGTCCTTTAATTTGTTCTTCAAAGTACCTGTGAATGTTCTCTAAGCTAATTCTGAATTACTGCCCGTGTCTAATGGTGTCACCAAAAATACTCAAAGCTCAGGATTATGATGGGTGAATAATAAAGATGTATTGGTGAGCTGGGTCCTGCTGCAGACTCCCATCCTAAGGGAGCAGGAGTGTGCTCCTTGTTTCCATGTGTGCAGTAGGAAGCCACAACCCCAGTTGTCAAAGAACAGGGAAACTGCTTACACTCAATGGCAAAGTAATGAACGAGCATGACTTTGGGGTTGGCTACCTCAGTGACTGGACACCATCAGGGATCTGGGTTACTCTCATTTTCATCTCTGCTGTCCTCACAGTATAGGCTCCGTCTTCAACTGATCCTGAGATTATATACCTCACAGACACTCACATTAGATGGAGAAACCGACCATTTCTTCTTGCATGCTTCATTTTAAGAGCAAGGAAGCGTTTCCTCAGATTTTCGCTCTCCTCATTGGCTAGAAAAATTTACATATTCAAATTTAAAATGACTACTATCTTGGTCAGAAAAGGGACTGGAAATAGATTTTGCTGAGGATCAAGGTAGAAACATCTCCAAGGCTCTGTAACAAAGAGCAAAGGACAGCAAGAAGGCAACTTCCTGTTATCAGCTATAGTAAATACAGTTAAAATAAGAAGAGGCAAAAGGTAATATTTCCCGGACAAGGTCCTCATGCGTATAGATTAGAAGCAACAGAATGAAGCATTGTGGGCAGGGCCCTGACAGCCTATGATAGGTTTTAATTCTGATTCCTGTTAAGTTTCTCAGATAAAATTTCAAACTAAACTAGTCTCACTTTTTAAAGCCAGGGATCTGAGAGGTGACTAATATATAATAAGGATAAACAAAAGACATGTAAAAATTTTTTTTAGGATTGTGGCTTGCAAAAAACCAACTGCTCAGCTCCCAGGCCAAGATAGGAGCTAGAGCCATGACCAGGAGCCACAAATGTAAAGCCAGGAAATCTCTGCTGACTGAATCTGGGAACTGATTGTTACTGGTACATGCCCCAGAGAATACCAAAAGGGAACATGAACACCTCAAACTTTCATAGAAATGGTATGCATCCAAGACATATAAGCAGATGGCCACTTTTTGAGAAATTCATTTTATTATTAAATTTAACAAAACATCTGTCCTTAAGGGCCCCAAAAGCAAACACAGATTATCCGAGAAGCCTTGGCTTCGACCACTAGTGTGAGACCTGGAGACTAAGGCATCAGGGAAAGAGAAATACAAACAAAAAAATGGGGGAGGGGATAAAACAAATTTTCCTATTGCATAATACAGGACTGAGGGAAAAGGCTTCATAATAATAAAGAAAAAGAGCTAAAATGAGAAGTTTAATGGTCTTAAACATGCATGTATTTTTGACATATTTAGTTATAAACAATGGATTTTAAAGTATGTTTTTAGTTGAAATTGAATTGTATCACTTTCCCCCTATCTTCCCTCCCACCATCTCCTCCCAGCTACATGCCTTTGAAGCCCATTTTTGTTGTTGTGTGTATGTAATTTCAGGGCTGACCACCCTGCACTTGGCGACCACCAAGGGGGCTCATCCCTGAGAGAAGCTTATTTTCATTCCAGCAGCCATTAACTGCATATAGGTCTTTGTCTAGTGGTGGGACCTCATGAAATTTTCCCCCTTCCATGTGAAAGTGTCTGTTCATGTCATCCAGGGTTCTGGCAGATAAGCTTCAAACCAGGATCTTTACCTCTTGTTTGTAGAAGAGAAGAAAGATAGTTCTAGCCCTTTCCCCCCTGAAATACGTAGAGGCAAGCTGGGGGACTGAGAGCATCCCCTGCCTCTCACCCCACTCTTACAGCAAGAACCAGGTACTGACAGCCCAGACGGACACAGTGAAAAATGATGGACTTGTGTGATGAGCAGGCTTTGACGAACACACTCAATCCCAGACAAAGCCTTTTCACCCGCCAGGATGCCAGAGTCAGTCTGTCAGCTCCTGGGTCTATTTCTCTTTGAGAATACATCCTTTTGGATAAGGGCAGTATATCAGAATGGCTTGGCTGAGTTTAGATCCTGACTTTTGCCGTAGCCTGTGAATACCAGTACATGTGGTATAACTTCCTGGAACGGAACCTCGTTTCTCAGCAATCTAGGGGAATAGCGACAGTTCTTCCTTACCATACCTGTGAGAGTTTTGCTTGAGAGAGGAAGCATGTGGAACTAAGCCAGGAATGGATGGGGAGAGATCAAGAGAAACTGCACAGTGCTCACCAGAACCTGAAAGCTCAAGGCTAAATGACTTTATGCCTGCAAGCGTTCTCCCACTAAGCCTGTGAGTGATGCTCCCTAAGCCTTCATCTTGGTAGCAGCAAGTATCTGCTGGGGTGTTATCGATCGTGAGTTAGCTGGCACTGCCTCACCTGATAACCGGGAATCTTACAGCATAGTAGTCCTTGACATGTGTGCTAGAGTTGAAAGTATGTTCAGTTTGTGACCCAAAGGACTAAGTTTACTTTCTGTCCCAGCTTCCCTTGTGTTGTGATTAAAAAAAATAAATCCTAACAAGAACAATTTAGGGGACAACAGGTTTATTTTAGTTCAGATAGCCAAGTTACAATCCATCAGTGTGGGAAAATCAAGGCCGCAGGAACTTGAAACAGCTAGTTACACAGCATCCACAGCCAAGAGCAGAAGACAATGAATTCATATATGTATGCTGTCCTGGTTAGGTTCCTGTCAACTTGACACAAGGTAAAGTCATCTGAGAAACTGAGAGAAAGTCTCCCGAAAATCAAGCTATAGGCAGGAAACCCTGATGGGCATTTTTAAAATTAGTGATTGATGGGGGGAGGACCCATCCCATTGTGGGTGGGGACACCTGGGTTCTATAAGAAAGCAGGCTGAGCAAGCTATGAGGCACAAGCCAGTGAGCAGCACTGCTGCATGCATGGCCCTTGCATCAGTTCCCACCCCTCCCTAGCTTCCTGCCCTGGCTTTTCTCAGTGGACTGAGAGCCAGGATGTATAAGCCAAATAAACCCTTCTGCCCTTAGTTGATTTGGGCCATGGTGTTTCCTCACAGCAATAGTGACCCTGGCTAAGACACTGCTCTGTTCACCTCACTCCGTCCTTTTCATTCAGCCCAGGGCCTGGCTCATGAAATTGGTACAATCTACACTCAGGGCAGATCTTGACATCTGCACCCCAATTAGACTAATTATGAAAATCTCTCCTGGGCACACCCACACGCTGACCTTTCCAGGTAATTCTAAAATGTGTTGAGATTAATTATTGCACTCTCTGTCCCAGACCTCCAGTTTCCTCGTCTCCCCTCCCACAGGACTACATAGAACTGAACGCTATGTCCCACAGGAATTTTCTTCTCTATCTGGTCAGTGATCACTTGGGCTTTGCCTTACACCATGGATCAGAGTAGCCAGCATCCCTGTCCTTCTCTCATTTTGTCTTGCTCAGGAAGATGGCTGTTGCCGAACACGGGAGAGATAGGCGTGTACACAACAATTTTTCATGCTTTCCTGGACAGCCGCATTCAGTCTTGCTGCTGTATTTTGCTGGCTGTTCCTAGAGATGATAGGTCTCTGGAGAGTGGCAACCTCCATGGGTTTTCCCAAGCTTTGCCGCCCCTCCCCCATCGTTGGCTGCCGCTCCTTCTGACTTCCCTGGGAATAAGATTAATGCACAGCCGGACAAGTTAAATTCCCATCTTCTCACCTAGCAAGGGACTAACTGCGAGAGGTAACTTTTATTACTGAGACGTTGCCCATTTGTTGGAGAACGCCAGTCTGAGAGGTATCTGGCTCCTTTTCCTGCTTCTCTTGTTGACACTCAAGGCACCATCTTCGAAAGCAGTGTGTGCTTTTCTGTGGTAGAGACCAAGAGGGGTCCAATTTTGCCATCAATCATATTTAATAGCCTATGTCATTAACGTAATTTTGTTACTGAAGATTCCTAAATCTATTCAGTGGTTTGCACAAGACAATTACGGTTTTTCAAAAATGCATGTATGTAATCAGATCTCACCTTTAATTAAAGCCATCCCAATTAATGCAGTCATTCCAACTATAATACACAATTTTTACTAAACAATGCTCAGCTTTGCCTTTCCTTCATTTAAAGGAAAATGGCATTAAAATCAAATGAAATTTTTGTATACTTGTGTCTTCTAAAAGATTGCCTGCTGCGAGAAGGATGTAAAAAGTTGTGGAGACTGAAAGATCAGATGCATCTAGCATTTTGAACATTGTTCCTTTGCTCAGAGCCAAGCTCAGTTCTGCATTAACACAGGTTTGAAGACCCACTCACTGCCTAGAGAAAAGCTGTTTGAGTCTAGGTTTTTGACCTGATTGAAAGCCAGGCCTCTGGGCTCCAGACTGCTTTCCTTGCAAAGTATGGACAGGAGCCTGGCACTGTGTAGACTGTTTGGAACAAGTTTTGATTGTGGGATCCATACCTCTTTTATGGAGTTTTTGTTTTCAGCTTGAAAATAAATACAGTCAGGTGTGGTGGTGTTTCTGGAATCCCAACATTTGGGAGGTAGATGCAGGAGGATCAGAAGGTCAAGGTCTTTCTCCTCAGCTCTGTAGGGAATTTGAGGCTAGCTTGGATACAGGAGACCCAAACTCAAAAACACAACAAAGGAAATCTAACATGAGTCCTAAACTAAAAATGTTTCCTTAGAGGGAATGTGAGGGGACTAGAAATGCCTCAAGTTCAAATTCAGTCTCAAATTTACCCAGCTCTTGCAAAAAAAAAAAAAAAAGAAAAGAAAGAAAGAAAGAAAGAAAGACTTGTTTAATTTTTTAAGTAACAACAAATTAAGGCAAAAATACACACAATAGACTCAATAAATAATCTTTCTCCTAGTCAGCTACAGTGTTATTTTGTGCTTTGATATTACTAAAAAGCAGAGGCATTTTTCCTGTTTTGGAAAAAGTAGTGGTCTTCATTTTTGTACATTACCATATGTTCTCCGGCCACTTTGTTGCTTGTTTAAGAGCAGGAGAGAGGCTGCTTCATGCTGGGGGGGGTGGCGGCGAGCGTCAACCAGTGCTACAGCCTGGTGGCTGCAAACACACCACTGGAGTAGGGTCCCGAAAGGAACTACAGAGGTGCATAACGACTCCTCCAACAATTTAGAATGTTTGAAGTTAATTATCCTCCTCTGATGACTGGTTGTCTAGACATTTTAAGTATTTATTTTGTGGTGTCCCCTACAGTTCATAATTAAAGAACTAAAGGACGGCTCCCGGAGGTTTTTACTGGCCAGACCAGAAATTACCCACACAACATACTGTGCATTGGCAAAACACAGGAAGAAGTTGAATTCCTTTTTTTTTTTTTCATGCAGTTGGATAGGAGGCAGCAGCTAAAGTATTGACCATCTTTGAACCACAAAAGGCATTAATGAACCCAGCCAACATCCATAAGGCTCTGCTAAGGATCCCAGCCTGGGGCTCAGTGTGTCAATGGTTACTAAGAGACAGGATGGGAGATGGGCAAACCTGGAGAGCCATACACTCACTACCTTTTAGTACCCATGCATCCTAGAGAAAAGCATGGTAAGAGACATTAATATAACACAGATATGGCAGAACTGTACATTTCTGCTGTCATTCAGTCATTCATTCACCCTTCAGATCAGAACCAGAGGTTGGCTCTGCTACTAAAATGTGTTGCCCTAGGTAGGTTGTTCATCCTTGGTGATGGTTTATGCCTTTGCTAAATGAGAATGATAATACTGATTTTGTCATGGTCATTAGGTAACTTCCGGTGACCACGGCACCCAGCACATATTCTGGGCTTTATCTCATGAACTTTGAGGCTTGCAAGGATTTAATGATGATGCCACCAGTGTCAAGGTGTTGCAAAATGCTGTGCAGTTCTTTCCACTCATAGTTCTGCAGCCTGAGCTCTTCAGGACGTGCTCTGGGAGGCTGAAGTATGTTCTGCTGCACTACGCCTTGTCTCTGTCTCATCTGCAAGTTCCAAGTACAGAGTGACAGTGCAGAAGAATAAAGAAGCAAAGGCTAATGTCTCAGTGCAGGACTAGGTCTACAAGTGCTCAAAGCCCTCAACTGAGCCACAATTTAGGAGATGGTTGTTCCATCCAGATACCATATTTTCTGGGACATGCCATCTAGCTGAAGTCAAGGTTGCTTCCTTTTGGAACTTTCACACACACGCACACACACACACACACACACGCACACGCACATGCACACGCACACGCACACGCACACTTATTCAGAAGCAAGTGTGCAATGTGTTTAAATTCCAAAATGGTTGTGAAATTACAGTATTACCATTTTGCTGTTGTTGTAATTCTATTAAAGCACTATGCCATTCTGACTCCTGTCTGGGGCTGTTCTGGCCTCATTCATGGTGAGTCAGGCTACCCCAACTTCAATACCACATAGAATATCCTATAGACCTGTCTATTCATGGTTTCTCTGGAGCCCAGAGGACTCCCAGTGTTAAAGTGCTAAAGTGTAGACTTAGACCTCAGGCTTCGCTCATTCTTAAAGCCAATACCTGCTTTCCAGACACCTGCTTAGTGTTGACTGGAACACTAAGCCATCTGGAGAGCAGTGTCCAAAGGAGTAAAGAGTGACCACATTACTCTTGACCGTGTTTTTCATCCCAACATCTGATGGTGCAGATCATGGGACAGCATCATTGAGAAAGACCTGGCTTTAAGAGGAGAGATGACCCAAGGAGAGCAGCATCTGGGCCCCTGTGACTTAGTCAATGGATGGACAGGAAGGCAACGCAAGTGAGTAAATGAGAAATTCAGTTTCCTTTCCAAGCCAAAGTGACTCAGCTGATGAGCTTTGTTAACTGATGAACTTCGTCAGAATTCCTGGAGAACCCACGGGCTCGTAAAGATGGGTTAAATATAGAGTTAATGGTGCCTCCGTGGTAGATACTGCCAAAGGCAAGAGTTAGAAGAAAGAAGGAAGGGAAGAAGAAAGAGGGGAGAATGAGGGAGGGAAAGAAAGAGGAAAAGGAGTAGAAAGCAGAGGAAAGAACCTAGATGTCCAATGGGGTCAACTACTAGCTTCTAGGCCTGTCTGAGCCTAGTGGCACACCTGAACTTCTCTGGATCAATGATTTTATTGTTTGCCTTGAATGTTTTATTTTGTTTTCTTTTGCTTTTTTGAGACAGGGTCTCACCAGGTTGCCTTGTTTGGCCTGAAACTCACTATGTTGACCACACTGTCCTTGAACTCACAGAGATCTGTCTGCTTCTGTCTCCCAAGAGCTGTAGTTAAAGGCATAATTCAGGACTTCACTTGGAAGATTCTTGACCATTTACAAATAATATGTACAATGAAGGGGTGGTGGTAGACATTAATCTTGATTTTATTTTAAAAACACAGCAGCAGATAACTGGAAGCAAAGGCAGGAGAATGCGGTTTTGATGGTGTTTTTCACAGAAACCTATATGCCACAGTAAGTTCTAAAGGCTGGGAAGGCAAGCCAGAACAGTAGAAGTCTTGTTTTGGAGTAGAAGCCAATTTAAACAGGATGGTTACTTGTGGCTGGACTGGAAAGTGTTGTGACAGCAAAAGGGAAGTGTAGGCAAGCCTTAGGAGCAGACAAGAGGGCTATGGGTGTTTTTGGATGTTGAGCCCCTAGCTGAGCTCCAAGTAAATTCGTACCTTTCTTAGAAATAGCATCTTCAGTGTCCCTCTCTCACCCTGATTAAGAAGTTGCAAATCTCCTTGTCTGGTTACAGTTTCAATGAGGTGGACAAATAAAATATCCACCCACAACTTATATCCGAAGTGTTCCTCCAGGTAGGAAAAGGTGAATTTTAGACAGCTCTGTTAGTTTCCCCTTGGTTTTATCAATACTGCCTCATTTCAGTGTGAAGGGACCAGACAGCCCTTGCTTCATCCCATGAATTAATGATTCTTCAAATCAATTTAATCTAGAGCCTAATAAATTTTCTTAATGACAAATCAATGTCAAAAATAATGAAATGAGGAGTGATTCAATGTGTTTGGCCCCCAATCTCTACTTCCCAAGCAGAGATGTATTATCTGAAGGGCGAATTTAACATTTTCTTGTTTCACAATGTGCAACACTTTTTCCTGCTCAGGCTGAATTCTTAAAGGCAGAGGATAGACTTTTTATAAGCAGAAACTAAAATCTACGCAGTTACCCTTTCAGCTTCTTCTTAAACCATAAGTATCATGAGAAGTAGGAAACTTTGGTGTTTCTTGCTAAAGCAAAAAACCAAAAAGAATTATGCATGTGTGTGTGCGTGCGCATGTATGTATGCATGCGTGTGTGTGTGTGTGTGTGTGTGTGTGTGTGTGTGTGTGTGTGTGTGTTGCATGTTTCTGGAAACATTTTCAAGCAGTGCTTTGAGGTTAAAGGGTGAGTGTTGTAATATATTAATGCCATGAAGTGTGTAATGAAGATGATGTCTAGGAAATGAACAAGATGGCCTCAGTGTTTGTACCCTGCTAACCTGAATTCTATTGCCTGGGACAAATAAATGACACTATTAAACTAGCATTCTTTCTATCTCCTGATGCTTGGTCAATAGTCCCAAAGAATTAAGCAATACTTGGTGAAAGCAACTACGTGTCCACAATTGAATCAAGTGCTGTAGGTGGTCAAAGAGATGAACATTCAAAGTGAGAAACTTTCCATTGGAGCTTAGATGGAAGTCAGAGGCATGCATAATGGGAAAAATGAAACAAAAAAAGATGAAAAACCTATGTTGATAGTGACAAGGACAACCCATATGCAGAACAGCCAGTGGTGAAAGAAATGAGAAGTATTCTAGAAGTTTGGATGCAAGGCCTAGATAATAGGGCATGGGAATAGCACTGAACATGAGCTAGGTTAAGAATAGGACAAGATAGATACACTGAGCCTAAAGGTGCTTGGGCTGGTGACAACACTGTACTTTGTGCATTTGTCTTAATTCTCTATCCTTCTTCAAGTTGGGTTGAAAGAGGAACAGATAAGACCAGACCAGATGGTCTTAGGAAGATTTCCCTAGAAAGGTCCTGTGAGTCCCATTGGCCTAGACTCAGCCATTCTCTTCCAGAGTCATGAGGCCCCTTTCGTTCGTCTGACATAATGGATGTGTTTAATAATACTCCTTGGCCTTCTGGGAGAAGGGTTCAAAATACCTTAACCTTTCCTTTCTCAGGGATGGACTGATCAAATATTTAAGGCTGTCCCCACTTCTACTCTTGGACATTGCTTAGGATGCGAATGCAGGAGAAATTTTCTTTTCAAACCTGGCCACATGGAAATGTTGGTTTCCTGTATAGACTTAAGTAGAAACCAGGTATATTTATGGTAAGTATATTTATGGTATATTTATCAAAGTCCCGGGTCATGAAAATGGGACCTTGCAGTGGACAACTCCTTTCTGTATCAGAACTTTCCAGGAAAGGAGAGACATTTTGTCTGCTGTCACTAAATATTGGTGTCCCTTTGAATCTAAATTATTCAGTATTGTTGCTGACACCTCTGCTGCCTTTGCTGTGGCTTTGCTGTGGTTGGAAGAAGGGTTAGGACAAGACAGAAAATGAAAACCAAGCTCACTCTGAAGTCTTTTTCTACATCATCTCTCTATAATTTTTTTTTTAATTTTTCTTCATATACATGGGTGTTTTGCCTTCAGAGGTCAGAAGAGGGTGTCCGATCCTCTGCTAGGAGACTTTGAGCCTCCATGTGGGTGCTGGGAATAGAACCTGGACCCTCTAGAAGGATAGGATGAACTCTTAATGCTGGCCCATCTCCTCAGCCTGTGCCATTTTTAGGAATCTTATTTCTTGTGGAAGGATAGTTGAAAATCACAGCCCCGGAAGGCAGGAACACACGGTTTTCTTCTGAGCATGCTATACTCATTGAAGATATATGGATCTCCCTTGAGATGAATGATGCTGAGTGGTATGAGGCAGATGAATGAGAACACAGGCCTGTCATTGAAAAGGAGAGAGGGCACTTTAGCCATTGCAAAGTCAATGGCTCCTGTTCAGAAATGCCCCACTGTCATTTGAACACTCAGAGCCATTCTGCAAGTTCTGTGAGCAAAGGAGAACTCCTCTGGCACCTTTGAATGTCTGCAGCTCGTGATTTGAGGCTTCCTTGGTGAAAACTTTCATTGTTCAATACCTCAAGCCAGTGAAGTCAGGGAACATTCCCTACTTGCTTCTCCAGACAGTGAAATAGTCCATCCAGCACCCACATCCCACGACTCCATCCAAACCTACTAACTACTAATACCTTGCACAGCACCACCCTGTGCACAGCATGTGCTCATGGCTTACAGTGTGAGGACAGTGAGCAGGATCAGCTGGTAAAGGTGCTTGCAAGCCTGAGGATCTCTGGGTTCAATCCCTGGGACCCATGGAAAAGGAGAAGGAAAGAAACAACTCCAGGAAGCTGTCCTCTGCTCTCCACACATGTACTGTGGTACATGAGTGCTCTCTGTCATCATATATATATATATATATATATATATATATATATATATATATATATATATATACACACACACACACACACACACACACAGTAATAGTAATAGTTATAGCAATCTTTTTAAAAAGACGAATTGTCCTAGACATCACAGAACTTGAAGCGGTAAAGGGTCCTAATGCATGCCTGCTCACTCCTAAGTACACTTACTTTCTATCTGCCCACTCAAGGAAGCAGCCAGACGATGATCAGAGCAAGTCTCCAAAGCCAGAGACTGAAGAGTCATCTGACCCTAAACTTTTTCCTTAACTTACTCTCTCTGATGGCCATTGTATGGCCCTGCCAGGCTTAGTCTTACCTCCTGTGCACACGCAGGTGATTTGGACAATGGATGCAAAGACAGAGAGATGGGGCATCTGGCTCTCCATCTGGCTTTTCTAGTTACAATCTTATAGTTAGAAAGAAGAATCCCCCTGTGTGCTTACGCAGAGGGTTGGGGGCTTGACACCTGGTTCAGACAAAGATGAACACAATGGCCTTCAGATGACGATAAACAGGAGAGACCATTTTCTGTCCCATGCTCATCAGGGGCTTGATCCTTCATCTACCTCCATAGCAGCCCCCAGCCCCTGTTTTATTCTGTAGAGCCACATGCTCTTCAAGGTTCAACTGCCTTGTTGTTCGCCACTGATTGTCACTCTCACGGAATACTTCCAAAACCAACATACAAGAAGAAGGATTTACTTAGGTTCAGGGTTTCAGAAATTTCAAAACAAACAATCAACTAAAACAATGCTGAGGGGTGGTGGCTTTAATCCCAGCACTTGGGAGACAAAGGCAGGCAGAACTCTGTGAGTTCAAAGCCAGCCTGGTCTACAGAGTGAATTCCAGGACATCCAGGGCTACACAGAGAGAAACTCTTGAAAATCAAGAACAGAAATTTCATCAATGGACTCTTGGCTCTACATCTTCTGATCTTACTTACAGTGAGGCAGAACATTGTAGTGAAAGCATTCGTGGGAGCAATGTCAAGGTAGAAACATGAGCAGGCTTACCTCAGGGAATACGCGAGGTAGGAAGAGGAAGGCACATGGAGACAAAATTTATTGTCCCACAGCAAGCCCTAACAAGGAACTCTCTCCCAGCAGTCCCTACCATCTATACTACTATGCCAATAGTCTATTCAATTACAGAGCCTTCAATTGGCTAACCCATGGATCGGGTCAGCACCTTCATGATGGGATCCCTTGCCCAAAACTTGCCTCTGACTAGGACCATACATGATCCTTTGGGGCGTTTCAGATCCAAACCATACTTTTGTACTTTGAATATGGCTCATTTTTCTGCACACTAATACATTTGTATAATTTGCTTTCTCCCATTATGTCTGTCTACTGACAATCATTTCAAAGACTTAAAGAATCAAACTGCCAAAGATTATTTGAAACTTCCCCCCATTCCAATTGCCAGGACGGGTTCTCAGAGGAGGTTTAGGCTGTACCAAGCTGGGCTGATGCCAGGACAGATACACTGGTAGCTACCAAAGGATAGTGGGGCATGCAAGACATGCAGAGAAACAGAACATGATTCTAGACCCTCTAAGCAGAGCCAATAGCCCTTAAAGATACATGAGCTACAAAGTTTAGACTGAGTCTTTGTCATGTAAGACGGTCATAAGATGTCCAAAGAAACCTTAATGTTTAGTTTATGGTTGTGGGCATGTGCATATGGACTTCATCACACACTCTAGAGTCATGGGTCCTCTTTAGCACAACATCCTTAGCTAACTATTGATGCAGGACACACACACTATACCTTTGTCTGATTGTCAAGGCCCCCAGAAGACGGTCCCTATCCCTATGGTACCTATCTTCCTACCATCTCTCTAACATATTGGTCTTCTCTCTACCGGATCCTTGCCCCATATTCCTCTAAGCCAAGTGCAATAACTGTTAAACTTTGATTTCTGGAATGTTCTCCCAGGACCTCTTGCATTACTGTTCATTCTTTTAGACCCAGCCCCAGTTCTGCGATGCAGATGTGTTCCCTGCTGCTGGCCCTAATGGATTAGAGCATGACTGGTGTAGCTTTTACTTCGACTGAAACAAATACTCATCTCTTAGAGATTTTGAGTTTCTTGACTATTACATATTACAAGATCCTGTGTCCTTACTTCCTATTTCTCCCAGGGTTAGCATGACCCAAGGCTCTAATCAGACCTGTCACCCTTGTTCCTTCTTGTCTATTATACAGCACCGGTCACCCTGAAGGGAAGCTTGTTTCTGGAAATGGAAATAACACAATTTCTTCAGTAGCTTTTTGGGCTGGTTTTCACAAAGCATCCACTATGTGTACGAAGCACTTTTACGCACATTCTTTGTGTAACCCAACAATGCCATGAGACCAGGAACTAAGATTCAGAGAGGTTAGAGTTCATATAAGTTCCCACTGGAAGAGGTAAAGATGCTTCAAATCCACGTCCCTAGTGCCTTGGGGCAGCTTCTATCACAGGAAAGAATTGATTAATTTTCCATTCCAGCCTCCTGATGTTGCCATGGGAATTGAATTCTTCCTTGTTACTCTGGGTGCCAGATAAAGGTCTGTGTTTGCTTTGTGTCAGTCTCTTCATGCCATAGGAACAAGATTTTGACCCTGAAAGGGTAGCCCATCTTTGCTGTCCCTACCTCTTCTCCTGAGGACTGTGGTCACAGCCCTTGCCTCTTGCATGGCCTATCTCTCCACTCCCCTCCTTTTCCCTCCTCCTCCAATCCCATCATTAATGAGACTCAGAAGGAGGCAGTGTAAGGACTTGAAGGAGTACTTCCTTTCTTATTTATAGGTCTCCACCAGAGGACCAGAGGCGAGGAGTGTGGTCTGTACCCTGAAGCAAAGAGCAAAGCTCTCCTAGGGGGCTGGGCCCTGGCTGGGCTCGGCCTGTGACCTCTTGTGCCTTAATCTCCTCAGCTGTACAATTAGGTAAAAGTTGGGCTACAATGAAAACCAGATGTTCCATCAGGAGTGAAGTCTCCTGAGCAAACAAATTAAATAATAAATAAATGCTTTCGGTTTTACTAGCAACTGGCCATGCTGAACCTCCATCCAGGCGCCAATTAGAGTTGTCTCCTTGTCTTGGGGCGGGGGGAGTCCAAAACCCAAGTGGAAATAGGTAGGGGTCTTGTGAAACCAAAAGTGCTTACTAGCTTTGTTTTCATTTTTTGTGGATTGTTGGCTGTTTCGGTGCCATGCAATGATGCAAGCCTGCCCACCCAAACCCGGAGTTTAGTTTTCCTTCTTGGTTTAAGGGAGGGGGCAGGTCACTACCCCCTTTATCAGAAATTTGGGGGACACTGATCTTGGAGCATTCTAATGTGTGATGGATTCTGAGGATTGCAGAGACAGTGCAAATTTCTCCCAGTCTGCCTAAAACCCAGACCAAACCTGAACTATATTCACCTCTAGGAAAGCAGTTCTGATCTTGGGTGGCAAACCGCTCCATTCCCTTGAAAACTTCTTGGAAATTTTTGTGTCTGCCTCTCTTGTATGGCTCTGTATATACAGATAATTGTATCTGGCTATGTGAAGAACTTGAACGAACTTAGACCCTTTACTATTCTTTACTCTTTTATCAGCGGACCCATTCATTCACTTGTTTACTGTGATTGTGGTTCTGAGGGAGATGAAGTTCTTCAGGATTTAGCACTCAAAAACAAACAAAACAAAACAAAACAAAAAGGCCAATTCTGTCTTATACTCTGATTTAGCATGAGGTTCCAGTTACTATTTTTGAAAAATTCAAGAAAATATATGTTGACTGACAAAAAGGGGGAGTAGTTAAGGACTGTCCTCAGCTACACTGATCACATTTGCTCAAAGGGCAGTTGGGTTATAGATCATATTTATTAATTAAGCACCTACTGTGGTGGCTAAACTTGATTGTCAGCTTAAAGCGACTGAAAATCAGCTAGCTGGTGGCTCTCGCTAACTAGGTCTATGTCTATGAGGGCATTTCCAGAGATGGTTAGCTCTGATCTAATGAATGGAACAATCATTTGATGGGATTGTAATATGGTGACATTGTTGGGAGATGGGGCCTAGCTGAAGGAAATAGGGCATTGGGGGTGCAGCAAAAGCCCCTTTCTATATTGCTTTTGTTGTTTCCTATGTGTTAAGGGAATAGCCTGTACCACATGCCCATATCTGTAAGGTTCGGCTAAGCACTGGGGTCCAGACAAATATGGACTGAGCCTTCTGAAATGGAGAGCCTGCTTCTGTAGGGCATTCCGATACAATGATGAGGAAGGTGACTGATCCCTGCTACCCAGGCACAGGAGCAGCACTCCATGCAGATAGCTTCATTTAATCCCCTCTGCTTTAGAGCTGGGGAGACTTTTCCTGTGAGCAATCCTATCACAGAGAGCTTGCAAACTGAAGGGAGAGCTGGTTTGTCCCTGGAATCTCCTGGGAGAAGCAACGGAGTATGAACTCTGTACCTGCCGATTTGCTGGCATCTGTCTACTTGCGATTATATCCTCCTCATAGAGCTCTGTAGTTCAGTCCCATTATGCCTTCTTACCAAAGAGGACAAGGAGGCTTGCCAAGATGGCATCACTGTGGTGTGGCACACAGCTGATGAGTATCTAAGCCAGAAGCTATATTCAGGTCTCTGGTTTGAACTCAGAAAGCAAGTGTTCATGTTGCTCATGTTTCCCTTACTTCCTCTTCCATAGACCCTGAACTTAACCCCGGAGAGCAGTCGCTTTCTTCATGGGGACACAGGGATGCTGAGACCTAGTGGGGCGGCCTTTCTTCTACAGGACGATGTAGCAAATCCAATCACAGAGATTTCTCTGTTCTGCCCTTGCTTGGTTTTCACTAAGACATTGAACAGACGCCCCAGGAAACCATACCATTCTCTCGGTGGTTGCAGATGGGAAAGACTTAGAGGCCCACACTGAAAGTCACTTCTGTGTCCTTTCTTCATGTGTCTTTCAGTCTAGCTTCAAAATCAGAGGCACACCTGCTTCTAAGAATATGCTTGCTCAGAACGTGGAATTGTCCATTCTTCCTTTTTGTGTTGTTTCAGTTTTGAATCATATGGAATATTTCCTTTAAAAAATTGGCAGTGATTGGTGAATGTTGGGTTTTAGTTTGTTTAGAGACAAAGTATCATTATCTAGCCCCAGCTGGCTTTAAACGTGTGATCCTCCTGCCTCAGACTCTGAAGTGCAAGTGCTGGGATGACATCACACCTGAAGAGCAGTGATTTCTAAAATCAAATCTATATAGTTATGTGACCACTACTTAATCCAAACAGAGAACTCCTCCATCCCCAGGAGCTTGCTATGTCCCTTGTGATCACACTGCATCTTCGCCTGCTTTGGAAAAAGTCAATAGTGTTTCTAGCTTTCCTCCCCTCTCTTTTCTTCTCCCTCATCCTTTCCTGGATATAAGATGTCTATTCTCCAGGAAAGCCACAAACCCCATTCCCACATGCTGCTGGGTAGAATGTCTTCTGCTGGTTTGCCTCTAATGTCCTTACTGGGCAAAAGAACAGGTCACAAACTTGGGTCTGTAGGCCACACCCTGAAAACTGTCTATGAAACCTAAAGAGCTGGTTTTCGTAAGATCACAAATGGTTGACTGGATTGGGAGTAGAGGAGACTTAAAGGCTAGGTGCTGAGGATAAAGACTCTACATTCTGCTTAGAAGATGGCAGACTCCAGGCTAATAACATTGACCCCAGACTAGATCTGAACACAACTGTGAAGTCCCAGGAGGATGTTGCCAGCCCATTCTGAAATCTCCATCTGGTCACCTGTGAGTTCTCAGGTGACGATAGAACATAGCTGCCCCTCTCCAACATCATTATCGTCATCTATAAAGTAGATTGGGTTGGTTAAATGATTTCTGTGGTTTGATTTCTCCTTGAGCCAAGTTTGAATTAATTAGCACTAATTTCCCCAGAGCTATGCAAGGTCTGAACTCCAGGCTAGCATTTCCAGCCTAAAGCAAACACAGATCTAAACATCAGGCTTCCAACAAGTTCTGTCTAAAGTTTCCTTCCACCTCTTTCTAGGAAGCAATCAAGGCCTCGCTCTTCGAGGAGACTGTAATTTGTTGAAAAGCATTTGATTGTTGTATTGAAAGGTTGCACTGTATGTGTAAAAAGGTGTTTATGAGGCTTCGTACAGTATAGTTAATAACCAACCAAGACCAGAGCCTTTATAACAGAGACCCTGGCTGCGAGCATCTATACTCAGCCTTGCCAGGCTGCGAAATGTATAATTACAGTGGCTGGTGGTCTGGAATATAAACCAGGGCACTTGCTGCATGCCTGCAGGTCAGCCCTCTCTGTGGATAGTAGAACACTCTGCACCTTTCTCAGCCTCCACTGAAACAACACTGCTTATTCAACTTTAGAACACCTACATGCTCTCAGCACTGGGCTGCAAGGGAGGCTGAGAAGGATGCAATTTTAGATGTGCAGGAAGCAGAAAGCCAGGCAGCACCAGAAACCAAGCCAGGGTCAGCATCTATCTACTCTCTAGGGAAAATTGGGATCAAGGGACCCCTTAACTCAAGGCACTGATATGTCTTTCCAGGAGCAGGTCCATCTCTTCATTTCTTCCTGAATTCCATTCCTCACACCAGAGGAACCGTATATACATGGCACCTAGACATTTGAATCTTCAGAGCTTCCAATGTTCTCTAGCTCAGACTGTGTCTCTGCCTCTGCTTCATGGTCCCCAGGGTCTTGTACCATCTTGCTTTTGCTGACCTTGGCTTTGCTGCAGTCCTACTACCTATTATTCCCTGGGCATTTCTCACTTTTCACTGATTTCCTTTGGTTCTTTCCATTGCCAGATCCCTGGGAATAGGAACATATGCTCTTTCCTTGGCCTGGATTTAACCTTTCTCTCTTCCATCTTGCCATGGTGCTGACCTGGTAAACTCCTCCTCCTCCTTCAAACTGCAGATCAAATAGTACTTCTTCAGGCAATGCTTCTCTATTGTCAGAGTAAACTTCACAGCATCAGCATCTTCAACCGACCTCCTGGTCCCTGCTTTGTTTGCAGGGCACATTTAGCAATTCTTCATTTGTCCATGGTGGAAAGCATGGCATACGCTCTTCTGTCTTTGTGGTGGTAAGCATGGCATATGTTCTGCTATGGTGTTCTATTCTCCCCAGTCATTGCTCTGTGCTGCTCATCATGCAAATAACCCCATGAGTGTCCATCACAGTGAGCATCCATTCTAGTTCCAGAGTCATCAACACAGCTAAAGCACCAAAGAGGAGCATGGCCAATTCCAGCCCCTCCCACCTCACCACCTACTTACCTATCGGGTATTTCTTTGTTCACTTCATGCACACTAGCCCTTGCTGGGCACGCTGGGCATGCTTATCCTTCTGTGCTCTGTGACTGTTAGTGAAAGCAGATGGCAAGCCATGGCAAGCTATTTCCCATGGTGCTTTTAATAGACAGAAACTTCCAGAATGAAAGAGAAAGGCTGTAGCTAGTTTAGGTTTGGGACCCTCAAGATCTCCCCGTCTTGTTTGAGTCTTTATAAGTGATAGAATTTTATCCAGTGTTCAGTTTGAAGAATTCTTTTACATCCGCCATCATGTTTAATTCCTCAGCATCATGTGGGAAGTGGGAGGCACTCTCTCCACTTAAAGAGGCGATTTCACTTACTCAAAGTCTCTTTGCCTGTGAAGACTGGCACTACTCTACACGTGTCATGCTTTGAGTTGAGTTTCTCGTGTGTTAGCACCATCTTGGAGACATTTCTTTGTCAGAACACCATGGTTTCTTGTTATTGTTGCAGGTTGGTCTAAGTGTAGATGAGCCATTGCAGTTTAATGTTTCTGGTAGAATTTCCTCACTTTTCTATTATTTTAATTATTCTTCAATAATAATTCTCTGCTGGGCAGTGGTGGCTCATGCCTTTAATCCCAGTACTTGGGAGGCAGAGGCAGGGGGAATCTCTGTGAGTTCGAGGCCAGCCTGGTCTACAGAGTGAGTTCCAGGACAGACTCCAAAACTACAGAGAGGAAACCCTGTCTCGAAAACTAAACAAAACAATTTCTCCATGATAAAATTTTAAAAAGTAAACAAGTATATTTTTTATAAAAATAAGCTCATAGTAGTGTACCTGGGAGCTGGAGGTGTGGGTCAGCAGTGGGATGCTTGCCTAACATATGCAAGGCTCCAGCAACACAGACTAAATAAGAAAATAAAAGACAGAAGCTGGACTCTGGCTCCAGAAGAAAAAGTACAAAGATCACAGAGTATGTAAAATATATTTGGACTCTTTCCATAAATATTCCAATAAGGGCTTCCTCTGTCAGACTGTGTAATGATGCTAGCCAGCTAGTGTGTCTACTGTTGACTGTGATGATGTCTCAGCTGAGTTGCTATTTTCTAGATTGTCCTTGAGATGGGACAGTCTTTTGTGTGAATGGGAAGAAGTTCCTTGGGCCTATGGAGAGGGTCCCTGGACTGTGACACGCTGGGGCAGTCTTTTCAGGGAGCTCGAAGTCACTGCAGTGAAACTCCAGGGCAGGTGGAAGCCGAACGCACAAAGGCACCACAAGGATTAAGACAGAGGGAGAGAAGAGAAGAGGCCCTTGGTGTGTCAAGTATTTTGGGAGCTAATCCATGTGAGAAAAGGTAAGGCCTGGAAAGTCTCGTTCCTAGCAATGCTGTGGGTGCAGTTCCTAAAGGAAGCATGATTCCTGGACCAGGAGACCCTCTTAAGATGAAGTTGGTTTGGGATTCACACAGGGTGATTCTTGGCTCCTCATTTCCAAAGCCTGAAAAGGAACCCTGCAGTGAATGATCTGGGCAGTGTTTCTGATCTTCAAACTTCAAAAGGTCAAGATGGCTCCTCTTTCTGCTCTCGTCCCTCTCTGTCACAGTGTCCATGGACTCATGTCCATGAAGCTGATCAAAGGGAACTTGGCTTACAGATACATTTAGCTTGATTTTAGTGAGCTCTGTTATGTGTGGGAGAACACCCTGGGACCACAGATTCAGGGATAGTCTTTTACCCATGGTCCCACTTAACTGCTCATGACATGACGATGAGAGTCCAAGAACTACACTGAAAAATAATTTGTTCCTCATACTTGGCTCCAGAATTAGAAGTACAGACATGAGGGCTGACAATTGTGTGCCTCAAGCTAAGCGTCTATGTTTGTCAGACATGTACAATTATGAGAAGAAATTTCTGTTCAATTGATTTCTAGTCAAAATAGAAGTTCTTTCCTGTCAGCATATGCTCTGAAAAGTAGCATTTTATTGACTATATAATTATAAACCTACTATAATTTTTATGAGAATCCTATGAAATACAATTTATCAGAAATATTATGTTTGAAGGGAACAAACCTATATTCTTCGGTGAGTACGTCTGCTTGTGAAGTTACTTGTCATATGAATCCCAAGTATTGTGTTTTTATTACTTTGGTCAACCACCTGAGGGAGAAGAATGAATTCTTTTTTCTTTTCTACATAGGAAATATTACAAAGTAATACCAGGGGAAGATGAAATATTCAAGAGCCAAACTGTAGGAAAGAAGTATAATGGAGGTGTCCTGGGGAGAAGTCAATAAAATGTTATTTTACCTTTCTGGGTGTTATTGTGATGCATTCTTAGTTTTTTAGCTTTTTAAAATTGGAATTTAGGCATAACTTCTTATTCCAAATAAACATTATTTTATGCCTAAGTTTGCTTCTTGGCAACATTCTGTTTAATGCAGCTATGCCGGAAATGAAAAGTGCTGCAGGCCCCATGATCTGCAAGGGGCTGGAGGTTGGGTGTGGCCCAGAAGATCTGCTTGGTTTCAACTCTAAGGGCAGTGAAGGACAGTTCATGTCTTCTTTGGTTTAAACTCTTTATGACATTGATGATCTCCAGTAGCTGGTGTACAGAGGTACTCGGTAATCCTACTGTATGCAGTAACGACACTTCTAGATCAGTGGTTTTCTGCCTTCTTAATGTTGCAACCTTTTAATATAGTTCCCCATGTTGTGGTGACCCCAATAATAAAATGTTTTTGCTACCTCGTCACTGTAATGTTGCTACTGTTATGAATTGTAATATAAATATCTGATATGCAGAACATCTGATATGGGACACCCCGGAAAGGGTCATTGGACACCAAAGGGGTCATGATTCACAGGCTGAGACTCACTGCTCTGCTTATATCATTCACAACTATCTTTCTTTGGGTCCATATGACAGATTAGATTATTATGTGAAAGTATTCACAGCCTAACACATCTCTGACAATAAACTTGGTCATGAGGCTTTGGCCTCACCATGAGACTTGTTGGATACTGACCCTTGGGGGACGAAAGGCAAGAGATTGATTCTGAACTTTCCTGTGCCTTTAGGTCTCTTCGTACAAATGAAGCCCGGCACCAGGAACACTTCCTGGGTTTTGCATTCAATCTCAAATCTAGCCTGGAAACCACATTGCTTCTCAAGCAGACATATGGTTAGGGATAAAATGGACCAGTCAAAGTGAGAAGCAAGAAAAACAGCCTTGCAGTGTAACCACTTAGACAAAGTCAAATATAGATTTAACAACTAATTATAGGAGAAAGCTGCAAAGTGCGTTATAAAATCAAGTGTTTGCACAGAAACATTTTTGCTAGAAAGCAAAGTGGTAGCTCATTTGCATGTTCAGTATTGTTAGCATACAAAGGAGCTGAACTGCTAAAATTAAGATAGTGAGTTGTTTGAAAACCTCATTTTAAAATAGAATAAATCACACTACAGACAGATGTTTAAGAGTGTGCCTGATGTGGAGGGAGATGGCCTCCAGTGCCAGGCACAGGGTTGGGGGTGGAGCCATTGTTCTACAAGGCCAACTAGAGTCTTCTATAGGACTCAGTGGCCAGGCACCATGGGAAACTCATTCTGGTTCCTGAGAAAGTTTTGTGGTCTGGAGTTCATAGCCTAGCCTAGAACCACACTAAACTCTGTCAGGCAAGCGCCATATTCTACCTTCAGCAGAAAGAGGATCTGGAGGCTCCTGGGGCACAGAATTTCTGAAAGCATCTCCTCCAGGGGGCTGAGCCAGCACTTGCCTGGAGAGGAGGCACCCAACCTGACTTTGCATAGAGCCTCATCTCCCATGGGCAGGGCCAGCAACTCTCACTCTCTTTGTGCCAGAAAGTATGATTGTCATTGTCACAATCCCTCTTTCCAGAGGGACATATAAAGGATATGGGAGGGTCCAAACTATCCCCAGCATCCAATCAGGCACTCAGCACGGTAGCTATGGAGCGCCAAGCCTGATTTCAGAGATTATCGATCAGCAGAAAAATGCAACTGGGCACCCAGTCTCCACCCTTCTATTATTTATAGAATATCCAAAGGCAAAGTAGCCCTTCTTTCTCCCTTTTCTCTGTAACCGTCCGTTTTCCTTTTACATCTCCCCAGGAGCACAGGGTACCCTAGTTTAATGACTCTGCTCCACTTTATCTGAATGCACATCTTTACCTAGCTCTTGCTCACTGCATTCATCCTTCCTTTTTATGTACGGCTCCCTCCTCTACTAGCAAGAGAATACTAATCACTAACCCCGCTGTGGTTTCTCTCTCTCTCTCTCTCTCTCTCTCTCTCTCTCTCTCTCTCTCTCTCTCTCTCTCTCTCTCTCTCCATCATACTCACAGTAACAATACATCATTACTCAGCATCCTTGAGGTATCTTTGTGCCGCAAAACAATTGCTTCTTAAGGAGTTGCTTTGTAGCCTGTCAACACTCCATTTCCATGGTGGGTGTACCTATGGACAGTGATTATAGTTGCAAACAATGCTAAGCTTATTGTGGAGTTCTGGGGGTAGAGCCTGGGCCCCCACACAACAGTCTAAGAAACAAAGGAATCTTCTAACCCTGAGCAGAACTTAGTATTCCTGAATATTTCAAGCCTCTCCATTAAAAATATAATAGCCACCTGAATTAATAAAAGCAACAAAGAAAAGCAAAATGAGAAATCAAACAAAAAACTTAACCAATTGTCTAACCTCTGAAGGGCAAGTCCTGGGGAACACTCAGCAAGAATCTTGTAAAAACAAGACAACTTGTTTGATGGGGGATGTCCTTCTGTATATATGTTTCTCTATTGGTTGATGAATAAAATACTGTTTGGCCAATAGAGACAGGAAAATAGGTGGGACTGGGATATGAAGATAATTCTGGATAAGATTGGCAAAGAGAGACAACATGTAGAGACCAGGAGGATAAGATGCTCTAGGCATTCTCTGGTAATATAAGGCCTTGTAGAAATACATAGATTAGTAGTTATGGGTTAATAAGTAAGACAGTACTAGTCAATAAAAAGTCCTAGCCATCAGTCAACAGTTTAATAATTAATATAGTGTCTGTTTATTTGGGGCTGAAGCAGCAGCAGGACCTGGTCGGACAAGAAACTCCAGCAACACTTGTTTCCTTTTAAAATTGCTAACCCTGTAGTAATGGCACCCACTCACCATAACGTAGATGAAATTCAAGACACATAATTCAAAAAGAACATTTATAAATATGTCCAATACGTAAGTCTCTTGGGGAATTCATGAGCAAAATTTATGAATTATGATTACAGAAGAGGAAGAAGAAAGAATGCCTTACTAAAGGAATAAGGAAATATATTTTTTAAAGTCCTAAAAGAAAATTTCCCAGATCTAGGGAAAGAGATACCCATCTAGATAGAAGGAGCTCACAGAGCACCAAATGGACAAGACTAGGAAAAGAACTCCCCATGTTGTACCAGAGTTAAAACTTTAAATACACAGAACAAAGACGGGTCTTGAAAGCTCCCTGAGAGAAGGATGGAGTCACATATAAAGGCAGATGCATCGAGGGAAAACCTAAACACAATGTACAAATTCAGTACAATCCGAGTTAAAATACCTACTCAATTCTCTATGGAAATAGGAAAAAAATTTTTTAAATTCACATGGAATGGGCCTTGGGTACCCAAAGAATTCCCGAACAATAAGCATAATGTTGAAGGACTCACAATGCCTGATTTCAAGTTATACTGCAGAATGACAATAAAAGAACCAGCTTGGTACTGGCACAAAAGCAGACAAAAAAGATCAATGAAATGGCATAAAGAACCTGGATATAAGTCCATGCAACTGTAGCCACATGATTATTTTGACATAAAAGCCAAAAATACACATTAGAGAATGGTGATGTAACCACAATGGAAGTCTGTGTATGTGCCTCAAAAAAATTAAAATTGAAACTACCATATGACTTAGTCACACCATTCGTGGGCATAGATGCAAAGGACTTCGTACCTGATGACAGAGATTCATGCAGTTATGTGACTGTTGTGGCTCTATTTGCAATAGCCGGGACATAGACTCAGCCTAAATGTCCATCAATTGACGAATGAATAATGAAAATGAGGTGGCCAAACACACCAGAATTTTATTCAGCAGTAAATAAAAATGAAATCATGGACTCAAAATGGTGCTTGTCACCAAGTCTGACAACACAACACAAGTTCAGTATCAGGACCCCGCACGGTGGAAGGGAAGAGCTAACCCTGAAAGTTTTCCTTTGACTTCCACATATCAGCTGTAGTTGATGTGCACTCACACACACACACACACACACACACACACACACACACACACACACACACACACTCACACAAACAATGAAACATAAGAACAAATTTGAAGGAAATTATAAGATCTACAAGAGAATGGGTGGGTCTGGAAAATAGTATATCCAATGGACTAACCCAGTCACAGAAATAAGAATGTCCCATGTTTTCTTGTATATGGCAATCTTAGTGACATTTTAAATTTTTTGAGTAGTGTGCTAGTAAAGGCCAGAAAGACAGACGGAGTCATCAGAGGGAGGATGTAAGGATAGCAGAAACAATGGTTACAAAGGTAGAAGAGAGAGTACCGAGGATAGATAGGTCAATGCTGGGAGAGGCATGGAAGAAAAAGAAAGTGAAGGGAGAAGACCAAAACTAAGGCTATGTGAAAAAGCCACATGGAATCCTGTTTTATAAGCTTATCAAAACTCTGTGTAATTAAAAAAATGTTCTCCATGTGTAGATGATGGGTTCGTAAATGACAATCCCATAGCCAGGTGTGATGGCTACTCTTCGTTGTCAGTTGTCTACACCTGGAATGAGCTACAATCCATAAATTGAGGGCACTCTTGTGAGAATTTTTTTTGGAGTGGGGAGCTTGGTTTGAAGTGGGTGAGTCCACTTCTAGTCCTGACATTTGAGGTAGGATCTAGAGTAACCCAGGAGACCTAAACCCAATCACTAGGGATGTCTGTGAGGGAGTTTCTAGATTGGGTTAACCTGGAATGGAAAGCCTACCTTTAGTGTGGTCAGCTTCCATCCCATAGGCTGTGGTTCTAGAGTGAGTAAAAAGGAGAAAGCTGAGCTCAGGTATTACTCCCTCTCTGCTCCCTGGTGGCAGATGTAATGTGACCATGTGCCTCAAACTCCCAGTGCCAAAACTTTCCATGATGATGGATTGTATTATAACTTCAAACTGAGCCAAACTAAGCTCTCCCATTTAAAATGGTTAGATGTATTCCTTGACAATTGGGTGCATGCATACAAAGCATTCTGTTATCACCAACCCCATCCTTTCTTGTCTCCCTCCTACCCTATCACCCTCCCCTCATCTCTATAATACTATTCCTTTATTCATGTTTTTTGTTTAGTTTTGTTGTCCACTGATTTTTAACCAGGGTCATCTCTGTGGCTATAGATTGGAACTATCCTTTGGAGTCTGGTGGGCTTACCATTTTATCACACAATGGGGCAATGACTACCCTACCTCCAAAATCCATCAGTGTCCGAATAGTTCAGCGGGTCTCATGGGTCCTTCTCTGATCTTTGACTGACTGGTTACAGAGCCTGTTTTGTGCAGGCCCAGTTTCTGGCAACTGAAGCTTCTGTGGGGTTCTGTTTGCAATGGCTGTGCTGTGCTCTGATAACAGCATTTTGCAGCCCTTTTCTCTATCCTCTCACTATTACTTTCTGCTTCCTCTGCCGTGTCATTCTCTGATACTTACAGGGTTAATATAAATGTCCTGATTAGGGTTGAACAATTAACCATTACTTATTCTAAGTATACTGAGCAGCCATAAGTCTGAATTCATAGCCATTTAACGCAAAGAAAGAAGTTTTCTGATTAAGGAGCAAAGTAGCTTTTCTCTATGGATATAAATCCAAATACAGGAATGTATTTGATGCTGTGAACAACTTAGCTAAACAACAGTAGTGTGTTATCCCATAGGTCCTAGACCTACTCAGCCATGTGCTGTTAACTGGGTTTACAGTACCAGGCATGCATTTCCTCCTGTGGAGTTGGTCTCTAACCCAACCCCAGTGAGGTTGGTTACCACAAAGATGGTTCTGCCATTTATATGCCAGGGGTACATCTTGCCAGTTTAATAGGATTAACAGCTAGGCAAGACCACCGATGCCTTATTTTCTACACAAGACTGTGTAGCAACTTCCAGAAGTATGAAAGTATTCAGCTTTGTGCAACAAAGATATACAGTGTCATCAGGGAAACACAGTCTTTCTTATCTATTTCTGGTTATCTTAACTTCTTTTGTCAGGTATTTTGTCATAGCAATGAAAAAAAAAAAGTGTGGGAATGGAGGAGTACCAGGACATGAAGATCTAAAACAGTGGTAAATGGTTGGAAGTGATGAGTTCAAAACCACAAGATAAAGCAGCAATCCACAACTTAATAATATTTATATTTTTAAAATGCAGTGCCATTTCAGCTATCAATTAAATCATTATCTTATTATCCTCACAATTCAACTTTTAAACTTACATAGAATGAAAAATGAAGTGTTTGGAAAACCTATATTTTCTCCACTGTCCAACTATAAAAAAGGGATGATTGGAATGAAGTACTTAGTCATGTGGTATGTGTTAGACAGTTCCTACTGTATAATAAGTTCTTACTGGCAGTGTAATGAAGGTATCAGTCCTCTCTGGTTGTAACCAGTGTTTTTTCACTGGCTAATCTACAGTTCAGTTCACATCACCTGCTAGGTGTCTTCATTATATTAAGCAAGAAAGTCTTAATTAGGGTGGGGTAAAAGAGTATAGGGGGAAATGGGGAGTGGCAGGATAACACAAACAAAGGAGGTATAAAAGGCTAAATATGGTAGCATACTGTCTTACAACCCAATTTTAAAAAATATTTAGAGGGACAGTAGAATGCATGCAAAATGAAAAAAAGGGAGGATAAAGAATTAAGTGCTGTATTAGTCAGGGTTCTCTAGAAGAACAGCAGCAATAGAATGAAATTCATGCATATATACATATATATATACACACACACATATGGCTTATTGGATTGCTTTATATTTTTGGTCTAAGTCATCTTACAAGGTTGTCTCATACTAGAAAGGCAGAGGTAGTAAGTAGTTTGAATGTTATCAGTCCCTATAATCTCATAGGGAGTGACACTATTAGGAGGTGTGGCTTTGTTGGAGTAAGTATGGACTTATTGGAGAAAGTGTGTCACTGTGAGGGTGGGTTTTCTATGCTCAAGATACTGCCCAATGTCCCAGTCAACTTCTCGTTGCCTATAAGACATAGGACTCTCAGCTGCTCCAGCACCACATCTGCCTGTACACCACCATGCTCCCTGTCATGATGATAATGGACTGAACCTCTGAAATTGTAAGCAAGCCAACCCAATTAAATGTTTTCTGTATAAGAGTTACTGTAGTCACAGTGTCTCTTCATGGCAACAGAAACCTAACTAAGATAGCAGATAGTCTGGTGGTTGTTCAGTCCCTAAGGCTGGATGTCTCAACAGTCCCTTCAAAGCCTGAGGATTTCTGGAGAACTGATCTTCTCCAGTCTGTGTTGGAAGCTAGAAGGAGCTGTTTCTCATACCAGAGAAGAAATGCTGTGGCAACAGAATAGATGCACTTACCCACAAGGGTGAAGGCCAGCAGGCAAAAGTCACTTTCCTTTTTCTGTGTCTTCTGATATGGACTGCTACCAGAATGTGCTATCCAGTTAGAGTGATTCTTCATACTTCAAATCATCTGATCAAGAAAGTCCCTCATTGTAACACAAGTTCTAATTGGTCTTAATAATAAAAGCCTGGAGTCAGGTATTAGAGGAAAAACTGAATTATCAAAGAAGCAGCCAACCACTAGAGCTCTAGCCTCTATGAAATCCTCAGACTGAAAAGAGACTGAGTTCCTGTCTCATCTGTCTATATTCCTTTCTCAGCCCAGCCATCTCACTTCCTGTTTGTGCAGATCTCCAGACCTCAATGGTTAGCTAGTGGCTAGCTCTGCCTTCTGATCTTCAGGCAAGCTTTATTTGATAGTCAAACAAGATATCACCACACCTCACAGGAGTACCGATCAGCTTGTCCTAGCTCATCCCAGATCCAGTCAAGTTGATGACTTAGATTAGCCTTCACAATCAGGATTTCGAGCCAGAGTATTAAAGAGAGGAAAGGACAGTAGGTTGGTATGGTGGTTTAAATAGGTATGACCTCGTGTTTGAATGTCTGGCTCATAGGAATTGGTACTAGTAAGAGATATGTCTTCATTGGAGGAAGTGTGTCACTGTGGAGGCTGGCTTTGAGGTCTCATATATGCTCAAATCACACCCATTGAGATAGTTCACTTCCTGCTGCCTACAGATCAACTCTCAGCTCCTTCTCCAGCACCATGTCTGCCTGCATGCTGCCATAGTTCCCACCATAATCATAACAAACTGTAAACCAGCCCCAATGAAATGTTTTCTTTTATGAGAGTTGCTGTGGTCATGGTGTCTCTCCACAGCAATAGAAACCTTAACTAAGACAGAGATTAGTACCAGGGACAAGAATATTGCTGTGATAGGCCTGAGCATGCTTTTGTTTGGAGGAATGTGGAGTTGAAGACTTCGGATTAGAAAAGGAGCTGGATGCTTAAGTGGGGTGTAATGGACCATCTTAGTAGGAGCATGGAAGACTGGTGCTGAAGGTGTTTTGAATTGTGGGGGGCCTAGGCTAAGAGGTTTCAGAGGAGAATGTTAGTATATTACCTAGAGATCATTCTTGTGGTATTTTAGTAAAGAATGTGTCTATTTCTTAATCCGTTAATCTCCTTGAACATCCTTGAACAAAGGATTTAGCTCCATTCTACTTCCTGGTGCCCCTTTCCTCCTCAAAATGTAGATTTTAAATTTTTACTTTCTCAGCTTGTTTCTTTCCATAACAGATCTTCATACGAGTAGATGCAAATAACCATACAACAGAAACTATATTAGGTTGATTTCCTTTGCTAATACAATCCAAATCTCTTCACTTTAGCCTTTGTCCAGAGAGTATGCCTGAATCAAAGGAGTTGTGACTTCAGAGCAAGACCCCACCCAGAAGTAAGTAGATCTTTAAGGGCAAGGCCAAATTGGTCTACAGAGTTCCAGGACAGTCAAGCTTAGGCAATGAAGGAAACCACTGGAAACAGAAAACTGGTCAAGATGTAACTTAGTGAGAGGCCATGTTTCAACCCCAGCAAGCAGCAGAACTTGGCAGCTTTGGCCTCATGGTTTGGGCTTTAGAGTCAAGAACAAGAAAGGGGTCTCTTGAAGAGTTGGAGTAAGTCTAGCTCTGTTAGAGGAAGTGTGCTGCTGTGGGGGCAAGCTTTGGTGTCTCCTTTGCTCAAACTTTGCTCAGTGTGATACACAGTTACTTCTGCTGCCTATGAATCAAGATGTAGAACTCTCAGCTCCTTCTTCAGCATCATGTCTGCCAGTACACTGCCATGCTTACCACCACCATGAAGACGAACTAAAGCTCTGAACTGTAAGACAGCCACAAATAAATGTTTTGCTTCATAAGAGTTGCTGTGATCATGGTGTCTCATTACAGCAATAGGACATTGACGAAGACAGCTGGTTAATCAAAGCTAAGGATCTTTGAAAAAGCCTTATGGAAATCTACTAGTTAATGAGCTAATTTCAAAACACAACTTTAAATTTAAAAAAAAAGTTCAAATAGAATTACCCTGTATGAATACACAATACCATCCCAGAAAACATGGGTTAGTAAATGAAAATATCAGCACAAGGCATGGAATAACTCCCTTGGAGTTATTGGTCAAGAAGGTCCTGATGGTTTCTAAAACAATGCAAGCTGTTATCCTTGGTTATCAAATTTAACTACATAGTAAGACTTGCTGAAGATACCTTACTCTTTGTCTACAGGATATAGGGAAACCAGTCTCAAACAAACCCTGAAACTTTCTATAGCTGGCTTTAATGGCACAGTAAGAGGCTAAGCAGACTACTATGGGGTTAGCATCAATGGTATTACCTAGTGCTGGACCCTGCATACTTCAGTATTGACCTGCCAGGCAAGATGTTTCTACTGGTACAATAATGGCATGGCTGTTAAGGGGTACCTAAAGACTTTGATTAGATTTGAGGTCTGCTCCATAGGAAGAAATGTCATGTCTGATCCTATAATTGTGGTTTAAAAAAAAAACATGGGCAGGGAGGTCATAGGCCTTAGGGTAGGATGTGCTATTGTTATTTCGCCCAATGGTCATATTGTCAAACTATCTAAACTAAACATTTATGTTTATATCCACAGGCCTGATTTCCTTCAGCTTTGGTCAAAGGAGCTTTTATGTTTTATTGCTTGGTAATTTTATATAGACTTGTAATTTATTTTGACTAGCCCACCCCCACTCCCTATGCATTGCAGTGGGCCACAGTCAGAGAGATGCATAATGTTTTAAAATTCTGAGAACAGATTGAGTGCTCATCACTAAAAAGACACCTGTACCAAGCACCCTCTTCTCTCATCAAGGCTAAAGGAACATCACAAGTGAAGAGGTAGGAAGAAAGTAAGAGTACGAGGCTGGGAGGGGTACTGTGAAATACTGTATGTATGTGACACAGCTATTAGACTCATGCTTTCAGAGTTGCCATGGTTACGTGCACAAGTCCTATACAAGTTCAAACTAGTCAAAATTTTAGCTAGAGGGGGTACATGGGCCCCACACCCTTACTGAGGAGCAGTTAGATAGTTGCTGATAGAGGGAGAATTACTCTTTGGGTAAGATTTCCATGCTCCAGTGGATGTTCCCACATCTATGTACATATATACTTAGTGGGTTACAAAAAAAAAAAAAAAAAAAAAAAAAGAAGGCATGAAGTTGGGATGTGCACATGTTTGTTGAGAGTTTTGGGGGTAGTTGGAAGGGGAAATGGGGAGTGGCTATGATCATATTTTGTCATATTTTACCTGCCTGAAATTCTGAATTTCATACAGGTAAATTAAAAGGTAAGAAATTCTCAATTTCATACAGGTAAAATTAAAAGGTAAGAAATACACTTGCAAGATGGATATCTTGGTTCCTTATAACCAAATGAAAGTGGCATCTCATCCTCTTAGAGACAAGGCACATGGCTCCAGTCCAATTAACGGGAAGAAGGGAGGGGGTTATTATGTATGGGTGTGAATACAAAGAAGTGGTATCATCTTGGAAGCCTATTAATGCCAGGAGACACAGTCTGGAATCCTCTTCCCTTTCCACAGCGGGCTATGGCTCATGGAGAGCATGCAGTGAGCATTCAGGGCCCTGAGAACAGCCTCGAGTGTGCTCTGAGTTGGAGATGGAAGTGCGGCCAGCCATAGCAGAGCACAGGGCCAGATGCAAAAGAGACATTCCACATGGGAGGAGAGAAAGGCTACTCAAATGCAGATCACCTGGGACCATTTCACTTCTGTTCCTATCAATTCCTCCTCACTGCAAAGCTCAATGATGGGACCTGCAATTACAAAGAAACCATTAGACTTCTACCAGCAGCAGTTGATAACTCTGACTTGGTGTCAATTCATAAATCTTGGATGCACACTTTCCAAATTGTTCTTTCTATTTCCTTTACCTTGGTAATTCCCCAATTGCTAGAGAACCAAGCTCTTACCCAGTTGTCTTGACCAAGAGTGACACACTGTGAAGCCAACCCAGTGAGCTGCTCCCTCCCTAGAGCTGAGAATGGATTCCTTATTTGAGATTGGCATGGGCCCTGCAGCAGCATGGTCCCTGTACTACAACATGGCTCCAGGTGGTGGCCCAGATCCCATGCAGTCGCAAGGCCTTCAATGGTAACCAGCAGCCGTGGACATCACATAGACCCTGGCTGTAGTAGGGCCATGGATACAGACATGGCCCCCAGTCACAGTATGGGCCTAGAAGTCACTATAGCCTTAAGTTGCAGCATAGACCACCTTGATCTATATGCCCCTGGCAGCAGCATGAGCCTCAAGTTCAAACATGGCCCCAGGTGGAAGCCCAGGGCCTTCAATTGCGACAGGTGCCATGGATATTGGCACAGACCCTGGCTGCAGTAGGGCCACAGTTTGGGCTCAGACTTCGCCATGGCCCTGGGTAGCAGAACAGGGCACTCAGATCTGTATGGCACAGTGTCAGCATGCCCCTCGGATACCAACACAGCTTCAGGTGTTGGCCTAGACCCCGGGCATCCTCACAGCCTTTGGTGGTAACAGGAGCTATGGACATCCACATTGACTACAGTTGCACCAGGGCCACAGGACCCAGACATGCCCCTTGGCAGCATCTCAGACCCAGACATTACCATGATGGCAAGTAGGATACCCACATCAGCCTGTTCCTCGCCACCTTCACCTCTTCAAGTCTACTTCTCTCCATAGGACGTGAACCATTCTGCCTTTCTCTGCCCACGTACCCCACCTTATATTTGCTCACCATAATGGCGTTCCATCACTCAGTGCTGCAAGGTGCCAGGCAGGCCCGTGGTTTCTTCTACTCACCCAGGACCAGTAACCCCAGGCAGGCTTGTGGATATACATCCTTCACCCAGCCCTATTTGACTCCCCATTTCTTAAGAATGAACTATAACATTGATTTCCTTCCTTTAGAGGACAGAATGAAAGGGACAACTTTACAGAGGCGAGCCCTGACAATCACTGCCTGAGGTCAATGTGAACATAGTAGGCCGTGTTGTCTTAAACACCATATACAGTGTGATTGAAATGGTGCTTTCTGTAGGCTCTTAACTGTAGGTTCAGTCTATCAAGAGCACAACAGATACATGCCTGCAGAGGCAGAGCAGACATTACATATGTCCAGTACCCTATAAACTGTCATGGTATCAAAACAAGCAAAGTCCCAGAAGCTATAAGGGATAAGAGGGATCCAAGGGCATAGTGTTGGGCAGGTTTTGATGACTTGACATAAACTAGAGTCATCTGAGGAGAGGGAACCTCAGCTGAGGAGTTGCCTTTATCAGATTGACTTGTGGTAAGGTCTGGGGTGGGGGGCAGTTTTCTTGATTAATGATTGACATGGGAGGACCCAACCCACTGAGGATGCCTCCAGCCCTGGAAAGGTAGTGGTCAGGCATTGTATAAGGAAAAAGACTGAAGAAGCCCTGAGACTAAGCCAGTACGCAGTGTTCCTGCACGGCCTCTGCTTCAGTTCCTGCCTGCAGGTTCCTGCTTCTGCTGTGAAGTCCTGCAGTGATGGAGCATGACCTGGGAGCTGCAGATGGAATAAACCCTTTCCTCCCCAAGTTGTTTTTGGCCATGGCTTTGTCCCAGCAACAAAAATCTAACTAGGACAAAGAACCTGCTGGTTAGCAGTTGCCCCTGGCGTAAACAGGTCCTAAGGAGTAAGGACACTTTCTGGCTCACAGCTTCTGTTCCCAGTTCTTAAGTCTTGATCCTAAGTTTGTAAAGCAGAGCATCCTGGGAGCAGATGCACATGGAAGAGGCTGCCCCTTCTTGGTAAACAGGAAGCAGAGAGAGGAAGGGAAGAGAGTCTGGGTATTATTTCTCAGTGACCAATTTCCTGTACCTAAGGGCCACCAACTAAAGAGTCTACCATTTCCTAGAAGTGTCAGTTATATGGAAGCTAACCTTTCAATGCCTATGAGAGGCATTTCATATTCAAACCCTAGCTCGGGACATAATAACTAGCTATAATGTGATATCTTGTATTGGATCCAGAATATCAGATGAGAGCCAAACAAATCTGGTTTTAGGAATAATATTACTTCATAATTATGATGAACAAATACCCACACAGACATAAATCCTTAGTAATAGGGGACAGTATTGTGTAGGGAGATACACATGAGTGTGTATATTTGTATAGTAATGGAGGAATTCTGCATCATCTGCTCAATTTATATAAATTTAAAACTGTTCTTTGAAAAAAAAAAAGTCTAGGGGCTGAAAAGACAACTTAGCTTTAAGAGAACATCTGCTCCTTCAGAGGATTTGAGTTTGGTCCCCAGAACCCCCATAGGGTTTACTCACAACCTCAACTCCAGGGAATCCAATTCCTCTGGCCCTCCTTGGGCACCAAACTCATGTACACACACAAGGGCACACAACTAAATACTTAAAACTAAATAAAATGCAGTGACTGAAAAGCAGTCTCCAGCTGTCCGCCTGGAGTCTAGGAGCTCCCACTTGCTCAGGTCAGCTGTTTCTGTGGGTTTCCCCAGCATGGTGGGTGTCAGCTGAGGGGGGGCAGCCTGTGGGGCCTCTGCCAGTATTTATCCCTAGTGCATGAATGAACTTTGGGAGCCCATTCACTATGGAGAGATACTCTCAGCCTAGACACAGGGCGGGCTAGACACAGGGCGGGGGGGGGGGCTAGGTCCTACCCCAAATGATGTGACAGACTTTGATGATTCCCCATGGGAGGACTCACCCTCCCTGAGGAGTGGATGGGGATGGGAATGGGGAGATGGTGGGGGGAATGGGAAGGCAGGAGGGAGAGGGAACTGGGATTGGTATATAAAATAAGATTGTTTTTAGTTTAAATAAAAATTCATTAGAAAACAAAAAAGACAGACAGAGAGAGAGAGAGAGAGAGAGAGAGAGAGAGAGAGAGAGAGAGAGAGAGAGAGGTCTCATGATTTTTGAGGTACAGAGATGAGGCCTGGTCCCCCAGGTGTCCAAACTCAAAGCTCAAAGGTCAGGTTCCTTGGTTCCTTCTGTGACACAGGCTGCCTTGCCTTTTGTTATGGCGGGTGGCTAATGTAAAACACTGCTGTCTTGTCAAGTACTACTTTGAAATAAATTTGAGAGCCTGTCACCCAAACCAGTCAGTAACTTTTCTTGTGACTGGGCCAATTCTGTGTGTCCTTCCTGTGCCTCTGCGTGGCTAACACAGCTCACGTGCAGAGGGAGGAGAGGAGGGCGATGAGATGGGTTTACCTCCTACAGAGTTTATGGAAGCCCAGGAACCCACACCATATACAACTTAATCCTCATGTTTATGTCTGGGACTATATTAAATGCCATCTGCCTAACCATTTGCCATGTTATAAATTAAGGTGACATCAACAATGCTATAACACCAAGGAGCTCTGCTGTCTTCCAGTTTGATATTAAGTGAGTTTTGTTGCCAAACTCGTCTTACAAACATGAAAAGAACAGTTGCAAGCCTTCTGGAGAAGCAGATGGCCTCCGAGGCTTCCTGACTCAGGCTTTCTGAAAGTTCCAGGGCTCCCATCTTGGCTACATAGTCATCTCTGTAGGTTGCTGCTGGGAAAAGCAAGGGTCCTGTGGATGAAGCTGGCCCTGGCACTGCCAGTTTTGCTGTGTGAAGTTGTATGTGCTACATAACACCTTGTAATCTCACAGGTAAAATGGGAATAATTGCTACAAGATTCAAATGACGATAACACAGTCTTCCTCCTTCCTTGAAAGAATCTGTTTCCTATGACCTGGTATTTGTGTTGTGCACATTCATATATATGACTTGCAGTGTTCATTGAGCAAAAAAAAAATCCTTGTAATGGACTGTATATACTTTGATACTTTCCACTCCAATAAACCTAGTCTAATGTCTTTTTTTTTTCACAAACAATCCAGTAAATTAATTTTAGTCCTATTAAAGACTTCTAACTTCTTAAAGATTTAAAAAAAACTGAAGCAGTTATTTTAAATGAAAAGAATATGATTGGCATACAAGCTATGCAGTAAATGCTAGCTGACATGATTGTTTTAGATGTTATCAACCATGGCAAAGTGACATAAAAAGTTAGATGACTGAACAACATCAATCTTTCTGCCCGTTCCCAGAACCCAATGGGATTCTAGCTCAGAGAAACATCCACCTTACTTTCAGAGTATGCTCATCTCTGGCAACATCTTCAACCTCTGGCAAGGCCACTGCCTTTCTTCCTCATTTCTCTGCTAGTTCTGAATCTCCAGCCTGATGATGCCCAGAGCAGGAACCCACTCATTATCAAGAGGCAATGAATTTGAAAGAGAGAAAAGAAGGGGTATATTGGGAGGGGGAGGTGGGGGTTGGAAGGAGGAAAGGGAAATGATGTGATTGTATTATAATCTTAAAAATAAATACTAAATAACAAACCACCACAACAAACAAGTGTCATGTTGGCTTTCTTCCTTCCCTGGGATCACTTCCTCTTCCTTGTCAGTGCTTCCTAGAATCGTCACCCAAAACAAGGCTTGCTTGTTCACATTCTAGTCTACAGTTGGCTTATGGGAGCGCCTGAGACTCCCATGCTGTCTGTCTTTCTAGAGCTTGTCAACTCAAGTCACCATAGAGTGGTTTTATGCCCTACAGATTTAGCAAAATTATTTGCACTCGTTATAGTTCCTAAAATATGTCCCCTTTCCCTCACCTGCTTAGGAGCCAATCTTAAGGACATCATGGTTTTTGTCCCCTCTTCTCTACTCTTGCTATGTGGGAGCTTCTACTTCCCACAAGGCCTGTGTGTCCAAGGCTTCAAGTCATGTGGTCAAATATACACCCATTTTCTTCTTCCTCCTATTTTTTTTTCTCCCTTTGTCACTCCAACCAAATAAACAAAGTGTTGCAGTTCTAAACATGGAAGACATTTATTTGTCTGTCTTTCTTACAACATATCTAATATCCTGCAGGTCTAGTAGGCTACCCCCTGTATCACTCACAAGAGCACCCACAAAACTACATTTTCTTCAGACAGAACACATCTTTTATTGGGCTCGTGTCTGTGATAATGACGCAGGTGAATTTTATCATTCCTTTCGCTCTACCAGTAATGAACAAATTCACTGCGTATTACTTTGGACTTGATCTCTGGCAAAACACTACTGGAACAAACAATTTGATTTGTCAACACCTTTCCAAGGGCTCCTCAATCAATGTCACAAATCCAAATTTAAACAGCAAAGTACATTTGACTGCAAGACCCTGGACTGATTATAGCTCCGAGTTCAGAGAATTGCTCCAGACAGGGCAGCAATCAGATTATTAACTCCACTTGAAAATACTCTCTGCTGTCTGGGATTAGCATGCATATTTTGATATAGATCGATAAGCAATCTCCTCTCTATAAGAAATGCCTGCAACATTCATTTGGCTGATCAAAGGTAGATATCAGCTGCCTGTGACAGCCAGCTATTGTTTCCCTGCTTTCTTTACAGAAGAGCTTCTATTAAAAAAAATTCTCCGGCTCTTTTTCAGCTAATAGTGAAAGCCAAGAGAGAGTACGGCAGAATTCCATCTCCTCCCTGACACCAAAACACAATTAGTGCAAGGGGACTTTGGCCTTCTCTGAGCTAACTTAGCCCAGTTCCTCTGCACTTGCTGACAAGAAATGACAAGTTTCTCCTCCTCCTTTGCTAATTTTCCTCTACTCTGACTTATTTTCCTCTAGAGTGTAGGGCTCTGGCCTGGGAATGTCAAAAAGGTACCACCTACCCATGGCCATCTGGTGTTTCCCTGGTGAGGTCAAAGTTCATAGGTTAAGACCTTAATCTTGTTCCAAACTAGTTAGCTCAGGTTCGGATCCTGGGTGGTGGCATGGAATTGACTGATGGCTTTGAAGGCTATTTATTTAACCCCCTAACCTCTCTCTCTACCTGATTTTGTTATAAAATGTTCATTTTTCTTCTTTGAAAACCATAATTTCTTCATAGTTTCCATCTCTTAAAATCCATGTCAAGATCTTTCCCCCTCACCTAAACTCTTCCTAAACAATTCAATATGAAAAACAAATTTTACTAAATTGATTCCTTTCTTCTGTTCAAAGAAGAAATAAAAATAAATAAAAATTAAGATGTGTTCGCCACCTTACAGATTAATGGTCAGGCTGCACACGTGATTCAGTTTCTATTTACAAAACAGCAGTCTTCCTACAGCCATATATGTGTGCACTTACTGACAAAACACACATCATTGGGTGAGTGTATGAACACACACACACACACACACACACACACACACACACACACACACACGCATGCACGCACACTCCCACAGACACCCACCCATACAGGATGCTCTGCACTCCTTGAGCCTCAGATATAGAAAAGCCTTTTAATTCTGATTATCTTTGTCTACTGTACTTGAATTTTGAAAGACATTTCCTTTGTATTGTGTTCTAATTCAAGAAAACAATTATTTTAAAGATGAGATTTAGGACTGTCTCCCACACATGTCAGAATTCTCTAATCTGTCCCTACACTTCCAGGAGTGAGCACGGTAGCATGGCTGTCTCAGGATGTGAGGGCCATGGAAGCCAAGATCACAAGTTTTGTTCTGCACACATTCCTAGGCTGATGCCAAGAACATGCCTGCTCAGTCCCAGCTGGCTGGTCATTTGATTTGTCCCAAAACTTTAGTGACCTGAATTAACTGTGGGGGAATAGAGACCCGATTAGGGAAAGTGCACATCAAGGTATCATTTAAAATAAACCGGCTTGGCATATAGATGGGCTATCTTTGGTGGGTACCTGCCACCAAAGACTGTTATAAAAAGGTGGAAAAGTATGTACTAATTTCTAACACTTCCAGCTTTGAGAATAGTTATTTCCTTGAAATACTTAAGCCGCCTTCTGTCAGGATAAAGTTAAGCTCAGCTCTTATCTAAGTCACTCAAACTACAACATTTACTTCATCACCCTAAATCTTTACCTCATGGTGAGCTATGTTTCCTCCCATTTCACAGGTGAGGAAACTGACTTTCAAGTGATTAACTTAATCTCCCAGTGATTGTCATTAAGATCTGACTACAAGCCTGGGGAGAAGAGACATACTTAAACTGCCACATCATGCCTTTCAATGGGAGGACAGAACCTCTTAGGGCAAGCAGAACAATGACTGTGAAATGATACTTGTTTTTTGTTGCTCTGTTTGTTTATTTTTAACAATGAAATTTATTCTATCCAGTGACATGGGTGAATTATGCTCACGGGTCTCAAATCCTAACATATTTATTGGAGCTAAAGAACACTGTATTTATGGATATATCCTAATTATGTCAGAACATGTAGTTCCTGTAATTAAATCTGATGGAAATGTATGTAAACACGATCCACCCTCAGGCATGCTTACATCTCTGGCTGGAATTGCTTTTTAGGCTCTATACTAGGTAGGTCAATTTTTTTTTTTAAATCTCTCTGTGTCTTTTCTAGTTGATGAAGATAATAATTGGGTCCACTTTACAGGATCGCTGTGAAGGTTAGATGGGAACATGTATATATTCACCTGGAGCTCAGGTACTCAATATGCACTATGAGTTATAAGAAGAACAACAGTCATGAGTCTCCTTGAGTTCTTCATCCGTATTTACAGCTGGGAATCGGAAAACAGAGGAGGCTTTCCTGTGTTGGTGTGGTCTTTCAGTGATAACAGAGAAGGTTTTCATGTGTTAGTGTGGTCTTCCAGTATTTCTTCATGCTGGTTCCTTTTTCCTTTGATAAGAACACGCAACCCTTTAGCTGGTGATCTCTATTTCCAGTGTCAAAATAATTTCACGTACAATATATTATTATTATTATTATTATTATTATTATTATTATTATTATTATTATTGGCTCCCCCAAAACTTTCTCACAAGAAACAAGTGAAGAACGACTTAAGAAGTCCACACCTATCATGTTCTAGGGGCTAAGCCAGGCATTTTCTCATGTCTCGGAACCTTGCTGTCACATGGAAAGTTGACAGATTTGCTTGAATTAAAGACACCTGGAAGTGAAATAAACTGCCCACTAAACGTCAGAACCTGAAGTCTTCTAGAGTGCGGTTTTGCACCATGAAGATATTGGGCTGTGTCCTGCAGTCCACAAAAGTCTTTACCCTGGTGAGAAGGAATGAGAGATGAGCTTGGGAAGGAAAGGAAGGAAAGTCAGAGAGGGAGGGACTAAGGTAAAGGAAGGAAGGAAGGGGAAAGGAGAGTGAGAGAAAAGGGGAAGGTGATAAGATGATACTGGTTGATTCTAACATCAAACTGGAAAGCTAGATGGAATTATAGAGAACACAAACTAATTAGTACACAGTACGTTTAAGTGGATTGACAAGAAGGAGTTACCAGTAGTTTGCCAATGGAAATAAAACAGAGGAGGAAAACATTAGCTTGTCCTGTTATCCAAGACCCTTGACTTGTATAATTCAGGCTTGTTTCCATTATGCTCCACCCCTTCTAGTATTTTGGTGTTGAACTTCAGTGTTCCACGTTCCTGGTGCCACTGGGTCTAGCTTCCTCAAGCACCACAAGTTTACAAGCCAAGGTGTTTTCCATGAGGTCTCGCCACACAGACTATTGAAGCCTCACTCAGCCTCATCAAGTACTAATATGCCTTGGTCTCCATGTTGCCAACTTACATGTCATTGTGCTGAGTGTCTCACTGGCAGGTCCCCAACATCACCCCTAAGGGACAAGGTCCAAAGTTGGAAAGGATGAGGATGTGGTACATTTCCTTGGCTCTGCCAATTAGGTTTTGCCTTCTTGGTGTTGGGTGGTAACTGTCAGCCTGGGGCGTTTTCCGAAGCACCTTCTCCCTGCAATCTGTTATATATAATGATCACTGGCAAACTTTTTTCCCTGACTGAGGAAGAAAAATGGTTTTCATTTCTAGTCTAATAACCTCGGACTTTTGCAGCAGGAAAGTGAATCAAACTTTCTGATCCAACCAGTCAAGCCAACACAGACATTATGATGGTGTTTCTAGGCAGCCAGGGCTAAATCTGATATCAAATGACTGTGTTTCTCTTCTGTGAGAGATGCTGTTGATGAGTGTGGGGGGGGGAGGGGTTCAGGCAATTTAAGGGCACACGTGATGAAAACTCTGGGTTTTCCCTTTCACTGGCCACAAAGGAATCAAATGCTAAGCTTGTGAGATATATAGGAGTCTCTCTGAAGAGGACATTTTCTCTTCCTAAAGCAAAAAGTTCTATGCAAGAGGCAATTAGAAATATCAGATGGCTGCAAGAAACAATGTGTCAAAAATATTCTTTTTCCCTGAAGGGGCTAATTGATTCCCACTGGGGAGAAAAGAGGTCAGAGAAGGGCTCCTTCATTGCCTTTCTCACTGGGAGACAGAGGTTGGGGCTAACCAACACAAGTTTCTGCTTTGTCCTATGATTGAATGAAAGCCCCAAGAAACACAGTGATTTGCTAAATTTTCAGATTTCAAATAGTCTTGGAGCTATTTATGACAGATCTGGACATAGTTTTGATCATGTTTCTTTTGTGATTTTTGCATCTGTAGATTTTTTGTTTATTTTTTTGTCTTTCGAGACAAGGCTGCTCTGTGTAACAGCCCCAGCTGTCTTGGAATTCATTTTAAAGACAAGGCTAGCCTTGAACTCACAGAGATCCACCTGCTTCTGCCTCTGTCTCCCAAGTGCCGGGGTTAAAGATGTGTACTACCGCCACTTGTAGTTTTATAGCAATCAAAGCAGGAGAATTTCTCCTTCATGATTTCCTCGGAGGCTTTTTTCTGTCTCATCTGCTGTGGAGACTCATTTTGCTGATATAATGGCTCTCTGATCTTGTGCACATTTTAAAATGCCTGCCTTCTCTGACTTTTTTTGTTTTGTTTTGTTTTATCTTCATATCGACCAAGCTCTTCTTCCATCATCTTCTGTTATTTGCATCAGCAAACAGTCCGCGTCCTCTACTGTAGTTTCCATTCCTAGAGCTGTTTTAGCATCTGTTTCCTGTCTTCTAAGCCTTGACTCATGTTTTACCAGGTGAAATTCTGTTGTAATAAGCGTTTTAATTACTTCATGTAAGACTCTAACATCTGCGTCACCCTGAGGTCAGTTTTGACTAGTTGATCATTCACATTATGTTTGCTATTTTCCCTTGTTGTATGCTCAACAAGTTTTTGTTGAATGCTTGTATTGTGGATTATACATCATCAGGGGTTGGGGTCTTAATATTTTTGTGTTTATGTAAGTATTCCTCAACTTTGAGAAAAAGTTGGTCTTGTATTAAGAAGTGTGAGTTTCTTCTAGGGCCAATTTATTCTAAGAACCTTTAGAGATTTCTGCCCAGTGTCCTCTAGTTTATAGGCTTTTTCTTCTTTATTGTAGAAATAGACATTTCCCCAGCAACATGAGTTACCAGGATCTTTTCCTCCAATCACTCAAGTATTTACTTAGTTAGCTCCAGAGATCTTGTTTTCTTTTCAAGTTGTAATCAATACTGTGCGGAATTTTCAAGGAATAGTCTCTGTGGGTTTCTAGCCTTCTCTATGACCTGGGAACTATAGAGCATTGGTGCTTAGAGAAAGCCATTAACATTGTCCTAGCAATAGTCCAGAAATCACATGAGGCCAGGTACATAGAAATGGCTGTGGGTAGAGAAACATGGGCTTTAGCACAGGAAACAAAAGTAATAGGAACTGATGAGTTGATGGCTAAATGGGAGTTTGAAGGGATGAGAGCAGGTGATATTCATCAACTTCTGTCCAATCAAGAAAACAAAAAGCAGTCTAGATTTTGAACTGAGAAGAATTTAATTTAGATACTGGTTACAGTATTTTTTTCATACCAGCACAACAAGATAACAGCCTGCACTACCTCCAAGGTAGAATGTGAGATGAAATGCCTTGATTTTTTTTTTTCCTAGAAGTCAAAACGACTTTGTTGATCTATTGTCTACACTACAACACTAACAGTAGGGAAATGTGGCTGGATAACCAGAAGGTACTCCCCGCAGAGATGTTACCAGAAATATATGACAGGTTTCTAGCTTCTGCCTGTCTTTGACTTCATGAAGAAACTACTCTGGAAGATCCTGTCTGGGACCCAGGTGGAAAAGGTACCCTGTGATGGAGTTCATCAGTTTTCAGGTTCAATGGGACAAAGAATATGGAAAGTTCAAGGCACATATTTGGCACAGAGTTTGAGGAAAGTTTGAGTGTGCCCATGGCTTCTGATTGTACCAAAGAAAGGGATGTAGGAGGCAGTCCTTGAGGTTTGTAAGCAATATCACACATTTTACTATAATGTCATATTGTAATGTATTATCATTTTATTGTAATGTCAAGATCACCCCTTGGCTAAAAGTGATAGAACATAGTATCTGGTCTCAAAATATTTGCAATTCCTGATGGGTCAACACCCCATTATGAGAAATTCTCTCACAATGGTTCCCACTGCTATCATTCAATAGTATATTAGATGAGACTATAATCTCTGAGGGAGTACAATGCATTTGCCAGCTTGTCCTTATGTTCTCAATGTCTAGCATGTAGTTAGTGGTCCATAAACAATAGTTGAGTCAAATGCATGGGCAAAACATGTGAATCTTCTAAGGGACAGCAGACAAATAAGAAAAGCAAATCCAATGCAATTTAATAAGGTCAAAAGATGCACTGGTTGGCAAGCTTTGGTACTGGCAGACAGATCCAGGGGTGAGGGGTTGGGGTGAGTGAAGGAGAATCCAAGATGCCTAGTGGAGACATGTCTGTCTGTCCTTTTCCTTGGAAAATGAAGGACAGGCTCTGAGGATAACACCAGGCCTTGGGTATACAAGGCTGTCTACCCTCCAAGACAGGGGGGGGGTATGATTTTCCATCTTCCACGGGGCTATACTGAGACAGGAAGTCTTAGGCATGGAGACAATTATGGATATATAATAATAAAGATCATTTAAGAACTGATAATAAATGTTTATTTTTAAAGCACTAAAATGCAAAGGCCCTGTGCTCCACTGGGGGAAAAAGGCTTAATTAAAAGCAGAACCTTCGTAAAGGGCACTCAGACCCGGTATCCACATAAACCCTACACTGGGCATAGGAGTCACCAGCAACCCCAAAGCCAATAATAAATGCAGCCTGTAAAAGCAGAAATAAAATCAGCTCCGTCTGAGGTCTAAGCAAGGGGAGGGCCAGCCCCTGGGGCTGGGTAACTGTCCGGCCCTTGCCTCATTTAGGTCAATTACCTCAGGAAGAATTAGAAACTGACCTGGAGGTGATCACTTGTACTTTAATATGAAATACTGAAACAGAGAGGGCTAACTCAGGAGTGAGGGTGGAGGTGGGGTAAGATCTGAGGCCTGAACACGGGCAGGATTTGGGGGTCTCTGCTTTTGTCTCCCTGGGAGAGGTAGAGTGGAATTTCTGACTCACAGGTAAAGGGGACAGTGATCTCTTCCCATTGGCAGACCTTCTTGGCCAGAACCAAAAGGTGGATTTAAGCCTTGTTGAGACCCATAGAGATACAAGAAATGGGGCAGAAGGCTGCTCCAAGAGTCAAGGCCAGGGAACATAAGCAGAAAAGGTCCTTACTCAGTGTGGCATGCCGAAGCAGCACTCCAGCCACGTTATCATCTAGATGCTGCTGAGAACTGTCTTGGCCCCCTCCAGACCTGCTAGAACAGAGGCTCATCTGCATGAGACCCTCAGGTGGTCCATAAGCACGGGCACTTCACACAAGTTCACAGGAAGACCAGCATTCCCTTTAGAACTTATAGAATGACACAGGGGTGTGGGGGGTGGAGAGGTGCCTTGGTCCTGCCTCAACTAGGTGCTAGGGCACACTGAGTAGACTTCCTAGGGAGGCCTTATCCTCTCCAAGGAGCAGATGGGAACAGCGGGGACAGTGTGGGGGGGGGGGGGTGGGCGGAGTATGAGGAGAGGAGAGAGGGGGAACTGGGATTGGAATGTAAAAAATAAATTAATTAAAAAAATAAGAATGGTAAACATCAACTCCCAGGATGCCTAAACTTCCAGGGAAAATGTTCAGGGAGGAAAATGAGATACTCCAGGCACAAGTGTTTACAAATGGTAGCCAGGTTAGAAGCTCAAGAAAGATGACAAAGCTGCCCCTACTGCCCAGGAAAGGAATTGCTTCAGATGGAAACTCAGAGTAGTCACCTACCATGGGGAAGCAAATGACAAAGCAGAGGTATTAACTAGAGAGAAAGGCTTGTGGAGCCACAGGGGTAGGTTCTCAAGCAGACTGATCTGGGATGTACTGGCAGGTTGCTGACTGCCTTGCAGTCTTGGCAAATTGCATCCTCTCTGGGTCTTAGTTTCCAGCATGGGGCTCCTGATAGGCATTATAGGAGTTAAGATGTAACACATGAGAATGGTATTCAGTTCAGACCAAACACTCTGGAAGTAGCAACCCCTATGACTCCCAGGCATGAGTGAGACAATGTACCTTCAGGGACCTCACTGAGCTGTGGGTAGGCTGAGCTGCTCTTGCTGCCTGGGAGGAGTGAGGACTAAATAGCTGGTCATTGCAACTATGATTGTGGCTGCTGCTGTTACTGTCACTGTCATCATTTGGAGTCCATGTGTGTAGATCCTCTCCACCCAAACCTCCCTTGAGTATTCTCAATGCTTCTTTACTGAAACCAAGCAGATGCCATTCACAAGCAAAGCTGCTGCCTGCATGCACATGTACACATACATGGGACTGTGCAGAATGTCTCTGTCACCCACCACAAACGCTGGAAACACACAGGACATATGTTTTTAGAAATGGCGGATAAACTCCCAAACAAGACTCTGTTACCAAGTAGAAAATCTCAACACTGCTTAGAGGAAAGCATGGACAGTCAGCTGGACTTGACATCTGCCCATGTCCAGCAACAGTCACTTGGGGCAGACATCTGTGACTTAACCCACAGCTCACATCTGGACATAATAGACTTACTGGTGATGTTTAAATTAATAGCACCAGCTACTCTTAACTAAATACAAGGCTCCCCATTCTGAAATAGACAGATGTTTTGTGTTCTTTAGACACCATTAGGCTTCCAAGTACCATAGCCATTGTCCAAATTTTAAGGTAGCTAGTCAAAGATCACAGAGGAAGGGAAGGGCAGGCCTGCTGGCCCCGCCCAAGCCTACCAACTCAAAGTGCTTTTCTTACCTGTGCATGTGGCCATCTTGTGAGAGGGGAGGTCATTACTAGATTTCTAACCATTCCCCACTCAACCTCCATGAAATACAAGTCTCCATATAATGCACTCTGCCATCAGATTTCCCCATTGAGCAGATGGCCTCCTTTGGAAAGGTGTCCTGATGGATGGAATCAGCAGGGTGATGGGGAGCAGCCTTCCCATCTCACACTACTCTCATCTACTCAGCTGTCTGTATATTGAATAAGCACTTGTTGACATTTGGGGGGTATTATGTACCTGAGGGGAGGGCGAAGTGTGAGGATGGGCTGTTGACTGTGATAGGTTAGCAAGAAGGACTGGAGGGACAAATGGTCCTGCCTTCAGGGATCCTGCAATCCTGTGGAAAGGGATATACCACCTTATCTGTGAGATTAGTTGGCAGAGAAGATTAAGCACTGAACAAGTTCATCCCTTGGAAAGGGAAAATAACAAAAAAATCTCAGGTAGAATCTCATGTAGCCCGGGCTGGCCTCAAATTCCCCATGTAACAAAGGGCGACCTTGAACTTCTGATCGTCTCCGTTCCTTTTTCTGTCCCTTCATTTCTACCTCCTACATGCTGGGATTATGGACAAATACTATGTAAGGTTTATAAAGTGCTGGGGATTGAACCTAGGGCTTCATGCACAAGAGGCAAGTACTCTTCCAACTGAACTACATTCCCACTTCATGGAGAGTGAGATTTTAAATAACTTTCTCAAGAGACAGAAGGGGAATTTCTGAAGAATTTGAGCTGGGCCTTAGGATGTAAGTCAGATTTTGGCAGGTGGAAAGGGCAGGATACAAAAATAAATAGCATCCTAGCTGGAAAGCCAGATGCTATCAAAAACCATGAACACCATAGGTTATGGGGTACACACCCCACACAGGCCAGACCCGGTCTGGACTTCTCCAGCTCTCTTTACTTTTCTGGGCTGTCTATTTGCAATGAGCTAGATCATAACTGGGCCTCAGTGGAAGAGGAATCTTCAAAGTAGATGGAAGACAACAGCATAAATGATAGGCATGCATATCATTAGTGACAAAATTTTTCTTTCTGAACCCATGGCAGATATGAACAGAAATGGTATTTCTTTAGAACCTTTTCACCCCAGGATTTCCCCACCTATTGCTAGCACATTAGAACTCATAGGTGGGATGCACCCCATTTTCTTGCTTTTGACAATGTACAGAGCACCTGACTGGGGGTCCTCAGACATCAGATGATTCAGTATCAGTCCCAACTTTCCTTGCTTCTTGGCTGTGTTTCTTGGGACGTCTGTCCCCTCTGAGCTGTTGGTTAGATGTCTCTAGATGAAGAGGAAAGGGCCAGCATTTCTTGACTGCTCTAACAGAGGCCTTGCTACATGCTAATTTATCCATCATTTGCTTCTCTCCCTACCTTTGTAGAAAGAAGCCATTCCCAAGGGCAGATGGCTGTGACCTATGACTGTGCTAGCAGCAGAACATGATGGAAGGGAAGGTAGCTTCCTGCTTGATCCTGATCACCACACCATCCTGGTGTTCTGTCCATCTCTGTAGAGGGTTCCACAGAGGCCTCAGAGGTCTGAGGACATGGGAAGTAAACTGGTGCAGGTGGCCAGATCTATTAGTCACCACCAGGAAGTCTGTTGAGTTCCCCATGGGAATCCACCTGAAAGAAAATCAGCTCCGACCTGGAGACACCATGAGCATTAGGCATTTGTCAAGGCAGCCACCATCAACTATCCTCATCAATACAACCTCAAACTTGTTATGCCATGTCTCCTGGTCCTTGCAGGAAGATCTAATTCTCATCCATTTGTAGTTTCACTAATGAAAAAACAGAAGTTTAGTGGCTTTGTTGTGGCTCTATTTTTGGAGCATGGAGTTCCTTTCCCACCAAAGCCCTTCACCTTTATGTAGCATCCCAGTTTGGGAAAAGTCTATGCATGCGGGTATTGGAGGCTAGCTGAGCTGTCAAAGGGGAACAAACTTAAAACACTGGGGAAATCGACTGTGGCTGACTGTGATAAGGCTGTGATAGGACCAGGCAGAGAATTTGCTCTCTGGAGAAGCACTACATTTAGCTGTTTCCACAACAAATTACACAAAGGGTCAGGGATGGCCTGTCGTGCTCTCTGTGAGGAAACACTGGAATCCTGGAGGGCAGAGAGGATGGGCAGGGCATGGAGCAGGAGCCACAGCTTTGATGGTGCACAGTAAATAATCACACTTTCAAATATCAGCCCAGTTTACAGGCTCTGTCCACTCAGCAATCTCTTTCACAAACTTTGCAGATTCCATGCATCATAGGAGATCATAAAGGATGTGTCCCTCTTGCAGATTATCACAGATAAAAGTCCTCTTAAAGTGTCAAACTTAACTAAGGCCTACCTTATGGAACCAGTCTCCAGTCTGGAAAGGACAAGGACCTTATATGAGAGAAACACCTCTTGTTCTCTGAAGCCAGCTCAGACAGTACCTTGTTCTAGAGGAACGAGGAGGAGACTCTCAGGCCTCAGAAGGAGCTCTAGTTGCTGGATTTCTCCCCACTTTTCAGACAAGGCCATGCAGGGAGCTGTGTGCATCAAGTCTAGTTTAGCAGTACCAAGAAGAGAAACTTGCCATCAAGTCCCCAAGCTGATCACAGGTTGGAGAACAAGAAGCCATGTAGAGATATCCAAAGACAGTAGAGACACTGATTTAAAGACCTGGGAAAGCTGTCCTTACACCTTAGTTTTGAGTGTCTGGGTATTATCAACCATTAAAACAAAGAAAAGTGACTCTGCTGAGAAAGATGCTTGCTACCAAACTGAACTCAATTCTTCAGATCCACCTAGTGGAAAAGCAAGGAGTTATCGATTCTGGGTCTTTGCCCTGATCTTAAGTAATCTCAAACACCTCCCAAGTCTCTGCCTCTCAGCTACACAGCAAGCTACATAGCAAGCTACACAGCAGGTTCCACCTTCAATGGTGTCACCATGGGGATGTGGCTGGGGGGTGGGATCATATGCAGATCACACTCTGCTTCTCTGTGTGTGAACTTTTCCTAGGTTTTCTTTTCACTATGTTTATTTACTTTTAGTGTATGGGTGTTTTTCCTGCATGTATTTCTGTGCACCATGTTTGTGCCTGGTGTCTGCAGAGCCAAGAAAAGGGTGTCATATTCTCTGGAACTAGAGTTATGGATAGCTGTGAGACACTATGTGGGTCCCAGCAACAACTCAGTTCCTCTGTAAGAGTGACAAGGACTCTTAACTGTGGAGCCATCTCTCTAGTCCTTTATACTCTTTGGGTATGTGAAGCAGTGAGCCCCCATCATTCAGCTTTTCCTGCCCATTTGAACAAATTCCAAGCACATGTAACTGTATTCCCAGTGACTAAGCATACATCTCTCCAATGTTTGCACCCTTTAACACATACCTAATTACCATCATAACAATGAGAGCTCACAATAATTTAGATAATTTAAATATCATCTAATACACAGTCAGTGACCCCATTCCGAGTATCTTAAAAATATATGACAAAAAATAAATATTTTCTAACTAGAATCCATGAACCCATGCTGTGTGAGAGCACACAACCTCTCTGTGGAGGGAACCATATGGTCCACCTTAAAATGTTTTTTCAAAATATGTTATTTTCTCCCAGTGACCAAAGATGGCTACAGGAGTTGTTTGCTACATGTACTCTTCCCACCAGCCTGGTCCCAGTGCCACCTCAGCCCCAAATAACACACAAAGAATCTATTAGTTATAAGGCTGTTGGCCGGTGACTAGAGCTGCTGCTTCTCCTCCTCCTCCTCCTCCTCCTCCTCCTCCTCCTCCTCCTCCTCCTCCTCCTCTTCTTCTTCATCTTTTCAATACAGGGTTTGCTTTGGAGCCTGCCCTGGAACTCACTCTGTAGACCAGGCTGGCCTCAAACTTACAGAGATCTGCCTGACTCTGCCTCCTGAGTACTGGGATTAAAGTTGTGAGCCACCAATGCCCGGCATGACTAGGGTTTCTTATTGGCTAGCTCTATCTTAATTTCTATCCCATTTCTATCTATATAAGTATTCCCATGTGGTTTTATATTGCCAGAGAAAGGGTCTGGACCTCTTGTTTCCAATGTGTCTACATCTTGACTCTTGTATTTATGTTTCCCAGAATTCTCCTCATCATCATCTCCTAGACCTGCCTATCTTGCTTCCCTATTGGCCAACAGTGTTTTATTCATCAACCAATAAGAGAAATATATTTAGAGAATGACATCTCCCATCAGCTGTTGCTCTTGTTTCTCTGTTTATCTGCTGTTCTGATGCCATTATGAATCTGCGAATTCTGACACATGTGCTGTTTTCATCTATTTGAGGTTTTATATCTTCCACACTACAGTGGTCCTGGTTTTGATTTATACCCCGTTTTGTGTTTTCTGATATCCCCTTTACTGACCTCCAGTTTATTGTGTAGCTGAGGACAACCCTGAACTTGTGATTCTCCTATCTCTGACTTCTTAGTACTAGACATGTAGGCATGTACCACCACACTAGGTATAGGCAATGCTGAAGACTGAACCCAGTCTTGAGTCTTTGGCCACAATTCCAGCAACCTTTTATATCTTCATTGCTTCTGGAATAACAAGCTGTCCTACCCATGTCTTATACATTCTTCCCACAGCTTGAATGAGACATTTCTATAGAAAGAGTTGGTATTTACAGACTATACTCTATGTGCTAGGGATGTGTGCAACCTTGCTTCTTTCTATAATAAATAGTGTTATGCACACTCCAAGCTGAAGATCCATTCTGCTTGGGCTTAGTCTTTGCTGAGTTGAAGATAGATAGAGATACCTTAGTTCTGTTCCTAGGTGACTGAGTGTCCATGATTTGACTTCTTCATCCCCCTTTTGAATTACCATTAAGACCGTCATGAAAGCCCAGACTAACAATAACAACAAAAATCCACCACAAAATTGTTATGGATTTCATGGATTTCAGTAGCCCACCCTCTAAAAAAGACTAGTAAATAACTCCTTGATCATACTGCTACTGATGTCTAAACTATCTCTTGATTTGGGACAGAGACACAAAGCTCTAAAATACCACTCAATTTTTCTTAAATGTTCAAGATTTTTTTTTCCTAGCATTCTCTTTTAAAACATGTATAGTGCTCTAGAGTTTCAGAACATTGGCCTTCCAGTAGATGTTGCAGATACTAATATGACTTCTAAAGACAACTTTCAGCTCAGTTTCTAAATTGGAAAATGGAATACACCCCCACACACCAGGGAGCTTTCATGGCTAGTTGCCTGTGTCAATATTTCTGATGCACACATAGCTGGACAAATCTTCATCATGTGAAGCTTCTGAGATCCCAGCTAGGTGAGAGATGGTTAGTTATCCACTGATGTCCTTGTTCATCATTCTCCCAGAGCTCCTGGATTCCTCAGCCTTTCTGAAGCCAAGCCTATCCAAATAATTAAATTCGAGTCAACGGCTTATGGTGGGGTATAATGCAAGCTCCCTCTTTTGAGGACTCTTAGACATTTTTATTTCCCCCAGGTGAATGGAATGGAGACAATACCATCTTATAGGTACCATGCTGAAGATAGAAAAACCCTATTCCTGAATCCCTGAAGGTGTTCATGGAAGCAAGCTGCTTCCTTTCACCAGGAGTTCCTGCAGGCTTTATATTTTTATGTAACTGAGCCACTATGGATGAGCGGGTCAATTTGTTATAGACAGTAGCATCATCTCACTAAGCCAAGAGTTCTTGAATCAAAGTGGAACACCCTCTCAAAGGACCAGATGTTCCAGGTTCATACATTCCCAGCCCATTCTGCTCATGGGTTCTTAAAATTCTCCTTCAATATCAAATTAGAAGGACATTATGCATATTTTCTATTCAAAAGGTTTCCAGCTGCAAAAATAAAATCATAGTTGAGAATGTTTAGTATCCCCTTGAAATATCCAAAGCTGTAACTGTCCCTTCTTTTTCATGGAGAACTGGTTAGAGGACCACAGAAGACACCAAATTGCTGGATTGTTCAAGTGTGTCATGTACAAGGCATGATACACATGTTCACTGGCTCACTGTGAAGTTCCATTCCAGAAAATCACCACAACTTGAAAATAGCATGCCTCAAATATATATGTATCACACTCACCCTACTAAGCATAATAGCCCAGCAATCCTGCACACTGTAGGGTACCACTGTTCACATCATAAACATGTGGCTGACTAGTGGCAGGGGTTGCCAGCTGCTGCCCAGTGTCACAAGAACAGAAAATGCTTACCACTCACCCAGAGAGGAGACATAATTCACATGGCTTTCATTGCATCACCAAGGATAAGAATCACAAGCCAGAGACCATCATTGTTATATATAGTCTGTGGCCATCTTGACAGGATGTTGTAATGTTCTCTATAGGCCCTCAATCAGTCACAAAATAAAGGTGTTCTGCAAAGAGCAGAGCTAACTGTATTGTTTACAACAGCAAGAACACTGTGTGTATATTCAGCATAAATGGTACACTTTTAAAATATTTGGATCTAAGACGAGCTAAATCCACAACACAGAACTTGTAGATGGAGAGGGCTGAAGGCACAACAGTGGAGTCCAGATAAGATTCTTTAGCTAAAAATCTAAAGCAAGCCTTCCTCAGGAAAAAGACTCTCAACTTGGTTATCCAGTGCAACTGCAGAGCCCAAAATCGCATGCGTGAGGGTAACTTCATACTGACTGGGACGGTTTTAATTATAAATTTAGGAACTGTTGTGTGTGTGTGTGTGTGGTGTGTGTGTGTGTGTGTGTGTGTGTAAAACAACATTTAAAGAAATGAAAGCCATGGATTTGTGCCTATGTGTGCGTGTGTGTATAAAACAATATTTAAAGAAATGAAAGCCATGGATTTGAGAGAGAGCAAAGGGAGTCCATGGGAAAGGTTGAGGGAAGGAGGAAATGATGTAATTATATTAATGTCAAAAACTTTAAAACATTAAAACCAAAGCAAAACAAAAGTGCTGTAATCTCTGCTGTCAGCTCACCTATCCATTGTTTTACTGCCTGTAGAGTCAGACAAAAAAAAAAAAGTTGTGATAATTGCCTCTAGACATGTTTCCTTCACAGTGCCCATGCCAGTGCCCACGGCAGGACCCACTGTGCCTGTGCTCAAGCATGTGCAGCAGACCAAGCTAGAAAGCCAGCCTGCATCCGCATGTGCGCCCCTCCATGTGCAGAAGCAGAGCTGGCTGCCCGGTGGGGGAGGAGGCCACAGCTGCCAGCTCTCCTAATTTGTCAAGAGAAAATCTTCACACAGTACTTTCCATGCTCAGGGGGAAATCCATCAGCTTATTCCATAAACCCAGATTTTTATATGAAAATTTCCAACTTTCAAACAAATTCTTCATGAAAGGTTTCTCAACTGTGCCTGTGTCCCAGACCCCATCTGTGAAGTCACCGACCAGGACAGGTGGGCTGCTAGGAAGCCTCTGGCTCGTTTACCTTAGAGGAGTGAAGACAATGTGGGCAGGTAGAGAGGGAGAGACTCATTGGTGACAGAACTTTTGTTAATAAGAAATAAAAAAACAAGCATGGGACTCTGGGAAGGAAACCCATCCACCCTCCCTCTGCAGAGAGGCCACCAGCATGGCAAGGGAGGGGAAGCCCGGCTGAGCCGCCTCCTGCTTGGCACATCCCCTAAATCAATGGTTTTCTCAAGGGGGAAAGAGTCTTCAGAGCCGTTTTACCAGTTGGAATTTTGTCCAAGCGATTGTTGGGGAGAATACACAAACAGACTGCAATAAAATTAAAAATAACTTTTGAAGGAAATAATATATTGGAAGGATTCATTACAGAAGTTCAAACAAGGACCCATATGTTTCATCCCTCTTTATGGTGGAGTATACACAGGGCCTGTAATAAAATGAGGGGGTGGAGCAGGATTCAAAGGATAAGATCCAAACAGCAGATAAATAACCAGGATATCTTTACGTTCCATAGGCACTGCCTCCTGAGCCAGCAGACTTTCCTCGCTGCTGTACATCTGCAATGATGTTTTAATTAACGCTGGCTGGCTGTGATAAGAAATGAATCATTTGTCTGTCTCGATTTTTACCCCCCTGTCCATCTCCACAGCCCACAACAGTCATCGTCTCCTCTTCATGTAGCCCCAAGACTTTAGTCTCTCTGGATAAATGTCTCTCTAATTTTATTGTTCAGAGTCAAAAGTCTTTCGTGATTTCTGATTGAATGAAGGTTGCAATGGAATTGATACAAAGCCTTAACCAGAAGTCATGGTTCCTGATAATTTAAGGGCATTACACTTACTACCAAAGTCTGTCCTACCTAGGCTGTATACAATGTAAAATTTTTATTTTATCTTTGAGATAATAAAATTTCCTATAAATCTCAGAACACATTAGCTGTTTTAGACAAGTTTTTGAGTGTCTGAAGGAATAGTGGGGGGAGGGGTGGCAGGGTTGGAGGAAACTTTTTGTATACACACATTCATGTAGAAAATTTTTCACATACACACATTATCGCACCCTGTTATATGCATCTCCAAAGTGCCTGTGTTAATACTTTTTTTATTTACAACTGGATATTATATAAAGAGATCTGAACCCACGGTTCCGACTTACTCAGGAACAAAGAGAGGCTGAGGTGAGGTGTACCACAAAGTGTTAGCAAGGTCTCTTTAACAAATTTATTTTGTAATGAGAAAAAACATGCATGGGGGAGGGGGGTGGAAAAGAGGAAGAGGAAGTCAAGGAAAGAGAGAAAGGGAGTGAAGGGGAAATGGGAGGAAGGAAATAAATGAGGCTCTTTCTCTCAGGCACAGCTAGGGAGGCTTGGTAAGTTGCCACAAGCCCGAGACCACCTTTCAGATTTTCCCTTCTTTCCTTCCTTCATTTCCTGGCTAACCTTAAGTTTAAGCCCTAATAAAACCCGAATTTATGGGGATCAAGGCTGTCACCAGCCTTTCATTACTGTCAGCTTCTCTTCAGTTTCGTCTAACTCAGTTTGGGGCATTTTACAGTGCCTATCACGCTCGGTAGGAGCACTGTGTACAGTCACTAGCAAGCCCGATAATGACTGCTTTGACACAAGCCAAGACCCAAGCCTAGGAACGAGGATGTGATGTGGGACACGCAGCAGAGAAAGGTCTTTGCAGGGCCCCAGCCCCTCATGTTTGCATCAGGGAAGACGGGTGTAGGTCACAGGGGTTAGGGTGAACTTTCCTGATATATGTTGGGTCCCTGCCCTTTCAGCCCCCCAGCAGCGTGAGAAGGCGTTCTTTCTGAAACCCATAAATCAGACCGAGGTCTTCTTGCTAAGCACAACAAGATGACAGAACCCCACGAAGCCAAATGTTTCTCCCTAGACATGAGATTTTTATTTATTTTCCTTGGAATGTTAAGCCATGATAGGGGGGTCAACGGGAGTCCTGCACTTTTTTTTTCTTTAATAATAATAATAAAAAAGGTTTAGCTATGAATGTCTTCTACTAAGATTTAATACTGAAAATCACCCAAGTGACTCTTCCTCCCTTACACGTTTTTTTCCAAAATCCACTAAGTTACTTATTTAGGTCCTCAAACTTGTATACCATGTAAATCCATCTGGGCTGAAGTTAAAGAAGAAGAAGAAGATAAAAAAAAAAAAAACACAACAGGAGCTATAAAGCTGTTTTCTATATTGTTTGGACATAATACTATTCTCAAGTGGAGTCAGAAGGGAATAGAGCACTTAAAAAGGGGTGTCACATTTCAAGGTAATAAATAGCAGCTTGATTCCACCTCCCAATTGATCCTGCAGTTTACTTATACACAAGGTGGAAAATAAAGTACCCAAGGCACTGTGATTTACTCTGTAGAAACCAGACACTCCGCCTTAGCTTAAGTGAAAGCAAAGGCCTGCGCCGACAATTTATTACAGACGCAGTCCAAATGCAGTTTGGATCAGGATGGCCATTGGCACACACATATCCCCTGCTTTTAGCATCTCAACAATTAAATGCGTTTTAGGCTTCTTTGTGTCTTAAAGGACATACTCTTCAAACGAGCCAACAACGTCAACAAGTTCTCTCTTCCTTTCTTGCTTAGCACCGACCGATCTGTTGAACAGCCAGCACCATTGTGTGCTGTCCGCTTGTTTAGCCAATGCTTGCCTTTGTGATTTTGTCAGTCTTGTGAGTTTTTGGTTTGTTTGTTTTGTTTTTCTTTCTTTTAACTATAGTGTCTGATAACTATATGAATATTTCATATTGTGGATTGAAAATAGTTTAGAGCCAAAGATGCTTGGGGAACGTTCTAAGATCTTTTGGGGGCCCACGCATCACTGTGGTAGGATTAGCGGAGTTGACCCCAGTGGCTGCCCAGTTTGTTCATGCCCGGAGGTGTAGCATGTCACTTTACTTTGGACAAACAAACCGAATCGCAGCAATGGTGAATCTTGATCCTAGGGACGGGACTCAGGCAGTCAGGCTGAACAGTAGGCTCCTTTGGCTGCAGAGCCATCTTGCTGGCCCTCCCCTTCCTTTTTCATTTATTTGAAACTCTAAGTGGATAGTTCAACTTCGTTTCTAACCAAGACTCTTTGGCCTTCTCTTAGGATAAAGACACAGTTATAACAAACGTAGTTTGCACACATCTTTAAAATAAAAACAGACATATTGTCCAACATGTCTAAGAATTGAATATTTTTCTTGTCTCATTGGACAAATGAGAATACATGAGCAAGCATCTATGAAGTATAAGAAAACAATTTATTTGCACACATTAAAAATATTTTATGTTGCTGTACAATGAGTACTTTTGAAAAAAGATTACAGCATAGAAAGAACAATAGCAGTCAAAAGGCTTTCTGCTTTCAGAAGTATGGCAGAATACATTACCTACTCCACACACATACTAAACAATAGCTTCGAAAACAGGACACATATAGTACAAAACTCTCAGTCTTGAAGCAAAGTAAACCCTGTCATTCACAATGACATGGATGATCCTAGTTATTATGCTCAGTGAAAATAAACCAGGCATAAAAAGGAAGGTGCAGCATGATCTCCCTCATGGGCTTAGTCTGAAGATACAGAACTCATAGCCACAGAGGACAGGGTGAAGAGTGTCAGGGGATGGAGTGGAATGTTGGCTGGAAGCACAACACTTACTTAGATAGAGATATTCTGTGTGACTGTAGTTAATAAAATAACAGTCAAAAATTGTAAAGAGAGGAAAATTTTTAAGTGTTCTCATCCCCAAAGTGATAAGTAGCTGAGCAGATATATGGTAATTAATATGATTTAATTATTTCTTAATGTTTACATATGTAAAAAACCAGGTTGCAAAAACCATTTGCAGTAAAAAGACTGTGAAAAGTTGGGCCGGAGAGATGGCTCAGCACTTAAGAACTGTTGCTGCTTTTGCAGAGGACCCAGGTTTGATTTTTAGGGTCCCTGTGAGGTGTTTCACAATGGCCTATAACTCCCACTCCAAGTACCCGAGGCCTTCTGGTTTCTGAAGACATCTATACTAGTTGGATGTTCATAAAGTCATGAAGGCACACACACACACACACACACACACACACACACACACACACACACACCCATAATTTGAAATCATAAATGAATGTTTCCCAAGGAAGTAAAAAGCAACCTACAGAATATGATGCAACCTACAGAAAGACATACATCTGACAAGCAATGAATTGAGATATAAAGAAAGCCAACAATTCAAAAATAAAATAAACTACTTGAAAAAGACAAAAGAAATGAAGAGATATTTCTCCAAACAAAATACAGAATTTGCCAGTAAGTACATGAAAAGATTCACAACGCTGACTATCAGGGGATTCACATGAAAATGACACTGGCACCCCTCCCCCCCCCAGTCTGCCCTGTGATGACTCTAATCAAAGGTTAGTTAACAATTAGAGTGGACAAGGGCCTGGGTAATCATTGTTCAGGGGATATAAAATGACCTAGCTTTTGCAGACCAGCCTAGCAGCTCCATAGATAGCTAAGCAGTCAGATGAGGCACATGTGACCCAGCCCTCCTGTCCCCAGAGTCGTAAAACCAAGGTCTTACAGTTCTTACAAAGACTCCACAGTTAGAAACTGTTCCTCAAAGAACTCTGTTTCTATAAATTTTTTTAAAGTTTTACCAGCTTTAAGTTTAAAAAAAAAATCTTCAGAGATGGATTAAAAGAGGTTGGTTTCATAGAGAATTCCAGAAATAAGACACTCTAATAGCAAACCTACCGAAGGCAAGTGAACCAATGAACCCCAAGAAATGCCAGAAATGGACACACACGGAAGCCACAGCAATGGCCCTCTGCAAAGATAAAATAATTCGGCTCCTTCTACAAATGCCAGACTCAGGCAGATTCACAACTTAAATGCAAAGAGAATGGAGTGAAATTTTTGCAGGAGGATTTCTTGATGCTTTGGTGAAAGAAAATAAAGCATTTAAACAAGATTTAAACTAAAGGTCAAGGCCTGGGAGAAAAGATTAATAATTCTCCTGTTCCTCAAAAGACTAGAAAGAGAATAAAAACCCTCTCAATGAAAGAAGTAGTATATATACATACACACATACATACATACATACACATATATGTATGTATATAGTTAGAACAAGAAAGAACCTTAGGCATGATATTTGGCAGTGATTCTCAGATAAAGCTGTGACAACAGGAAAGATGATGGTGATGACGGTGACAACACATGGGCTTACTCTAATATATGATAAGACATTAATTATTCTTGATAATAACATACATGACACGTGTGTGTTTTCCTTCAAATGTTATCCATTAGGGCAGAATTGAGGTTTTTACTCTGTGACATCACTTTCACAGGACAGCTGGGTTATCTGTTCTGTTCTATAGGAAAGGGACAAGAGGACTCAGACACAGCAGGATTCAGCAGTCACATCCAAGAGCTAAGTTACCTGTGCTATTTTTCCACAGTTCTTGGTAAGACCTGAATAATGGTGTACACAATTCCCTAAAATAACTGTTCAAATTCTTCTTCTTGCTGGGGTGTATGACACTGTTTCTATCCATCCTGACCTGACAGTTGTCATTTAGGACATAGTTAGAATTAACTGAGTGCATAGGCCTTGGCATTGACATCGATCGCTCATTTAATGTTGGTGGCAAACTAAGGAGGTAGGTACTTTATTGATGAAAGCATGCATGCTTTATTGTCATGAAGAATCACAAAAGCTTTCATTTCTCGTAGGTGACTGAGGTGAGTTTGAGCCAAGCTATAACTGAGTCTGGTGTCTGCTTGCTTGGACTTTACCCTACGCTTCAAATATTGAAAAACTCAACACCTGATTATTTCAGAGGTGTGCCCCTGAAGTCCTGAAAGAGTTACTATGCAACCCATGGGACACCACATGGAGGATGTCTACCTGTTTTCATATCTGTGACCACCAAGGATCTTCCAGATTTTCAGGTCACAGAATTCAGTCCTAAAAGGAAATCCACACTTATATAGTCCATGCAAGCCTGGCACAAGTTGCCAGGGGTTATTTAAGTCCTGACAATAATTCACCATCCCAAAGGAGTCCCTTCCAGCAGAATCACATTGATCTCCAAAATATTCTCCAAGCAGCTACAAAAGGGAACCTTCTTGGATCTATAGGTTAGGAAGGTGCCTTAGGTGGCAGACCTACACTCTGCAAACCCAGAAGCTCAGTGGGGCCTCGGCAGCATTTTAGTGTCTACCAAGGAGGGCTTTGTGTCAGGCTTGTTGGCGGTAAAACAGGAAATGAGGACAGGGGCATTAATAGCCTTTGTAAACAGCACCTCCAAGACCTTCAATCACCAATTTGAGAGCATTCACCACCCGGGTGGGGGGCGGGGGGGAGAAGCAAAAAAAGCCAAACAGGAAATGCAATGAAGGGAGATGAAAGCAGATCAATAAAGAGAGAAACATTTGGTTTGAAGTTTTGCCTTTAAATTCGTGGGAGCCCCTGGCCACCCCTTCCAGAAAGTAATTTGGGGCATTACTGCAGGTCTGGCCCTTAGGTGTAATTGTCCCAGATTCCAGCCACCCAGAGGTTTAGAATTCCAGGGTTTGTGCAAATAATTCAGTTTGGGGATGTAGATTTATTACCTTGTCGTAAGTGGATTTTAAAAAGAGATTTACTTAGTGTTAGAATTGAAAATCATGGATTTCATTTTTCCCTGTCTGCCAAATTAAAGAAATTTTTTTGGTAGGACCTGTGTTTGCAGGACATGATGCTCCGTTATGGATATGTATCATAAGATAAACTTTAAAATGCATAAGCAACTAGATTTTCTAGAGCCAGGAAACAATCCCTCAGATCCTTGAGATGGACCCAATGCCCCCCCCCACCCCGGGTTCTCTGGATCATTGAGAATCCAACGATTTCACATTTCCTCCACCCAAGGAAGCATAAAGGATGCTGTGTGATACTTAGCAATGCTGGAACCCTGGATAAATCCAGAAGTGTGGAGTCTGGAGGAATTTGAGGCCTCGAGGGAGTGCAGAAGGGAAGACAAACACCAATATGCTGTGTCTGGGTCCCTTGGCTTTCTTAAGACACTCATTTTGATTTTTAATATCTTGGAATTAGATATTCTACGATTATGGTTTTCCTTTCTGCTTTGCAGAAACCAAAATAGATAGGTGAAGAGATCATAGAAGAAAGGCAAAAGAATTGGAAGCTCAGAAGATAAGCTCAGAAACATGATTTAATTGCATGATTGAGGAACCATAGGGTATGAGAAGATGGGCAGTTTCAATCCCAACCCTAGATGAATTCCCAGCCTCTCACACCGGAAACCTCATTCATTTTCTGGTTGGGAGAATCTGCAAGCAGGAGTGCACATTTGATAAGAATCCAGATACACTTCCAAATTAAATTGTAGATTGAGCAGGGCCAAGTTGCCTTTTCTTCTAATATTGTTGCACTAGCTGATTCAGAAAGAAGAGACCTCTCTTACTACTATCACAAAACAGAAGGAAGCATACCTGTAATTTTGAGTAGATTCCCTCTCTCGTTACTGTCTTTACATATTTGCATTGGTCCAGTCCATGAAGCACCCAACAGTAATCCTTTCTTCCCATCCTCCCTCTCCTCGTCCTTCCTTCCTTCCTTTATCCTAAATGCAGACTCTGGGGCAGGAAGTGAGGCTGGAGTTAGATGTGAGGCACACAGTTCCCCACTCCACACCTTTGGTTTGGTTTCCATTTTCCTTTTCCCTTTAGGTCAGAGCAGTTGGGGAATGAACACATTAGAATCGATGCTCCGTGGCATCTAAATCACTTACTTGCTCCCTGTGATGTACAGGGATTAGTTTCACAACTATTGTCGGAAAGACTTTGCCTCCTTGCTTCACATTCCTCTGTTTGGGCCACAGTTTCTGTGGTCACCAGGTCACAGAACAGTCACTGCCACCATAAACTACAGTCATTACCTCTGGGGCCAGGCTCTGTGAGGCCCCAGCTTGTATCTGACAGTGACTAGTAAGACTCTTTCACCCACACCCCATTCAGCACAGTTTCTCAGTCTGAATAGCATGTTGAACTTCACCTGAGAAGTTCTAGAAGATATCAATGTCCAATCTTCATCACAGAGATGAAGACAAATAGTCTGGTGTCCTTACGCATCAAGATTTTTGAAAGTTTCACAGTCAATTCTATTTCTTGGTTTTTGGACTTTTTCTGCTTCGTTGGCATAAGTAATGGCACCCCCAAATGTGGGAACATTGCAATGCACAGTCTTTTGGCAAGTTTCTGAGGCAGAGAATTTTAATAGCTCTCAAATGACCCCACTTCCGCATGCTTAGATATTAGCATTGGTTATGGAAACAGCACCCATGGCATTATTTATGATGGTACCCACGTCCAGAGGCAATAACAACCTCACCTTTGTAGTCAAGCCAGTGTTTTAACAGAACGTGTTCTCTTCTCTGGTTCCCTGAAGTCTATATCAAAACCAAACTTCTCAAATATTGTGATGGGATTTTACATCAACAGAAGAATCCTTCCCTGCTGTGGCTCAGTGCCTTGCTCTGTGGTGTCTGATGGCACCTTTGTGAAAAGCCACCTTCCTTGTCAGCCTGCAATTAAATCGGTGCCAACGAGGCTTCTCTTCAGGGCATCTCCTGTTTTAAGAAATGATTGCTGAGCTTGGAGGAGCAGGAGAATGGGAGGCCCGCTTGGAGGCTCCACGGGAAAGGCATTCAGCAGACACCTCGGTTCTTTTTCTCCTCAAATGCTCTTCTTTATGCCAGGTGGAAAATGGCCTTAACACTCAGAGGTAAAGTATCTCTTACACCGTAAAACACTGTTCTGGGTAAACATGGAGAGGTTTACTAGAGAGAGTGCTAAAACCTCCCAGAAAGATTAGATAATGGCTCCCTAGCAGGTGCAGCCTAAGACTTCAGTAGCCACGGCTGAAGAAATTTGTGCGTGACTTGATTTAAACAATAACCACGAAGCCCTAACCGTGAATCAGGTATGAGATGGAGGGAGCAAAAAGAGCAGGGATAGCTGTGAGATTTCACTTTCCCCTGGGGTACCTTATAGACCCCAAGACCAAGGTAAACAGCAGAAAAGCCAGGAGCATGAATGTGAGTGAATCTGCAAGTGAAAGGCACCCCAGTCACGGTTAATAATAGAAAAGGTAAACTTCCCCCTGTGACTCACTCCCAGGGCTTGTGAGTTCTCAGAGGCAGAGAAAGTACAAGAAGTACTGCTCTCTTTCGAAATGCTTTGACTCAACACCACTATGGCTATGCACTGATGCTCAGTAGATGTGGTGGGTAGGGATGTGGCTTTTGGTTTGCCTGAGAAGTCTATGGCCTGTGAGCTTGCTTACTGGGCACATGATCTTAGTGCCCTCACTCTCACACGTACAGTTTCCTCTACTATGCCAGTGCAGGTGGAAACACCATCCTTTGTGACTGTGAAGACTTTGGGGGATATTATAGGTCCTCACAGCGATTGCACCCAATTTGTATTAGACACTTCCAATTATAGCCTTTAAAACTCCAGGGATTGGCCAGATGTGTGTTTGTGACCAAATATATATGAGAGATGTGATTGTCAAGGCAGGAGGACGGGGGGTGGGGGGGAATGAAGATTTCCTACAGTCTTTGTAAGACCACTTCTACAACATGGGATTGGGTAATCATGTCATGATTTTTAGATGCTGGTCACATACAGTGGGCAGCTCTTAGGGTCATTGTAAGTGTGGGGTGTTGTGTCTAGAGTTCAAGCTTTTATATCATGCGTACTATGCCAATGTGTTAATCATTAGATCATCATAATCTAATCTGTGGATCAAGATTGTACGGTTCCTTATTAAGAAAAAGTTTTAAAGACTCTCAAAGTGACTGCATTGTCTTAACCAGGCACTAGACAAGACTTCCCAGGTCACAGAATCCTATCGCCAGACTGAGCCACATACCATTGGCATGCACTGTCAGCACACAGTGCTACTGTGAACCAATTGGGGGCTGAAGCCAATGAAGGCAGTTCAACTTGGCTAAGTGGGACCAATGAGAACTGAAAGCCGTATTTAAACCATAGCCCTTTCAAAGATGGCAATGTGTTTGTTGTAACCTTGAGCCTCTGAGCCCCTCAACTCTCCAAGTTGGGGGATCACCATAGAATGATGTCCCAGCGGTATCCTAAAAAATCTGGGAAACGTTTAGAATGGTTGCACATTATGATAATTCAAAACAAGTCATAACTCTTATCTGGGATTATGAAACACCATCTAGGATGAAATTGCATGTATGAATCAGGTTTATTTATTATAAGTGAGTCTAGTCAAAATAGGGACCTACTTAACATTATAATTAAAACTGATACATATCTAGTTGAAAAACTATCCAGTACCTAAAATACTGCCACAGGAGATGGCTACATAGTTTGGCACAAAATCTCTCTATCCCTTCCAAAATGTTTCATTTTTTCTTCTAAAGAGAGGTTGCCCATTTTCCCACAATATCATATCAAACAAGAGGGTAGTATTATATATTCAATGAGACCCAGTCCCTGGCAGTCCCAGCATCAAACACACTTGTGTTGTAAGCTGAGCTCCAAAGAAACATTTATTTATTTAAAATATTTTTACCCATAAGTTAGACAAACAGTGATATTTCACTTCACAGCGTTTCAAGACGGCCCTGCAGACAGAAATCCTGCAGACCACCTTATGATCATTCTTACACCAGCAGACAGATTTCATTAATTTTTTTTCTTTGAAGTCAGATATCTACTGAGAATTTTACACTTGAACCCCATCTACTTAGCATTGCACTATTGATACCAACTATAGAGAAACCATACAGACCCTTTTCATCATGCACGTGGTTCACAGACACGCGGGCAGAGAAAAGGCAAATCAAAACTATAAACATGTAATACAATAATAATTTAAAAATTTAAGAGTGGGATCTGAGAGTGCTAAAGATCTTCTGAATACAGAGTTAGTAAGGATGTGTGAGCAGGTAGGTGCAGAGAATGGGTGATAAGAGACTCTGCAGAGTCTTCCATTCTCAATTATTTAAGGGAACACATATTTTTTACATCCTATTTTTCCACAATTTTTTGGTCTTCACAATTGATCTCACCCAATGATCCCAAACACACAACACTTCAAACTCCAAATCTTGTTGAATGTCAACAAGGTACTACAAGTAGGAATCAGAATCACACACCCATCTCAACAAGCCAACTGCAACCGAACCATGGCACAGGCAAGGTATTACACAAAGTTGCCTGCAGACTGTATGCAGAAGTTGTATATATATATGAAACATGAATTAAATTCACATTTAGATTTGAGTCTCATCCCTAAGACATCTCGTTAGCTGCATGCAAATCTTACAAAGTATGAAAAAGCAAAACTTCTTCCAGCTGAAGCAGCTTAAGAAAGGACTATACAACCTTTATCAGGACCTAGAGCAGTGGTTACAGAATATGGCCTCATAGCTCAGTGGTATCAACACAAGTCGAATTGGAAATCTAACCTGTCAATCAGCAGTATCTTCTAGAAAGTTCTCCTGTTGATTTTGATATAGATGAAGTCCTATAAGATAATACAAGAGGTGAGCTGTGTGTTGTCTGGATAAATGCCAGTGCTTGGGTGATATTCTGTTCCCATCATTGTGGAGATGTCTGCTAGGTATCCTGTAATTGTCATGTGATTCAGGAGACGTCAAGGATGACAGGAGGTTTGGGACTGGGCCATTATCCCTGAAGGAGCAAGCAGTAGTAAGAGTTACAGGTCAGCTCTGTCTGACTTGGGGCTCTCACCATTCTGCAATGGCATGCCCCACTTCTCTCTCCACATGCCTACATGACATTTTCTTCTCTTAAAAACCCTTTTATGGGGCTGGAGAGATGGTTCAGAGGTTAACAGCACTGGCTGTTCTTACAGAAGTCATGAGTTCAATTCCCAGCAACCACATGGTGGCTCACAACCATCTGTAATGAGATCTGATGCCCTCTTCTGGCCTGTAGGTAAACATGCAGGCAGAACACTGTATTTATAATAAATAAATAAATCTTTAAAACATTTTCAAGACTGTCACAGGAATGCAATTTGGTCATATTCACCTGCTAACTCCTCCCAGATTGACTCACACCTTCCTACCCACCCAACTTCTTGTCTTCTTGTCTTCTTGTCTTCAAAGCACATGAAGTCCAGTTTGTGCTGCCCAAACAGGGTCCAGTGTGGAACCTGCCCTGGAGTAGAAAACTGACCCCTTCTTCTATCAGTTATCAATTGCTAATAGCTCCCCAGCTGGGGATGAAACTTCATTTCCCCCTTTGGCCTGTCCATGTAGGGATTTGTCTAGCTTGAGTTTGTGTAAGTCTTCAGCATACTGCCACAAACATTTTGAATTCATGTGTGCAGCTTTGTTGTTGTGTTCAAAACACAATTTTCTTGTAGTTATCCACTCCCCATCCACCACCCCCCCTCTGGCTACTATGAATTTCCAGCCCCCTCTTCTGTGAGATTTCTCCCTGGGGAGGAGAGGTGTGATACGGATGTCCACTTAAGGCTGAGCCCTCCCCATCTCTTATTCTCTTCATGTTGACCAGGTGTGGGACTTTGTGTTAATTGCCATCTACTGCAAGAAGACTCTTCTCCGGTGAGCATTTTGGTAGAATTAATTGTCTAAAGATATTTATTATCAGATTTGCACCAGCATCACAGTTGCAAAAGTGATCGACTATGTTTCCACCATCAAAGACTTCATAATCTTGTTGAGGGCACAAACATGTAAGTTATTAAATGTGAAACCTGTAGGGTTAGAGCAGAAAGATTTGCAGAGAGGAAAGCCCTGGATTCTACCTTCCTTATTTAATGTGGTCTTCAAATAGTGAGAGAAATCTTAGTTATGCTGATCTTAGTTATGCTGCATTGAAGGGTAAGATTCAGGTTTACAAAGAGAGATAAAAATGTGTGTGTGCATGCTCTCATGCGTGCGCATGCACACACACACAAACACACACACATCTCCACATATATATACATATGCAATATTGTACGGATACACACACCTGCAATGTTTCAAAAACTGTCCTGACTGTAAAAAATTGTTTAAAATTCCAGAATAGACTCTACCTTATCAACGACTCCAAGTTTGAGTGGTAACAGGCTGGGGGGGAAAAAAAAAGAATATTGAATACTCCTATCACAGGTTTGCTGTCTCTTCCCTGTGCATGTAATTGTCAGTTTCAGGGTATACGTTTTAAGAATCCTAATAAACATCTTTTCTGAAATCAGTATCATTTGGGATCCAGCATACTACAGGCTTAAAGGACTTCTTAAAATATCTTGTGTAGGAAAAATCCTAACATAGTGAGCTGACAGAGGAGTTTCTGCATCACTTTCTACCCAAACACACACACACACACACACACACACACACACACACACACACACACACACACAATCAAAAACAAAGTAAATCTGTCTCAAAAAGATGTGGATTTTGTGTCATGTTATTGAAAGGGTAAGAATGTAATTAGTGTTTCAGTAGCCTTCTTGTTATACCATGGATTTGGAAAGCTTCCCTCTCTGATTCTAAGAATCTAGAGTGAGGGGTTGGTTTTAGGGGTGTGGTTAAGTAAGACACTTCCATTTACCCATGGCAAAACAACAGTGTGTTGCCATAAATTCCCTCATGGGGATTTGGTCTCTGTCCTTATTTTAGGTTCCTATTTAGGGTCAGCATCACTCATCGCCTCATAGACCATTCTTTGCTTAAATTCAGCAGAAGGAGACTTCTCTGTACAACCAAAATTCTGGCTTTGGATTGTCTTTCCTGGATCAGTCAATGTCCCCACCTTTGTGGGGTTTTGTGGACAAGGGTAAGATCACACTCTGACTGGCCATGCACACCCTGCTGTGGAAATGTTTTGAGCCAGCTAGAAACACAGGAAGTAAAAAGCTTAGGCGGGAGTGTTTGCTGTTAGCAGCAGCAGTTTCTCTAAACTGGTCCTGAGCAAAGACCAAGAGTGAAGAAATTTGCATCTGCATAACCCCGCTGGGAGAAGTGCTCACCCACCCACAGCCATCAAGCAATGTGATTATAGCTCACTGTTGTTAAAAGGCAATTTTCCAAAAAAGAGAAAGAGAGAATGAAGATAAAACTCTGACTCTTATACAGCTATACAGTGAACACATGTCAAAATTTTTATTTAAGTCATTAAACAAAATGAGGGAACAATGCAGATGTCACAACTGGTTCAAAGGAGAAGTCAAAGAACAGCCCCAGTCTCAGCTGGGAAATGTGGAAATGCACTCGCCAATGGCGCCAAGCCTCCTCCCTGAGGAGGTGCTCCCTAGGAGTGCTCTATGGGAGTCCGAGGCCCATCAGCTCCCAGCATTGTTTCATGTCTCTAGACCCCACGCTGCACAGCAGAGACAACAGAATCAGAAAACCTGCAATGCTGTCCCCCTGCTCACATATGAAAGATCTTTCATGAGTTCTTCAGTTTATTTCAAATTTCCTTACACGCTCCCCTCAAAGAAAGGTGGGTCATGATCATAACATCAGACTGGTCTCGTTAACTCTGGCCTGATTATTTACATAAGGGCAAGGAGACCATTAATTTCCCACGTAGGCTTTCTTAAGTTTGCTTTTCTGGAAGTTTCCATATGAAATATTAGGTTGGACTTTTAAAAGCCTCTATTATTTGATATCCTGAGGCTAGGAAGCCAAGCCCAAGAAAATGCTCTCCATCAGACTTCACCTGCGGTACTTGTGAATGCTGAATTCCTCTCCAAAATGTGCTAAAGCTTAGCAAACTAGAAAGAGCTGTCCTGAAGACTGGACCCACACATGCCTTGCCAAAGTGCTAGCTAGCCTCAGGTACCTGGAAGGGTTTTCTTAGCATTGGCTTTTTAAAACCACCCTCACTTCCTTCGACAGGGAATTCTCTTTGCTTGTTTTTATTGTTGTTTGATTGTTTGGTCCTTTATTTTTGAGACAGGGTCCTGCTCTATAACTCAGGGTGATCTTGAACTTAGAGCAATCCTCCTGCCTCAGACTCCTGAGTTCTGGGATTATAAGCATGAGCTACTTTGTTCAGCACCATTCTTGATTAAATGGCATTATTCTAAAATACTGACTTTCCACGCAAGGTCTTAATCACACAACCCTTTTTCTCATTTTCACCGTGGCAAAATAATGACAGATTCTTACTGAACCCATGCAAAAGTAAGGACATATAATAAATGCTTATAATTTGAGAAAAGAATCAGCGAGAATGAGATACTATTTTAAAAGTTCTGTTCTCTTTCAAAAGCAGCATCTGATAGGTATTTTTAGGCCATAGATATCTTGTCATTGAAATCACAGTAGCATATTCTGAACCGGCAACTTTACCAACATCTGTCTCATCTGCTCACTGGTCCAGTCTTGTCCCGATGAGTATTGAGTTAGCAATCTCATGAAGACAGCTGCTTCCATACTAGAAAGAAGTCCTGGGGCCCAAGGAGATAGATAGCTTAGTTAAAGTGCCTGCTGCTCAGACTTGAGGTTAGATCCCTACCACAGATCTGAAAGCTGGGCAGCGAAGCCCACATCTGTAACCCTAGTAATGGAGGCTGAAGGCAGGGACAAATGGATCCCTGGAAAGGTGAATGGAGTGAAGAGTCAGTGAGAGAGCCTGCCTCAAATAATAAGGTGGAGAGTGACCCAACATCACAACCTCTGGCATTGGCACATGAGTGCACAAACCTGCACAAACAGGTATGCATAGCACACATGCATGCACACAGAGAGAGACAGAGCGATAGAGAGAGGACATCCAGTTCTCTACAGGAGTGCCTTTAACACTCTAAAGAGACACAAGATGGAAACAATGATGCTGTTGTCTACAGGGCCTGGAGTGAAGGTGTCTGGGTGGAAGCCACATTCACAGAAGTCAGGGTATATGTAGAGAGAAGGATCTGTGGGCTGATAACCCCCTACAAACAGATTTTCAGTGAAAAGTTTTAATTCCAAGCAGTCATGTTGTGACCTAGAGAAGGCCATTAAGGATTTCTGCCCAGCCCATGTTGATGTGACACTCAGAAAGGCCATCGAAGTGGGCTGATCCAGTTTCTCCTTAGGAAGGTGGACCGCTGTGTAGGGCAGATATCTAGTGAGCACAAGGGGAGCTGAGGAAGGGCACAGAATGAACTCTTGGAGGGCAGCTGAGCCTGCTTCTGGCATGACAAAGGGGACTTTAAAGTCAGAATGGATACTGAAGCAATATCAAATTTTGGGGATTTATTACTTGCCCAGTTGGAAGGTTCTGAAAGTTATGTAAGCAGTGTCATCACATGCCTTCACCAGAGTCTCTAGTCTTTGGAGTTTTAATAGCTTGAAGTACTTGACGTGGTTCTTTTATGTTCACCCATCCCCTGCCTTTTTTTTTTCTTGTGAAAACATGAAATCTTTTTAGCCTGGAACTGAGTACACTGATTACAGAAACAAGAGTGAAAAAAAGTTACCAGACAAGAGGGACTATAAACAACCATGGCTAACTTATCACTGGTAATTTTCAAAAGTTAAAAAGTCTGATGAGTGCCTATAGTAAGAAGGACAGAATAAGCGAATTGACAAGGGCATGTGGTCATTCCTGCGTTAAAGAAGATAGGAAGGCATTGCAAAGTATTGTATGTAAAGATGATCCAGCCTATTGCCAAAAACTTAAGACTCTTAGGGGGATTGCAGTGCTATGATGGAACACCGGAGACAAATCAGTTTAAAGGAAGAAAGGTTTACATCTGTCCACGGTTTCAGAGACCTTAGTCCATGGTTTCCCATTCTCAGTGACTCTGAATTCATAATGAGGCAGTACATGATGATTAGAGGTAGAAGCAGAGAAGGTGGGGAGGGAATAATAGAACAAAATAAACATGTTATATATTAATAATATGCTGAACAAATATATCAGGCAAATATATTTAGTGATTATGGAACATAGATAAAGCATGCACTAAAAAAATAAAAACCTCATAGGTACATCTTCTTATGTAAAACCATTTGCTTCACTCAGGACAGAGGCAGGTGGATCTCTGTGAGTTTGAGGCCAGCCTGGTCTACAGAAAGAGTTCCAGAACATCTAGGGCTGCACAGAGAAACCCTCTCTCGAAAAACAAAACAAAACAAAACAAAACAAAACAAAACCGTATACTTAGATGCCAGACTCATATGAAAGTACAGTTACAACAATACAAGGATTTAAAATTGTATCAAAATCATGAAAGATGGCTCCTGAACCTTTGACATCCAGAACTTTGGTCACAAGCATATCCACAGATATTTAGGAACGTCACAGAAGCTTATGCATGCTAGTCACATTTTACTCACACAGACTGAGCAAAAGTAGATTAATCATCTCTTCTGATTTGTGTGCTTTTCCCATACAGGTTATCACAGCAACCTTTAAAGACACCTAGTCATTTCTAGAGATTCCTACCTCATAAGGCAAAAGCACCAACCTCTGATTTTCCAAGGCATCTTAATATAGTTTTAGGTGTAGAAGATAACCAACCACAAGGGCTTTTTTTTTTTTTTTGTATGTTTAAGACTGAATCCTGGGATGAACATAATTAAGACGTGCCAAAGGAGACTTGTTGACTCTCAGTCCGTAAAATTATGGATGTCTAAGACACCCTGCTCATAAGCCAGTTAGTCAAGTCAACAAACAAACAAACATAAACCAGGAAGAAATAAACATTAGGTGATGATGTTGTTACAAAAGACTCTTTACTCTCTTATAATTGAATATTTATTTTCCTAATGAGCCAGAACTTAATAGCATTAAGTTACTGCAAGAAGACACCGCACCTGTGTCCCTTAAGCAATCTGACACAAACAATAGCCCTTCTCAGTGAAGTCCATAGACTGAACAAGGACCCCCACCAAAACTGTAAGATCCTTCTCTAAGAATTTAGCCCATTCCTGGGCCTCTGAAACCAAAAGCAAATAAGAACCTGTCCTCCCTTAAGGTGACTTATCTTAGATATTTGACACACAATGAAAATCTGACCAACACTGAGTTTTAAAGTCAGTTCTAACATATCATCCATCGAGGAAAGTAAAATTCATTTCTCAGTGCTGTCTTTTCTCTCATCTTTCAGTTTGGGGATCAAACTGTCAAATTAAGGCAAATCTCAGAGGGCTGTGGTATCAGAACTAATAGCATAATAATATTATCTTAGTGGCCTTCATAATAACTTGGTAGCATGCAATGTATTCGTTATTGCTTTTTCCGAATTAATTAGTAACTATCTTTAAATTTGTTTCTGTATATAAAAGTGCATCAGTACAGAAACATTTAAAAAACAAGAAAGAGAAACAAAAAGACTAAGGGCCCTTTGAAGCCTCAATTAGGTAATTTTGCTTGTGAATATGTATGTAGTGTTCATGTGTGTACATGTATTTTTGTTTATGTGCAGGTGTGGGTGTGTTTGTGTCTGTGGAGGCCTAAGGTTTTAGCTGGTTTACTCTGGGGATCCCTGAGTATTGGAATTACAGGTAGGCTGCCAAACCCACCCAACTTTTATGAGTGGATTCTGAGGAGATGTACTCTTGCCCTCATGCTGGTGTGTGGCAAGCACTCTGTTAAGCCATTTCTCCAGCCCTGGGTCCAAGTCTAAAATGTTCCACTTCCTCTAACACTACTGCATGGGGAAGGGGGTAGGGTAAAGCATTAGGGTAGCAGGCTAGGCTTACAGCATGATAACCTCTGAAATATATACTCAGAAAAAAACAGGACACATGTAGTCAGTTGTATTTCTCTGTTGTTGTGAGTTTTACCATTTTCAGAGCTATATTAACTAAAGCTACAATCAAGTAACTGACATTCATTTCTTAGAAAACAACTAAAAATGGTTAATAAAAACTTCTGGCACATTGGTAATTAATACTCACATGTTTCCTATACAATTCCCTAAGTGGGGAAAGGAAACTCACTCATTAACCTGTTCCTAATAGGGAAGCATCTCTATGGCAAATAAAGAGGAAAAGAAAAGCAATTATACAACCTGTGTTCCTTATTTTTGGTTGATTTTTTGTTTGTTTGATTGATTCCTTTGGGGTTTTGGTAACTTTAAGACAGGGTCTCACTGTATAGCTGTGGCTGTCTTGGCACTCACTGTGTAGATAAGCTGGCCTCTAACTCACAGAGATCCCCTGCCTCTGCCTCCCAAGTGCTAGAATTAAAGCTGTGTGTCACTATACCAGGCTACCAATGTTCTTTCTAAAACTACGATTTTATTTGGATATAATTCAGACAATCTATAAATCGCCCAGTTAAAGAGCACAATTCCTAAGGTTTTAGTGTATATACAGAGTTAATCAACCATCATATGATGGGAGATGTTATTCTGTAAATATGTTTCTCATACTGATTAAACAATAAAGCACTGTTGGGCCAATGAGAAAGCAAGATAGGCGGGGCTAGGAGACTAGGAGGAAAGAGGAAGTAGTTAAGAGGAGTCAGATGTAGAGCCTAGAGGAAGCAAGATGCTGGGCTGCAGCTCTCCGGTAAGATGACCACGTGGAAATGCTTAGATAAGTAGAAATGGGTTAATAATTAAGACAGAGCTAGCCCATAAACAATAATAGTAACTGGCCAACAGGATTGTATCAAATACAGAATCTCTCAGTGTTATTGGGGGCTGGCGTGGTAGTGGGGCGGCAGGACCAGACCCGTGGGGAAAATGTGCCTGTAACAATCATCCCATTGATTTGGGGGTCACCTTTATCACATACAAAAGGACCTCCAGAAACACTAGCGGTCACTTGCCATTTCTCTTCCCTCCAGTTCTGCACTCCTCCACCTGTCTTCTCCCTCACTGAACCTAAGTAATCACTCATCTCCCAACACATACTTGTTCTGGGCAACTACAAAGTATTTATCTCATTAACTTATGTACCATCTCTCCATCCTTATTCCACAACCATTCTGTATTTGATCAAGACTGTTTTTAATTCCGTATAAGGGCCAGGCATGGTGGCACAATTTTGCAGTCTTAGAACTTAGGAGGCTGAGGCAGGAGGATAGGGAATTCAAGATCAGCCTCAGCTACACAGCAAATTCAAGGTGAGACTGAGCTAAACAAGACCCTGAATTAAAAAAGAATGCACATATGAATTTTATCTTCCAATGCTGTCTTTCTGTATCTGATGGCTCTTGCTTAGTATAACCTTTTCCATGGTAATTCATGTTTGAAATGATAAGATTTGCTTGTTTTTCATAGATAGAATATTTTCTAATATATTTTCACACACACACACACACACACACACACTGAGAGAGAGAGAGAGAGACAGAGAGAGAGAGAGAGAGAGAGAGAGAGAGAGAGAGAGAGAGAGAGAATATAGACACAGACATACTTTTTTTTTACCCATTCATGTGTTGATGGACACAGGCTAATTTCATATATTGTCATGGATAGCTGTTATCTGAGACAGTATTGTGATAAGCATGGAAATACAGAAATCTCTTTAACCTATTGATCACTACTCCCTTTGTATACATATCCACTGCTGGGATTTCTGGATCATGTGTCTTTAATAGTTTTGAAGATAACTTCTCCCACACTGCTCTCTATCATGGCTGTGCTAATTTTCATTCCCACCAGTAGTATGTGGTCTTCTCCTTTCCCTACATCTTCCCAGCAATTGTCTTTCATTCTTTTGGTAGTAGTCATCATCCCAACAGTTGACCTTGCTTAGTCCACATCAGAATGGCTTCTTAATAGTTTTCTATTGCAACCTAGTGAACTGTCTAATGCTGCTTTCAAAAAATAAAATGTTCATTTCTTTCATAAATATCCAGGCTGTCAGGGGAGTTTCTTTGGCCCAAACTGGTGGATGACTCAACACATTTCAGTCAAGATTGCTCTTAAATGCTTCTATGGCTTTTATTCCAAATGTATCTCCCATAGTGAGAATGAATTACAGACTCTTCCAATTCCAAAGTGACTGTGGGGACTTTAGTCTCCTAGTAGATCAGTTGAGGAATAGCATGCCTAAGGTGTGTTCCTTATAGCTTTTAGCCTCCATTTAGTCTGCCATCCTTCAATGGGCCAACCTTTGCTTATTCACACAGCATCTGTAGCCTACTACCAAGACTGCAATGAGAGTGGAAACAAGCTAGACTTCACTGTAGCAAGGTCCCTTCTGCAACATCCTATTGCCCAAAGCAAGAGACAAGGCCATTGCAGATTTCAGGTAGACAAATCGACTTTACCTCTTGATGTGAGGACGATATCACCAGGACAAGGATACAAGAGGAGATGCGTGATTAATGCAATTAATTTACTGCAGACTCTTAACGTGTGAAAATCTTCTCTAGGGCAGGAGGAAGCCATGACATAAATACCTGTCTCACAAAGTAGACTTTGATAGATGCCGCCCTGCAGGCACCTACCACCAGCATCCGATGGTAGAATAGCAAAGGTCTAACTGGACATTGTCTGGGAAGGCTGTACAAGAGTGTGACTGGAAATGCATTATGAAGAGCCACCATGGGACTTCTTTAGGAAGGGGCACTGAAGGTTAAGGTGTGTGTGTCGGGGGGGGGGTTGTAGGCCAGTGGATGGAACAGAAAATAGGTAATTCATACATTTATTTTGTGCATATTTATAGACTACAGCCATGGTCTTATCTACAGAGAAATAGTTTAGGGTGGTTAAATAAACAAATCTGATTCTGAACACAAGGCAGAAGGAATCTGGACAAACTATTTCACCATCTCCATTTCCTCTCATTTTCAACTAGTCTTCATTCTTATTTGATCGTGTTAAATGTGACCAAAACACAATGTGTGGGATCCTGTAAAATTGAGCAAACTTCAAACTCTTAAGAATGAGGTGAATTGTATTGAATCAACAGGAAGTTAATGTAAGATCCAGGAATTCAAAGAACATGAGAAGCCAGTTAATATCAACATGTGTAAATAATATGAAAAGGCAATTCAATGAAAACCATGGAGTGACTGACTACCAACCAAGCTTGACACTGCACTGCTGCCCTTTACTCACTGAGGGAAATGCAAGTGATGAATACATTTTTGTTAGCTTAAAGTCAAAAAGAAAAGGAATGACATCCTTCAGAACTAGAGGTGTGGGAACCTCACCCTGAACCTATTCTACGGACAGCCCAAAATTGCTGTGGACCCCAGAGGCTTATCTGGCAGGCTGTTGCCCAAATTTAAATTTTATAAATTTTGTTAAGACTCCATTTCATGAACAACTTAAGCGTAATTCTCTCTTTGCCTGTGTCTTCTCACACAACTCCACAATGTACAAACAGCATGTGTATGCATGTATGTATTCGCCCACAAGGATAAGTTAGTATTTTTATAATGAGGGGAATTTGGAGGCATCATAAATATCTCCAATGAACAAATTTTTCTATACTAACATGAAGAATATGCACATGATACTGATAGGGGAAAGTATATTGAAAAAAAAAACGGTGCACAGCAAATATGTATGTATGTCACCATATGATGAACTAAAAGCCATGATCTGCCTTCTTGAAAGGTGAAAGGGAGCAGGCTTTACAGTGCTTTGTAAGCTGTATAGGGCTAGAAATGGTCCAGTGAGGTACATCCATGTCTAAACGCAGCTTAAACATTTGAAAAGCAGACTGATAGATTAGAAGCTCTGTGACCATGACTCCCACTGAAGATCCACATTTGCTTTCCCAAAGAGATTAGGAAAACACACAAGAAGATTATTGGCAACAGCTTCCGAGGGCATTGCAAGCACAGAAACAATGCCCCTCCCTCTATGCCTGTCCAAGTTTTCTTTCCCTGAGAAAAGAAATGTTCAATGGCAGTGATGCGCCCCCGTTTCTTCTCAGTCCTGATATTCTCTGAACCAACAGTTAAACTACATAACAAACTAATAAAAAATAATTTGGAATCTAGGGCATGATTATGGCCATGGAAGATGCTGATGATCATTTCATGTTGTGATCTGGGGAAAACCTAAAATAGAGCACTCTTCAATTACCATAATTTCAACCGTCATTGCAATGTCTGTACATAAAAGCATTTGGTCTGAGGCACAACAAGTTTATCTGTAAATTGCACAATAAAGGATAAGGAATGGACTTTCCTTTGAAAGAACAAGCAGAATCAGTCATTTATGGGGACATCTTCATCTTTTCCGACATGTGAAAGCTACCAAATGTGTATTCCATTATTGTGCAAACTTCTGGAGACTGTCACCCCAGCCCACACCCACCCCTCTCCCAAGTTTAATTAAACCAGTATCACACTGAGACTGGAAGCAAAACACAAAGATACAACAATAAACAAACATTAATCATGATCATTACATACATTTTATTACATGAAATAAACAATACCGTGGAGCTTTCCCCAGACGACAGAGCTCTTCCTCTTGGATAACATCCGAAGGCAATTGAGGGGTAAAATAATACTAATAATGATAATAATAATTAGTATGAAAGGGGGAAAGGGGCTTATCAACACATAAAGCAGGAACTGTACCCCTCCTTCGTTTATATTAATCTCATATTTGCTCATGCCTTCTTTTTAAGGTCTATTAAGGGTTTCTTCTCACTGAGATAAATGAAGAGTATTTTCTTATTTGTCGCTTTGCTTTGGTGTTTGTAACTCAACTCAACTGCCCCAGGGCAAGGAGATACTTAGATGATTCTGTCAATATTTGGTCTACAGCATGGAATTCCACTAGGAAATGGTGTGTGTGTGTGTGTGTGGTGTGTGTGTGTGTGTGTGTGTGTGTGTATCTAAGCCCTCAGGCTTAACTTGAGATTCAAAACCAGAGGAAAAAGGAATGACAAAACTCAGGATGATGCCTTTGTCCTGATTTGGGAACACCAGGCCCCTTTCTCAACAGAATGGAAGATCTTCTCACTTGGACTCTGAATCAAGAATGAGCCCCCTTGGGAGAATACCCTTTTGTTTCTCTCTCCAAAGGCCCTCCTGACTATAAAGAACATGTTGGGAACTACCACTAAACATGTAATACAGCTGTCCAACCCTATTGTCCATCTCCGTATGGGAATGACAGGAAATAGGCTCTCTCCTGCAGAGATGCCCATTAAGGGCCACGGCACCAGTCAGACATGAATCCCACTTGGCGGCCTCACTAATTGTGCAGTCCTGAGGTAGTTTTGATGTGTGTTGCCCATGATACCATCTTAGAGAATTTGCCAATGCACAGAAAGGTTCAACCTTGCATGCTCTGTGATATGGGGACATGAATCTGAGTACGAAGTAGTCTATGTGCCTTCTTGAAGGGCTTGGACATGTAAGCTCTGAAAGGTGATAGAAGATTCTAATCCAGACCTCTTTGGGCCTTGGAGGAGGAAACTCCCCTGTCTTCCATTGTAAAGGAAGAGGAATGGATGACTAAGTAGAAAGTTTTCTCTCAGGTCTTTGTTCCTGTTCAGAAGAATCTGAATGTTGATAGTTTACAGTCCAAGAGGAGATCCTGCTCCTAGGTTCAAATAGTGACTCCCTGGGGAGCATGCCTGCACTCTTCTGTGGGATACTGGGACTTCTTAGGATGGTCCTTAGTTCAGAAAAAAAGAGAAAGAGGGTTAATAGGGGATCGTCCTTCCTTAGACCAAGACTTCACTTTTTCCTCTGTGGAAGCGTTTGATGAGATGGTTGGTGAGCCACTACCACAGTACAGGCACTTGTACTAGATGCAGCAGGAAGAAATCCTGAAGAGTGGCCACTTTGTCCTGGAAATGAACTGGGATGTGGGCAGTTATACCGAACCCACTAGAGGTTTTATTTCCCATCCTTCCCCAGACACTTTTGGACAAGAATCAAGAAAAGGAAGAGGTGAGCAGACACCCTCTTAAGCCTCCTCTCTACCACAGTCCCTCAGGGAATGTCCCCTACCCTCTGCCTCTATCGTAAATACTCTGATTAAAATGTAAATTTAGCCGACCTATCAGCTTCCCATTAAGGGGACTCTTTAAAAACGCTGTTAATCAGCCGAAAGATATGTAGTGAAATGCCACTCATCAATTGTGACTGCTTATGACAGTTAACAAAGCTTTATATTTGCCCCAAACATGTGCTGATCTATCCATTATGCCAAGGTTCACTCTCACGCTAATTGTACATTCTCGTCTCTAATGCATTTTTGCTGTTATCTCATAGGCTAATGAAAGCCAGGAAATCAATAAATATAAATTATACATGCAAAGAAGGACTGCTACGAACATAAAGTTTCTAATTAATTGCACTTGATTAATTTATATCCTTTAATTATCTTGCTAAGCCACAAACAACATAAATATCTTTGCAATCTGGTTATTGCTATGTCAGTCATAAAAAAAGCAGACACAGTAAATCTATGAAATCTAGCAAGCTGTATTGCCAGAAAACATGAAATGGCACAGGCCATAAATATTATTGAACTCACTCAAGACACCGACGAATAATTTCAGTGTGACAAATTAATACTAAATATGTTGCAAGGTTATTTGACGAAGCTTATAGTGATGTTATAAGTTTAAGTGGTACCTATGGAGTAAGCAAAAATGTGCATTTCTTACCTTTGGGCTTATAAAAGTCTTTTCACCCTGGGGAAGAGTAGAGTGTGTTGGGACTCACGTGCAAATATCCCGTGTATTCTGAAAACGGGACAATTCTTTAACTGCCCAGCAGAAAGGCAGATTGTAAATGTTTGGCTTATTACTTTCTCTTTGATAAGCTTGGCCAATAAGGAATGATCCCGTCTTCTACAAAGGCAAAAATAAAATGTGTATTTGAAAGAGCGATTGAAATCCAGAAACGGAATTCAGTTTGGGAAGAGCTGGACGTAGCGTGCTCTCATTGCCGTAAGGCATGGAACTTTTACATGGAAAGTGGTTTCTTTTTTATTTTATCTGACTCTGCTAAGCCAGCCATCTGTCACTTATCTGCAATCTAATCCTCTCTGTCCACCAAGCTTGCTCTTTGTCCTGGCCACTGCATATTACCAAGCATCCATATCTACAAGTTTCATAAGTATGTAAAAAGAAACTGTACCTGTCCTCAGCTACTCTCAGACAAAGGCCATCTGTCGGCAACTGAAACTATTCTTTTTTTTTTAAACATCCAAGGGGATTTGCCCTTCACCAAGTAAACCCACTTAACCCTTCCAATAAGATTAACTGTTATTTGTTTCCATTAAATAAAAATGACCATACTAATATACATTTAATAGTTCCATAACAGTTGCAAAAGGATCAGCTCTCCTGTGGATATCTTTTGTAGATAAAACATACGTGCATATAAATAAAGGAGTTATGACAGCAATTAGATAACCCATAAGGCAGGGGGATGTTTTTACATCCTTTCTCCACTCTGGGGCTGTGAAAGAGAAGGCAGCTTAAAATATAGACGCCAGAAAGTACCATGCTCTCCCCATCTTCAATTTTACAGTAAATAGCACTTCTAGATATAAAGTATGTCTGAATACACACAATTATTGAGATTCAGAGGCCACCCTGTGACTCTTGCCCTCTTCCTGCTGTACATCCTCAGGGACAGTTTTATAGCCCTCAGGCCACGCAGTTTCAAACTGTGTATGCGCGGTATACAAATAGAGCTTCACTAAGTATCGCTGTAATTATGGGAATTTGTTGTTGGTGGGGAATAGCTGTATTTAGTGACACTAATGTGGCGCTACAGTAACATTTGGGGAGTTCTGTCTCCTATTTCCATCCTAAAGATTGCCAGCATTGTTTGGATTAGCATTTCAGAAGCAAAATAAATAATGCATTTGCTTCAGCGGAAGGGCCTAGGAAAAGTTTTTAAGTGGGTTTTTTTTTTTTAATCTTTCTTTTCTCTCTTTTCTTTTCTTTCTTTTTTTTCTTTTTTTTTTTTTTTTTTACTTTCTAGTCATTTGTAAACAGATTGCTCTAGATAGCTTAGCTGTGTTGTCACATACTTAAACTAGGACAGCTAAAGTATGGAAACAGACTCAGACTCAGTTTACCTGCAGGTCCTGAGGCCTTCCTAATACCTTCCTGTGGGTGTGTGTGTGTGTGTGTGTGTGTGTGTGTGTGTGTGTGTGTGTGTGTTCCAAGCTCTGCATCTTCACCAGGAACTCGAAGGGAGAGGGCAGGTTGTTCAGGAGATGACAAGGTGGAATAGACATACAGGTCAGTGGGCATGAACTGCAACCCACAGTGGCCTGGCAATCCTGGCTGCTGGCCTATGCAGGGACCAAGGCATCTTTGTTTCTGAAAGGTGGTATAGCAGGTGGGAAGTTGCAAAACAAGCAGAGGCAATGGAATTTTCTTTCTTTCTCAGAACGTCTAGATTTGTTTCCCTTATACTACTTTATTAAGTCCTGACTGTTGAGTTTCACAGGCAAGTCCAATTCAAAGATCCCCCAGCCCAGACAGATACCTGGCACTTGTCAGTCACACCCCTTTTCCTCTCTGTCTTGAGTTGAGACTATAACTTGCTGTGGCAATTTTGCCTTCCTCCGATGCTCAGGTGGGTTATGGGAGAACCACCATGCATCCCACACTGTCTCAGTGCTCTGCCTCAGGCTCCTCTCCAGCTGCTCTTCTCTTGGAGACTGCAGCCCAGGCTCCAGACTTCAAGTTTCTCACCAGGGGGTGTCTAGAGAAACAGGAAGTAGCCTGGTGATATGCTCCCAGCAAAAGTGATATAGTCCCCGAAGAGACAGGCAATCTCTTGATGCTGAAATCAGATGGATGAAGAGCCTTTTGGATGTAACTCATCTGCCTGGAACTGGTGCTCCAAGGTAAAGCGCTCAGAGCAGGCAGACGCCTGGTGAGTATGGCAACCGAGCTTCCTCCTAGCTGGAGCATGGAAAAATACCATGTGTCCAGCAGGAAGTGTGCATCCCCCACTGCAGCTCCCCAGCTTTGTCATTTTCGATTTAATGCACCTATGTAGCAAGCCGACTCACTAGGTTTGACTGCAATTACCTTATCTTTCCTATTTTTAGTGACAGGACCAGATTATTTTAAGTGCGTTTTATAGAAAACCCTTCTTTACTGAAGTATAAAGACTGTAATAAAGACAATACAATGTTTTGAAACTGTTTTAAATCCTTCACTCAGCATTGCGTCTACAGATTTAACATGTAGGGGTTCTAATCTTACTGCTACTAATTAGAGCTTTAGTGTAATTGTGCCAACAGGGCGCTTGGCATAATAATTACTATTGAGAGACTCTGGTGGCGCAGTAACATGCCTACATAATGCAGATATGTCTACGATTACAGTGCAGTCACCTTTGTATGTTGACTCAAGTTGGATTTTAACCAAGTAAGGGGTTATTTTGCCTTTATAATAAAGCTTAAAAGGCATATACATATGTATGATTTAGGTATCCATTTTTCCTCTTTGAGCCTTTTGAATATCAATTAGCAGGAACTTCAGAAGGCAACAGGGACGCAATTTTGTTTTTAAGATCTTACAATTTGGGACACATGACTCTGTGAATGGGGTTCTCCATGCCGCTGATGCAGTCCGGCTCGACCATTTGGTGGCCTGCTCCTGGAACATTTGGTGGTGGTGTTGGTTGGGGGGTGGTGGGCCACTCTGGAGCAAGATATCATGCCTTGAGACAAACAGGAAAGACCTCAGCGATGGTCTGCCCCCTACATCTTTAGAGTTACAACCTGTGCTTGGGAACACCATTTGAACCCAGACTAGACTATACAGCTGTGATGACAATGACCCGAGTTTCCTACTGATTACTCCAAGGCAGAGGTTTGGAAGACATGCCCAGTAGTTGTGTATGGCATGCAGTATGTGGGAATATGCATATGGGGTCCACTGTCCACTGTCATCTTTCCCCAGGTAGGGCACGCCTGAAATTGGACAAAGGCCACATTTGTTTGTTTGTTTCAGTCTGTGGCTCCTGGGCACAGCCAGCTGAGGGCAGAGCCTCTGTTCAACATGCATTTCTCCTGCCAGTCCACTCATTCCATGCACTCTTAGTGGCATGTTCCTTGACACGAATGCAGCTATTCCTTTTCTCCCTGCATGTATGTATGGCTTTTTGTATGAGTGGCTTTTATTTTCAGCGCAGGTGAAAGAGTTTCCACAAAACTGATTTAACAGAACAAGTCACCAAAGAGGGTCACTGGTCACTTAAAGTGCTCTGCAGAAGTTTTTTTTTTAATGTAATAAATATATTTAATAGGTAGTGTGCAACGGCTAAGAGCCCGACCCATAACTCCTTTTTTAGCTCAACAGCCTTGTTTTTATTGCCCCTGACTGCCGCACTTTTAAAGTGACAGGAAACCAATTTCTGATTACAAATCAATGGGTTAGGATGTCACCCTTGGATACTGAATGCGGCTGTAAATCCTCTGAGTGGCCTGTGATGCTGGGGAATTGGGGGTCAGGGAGTAAAGACAATTGTTTTGTGCAAGAAGGGTAGGAATGGCTGTGTTAACGCGGTGTTTAATATCTCCATCTCTGGGGAAGACCCAGGCAGTGCCAGCACGCAGCTGCTTTTGACCCACCAGCACAGCGGCTGACAGGGCATGTTGACCACGTAGGCCAGAAGCACCTGCACATTTTCCACTTCGCCCTGGGAGACTATGACTTTGTCCCACTGGTGAGCCAGTAGGATCTTTGTCTCCCGGACACACTCCACCTTTGCCACATCATGTTAACCAGAATACCTGTGCTCTTGTCGTGTAAGACACCTTTTGATGATGCCCCTTTCTTCTTTAAGCTTTTAAGGTAATCTTAGAGAAATCATCAAGCTATAAAAAGAAATCAATAAAAACAGAAAAGGTTCCCATCACCCCGGAAAAATCCATAACGTTTGCATTTTAATAGAGACACTACAGGGGCAGGTCCGTCATTTTCTTTCTGATGTGTTCCTTTGATTTCCCTGGCAGCTCACAGGGCTCTTGACTTTCTTGAGAAAAGGGATTATTGAATTGTGTGTCTCCCTCAGATGTACTTGATCACTCAAGTATCTGTACTTACGAACGTTAGAGTCTGTTCAGCTGTTGTCTCTTTGGGAGCTCATCATGCCTGTCATCTTAATATTAATTGGGTTTTGTGTAGGAATCTCAAGCCCCACATTGAGTGGCTTTCAAGAGAGAAGATTATGCTCAAAGCCAGATACAAAGACAAACAAATTTAGCACAACAATTATCATAATTGCAGAAACATTCTGTCGCAAAATAAGCAAATCTGATTAAGAGCCCTTCTACATTATCAAATATTAATCTGGTGTGTACAGCCTAACCTGGCTGAACCTCAGAGGCTTCTTATGGTTTTATGTATTCACAGGCTTGCAGAAGCTGAACGGAGACAAGCTAATAACAAGAGACAGCCATGCCAGGATGGTAAAAGGATCTCTGCTGAATGTAATCCACTTAAATTGAAAGTAGTAACAGATAGGATCATAAACCTGAAGTCCGAATTAAAACATATCCTGCCAATGAGATGTTTTTGTGTAATTCCAACCACATGGTCACTCTGAAACATATAGTGGAAAAGCATTATTACGATGCCGTTCATTTAAAAAAAACAAGGTCAATATCTTTATGGTCGATCATCACAATAAAAGGTACAGCCACTCGAACCTTGCTTCCCAGGCTTTCTTGATCCCCATACAATGTTGGAAGCCGTAACATTCCTGCTAAGCCGGAGAGTTAATTTTATTTGTAATTTTCAGCTGCTTTTAGTTTAATTGCGCAATTTCCTCAATTATTAAAGTTCACTCTGCGTGCTTAAGTTCATTAGCCATTGTCAAATGGGCAAATTACTTTGCAATTTTAATATTTGTTGGACAAAGCTGCACTAATAGAATCACTCTCCCGACCCAGCCTTTACTTTGCTGCAGCTCCCATTGCAGCTGTGATAGGTGCCAGGAATTGCATCATGTTTCTTCTTTAAGGCAGTTTCTCCCTGTCCGTGACTTTACCTGCACAGGTAGACTTTTCTGTCTGTTGGCTTCAAAGGGGGAAGAGTCCAGGAGGCAGACAGTACCATTGGTAGCACTGGATTGCCATAAATGCATAGGAAAAAGTATCCGTGACAGTAAAATTTCTCAGATGTGAGCAACTTGCATAAGTGAGACAGTTATATGTTTGTATCAACTGACAAAAACACAACTGGCCTTCTTAATAACCAATAAATCAACCTTGCAGTCATCAACATTTTTAATCACAACACTGTACATATCACTATATTACCTATGCTAACATATATGTGGGCTACATCATATACGTGTGTATGTATGCACATAAATATGCATATTTTAATTTTTCCACAATCTAAATGCTGACAAGATTCTCCTCTCTCCCTTCCTCTCTCTCTCTCTCTCTCTCTCTCTCTCTCTCTCTCTCTCTCTCTCTCTCTCTCTCTCTCTCTCTCTCTGTCTCTCTCTCACACACACACACACACACACACACTATACCATACTGAGCTATTAACATGTGTATGCAGGCTATACTTAAATATACATGCTTACCCTTGTAACAAAAACACGACTTTCTCCCTGCTTTGCCCCTTGCATTTCTGAGGCCCCCATGTCCCTTCACAGATCTCATTTGATTAATGATGATGGACTTGCTCCCTGGCAGTGCTGCCCCATTCTCTGGGGATGCTGATTGTGGAAATGTACCCATATCGCTAATCTGAAAACAAATGTCCCCACCTGCTGCCGACTGTGTGCCCTGTGCACAGACTCAACTCCAAAATGTCTGGGTCCTAAGACTTCCAGCCCTAGAGGACAAAACCCTGGCAGCATGGCTTATCTCCCCAATAATTAGGCTTGTGTTTCTGCTTTATTAACTCCAATACAACAGCGCCCTGCCCTCTGTCACCAAGGAGACTAATAGACGACAGTCACTCTGATTTGGAAGCCATACAAATTAAATAACTGAAGTGAGAGGAAGCGAAGTTAAGGGGAATGGTGTCAGATAAGGCAGTCATTTACATAGGAGTTTTTCAAATGTTAAGTGTGTGTGCATGTGGGGAGGTGGAGTTTGATTTTTTTCCATGTGTCAATGCAACAGTGTTAAAACAAATCATCTCGTCCCTGCTTCCGTGTTCAAACTCATGACACGGAATTCCCAAAATGATGCTAGGAGTAATTGATGGCTATGTCTAAAACCAGGGTCACCTTTCATTTTCCTAAAGACTTTTTTACTTTTCCTAAGAAGGGGGTCTCTTCAGGTTCTTGTGGGTGTGGGTCCACGTGCATGGTTTCCCACAGGTAGTCAACAGGTTTCCATCTTCATACCCTCACCCCCGGCCCCGGCCCCGGCCCTGGCCCCGCAGATTTATTATGCATTTTTAACTTTGTGTTTTTCCCGGGGGGGGGGAGGTGTGTGGTGGAAATCACGCACTGTATATACAATTAATATTACCCAAGGAAAGAAAATAAAGTCGAAATATTCGGGCTGGGGGTGGGCATCCAGCCACTTCTATTTCCGCCAGTCTTCTGAGGAGCTGTAACAGTGTGTTTAGTGATATGATTTAAGGAGCCACATTAGCTCTGGCTATGTAACTGCAAGGTTTGGAGGAAGCTGATGAGATGTGATTATCTCCATGCAGAAACACCAGGGTGGTTAGAAGATAATTTGAAATGAAGTTAAAAATGAAGCGACACCAAGCTTTTCTCACTTTGTGTCAAAACAATCACATTTTCTCCTTTCTCTTCTTTTCCCCCTTTCACTCTGATGACACTGGCTCACATTGGGGGTGGAGACCTGCCTCCTTGCAAACTGTAATCCTTGGCTAATTTTAAATCTGAGATGATTCTGTTTGAAAGACAGCTCTAAATTTTGATCCCCAAATCAGCTTCTGGAGATTACAGATAGAGGTTGCCACACTGGCAATACTGAGCAAGCCTTAGACATCACTGTGACTCACAGGCCTCAGGTTTTAGTTTTCTGTGCTAACAATATTCGGGAATGAATAGCATGTTGTGGTAATGAGTGACATTTGGTTGCAAAAATGTCTTTGAACTTTAGCTGAAAAGAAGTGAAAACAGAGGGAAAGAGACATCAAATGTTAAATACTGTATCTATTGAGCCATTGCCAATGGAGCTACTGTGTCAAGTGACAATTTTTAAAAACTAGGTAAATATTTCTTACTTTGAGAAGATGTGTATTAGTGCTAGGTGTGTTGTCCTTACACTATCTAAGCTCGATTTATACAACAAACCAGTAAATATGGATTGCAACCATATTATTATCCCTGTGTGCACAGTTGTAATAATCAAACCCCTTAGTGCAAAATAAAGCAAGAGCTCAATTTTGTGCTTTTTGTATAAAAAGGTGGTTGGGTTCTTCTGCAAGCTTCAAAGGTTCAAGCAACATTGTTGGGAAAGAAGTTTGAAGATACCCACACAGGACAGTATAACTGTGTGCTCACTGCAGGGGCTCATAAAAGCTGAATTCATGGGGGTGGGGTGGGGGGTGGGGCAGAGGGAAAGACTTTAGAGCCCAACCCACCCCAGGGTCATCAGTCAGTTAAGAGTAGGGTCTGCCACTTGGTCCAATTCTGCAGTGCTGGTGATGTTTATGCTGGTAGAGAGATGACAATTAGTTATATTTATCCCTTGTGGGTCCATTTAATCCCCTGTTTTTACTCCCATCAAATCCATTATCCCAAACAAAGCCACATATGTCTTGTTGGAGATGCAATCAGACTGTCCTTGTTTACTTTGAGAAGATGAATTTTATGGCAACATCAAATACATAGTGAACCCTCACCAACGGAGCCACTTGGTATGGTGAATCCACCCTATTGGCACCTCCTATCCGCTTCACTCCACTGTTGTTTAACTTGGTTCTTAGACTCTGGGTCTCTCCCACAGTCCCTAAATTTTCTCTACAATTTTACATTTATGATCATTGTGCCCACGTGCTTCCAGCAGTCACCAAAAAACAACACCCCTGTCTTCAAGCAGCCAAAGGCTTTTTCTTGAAAATGTCTTGATTTTCCTCCTAACACAATTCAGGGTTTATTTATATATTTTAGCCCAATTTTGAAAAAGAAAAGGAGAAGGAGAAGGAGAAGGAGGAGGAGGAGGAGGAGAAGAAGAAGGAGGAGGAGGAGGAGGAGGAAGAGGAGGATTCCTTGTTTGTTTAGAAAGAAAATCTTAGGTACTCTTCTTACTTACATTTTTTTTTCAGAACTTCTTTGTCTTCCAAAGCAAATTGACTGCTAATATGGAAGCTGTACAAGTGATCTGATCAAAAAATGCAGACCTATGCTAGCTGGCAACGTCACTGTGGGGGTGTGTTTGAAAGTCCTGGCTTCATTAGGAAAAAAAAAAATCACTGGATGGCAAACGTTAATAACATCAAGGCCTGAACATGAGGCCAGATTGAGTGGCGCAGACTAAAGGAAATCACTACTTAATTCCACAAACATTGTTGCAGTCCAGAATATCTCTCTCTCCCTCTCTCTCTCTCTCTCTCTCTCTCTCTCTCTCTCTCTCTCTCTCTCTCTCTCTCTCTCTCTCCCTCCCTCTCTCTCTCTCTCTCTCTCTCTCTCTCTCTCTCTCTCTCCCTCCCTCCCTCCCTCCCTCCTCCCTCCTCTCTCTCTCTCTCTCTCTCTCTCTCTCTCTCTCTCTCTCTCTCTCTCTCTCTCTCTCTCTCTCTCTCTCTCTCTCTCTCTCTCTCTCTCTCTCTCTCTCTCTCTCTCTCTCTCTCACACACACACACACACACACACACAAAACCTTTGAATGGTCCCCTGCTCAGTACCAGCCAAGCACACCAGGATCATTATGTGCGACACAGCGCCATCTGCTGGCGGCGGTGCACCTCCTAAAAGCGCTCTGCCATGCTGCGGTCACACGTGGGTGCTTAGCACCTCACTCTTTTGGGGTTCCAGCTTCGGGTCAACCTTGCTAGCACAAAACCAGAAAGAACAGGCTAGCGACGCTGTGCATGGAAGAAAACCGCGCAGGAGAAGCCGTTTCCCAAGGCCTGTTGAGCATGTAAACGGAGGAAGATGGATAGGTTTGCAAGCTGTCCCCAGAGATCTTGCTCAGGTTTCTAGCACTAAAGAAGTGGGATTTCATTGCCTGCAAGCACAGGGGTGTCTCTCCCGGTTTCTTTCTGTGTGTCAGCGCCGTAACCGCAGGCCTGTCTTTACATACTACTCTGTGCTTTGGAGTGGTTGAGCAGTTCCCGGGGATAGCCCTGGGGTCTAGGGAGCTGCTTCCTAGCTGACTTTAATAGAGGGAGGGGACTCAGACTGCCTTTACCTTGCCAGTTCATGAACTCGGGCAGGGCAGTCTTCCCCAAGGGTAGAATGTGAGGCCCAGGGGACTTGGCGCTCAAGCCATCAAGGGTTCCCCACTCAGGAACTCCTCAGGAAAGATAAATGGGAAAAGACCTGAATTACAAGGACCAGGAGATAGTCTAAGTAAGCACCCCCCCCCCTTACTCCCACTAAGTGACTGCTAGTGATGCCTTATCTGCAATAGCTTTTTAAGGTCTCATAGAGGGGAAGGAGAGTGGGGGGGGTCTTAGTTTTTTCATCTCGCTCTTTCGGAATGGTGGTCTCCATCCTATGGTCTCCTTTTCTCCAACTCTCACCCACAGCACCCCAGACACACACACAGGCTGGACCGGGTGCCCCATTTAGAAGCAAGGGCAAGTGCGCCATCTCCATCCCACCTATCTCCATCCCACCTTCCACAGGCCATTTGCTCCTACCCTGGTGGGGTTCTCTGGGTATTGGTGGAAGGTGGCATGCAGCTGGGGTAACCAATTCCCCCTCTCATGCCCAGTAGCTTCCCTTCTCATTCCCCACTGTGCAGGAGTCTCAGAAAGGAACACAAGAACTTTAGCAGCTACGTCTGCCTGAGAAAACAAGCAATGTGAGCAAATTTGAATTTCAGATAAAAAGCAAAGGTGTTTTGTTGCTACAAGAATGTCCTTCCTTTGTGTTTCCCTTCCTCCTCTGTCTCCTTTACTCCCTCCCTCCCTCCCTCCCTCCCTCCCTCCCTCCCTCCCTCCCTCCCTCCCTCCCTCCCACCTTCCTTCCCTCTTTCTCTCTCCATCCTTCATCCTCTCTCCCTTTCTGCCTGACCCCCTTTCCTCCCTTTGTCCTCATGTCTCTCTACCTTCTTCCCCCTTCCTTCCTTTCCTCCCCCTCCTTCCCTCCTTCTTTCTGTCACTCTTCCTCCCTCCCTTTCTTTTTTATGCCCTCTCTCTTTGTTTCTTGCTTTCTTCCTTTGTGCCCCCCCAAATTCAATGCCCTGTCAGGACCCTCTAGTACAAGTCTTTAGATGGGAACCAAAATTGACACAGACAAAGTAATTTGCCCAGATACACAGCTGGGGTCAAAGCAGCAGAGTCAGAAATTAGGTCTCTAAATTCAGTCTGGATCTTGGTCACCCATATAACCTCTTGTCCCCTAGGACAGCCCATAGGGCAGGGCACCCAGTCAGGTCTTACAGAATCATCCTATCAAATAAAATGACACTCTTTTGTAAGTAGCCCTCCAGCCATCTATAAGTAACCCCGCCATGGTGAATGGTCATGTAGCAGAAGGCCCCAAACTTTTCTTTTCTGTGACCATTGTTCCAGTTCGTTTTAAGGATTTGTCTGTCAAGTGATTCCAAACACTTTATTTCAAGGGAATGCAAACTCCTGTTACCTCTCACTCCACACCAAAAGTCTTGCTTCTTTGGATATTGCGGGTAGAATACTATTTCTTGCAGCCGGCTAGGCTGCCTGATGTTTGTGCTGTGTAAACAGCCTTGGCTGTGCCCCTTATTATATCTAAGCCTTGGTTTCCTTCTTTGGAAGCTGAGGGATCAATTCTGGATCCGAAATCCTAGGTTTCTAAAAACCAGTCTCTCACTTTGTCATTTGTTGCTGAGGTTCCAACTGGAATGTAGCAGGGAGAATGGCACCCCAGTTGTCAGTGACAACCTACTACCTGCGACAGTGGCAGACTGGCTTGTGCTCTCCAGAGCAGTGGACACTGAAATCACATTTGTCTGAGGCTAAGTTAATGGAAGGAAAGGCCAGCTCAGCCCACTACACTGAAGTCCTAAGGTAACAATGTTGCTGACAAAGAAGCTCCTGGGAAGCAGGGACTGTGTCCTGGGTCCCTGAACTAAACCACTGCCCCTGGAGGGGCTACATAAGCCATAAGAACAACTTTATTTCAAGGAAATGCAAACTCCCGTTACCTCTCTCTTCACACCAAAAGTCTTGTTTTCTTGGATTTCGTGGGTAGAATACCCAGGGCAAGGAGCTGGGTTTTTTAGAGCTGTATCCCAAAGGTCCAGATGTGGATTGATGTCCACACAGGGCTGTTCTTTACAATAGAAGAAGAGCTGGTAGAAGATGGTTTAACACAGCTGTGTCTGAGAGGTCTGGTTTCACACGTTCCTAGTACACCAGAAAGAAAAGCAAAGTGAAAGGGTGAGGAGGTGACTAAAGTTGTGTCCCCCTCACATACTCTCTCTCTGCCTTCCATCTTTCCTTAGTCTCTCTCCACATGTGTCAGCCTTAAACTTCCTTCTGTGAGAAGCAAAATTAGCAAGGGGTGGGATGGAGCCAGAATGCTGGAGAACTCAGGCTGCCTTTGCAGAGCATTGTGTATACTGGCTCTGCTTCCCCAAGACCAGCCTTCTGTTTGCATCGCCAGCTCCACAGCAGGTACAAAGCCCTCAAGTGTTCAAGGCACCTCATCAATGGGAACTTCAACATTGCAGCTGTACAGAGTATTTCTTCTGAGATGTGAGATGTCTTCCGGTCACTTGCGTCATCCTTGGAGCCTTCCCTCTAAGTTGCGAGTCTGTCTCTTTTCATATTCTATTTCAAGAGGCTGCTGACCAAGTCTGGATTTAACCAAATCTGCAGGCACGACTGGGCAACTGTTAGCAATTTAATGACTAAGAATTAAAGAACTCTGGGAAGTGACTGAACAACTTGATCAAGCAGATGATTAGGGCTTGAAAACGAGAAAAGTCTCTCTTAGTTCTTTTGGTTAACGCTTGAAAGACCTCACTGTGCACAATGCCCTTTGCATTCAGCACTTACTGAACAGTAAGTATGTCATTCCCACTTTATGGAAGAGTAAATTGAGGCTTTAGGAAACTTAGAAACCTGAATAATCAAACTGCTACTAAGGAGTGAGACGGATTGGGAAATCATTTCATTAACCTAAACAGCTGCGTTCTCAATGGATTCTGATTAGTGATGTTAACTGCTATGTGACATTCATATTTTGGAGTATTTTCTGCTGTGGTTTTGGTGGTGCTGGGATGAAACTTGGGGTCTTGCATATAACAGGAAAATACTTTACCACTGAGCTATTCCCAGACTTGGTTGCTGTACAGTATCTTAATAGCTCCCTGATGATCCAGGGAAGTTGTTTGACCACTGGGCCAGTTTTATGGATGCAAATTATGAAGTACTAAGATTAAGTGAAAGGTTGGGGACTTTGGCCACTAACTTGTACATCCTGCTGGATTCACAGAGATTGTCGGTGTCTTCTCTGGTTAAATGTGTAGTAACACCTTAGCTAGTGCACAGCCTCTGTCTCTCTGTGTTTTTTCTAGTGCTCCCCATTCTTTTTTCTGTTGTTTACACACACACACACACACACACACACACACACACACACACACACACACACACACACACACACACACACACACACACGAGAAGAAAGAAAGATGGCCAGGGGGTAGATAGGCAGATAGAATATATTTCTTCATTAGTCAGAACATTTTGCAAATGCATTTTCTGGAACTTTCCATCAGTTTTGCAGTTAAGCAACAGTCATTTCGGGATAGACACTTAGTCCATGGCTGCTGAGGAATGGATTCTGAGCTCCAAGCTTCCATTATAATCTCCAGACTGGCCCACTATGTCACCACCCTAAGAGGCCAGTGACTGTGCTGCAACAAAGCTCACTACCATCACCATGAGCACAGTGACAGAGAAAAACTGTCACCTTTCAGAGAAGTCTTCAAGTCAGGACATCATGGGGAAAATCACCAAGATATGGGAAAGGAGGGTCATGCTTAAAAAAAAAAAGCCACCCACAATACAACTATGTGTTTGCTATCTGTTATCTTCCCTGTTTTTCTGATTTTGGGTGACTCACCCTCACCCCCCACTGGGGTCTCTACACACTGGGGGACTCCAGTCTTGGGAGGAGGTAATAGTTTCCATCCCAGAGAAGCAAATAGCTTCTCCTCAGGAAACTGATGCCTGACAGAAAAATCTTAGGAAAAGGCCCAGAATCTTTCTCAAGGGTTTCCAGAGCCAGGGGGCAGCTAACCCTCTGCCAGAGCCGGGGCTCACATCCATCAGTCTTAAGGAGCCTACTCAGGAGATCTATCCCTGTGGACAAGCTCCTCACTGTCCCAGCTCCCGCAACCCGAGTGATTTCTGGCAACCATCCCCAGCTACCCATCTCCCATCGGGATAATAGAGGGACTCCCTGGAGCAAGCTTCGGCCCACATTAGCCACTCAGCTCCAGTGACTGATGAAGATAGAAAGGGGGAACCATTTCCCCATCCTGCAGAGGCAGCAGACATGGCGATGTGTGGACTGTGGGACCAGGTTCATTGTACACTGCTTCTGGTGCTGGTGTTACCACTCTGTTCTCTCATCTGTCGAGTGGGGATAATTACACACATATCACTGGGGATTTCTGGAACAAATGAAGGCAGTCACCCACAACATGCTTGCACAGAGCCCAAGAGCTAGGGTCATTGAGCAATTTCTAAAACTCCACATGGAATTTTTTTTAGGCTTTGTGGACCATGTAGTGTTGACTCCAACTGCTTTGCTGTGTTGTAACCTGGAAGTAGCCATGGACCATGTGGAAATGAGTCGTGTGATGGTGTTTCAATAAAACTTTATTTACAGGAACACATGGTAGGTAAGATCTGGCTCTTGGTTTATAGTCTTCTGATGCTTGTTTGTTAATGTGGCTAATCGCTAAATGTTAGCAACATTTATGACAGGTATCATGCTAATGGCCCATGATACATAGAGAATTGTGAGTAAACATCAAGATGTGATGCCTATTTTCTGGTAACCTGAAGTATGAGAGAAAAGGAAGCATCTTGTCAGAAACGTATACAAGAACCCACTCTACCCAAAAGAGATATTAAAATTAAAAACTGTAGAATCTGGAGCCATATGTTGTTAATCCTACCTGGCAAGAATAAGACCACTACCATAATTTTGAGCCAAATTTGAGGCATGCTTTAATTGAATACTGGCCATGATGATGGACCCAGAAAACGGCGATGAGTCACATTTTGCAGAGGCATATAAAGGCAAACCCATAAGGTCACTGTATTCTATCAGGTCCAATTAGAGGCAAGCTCACATCCTGATGTATATCCTGTCCACATACCTCCCACCTTCATGTGATCAAGCACATCCAGTGCAGTTGAGTCAAATAAACTTGTTTAGAGGAGTGAAAACATGTGGCTTGTTATATTACATAAACAATAGCCTCTAGCATTTCAGGAACCATCTGTCCACAGCCAGGGGCTTACAGGTTAGAGACATTTTACTTTACGGAGCTCTTAGACACAGTAATTACAACTTCAAACATAACTTTGGGTCTCACAATGTGTTATTGGAATTGTTTATCTTTACCTTATAAAATCCCAGCATCATCCTAGCACGTGGACATCTCTGTGTCACACACTGAAAGTGACTAGAGTGGCTCCAGGTAAGAAAGAGCATTGTACAGGGAAGCTGGGAAGCCTGGTTTGCACTCTGTCAGTTTGCACAAGTCAGTGCTGGGACAGTCAGAATGGCAGCTTGATGTGTTTGGAGAAGGCTCTTGAATGCAACCAGAGACTTCAAGATGAAGAGGACTGTGAGCCTAGCTACGGGAAACAGAGGCAGAACACAGCATCCATAACACCAAGATGGAACTCCAGAGGTGTCTAAAAATGCTGAGGACAAGAGATGTGTCAAAGACTACCTACCATCAGTCTATCTATCATCTGTCTGTCGGTCTATCTTCTATCTCTTTCATCTAGACTTCAAGGTCAGCGAGGTCAATTACACACAAGTAACTAAGCAGTTACTTCATGTAGGCCCTCCCCATATGAGCAGAGCCAAACCATGTTTGATTTGATCTGAGGCCAATAGGATATTTTACAAGCTCATTCATCTCTTCCTGTTACAGCTATCGCTGAACATGTAATCTCAGCATTTCCTGGACACCCGTGCTAAGAACCACAAACGTAAGTTAAGGGTAGAGCTCACAACCACTCACAGACGCTCCATGGAAGGCATGTCTGTCTAGCTGAGAAATCAGTAGACCCTGACTTCCAGTCAACTTTCAATATTCATCAAGATCAAGTTCTTTAGAAAAAGACAACAGGGCTGGGGTGTAGCTCGGTGGCAGAATCTTGGCAAAATGTGCCAGATCCTGGGCTCAGAAACTCACCAAGGCCAAAGAAAATGAAAGCACCTTAGAGGACAGAGAGCCTGTGTCACCTCCGATGCACTTCCTGTATCAGTCCTTCCCTCGCTTCTGCCTCACCTGGTGGACTTCTTCCTTTATAACCTAAGGGGGGGGGGAGGCAGTACCTTCTTGCCCAGCTTCTCTATGCTTCTCACTCAGTTGTTTACCTCCCAGGGCTTTGCTCTTCCTGTCCCTCTGGTTCCACTTCTCTCCGTCACCCCGCCCACTTCTCGCTGTCACCCTGCCCTGCCCTCCAGAAGAGTACCCATGTTCACCAACAGAACTAAATATCATGTACTTTTGGTTCCTCCTCCCTCTTCTCTTGATGTTAGTCTTTGTCCCAGACGTGACGGTTGCATGGTAAAGCAGTGCAATTCTACCATTAAGCAGGCTTCTGGGAGGCAAGGGGCCCGGGGCTCTGCAGTTCTAAGCCCCAGCCCAAACTTAGCCAGGACTCTCATTTTCAAAGGCAATCTCAAGATGAATATCAAAGAATCTGCAGAATCCACATTGGGAAACCTGTCAGAAAATTGTTGGGAAAATAAAGTGAATCAATAGGATGTCAAGAGACTCAAATGGAAAAAATATTGAATATTCATTTTCTCTGTTTCACAGGGAAGGGGATTTAACAGGACCAAGGCAGCTGGGGGGATTTCCGGCTTCCCTTGCAATGGTTCAAATAATTTTTTGTGCTGTGCATTGGATTAGTATTCAATTAACTCTTTTAAATTATAATGCACAACTTCAACACACTTGTTAACGAGTCCACAGCACAATTAGAGTATTTAATAGCCACCAGGTAAAACAAATGCATGCTGAATTTCTATAAACAGAAATATAAACCAAATTCAGCAAACACAATTCCATTTGCATATCTATTCCATGTTTAGATTCTTAAGTGATATATGCAGACACCAGAGAAAAACTATGGAGGGCCCTGTTATCCACATGTTATTATCCAAAGTCTGTTGTCAAATCCGTTCAGAAATTATATGTAGGGGCTGGGAAGAAAGTGCAGTGGATAAATCACTGTAAGAAAGTCTATGACAAAATAGATACCAGTTTTCTGTGTGTCTGAGGTTACGTCGTTTTTGTGACAAGGTTTTACCCAGGCTGTAGTTCAAGCTGGCCTCACATTCTGACAAACTTTCTGTCTCAACTTCCTACAGCCTGTGAGCTACCATCCCGGCTTTGCTACATTTCTTTAATATTTTGCTAAATATTCTCTTGCCTCCTGGTGCTGTCATCACCAGCTACACCACCATATGTCACGCCAGGATCAATTCTGAATTTTCTCAGTTTGGACAAGTACATTTTAAGACCTTTCTGCATTTGGTTCAATGTTAAATTAATTGTCTCCAGTGAGGAATTTTTGCACCTTGATTTGATATACTGTAAAAGTAATTATGGAATCCAGATCTTAAGCCCACACATTGCATTCTCCAACATTTTATTCCCAGTGGTACGTGATGACCTTTTATGAAAGAGTTTAACTGTGGGATATCATGGGGAACAGGTTTTCGCTTATGCATTGGGGGGTTCCTCTGTCACTCACCAATGCAAGTCATCTCATTTCTCCCTCTGTTTGGATGTTCACTTCTTTCTCTAGATTTGGAAAACTTTCTCCCATTTCATTTGATACATACCCTTTGACTTTTGGCTTTATCTCAAGTCTTTCTGAGCCTTAAGTTTTGTTTCTTGGAAGCCCAGGTCATACTTTCCATTTTAATTTTTTTCTAATATAAACATTAGATTTTTAAATAATTTGTTTTATTTATTCCTTGGATAGTTCATACTTTTATAAATGTATTTTAATTGTAGCCATCATCACTGCCTTCTCAGAGTTCTTCCTGCTGTCCTCATTTTAAATTGTGATGAACATTCCACCACTAGAGTTCAGTTAGTGCTGCCAGTCTGTGCACACATTGGTATGTGGCCATTCACTGTGGCATGGGCAACCTACATGGCCATGTTCCCAAATGAAAGTAGCTCTTCTTCCTTCAGCAGCCATCAACTGCTAATAGCAACCCTGCTGGGTGGGAACCCCTTCACCCATGCCACAATTTTGACTGTATTTATCTAATGTAGGTCACCAATGCTGCTGTGTGCAACAATTATGAAATTTCCAGAATTCTGCTCTTTTCCCCATTTGCAAGCTCTTACTTATAGCTCCCCATTCTTCCATTATATTCATTGAGTCTTGAATGTGGCAAGGAATCTAATATGGATGCCCTATCCACAGCTGAGCACTCACAGTTACTTTCCTAAGTACTTTGACCAGATACAAAACTCTGAATTAACAACTACCCATGCAAAAAGCTTTCTGACAAAAGTCGAGAACAACAAAAATTTTTAAGTATAAACATAAATATTTACAAGGTAGGTTTGTTATGGGCAGGTTTCCCCCACTGCCACTGCCTCTGGTCTGGTCCCATTCTTTGTTCCTCCCCGCCAGCGGCTCGGTCCTGCTGCCATGCAAACCACAATAACACTCAGAGACTCTGTATTTGATACAATCCTGTTGGCCAATTACTATTATTGTTTATGGTCTAGCTCTGACTTAATGATTAACCCATTTCTACTTATCTAAGTATTTCCACGTGGTCATCTTATCCGAGCGTGGTGGCCGGCATCTTGCTTCCTCTAGGTTCTACATGCCTACATGCTGACTCCTCCTAACTACTTCCTTTTTCCTCCTTGTCTCCTAGCCCCACCTATCTTGCTTTCTCATTGGCCACAGTGCTTTATTCATTAACCAGTATGAGAAACATATTTACAGAATAACGTCTCCCATCATAGGTTGGCAGCTTGACCATTTAATAAAACAAAAGTAGGTTCTCTGTTAGAGTCTATGATATTCCCCAGTCATGGGCTCTTGACCAGGATTATAGTACCAGGCATGTAATCCTTCCTGTGGACAAGACATTGAAACTAACTAGAAAAGTGACTGGTTACTTCTATAACTATCATGCCACTATTAACACAAGAAGCCACATTTTGCTGAGCAGACGGGTATGGCAGCACTCAGAATCCCAAGTTTTCATTCAGTCTCAGTAATCTGCATAACATCTTTTGGCACTGTGTAAACTGGGAAAGAGAAAAAATTTCCTGGTCAGTATCGAAAATGAGTGGAGTATTGAGTTACAGGGTCACAGCATCTAGTTAATGATGTGAGAGCAATGGTAACAGCCTGTGGTGTTTACAACTAGTAACTCTTAGGGAAGGATCTTATGCCTAGCACTGAGATTTTCATTTAATAATCCAGGTGTGTGTGTGTGTGTGTGTGTGTGTGTGTGTGTGTGTGTATGTGTGTGTGTGTGTGTGTGTGTACATCCTTATTTTTTGTTAACTCACTCTTACCCTCTTCTGACCCCTGTCTCCCTATCCCCACTTAACCTTTAATCCCAAGAATGCCCATCTCTTTCATGTCACGTGTTCTATTAGCCCCTCTTATTTAATACTTTATTGAGTTGAAAGAGTATATGTTTTCATATAGCTTTTTCATACAGCCTTCATTTTTGTTAAACCTAATGTCATTTATTTTTCCTGATACTTGGTTTTTTAAGTTCTCTGTATATTCCAGATATGAATCCTTTGTCACATTGTATAGCTGGCAAAGATTTTTTTCCTATTATGTTGACTTCCTCTTCACTTTACCATTTACTGTGTATAGAGCCTTTTGAATTCAACGACAGTCTGTCACTTGTTGGTCTTACTTCCTGCATTACCAAAGTCCTATTCAAGTAGCGCGTACCTGTGCCTGTAAACTGATGGGTGCTACTTAATATTTTTTCTAGCAGTTTATCAGCACCATGCCTTTTGTTGCTATCCTTGATCCATTTGGGATGGAGGTTTTGTGTGTGTGTGTGTGTGTGTGTGTGTGTGTGTGTGTGTGTGTGTGTGTGTTTTCAGGATGAGAAATAAGGCTGTCATTTCCCTATGACTACTTATAGCATTGTTGTAACAATGCTATAGCTGTGCAGAATAGGGTTCTCAACTGTATTGTATTGATCCCTATGTCTGTTTTTATGCCAGTACCGTATTGTCTCTGTAGTATAATTTGAAATCAGGTATGGTGATGCCTACCATAGTCTTCTTTTCTTTCTTTCTCAACAGGATTTCTCTGTGTAGACTTGGTTGCCCTGGAACTCAGAGATTTTCCTCCGTCTGCCTTCTGAGTGCCGGGATTAAGGTGTGCTCACCACCACCGACATAGTTTTCATCAGGATTGCTTTGACTATCTTTTATTTTTGTACTCTTGTCCTGAGTCTGACCACCAAAATCAAGCAATCAAAAGCCCCCTTTGGCTCACCTAATTACCAAGCCACATTAAAATTTAGCACCTCATCCAAACACAGGGTTTCTCCCTTCACCTTTATAAATGATTTGCTTACATTCCATGTCTTTCTCCTCTCTATCCAGAGGCAATCCTTTGTCCTGGAGGGACAAAGATTGCTTCCCCCTTCCCCTTGTCCCCTTCTTCCTCATCCCCTATCTCTTTTATCACCACATTCTAGGCCATTCTAACACAGACCTCACCTTTTCCTACTCTTAAAATTGCACCTGCATAGTCATTTGCTGCTGATTTCTGCCTGAATCAGGAAGCAGCCACATTAACTTTTCTTCCCTGCTTTATAAAAGATCTCTCTCTACGAAAACAGGTGTTTGGGTGTGATTTGTGCCTAATCCAGGTCTAGGAGAGAGCCCCCGATGTGCAGAAGTCTGCTTCAGTAGGCTTATTAGTATTCCTGTAGCTATTGTGAATTGAATTATTTCCCTGGTTTCCTTTTCAGTGTGTCTGTCATTGATATATAGGAAGGACATTAGTTTGTGTGTTTTAGTTTTGTGTGTTGCCACTTGGCTGAAAAGTACTTATCAGCTCTAAGAATTTTCTGCTGGTCTTTTTGGGTCTCCCACTTTTAGAATCATGTCATCTGCAAACAGGGATACTTTGATTCCTTTTCCTATTTCTATTCTTTAATTTCCTTCTCTTGCTATATTGCTCCATCTAAAACTTCGAGTACTCGGTTGAATAGGTTTGGAGAGAGTAAGCAACCTTGATTACTTTTTCCTGAACTTTTTTTCCCCCTTCTATATATTTTTTAATTTAAGTGAGTAACAATCTTGTTTTACATGTCAATTCCAGTTCCCTCTCCCTCCCCTCCTCTTCTGCCCCTCACTGACCCCCTTTCAGCCCTCCAGGGAGGGTGAAGCCTTCCATGGGGGATCTTCAAAGTTTGTCATATCATTTGGAGCAGGGCCTAGGCCCTCCCCCATGTGTCTAGGTTGAGAGAGTATCCCTCTATGTGGAATGGGCTCCCAAAGTCCATTTGTATACTAGGGATAAACACTGTTCTACTACCAGAGGCCCCACAGACTGCCCAGACCTCCTAACTGACACCCAAGTTCAGGGGTTCTGGGTCTGTCCTATTTGCTTTCCCAGCTGTCAGTCTGATGTCCATGGCCCTTATGTGGGTCAGCTATTTCTGTGGGTTTCCTCAGCCTGGTCTTGATAGCTTTGCTCATCATTGCTCCCTCTCTGCAACTGAGTTTGGCTCAGTGCTTAGCTGTGGGTGTCTGCATCTGCTCCCATCAGCTACTAAATGAAGGCTGTAGGATGGCATATAAGGTAGTCATCGATATCATTATAGGGGAAGAGTACTTAAAGTAGCCTCTCCACTGTTGCTTAGATTGTTAGTTGGGGTCATCCTTGTAGATCTCTGGACATTTCCCTAGTGCCAGATTTCTCTTTAAACCTGTAATGGCTACCTCTATTATGGTATCTCTTTTCTTGCCCTCCTATATTTCCCCCAACTCAATCTTCCTGCTCCCTCATGTCCTCTTCTCCCCTCCTCTTCTCCCCTTCTCTTTCCCCTAACCCTCCTCCCCTCCCCCCATACTCCCAATTTGTTCAGGAGACTTTGTCCCTTCCCCTTCTCTGGGTAACCATTTATGTCTCTCTTTGGGTCCTTCTTGTTTCCTAGCTGTTCTGGAGGTGTGGATTGTAGGTTGGTAATCCTTTGCTCTATGTTTAATACCCATATATGATTAAGTACATGCCATGTTTGTCTTTCTGTGACTGGGTTACCTCACTCAGGATGGTTTCTTCAAGTTCCATCCATTTGCCTGTGAATTTCAAGATTCCATTGCCTTTTTTCCACTGAGTAGTACTCCATTGGGCAAATGTACCACATTTTCTCCATCCATTCTTCAGTTGAGAGGCATTTAGGTTGCTTGCAGTTTCTGGCTATTACAAATAATGCTGCTATGAACATTGTTGAACAGATGCCCTTGTTGTATGAATGTGCATCCTTTGGGTATATGCCTAAGAGTAGAATTGCTGGATCAGTCTTGAGACTGATTCCCATTTTTCTGACCATACTGATTTCCAAAGTGGCTGTACAAGTTTGCATTCACACCAGCAGTGGAGGAGAGTTACCCTTTCTCCACATCCTCTCCAGCATAAACTGTCATTGGTGGTTTTTATTTTAGCCATTCTGACAGAAGCAAGATGGTATCTTAGAATTGTTTTTATTTGCATTTTCCTGATGGCTAAGGATGTTGAGCACTTTCTTAATTTTCGTTCAGCCAGTTTACATTTTTCTATTGAGAATTCTCTATTTAGTTCTATACTCTTACTTTTTAATAAGTAACTTTTGGTGACTAGCTTCTTGAGTTCTTTTTGCGTTTTGGAAATCAACCCTCTGTCAAATGTGGGGCTGGTGAAGATCTTTTCCTATTCTATGGGCTGCTGTTTTGTCTTGTTGACTGTGTCCTTTGCCTTACAGAAGCTTCTCAGTTTCAGAAGGTCCCATTTATTAACTGTCTATCTCAGTGTCTGTGCTATTGGTGTTGTGTTCAGGAAGCACTCTCCTGTACCAATTCATCCAAGGGTACCTCCCACTTCCTCTTCTAAGAGGTTCAGTGTGGCTGGATTTATGTTGAGGTCTTTGATCTTAAGGGGAATGTGTTTTGAGATTTTCTTTAGTCAGCATAAAGTTGACCAAAGGCTTATTGTGTACAGCCTTTTATTGTGTGACAAGGCTTTTCTTTGGGAGATGAGATGCCTCTGTCTGCTCACCTCTGATAGGGAGCCCACAACAAATGTAAGTGTAGTTACCCCAAAAGTTCAACTTGGTGAAATATTGGGGTTACTTACAGGAACAGGACTGACTCAATGTCAGCTGTATCACCAAAGCCTATCCTAGCATGGCTCAGAGAAGCTGGAAAACTGGAGCACACTGCCTAGCCTCCTAGTTCCTCTGTTGGCCTAAACCTCTTATAAGGCAGCTAGGCTGGTTTCTGCTTCTTCCAGGAAGCTGGTCTGGTCTCAGTCTTGCTTATCTGAGAGTATCAGGCTGTTTGATTGCTTACTCTTGGGGGGAGGGGCCTAGTGAATCTGATAAGTTTGAAGGACTCCCCAAAGCTGTTTTGAGTTGTTTACCTTCTGTCTTAAGTAGCATCACAGCAGGATAGAATGCTTCAATCTCGGAAGACATAACTTTGATATGTTAAAAATATGATACCCCCATCTCTAGTAGCTCCATGAGTCTTGTCATGGAAGGATACTGAATTTTATTTGAGAGGGCTAGGGAGCCAGACCAGAGCCATGACAGGTTTCTAATACCCTATGCCAGGGACCAAGCCTTAGTTTCAGTTTACTGAAGATGGCTGGAGCTAAGCAAACAGTTTTTGAGGAAAATCACAACTCAGGGGCAACCAATTAACAAGCTCCACTTAGCCTTCTGCTGGTTCAGCAGATGACCACAATCTCCTGATAGCTAAAGATAGCTTTTGCTACCCTGCTGCTGAAACCTCTGAAACCACTAGACCTCCCACAAATCAGCCCCCAGACTAATCTTCTATCACCAATCAGCCCCCAGACTAATGTCTCCTCCCTGGGATTCTCCTAACCCAATTTAAAGTGGGGGTGGGGTGGTGGTGGGGGTGGTGGTGGTGGTGGTGGTGGTGGTGGTGATGGTGTAGGACCATGAGCTCCTTGAGTTGTTGCATATGCCACCTCAATATGTTGGAATACTAATAAAGATTAATAAAGCATTCTTGCTTATTACATACGTGACAGGTGGTCCTTTATGGGACTTCACTTGGACCCTAACATTATCAATAGCCTTTTCTACAGTTGTTGAAATGATGATGTGATTTTTCTCTTTGTATCTGTTTTTGTAATGGATAAAATTAATTGATTTGCATATATGTTAAACCATCTTTACAAGTCTGGAGTGAAGCCAACTTGGTCATGGTGAATAATCATCTTGATATGTTCTTGAGTATGGTTTGTAAGTATTTTATTCAGAATTTCTGCATTTATGTTCATCAGGGAGAATGGTCTGAAGTTTCTTTCCTTCCTTCCTTCCTTCCTTCCTTCCTTCCTTCCTTCCTTCCTTCTTTCCTTCCTTCCTTTTTCTTTTTGTTGTTATCTTGTTTTGGTATCAGGGTGATGTTGGCTCAGTAAAGAGTTCGGAAGCCTTCCTTTTTTCTTAAATGGAATAGTATGAACAGCATTGATGTCAGTTCTTTGACGCTTAATAGAACAATAGACGCCTGCCATGAATCCATCTGGTCCTAGGCTTTTTAGCTGTGAAACTTTTAATTACAGTTTTGAAACTGTTGCTGATTATGGATCTATTTGAGTCATTTTTTTCCTTGCTGGTTTAATTTTGGTATGCCATATGTATCTAGAATTTCACTACTACTATTATTATTAATTATTTATAATTTATTAAATGCCATTTGTATCTATTATAATGTCTGCCTTTTGTTTTTAATTTTATTAATTTAGGTCTTCCCTCTTTTTATTTTGGCTAGTTTGATTAACATTTTGCTAATCTTGTTAATCTTTTCAAAGAACCAACTTAGTGTTTCACTGATTTTTTTATTTGTTTCTATTTTATTAATTTTGTCCTGTTTTTGATTATTTCTTCCTGTCTTCTGCTTTGGGGTTTGATTTGTTTCCCAGGCTAATGTGTATTATTAGTTATTAATTGAAATGTCTCAATTTTTTTTTATATCAGTATTTGCTTATCTCTATAAGTTTTTCTCTGAAAAAGTATCCTTCATTGTATCACCAACATTTTGGTATGCTTGTTTTCTTTGTTATTTAGTGGCTGGAATTTAATGTATTTCTTTTTTGACTTCTTCAGTAATTTACTTATCATCTAATAGTATATATTTTAGTCTCCATTATTTTGTATTTTTCTGTTGATAGCTTTATTCCAGTATGGTTAGGTAGACTCTAGGAAGTCATTTCAAATTTCCTGTGGTTGTTGATAGTTACTTTATGTTTTAATACATAGTTTGGAGGAAGTTCCACAGGCTGCTGAGAAAAAATGTATACTCTTTGGGATTTGGGCAGACTCTTCAGTAGATTATTGTTAGGCCCATTTGGTTTATGATGTCAATTAACTCCAGTGTTCCTGTTTAGTTTTTGTCTGGATGAGCTGTCTATTGGTGAGAATGGGGTCACCTACTATCTTTATATAATGGTTATTCTTTGATTTTTATCTAGTAGTAATAAAATTGGATGCTGTGTTTGGTGTGTATATATTTAGAACTATTATATTCTCTTAGTGGATTGTTCTTTTCATGAGTATCTAGGGCCTACCTTATGTCTCCTGGCTTGCTTTGGCTTAAAGTATTAGACTAGCTATGCCTACTTTTTTGTTAGTTCTATTTTCTTGGAATATCCTTTCCTGTCTTTTTACCCTAAGATGATGTCTAGATGTTTATTAGTGGTGGTGAAATTTATTTCTTCGGCATAGTAAAAGATGAATTCTGATGAATTCTGTTTTCTAATACCAATCTGATGGTTTATCTTTTTAATAGGGTTGTGAAGATTGAGTCACAATGCCTGTCTTTGATTGTGTATGTATGTGATCTTTTCATAGACCTTTTCAAAATTAACTATTGTATTATTTATTTGTCCCCCTATGGCCACTTGAATGTGTTTATCCTCTTTAATCCAAAGTATTCCTTCCAGTATCCTAAGTAGATCTGTCACAGTGAGATAGTTTCATTTAGTCTGTTTTTTAATGTGAAAAGTTTATATTTATCCTTCAATTGTAGTAGATAGTTTTGCAGGGTATAGTCTTTGCAGGCAGTTGCAGTCTTTCAAAACTGTAGACTCATCTTTCTAAGGACTACCAGCCTTAAAAGCTTCTATCCAATAATCAGCTGTTATTCTGACGAGACTGACTCTATAAACAACTTGATTTCTGTCTTTCACAGCTTTTAATATGCTTGTTTGTTGTTAGTGTCTTAGCTGTAACATGTCCTGGGAAGTATTTTTTCTGGTCCTGTCTATTTGCTGTTATGTAGACTTGTATTCTAGGTTTGAGAAATTGGTTTATATTGAAAATATTCACTATGCTTTCAGTATCTTATTCTAGTTCTATTCTCACCATTTGATAGTTAGGTCTCTTCACCATTTCTCAACATTTTCCCAACTTTCATTCTTTTTTTTTTTTTTTTCTTAAATTTCTCATCAACAGACCTGGAATAACAAATCATTCTTCAGTGAAAAGGGCCTGAGGGAAAAGACCAGAAGATGCAAAAATACAGAAGATAGGAAATGTGGGGATTAGAAAGTCTTACATAAGCTTGTGACTTCATGCAAGTAAGTTTACTAGGAAGTACGGCATCTTATATACAGTTTGTAGAGGAAAATTGGAACAGGGTCAGCAGAGAGCCATCATGTTGTGGAATGAAGTCAGTAGAAAACTAGTCAAGAAATGCTACACATAAGGAATATATGATATTTCAAATGTATCTCAGACCATGCACACAGGCTTTGGGACTGGCAACTCTAATTTCTTGTGGAGAAGGTGGTTAAGGCAAGTTTCCAGTAACTGAAAGCTTAACTCCTTTGAGGCCTTGGACCTGGAACCACACTGAACTTTGCCAAGTCTGCCCCTGGGCAGTGACACAGAACTAGTGTTCTTTTTGTCTGCTCATCAGGGCCTCTGAGAAAGCCTTGGATCAACCTGGCTCCCAACAGTTGACCTTTTAGCTTCATCTTCTTTGTCTTCTAATCCTGAGGTCTGTTTTCTACATAATCTGTTCTGTAGGTTCTACAGGTCAGGCTTCCACCCAGGTTATTAGTAGGATTATTAGATTTTTCTTTCTAAGCATCATTAGCAATTCTGTTTCTTTATCGAATTCTATTCTTGTATAGTAGATTGATTTTCTTATTTTACTCAGATTTTTGTTTTATTTTTTTGGATCAATTCATGCCTTCCTTGAGTTGTTTGACAATAGCAATAGTTATAATTGTTTTGAATTTTTTGTCTGGAAGTTCTTCTAGGTCATTCTCATTGGAGGTCATTGCCATGGGATTAGTAATCTCTGGAGGGCACATGGTATAATTTTTTTATTTGTTTGTTTCAGGGTATGTATGCTATATTTTTTCTTTCTGTGTTACATCTTGTGTGTGTGTGTGTGTGTGTGTGTGTGTGTGTGTGTGTGTGTGTAATATTTTGTTCATTGAGTTTCTTTTCTTTCTTTTTCACTTTTGCTTGAATTGTCTTTTTTTTTCCAATGCAGTTAAATAGAATGTTCAAAAGGGAACTACATTGTTAAGAAGGTTGAGATGTTTTATTCTGTGGGATTGGTAGTGAGGGCTGTGGGTTTTACCTTTAGTCTTCTTTAAGAGTTCATTACTTCTGTGTTAATAGTCACTGTCCGAGGGTTAGCACATCAGTAGCTGGTACTCTCCTGTGCTGCTCTGCATGCCTAGATACCCTATCTTGGGTCAGCTCTGGTCAGATATTCACTTCTCCAACCCCCACTCCCACTCCTACTGTGGAACTCCATGAGCTTAGGCATCTTATTCCTTTCCCTGGGCCCATGGTTTCCTCCCTGTGATTTGAAACTATATGTGCCTGTATGTCTTTCACTAGGTGGCTCCGGACTTCTCTCTGGGCCCACAACTTCCAAGGAACTCTCAGCCTCATCACATCTGCTGCAGGTTTGTTCTGACCTCCTCCTTCTCTAGTTTTCCTAATGCATTTCTGGATCTGTTATTGAACCAACTTCATTTTCCATTCATGTAATTCGTTCTTCTTCTTGGTCTTGTCTATTGATGATGATTTCTGATTTTTTTTTTAAATTTGATTGTTTCACTCATTTTCATAACTTCTCTCTGGTTGTTTTTCAGTGTTTCCGTTTCCTTTCTGGGTGTTACCCCATGTCTACATTTTTTTTCTCCATGTTAATGTCTCCTTCACTTTGGTATTTTTCTTTTGCAGGTTCTGAATTGACTTCCTTACTTCATTTCTCTGCTTTTTTGAGTCCTCTATATGGTCATTGATCTTTCTTAAAAGTTAGAGTCTAAATTTATTTTTTCTTGTTATTTCATCTATCTCAGTTTGCTTGGTTTCTGTTACGGGGAGTCGTGAGGTTGGGGATCTGTTTTGATGAGTTCTTCTCTCCTGTTCTTTGTGTTGCATTGTTTTGTGCATCTGATGGGATGAATTATATCTTCCAGTTTTAACTGTTCCTCTTTCCCTACTCCTATTTTGCTTTGCTTTCAGTGAGTTGTCCTGGAAGAGTGTTGACATAGATTACATTTCCCATTGATTATTTTTGGAGTCAGGGCACAATTCCCCATACTGATTTACCAGCAGTTCCTGCTTTGTGACAGGAGACACCTGCTCATTTTATTTCTGTCCTTAATGATGTGCAGAGACAGTAGATACTGGTTGAGGAAAATGCAGCTTATAGATTTGTTAGAGCTATAAGTATAGATGTTTAAATAGTGATACGAGGATGGGATGGACAAAGTGGAGTGGGGAATTGTGATTGAGAAAAGAAGTACATAGGATGGGGTGATGGGAGTTAGTGCAGAGACAGCTGTAGCTATAGAAGTATAGGAAGGAAGAGTTTTGTAAGGCAGCAAAGTAAAGAAGAACCACGAAGTCTTTTCTGCTGAGATAGAAGTTAAAAGTTGGTAGCTTAACAATTAAAATTCCAAATTGTGAGTAGTAATGAAAATATAAATTTAGAAGAAAAGAAAGATGAACTTTTTAAAAGGTGATAACAGAGACAGTGTAATGTTCTCAGCTCAGCCCATCCCTCAGTGGAATATGATTCCTCCCTCCCCTGAGACTGCCATTTGTATCAGTGTCCACAGCCAGTGGGGACTAATCTAGGTCTAGCAGCTCAGACACTTCATCAGCCAGTGCCTGATGAGGATTTCTGCTAGTACAGACTAGTTTCTGGTGGAATTTCCTGGCAAGAATCTCCTTCTGCCCCTTGCTACTGCAAATACAGTCTTAACATTTAGTGAATAATCAGAGATGGAACTTTCACAGACAAGGCCATGCTCTGAAGGGGTGTGGCAGGCTCACCCACCTGAGCCCTCTCGTGTGCTGGCTAAGTGCTGGGCTCCACAGCACCCTTCCCGTATCACACATGCCTTGCCTTCGACAGTGTCTTCCACAGGAAATCCTTTCTGGCTGGCTGCCATATGCTCAGGCCTCAGGCTGCTGTTTGCTGACTGTTCTTGCTCTTGTGCCTCCAAGTTCCCGTCCATTCTACAAGTTTGCTTTTTCTTCAGCTCAGTCCTTGTTTTTCTGAAACTCCTGTAAGCAGTTCCAAGGCAGAAATGATTGCCACTAGGGTGAATGAGGTGACTGTGGGCCCAGTGGTTTCCCTTCAGAAACCAAAGTAGACCTCTGGGGACAATGACTTCAATTTTATGCTGGCACATAGAATCCTGGCACATAAATATACATTGTGAGTTTTCCCTAGAGTTCTGTACACACGTGGTGTAGACAGTGAAGTCAGACTCATCCCATTTTAAATTTAATTTTTTTGCTTCCTTTACCTGCCAATTTCCATACTGAACAAATTGTACTGTGTATTTGTCTGTGTGTGTGTGTGTGTGTGCGTGTGCGTGTGCGTGTGTATGTGTGTGTGTGTGTGTGTGTGTGTGTGTGTTCATAAGTATGTTCTCTACTCTGGTCATAGGTTGCATTGTCTGCACTCTCTTCTTGCTTTCCCTCTTCTGGGAACCCAAGGAATGTTGTTCTGTGCTGAATATTCACAGAAATGGAGATTGCTTCCTCTCTCTTTCTCTTTCACTCTCTCTGTCTGCTTTTGCTTCTACCTAGTTGCTTTGATTGTTTTTACATAGGACATGTCATCTGTACATCCTCAAAACGAAACAAAAACAAAAATATCACCACCAAACCAGGAAGTCTGAAAGTCTTTTAAGCATTTTAAAAATAAGTTTTATGAAAATGTTCAAGTTCTTTGTAAAGACAAACAAACAAACAAAAAACCCAAACCACACACACACACACACACACACACACACACACCCAAACAAAAAACAAAACTTGTACAGTACACAGTTATATAAAGCAGAAACTTCTCAACCCCCCACTCCTTTTAGGAGTGATCTGTTGAAGACAATAGTATAGTATATACTCATATAAATGACATAAGAAAAAAAACAGAAGAGTGTAAAAAGCAGGGTACATAATTATACATATATATATATATACACACACACACACACATACACACACACTGTAGGTTCTATAGGATAAACAGTAGCTTATGGAAATACGTAAAGTAACTTTTTTCTGCACATAAATGAACTTTATATATTTTCATCTCCCATTTTCTCTCCTATTCAGTCCCAAACACTATAAAGAAGTGCTAGAGTATACAGGCTGCTTGTAGCATGCATCAGATAATGGTTTACTGTAAAGGCATGATCTACTAAGTTGTAAAGCAGTGAATCATAATGTCTATCTATCTATCTATCTATCTATCTATCTATCTATCTATCTATCTATCCATTATCTACACACACACACACACACGCACGCACACACGCACGCACACATACACACACATTCTCTCTCTCTCTCTCTCTCTCTCTCTCTCTCTCTCTCTCTCTCTCTCTCTCTCTCTCTCTCCCCAGAGCCAAGCTAGGTACTAGGCACATTTTATTCTATAATACATTATCTCCACAATCCATAAGCTCTGATAGTTACATACAATTACGTCCACAGACCTTCAGTGGAGAAGCTGTGGTCCGTTGGTGCTAAACAACACACAGTTTTAACTTCCTTTTATTGCACTCTAGTCTCAAGTGCACACACTACATACATCTACAGGAAGAGCTCCTAGTATGTAGTATGCTGACTGGTCACCAACTTCATCTTCCTGTCTGTGGCCATTTTCAGAAGGACTCTCGAGAGCTTGCCTCTAGAAAGAGTGAGGAAGCACTCTTTCTTCCTCAGATACTTCATCTTCTCTAGGAACTGTGGTATAATGAAGAGTAAGAAAGGTACCTGGACACACATAACTCAAATGACAGTGGCCAGCCTGTGAGCAGCTGTCTTGGATAGGCCACTTCACTTTGCAGAAATCCCACTTCTCAGACTGTGAAATGGGGAAATGTAAGCTGCTAGACGGTGATGGAGATGAAATGAGGTATGAACATTCCTCCTGTAGGACTCTAAGAGACCTAGAAAATATGGCTTCCTTTCTTCCCTTTTGATAACTCTCTGTCACACATTACGCTGCTCTACAATTATGCCAAGAGAGTGACACAACACAGCCAAGCTAATCATAGCTTGCTTCCACACTCCACCTTTTCAAGAAAAATATCTTATAAGGGGAATGGGAAGACAGATACAAGGAGTGTGAGTCCTCAGCTGTGGGTCTTCTCCAGAGTTCCCATTCACAGCCTGTATACATTTCCATCCTCTCCTGTCCTCTGAGATATTGATGAGGACCCTCTGTTGAGAAGTCTTGGTGCATCAAGAGTCTCAACTCAGTAGCACACCCCCACAGCTCTGTTGTTCTTAGTAAGATAGGAAAGCAGTAGACAAGGTGGAAGCAATTGATAAGAAAATAATACAACTGTAGAGACTCAAATAGCCACACCACCCCTTTCTTTGATGATATGATTATCTGCCTGAAGTCTTTGAATGGATTTCAGAAGTCTAATGTCTTTGTGAGATGGACCACCATTTCGTGGATGTGCACTGTGTAAGGAGGTAATTGGTTTCTGAAAGTCATCATAGATTCTATGACCCCCAAGCACTGAAGAACAACTAGTCTAGAATCTTCTTCCCCAAAATTAAATAGGAGGAAAAGCAAGACCATATGAAGCATTGGGTATTTGCTATGAAGTGAGGAGTGGTCATGAATGAGAATATATATACAAATTGAGGGCAAATGTGAGATTCAAACATTCAAACAGATGGATAAACCTCTTCTGAGAGAACTCATTTTGAGGTCTTAGTGTATAAAGAAAATCAGGTGTTCTCCACTGAATTATCTTTCTCTGATACCCCGAAGCACCAAACATTTATACCTCAGAGAAGGAACTACCGTGCTGGCTAATTGAGCCCGTTTCAGCGATGCGTCCACTTTCCTATTTAACAGCACATCTCCCACTTTCACTTTTCATTTCTTGCCTGGGTTCACATGGCCCATTCCTTATCTTTTTAAATAACTGGCCAAATTATTACTATTAGTAATTTAGGGAAGAGGGGGAAAAACATAAATAAGGGAAATGGGTTTCCATGGCAACCAGAGTCAGGTGAGACCATTTTTAGCATCCATTCTACGACTGTTTCATTACTGTTCTCTCAAGAGCCTGAGTCCCCATTAACCCATGTATGGGCCAAGTAGTCCTTTGGAGATGCCACTCGGATTGCTCTCATGCTTTGTGGGATGACAGTTCCTTGTTCTTTTGGGATTCATGAGTTTTATGAGCAGAAGCAAAAGTTCTCCTTGTACCTGTCTCCTGTTCAGAGATACCCTGCCTCTCTCTCCAGCATCTTTCAATGTTCCATAAAAAGGGGGTGCATGGAAACTTGAATTGTTATGAAAAAATATGTAAAATCCTTATAATAATAATGTTTATGGAATCTACATTTCCTTTCCTCCAAGGAAGTAAGGTGTAGAATATATCACCAAGGGGGTGGATGGTTAGTGCCCTAACAGCAGGCATCCCGTCAACTTGACAGGTTATAGTGCTTGGTTATTTGATCAAACATTGGTTCTATAAAATGGGAAGGCTCAGTTCCTTCAGGTGGCCTTTCAAGAGAAAAAGCTGTAGTCTCCTGAGAAGGACAGTGTTCTGCATCCAAGTTACCTTTAGAACAAGGGTACCTTGGTGTCTGTTGGAATCTCCAGTTTACCAGCCTGCTCGGTACAGTTCTGAGCTGCCAGCCCCATAGCTGTATGGTTAATCCAATGTGAATTCTTCTCCACTCTCTTGTTCCTCCTCCTTCTTTCCTTTTAACTTCTCCACACCCAATTAAACTTCGTTCTCCATGTTGCCTGGCTAGACCAACTTAGGACACTCAAGTCTGTCACTCAAGGGCCCCTGCTGGAGGCATCATCTCAATCACAGCATCAGGGGAAGTGGGCAAGGGAGACCTCATTCTGCCTCTCAAAACGTTTGTCTTTAAGTGACATCCATTGCCTTTTCACTTGCATTCCATCAGATGGAACAAATTTTCTGGTATCTGAATAGCTGATGGAGCTATAATCCTGTACAGAGCATGGAAGAGGAAAAGACTGTCGAAGAGCCCTGATAACTGCCCCTGGTGTGGACACTGCAGGAGCTATTTGTGCTTCTGATGTGTTCCATTAGGAGGCGAGAATCCAGAACTCTGACAAATCTGGGTTTTGTGACTGTATGCTCACTGAGAAGTGACTGAGTAGATCGAGTATCATTCTCGCCAACACGTCTCTGGTGGCAGTGGAAGGCAAAACCTTCTCATTCCCTCTCCTTGCTTCAGACACAAATTCCCAGCCTCTTCTCACACCTTCCTTCTCCACTCATGCAGACAGTGATGGCTATGATGCTAAAAAACAAAACCTTTTCCTCATTTACAGTCGATGTCAGCATTAGTTGCTTCTGTCTTGTCCTCTGCAATAATCTTATTCCTGTCTACCTTCTTTTCTACCCAGGCTTCTGCAGTAGCTTCGAGACCAGAGACCAATTTCCTTGCTTCTATCTGATGTCAGTTCCAATTTGTTTTCCCTAGAATCCTACCATATAATATGTTTGTGAGAGATGAGATACAGCTTCAAGGCTCAGAAGATAGCAGAATCTCAAACATAATTTCCTGGGTTTGAGTTTCCACTCTACTGTTTGCTAGCTAGTTTGTGATCTGGCAAAGTTGTCCCAACTTTGCTGTGCCTTGGTTATGCAAAATGGGGATAATAATGTTACTTTCTACATTATTATGAGCATTCAGTTGACCGAGAGCATACATGTATAGTGTTTCCTGAGATACTAAATACTGCATTTTTAATTTCTTTTTTTTTTCTGGGAATTTTTATAATGATACCTTTTTTCTTGCTAGTGTATCTTTGCCTCCAAATAAAAACAGACACAGCTTTATTCAGTAATTGTTTGTTTGTGAAGTAAATACACTATGCTATAAAAAACAAATTCATAGGTGTGATAGACAGCTTCTAACGTGGTTTCAGGGCTCCTGATTGCTGGCATTTATATTCTAGAGTTCAGGTAAACCTAGGGTGCATCTTAGAGGTAGAAGTAACACAAAGTGAAGGAATGGGACGACATGTATAGGATTTTGGCCTTGTGTCTTTTACACCTTACTGATTTTTCTTGCTTGCTCTCTTTTCAGTAGCCACTGAGAAATGAAAAGTTCTGCCAACAGCCATCAGTAGACTTGGTAGTGCGTCCTTCTACCTGACATTTGAGATAGGGGCAGATGCCCTGATTGTAGCCTTCTGGAACACCTTGAGCCACAGGGTAAAGCTAAGTTGCCTCTAGATTCCTGTGCCATGGAAATTGTGACATAGAGAATTTCCTTTTACATTACTGGGGTTTGAAATTATTTGTATGCAGCAAGTAGTAATTAGTGCATTGACTGAGATGACTGTGCAGAATAGAATGCTCTTGGGATTCATGAAGATAGTTTCTTTTAAATAGAGGGGTTCCTGTTCCTGGCTCACGAACAGTCTTTAGGACTCCCAGAATCTTTGTGCCCCCTACCCACTTGTTTCTGTCTTCTCACTACTTGCTTGAGATGTGGAAGCAAATGGAAAAGAAGTCAGGACCTATTCACTTGACTCATTGTATGAACACAGCTAAGTTACTCTCTCACCCCAAGCAGCTTTCATCACTTACGAAATGGAGGTAGCAATGTCTTTCTCACCAGAGTACTATAAATGTTACAGTGTCAAGACCATATGAAATCTGTGGAACCATGCAAGATACCACATAGAGGATATGAAGGACCATGCAAGAGATCATACGGATGATATGAGGGACCATACAATACATCATACAGAGGATCTGTGGGACCATATAGAGGATCTGGGACACAGAGACACACAGTAAGTGCTGGCTCCTGTCTGTCAGAGCTACTTTATTACATTTTAAAACCGGAATAATAACCAGCATCCTCTTTGGTATTTTCCATAGGAAAATGAGTCTAAAAGTCATATCTTTTCACGTAGGCAGAGAAAAAGGCATCCATCTCAGAGGCCTTGTAGGTGGGCTGACAAGCTGTGATATCTACGGGGCAGCAAAAACTAATGACATGAGATGTTTTAAAGTTTGAGCCTACATAGCAGTTTTTCACAGGCACATTCTGAGGATTGTCACACAACTTGCTGTGGTTTGAATATAAAAATGTCCCCACAAGCTCATATGTTGGCTGCTTGGCCCCAGCTGGTGGGATAATTTCTGGAGACTCTAGGCATGTCAGGAGGTGGGACTGAGATATAGGAAGCAGATTACTGGAGAGGGATCCTTGAGAGCATTTTATCCCCAGCTCCTCCTTTGCCATCATTCCCTGCTTCCTGCAGGATTCAAGTTGTCTCAGCCACATGCTCCCGCAGCTGTTGTGAGCCCACATGATGCAGACTAAAATGGATGATGGACTAAAGTCTTTGAAATTGTGAGAGGTAGTATATCCTTCTTCCCTTAACTTATTCATGCCCCCCTTCCCATCACCTCACCCTCACCAGACCAACCAGGCTGTTGTAGGATGCAGGGTAAAAGTGGCACCCTGGAAACAAACCCTTTAGTGGGGGTTGGAGAGGCCATAAAATGTGTGCTACTGCGTGAGAAGACTAGGTTAGTATATACTACAGTTACAGCTGAGAGCTCAGGTTATTACAACAAGCAAGGGAAGGCAGTGTTCATTTACAACATGAAAGCTTGCCTTTCTTGGACATCAATAACCGCAATGTAGAGTTTGCTTTTTAATAAACACAGTCTTGAGCATGTAAGGGCCAAAGCATTGCTCACATATTGTTTCCTGCACCACTCAGCTCATATTAGCTGACTTAGAAAAGCATCAACCACAAACATGTTGCTGATAGAAATTTCCTAATGCAAGCAGCCTTTATAGATCTCTGCTATTTCAGTGTGAGTCTCTGAGGACCATTTGAATCCATATTAATTTCCTTTCTGGCAGTTATGCCGCTGAGTATGAGCTGCACTATTTCACTTTTAATCTGTCAGTAATTTAGTAATGTGTAAACTAATTTTGCACAGATATTAATGTAATCGGTTTGGGGAGCTATAAAATCAATGTGTTTTTACAGACTGCATTAAAGGGAACTGCGGTATTATAATCACATGTCAGTTACAGAAAATGTTATGGAATTAAAAAATGAATCTCACCCACAAACTCCACCAAATAAGGAGAGCCTAGCCTCTTCATTCTTTTTGGTAGCATAGAAAAAAAATTAAATCATAGCTAAACTCCCCTTCTTTGCTCTGACCCTAATAACTTCGTTAACATGACCCCCCTTCTCTTCTTCACTCCTCTTTTTCTCTGTTAAATAAAACCTTGACATTTTGAATGTCAGAAGATGTTGTCACATGTCACCATTCTTCAAGGATCTATGCCATGGGATGGAGAATAGAAGTGTTCTTTGGGTGATGTCTATACTGGTCAACAGAGCTCACTGGGCAGGAAAGAGAGATTGGAACAGAGCCCAGAGGTTAAAGAGTTAAGGTTGCCTTTGCAGAATGTTTCCATTAGGCTGAGGCCTTACAGGTAAGACATAGGTGTATCAACAGGACCAAAAGCTGTTGCTCCCTGTGTGTCCAATCAAGATTTCTGCCTCAAATAGAAAGAAGCTCACTACTCCATGATAGCCCTGAGATCACCGAGGGAGTTCCTCTCCACTGAGGTGTTGGGTGGGTTTGAGTGATTAACCTTCCTGTATCTGTGTTAATGTGCCTGCTGTGCCCCTTCTAAAGCTCAAATCATTCTTTTTCTGTAGCCTTAAATATGAATGATAGGTTACATCATCACTTCTTTCTGAGGACACTGGAAACGTCTCCAGTGAATTACCAGCTTCTCTGGGGCACAGGGGTGTGGAAAGAGGAAGTGGATAAGAAACAGGCTCAGTCCTAGAGTGACAACCTTGAGTCATGCTAAATGGCATGATAGGGGTCACAATGATTCTGAAATTTCCCGTGTGTGTAGTTGCAGTATCAATTTGAACCTTGTTTTTCTCACATCGCCCATACTTCACAATGAAGAGCTTTCTATGTTTGATTCAGAGTTAATAATTCAGTAAATAGAACCATGTGTAGCAGCAATGGCAATCGACTCCCTGCACCTAACTGCTTTAGGGACGACTAAATAGTACATAGCCCCTCCCACTAGGAGACTTTGACCCTGGAAGTGATGAAATGGGCTGCGCTAATAATCCACCTGCAGAGGATTCTCACATGGTAGATGAAGTTGATTAGCGTCTAGCTTTCTGAAATCTTCCCATAGAGCATCCATCTCTATCCACATGTTGTCACATTCTCCTTCCAACCTGCCACTATATAGTTTCGTGGTTTGGCTTCTTAGCTCTATCCTTCCTTCAGCCTTTTAAAGCATCTTGGGCAATGCAGATGAAGTTAATTGGCTCGCTCATTCATTTGTAACCCAAATACCATTTGACATGTCTGGGGCCAAAGCAGGAATATACAGGGAGTGTTCACTAGATCACACCTGACTTCAACTTCTGAACACTTGGCATGGTAAGAGAAGACCACAGTACACGTCATTTATTTTTCAAGTCCTTCTTTGCGTTGGTTGAAGTCTAGAAGTTCCTTACTTGTTGACATTTTCCTTTCCTTTCCAAAGGAGGCTATGTCTCTCTTCACTTCCCATACCCTTGATGGCTACTGTCACAACACTCTTTGCATTTCTATGTAGTATTCTCTATATTATTTTATACACTTGACCTTGTTCCATGGAATATAATGCTGAGATCCAAGGGTCACAGCCAGAGGGACTGTGCTAGTTAGTTTTTATTGCCAGCTTGACCCAGCCAGGAGTCACCAGGGAAGAGGGAACCTCAATTGAGGAAGTGCCTAGATCACATTGACCTTTCAGTGTGTCTGTAGGAAACTGTCTTGACTGATGATTGATGTGAGTGGGCCAAACCCAATGTGGGCAGAGCCATCCCTTGGCAGGTGGATCTGGGCTGTATAAGACACTAGTTGAGCTTGAGCCAGTGAGCTGGAATAACAGCGGCTTTCTTCCATGGTTGCTGCTTTCCGTTCCTGCCCATTTCCCTGTACTCTGAACTGTGACTTGGAAGAGTAAGATGTAACAAACCATTCCCTCCCCTTGGTGGCTTTTGGTCAGAGTGTTTGGTTACAGCAACAGAAAGCAGAGCCTCAGCGATATTTTCAGAATGCATTTTTGAAGTCAGCTTTCCCATCATTTGTCCTTATTCCCCACTGTTTCATAGTTGTTCAGATGTTTTACTAATCTTCATGTCTACTTTTTCATTTGCACTGAAGGTCAACAAACTGCAAGCCAGCTACTGAGCTACTGCACTGGTCCTTGTTAAGTGAGACAATGTATAGAAAAATGCTGTCAGTTCTGTGTTCTTTACCTTGTTATTCAGAAGAGTAACACCTTGTCCATCAAGAAGTTATGCATACACCAACTACATAGGTTCCTCTTGGAGACGGGTTGCTTCTCTTGTCCTGGGAGCTGAGAATGGATTTTTAGAAGGGCCACATTTGTTATCACTGTCATCACCAATAGACCATTGTAGAAACTGAACATCAGTAATAGTAAAGAATACAGACTAGGGTATACCATCACATATTAGGCGTTTTATAAAATTTCTTTTTCATTTTTTAAATTTTTTGTGTGTGTTTTAAACTTTATGTATGTTTTGCAGTGTAAGTAAAGGCCAGAAGAAGGTGTTGGATCCTCTGGAACTGTTGTTAGAGATGGCTGCCAGGTGCCATGTGAGAGCTGGGCACTGAATCCAGGTCATCCATGAGATTAAAAGTGCTCTAACCACTGAGAAAATTATCTAGCCCTAACCTATTAAGCTTAAAAAAGTCAAGTTGAGTTATTTGTACAAAAATTCAAGAGAGAGATAAACAGAAAACAAAATAAATAGTTAAAAAAATTCAAATTTAATTCCCGTAGTTCACCTGTGCTTTATATATGAACATGGATCCACAAATTATTTGTATACATGCTATACAAATGTGGAATCATAAATGTCAGTCTCTTTGTATCCTTTAAGAGATATACATGAATAACATTGGCAATGTACCACTATTACTGATGCATTTAAATTCCAACTCATAGGAAAGACATTTTCCCATCACTTGAAAGTATTTTTAATACATTGGTGAAATCCCTAAAAGGTATCAGTCAACCAGAATGCAGAGTTTCAAATGATCTGAATTATCAGAATTACATCTGTCTCCTCCAAAGATTCTAGTAAATTATGATTCTTGACTTGTTGTCATATACTTTTTCTTAGGAGAGCTCAGGCATCACCAGAAATACCTGAGTGATGTCACTAACCTGGGGTGATGGATCTCCTCTTCCCTCTTCCCTCCCATGTTCATCTCTAGGGATGAAAGTGAGGCTCCATTCTACCATCTGACCCCAACTTGTGGCCGCCAAAGGGCTGTGTTCCGTTTCTCTCTTCCACAACAATCACTCAAAGCTGGTCCTGAAACAATTACCAGTAATAAAGGCATACAACTAGAGCTCTTCATATCTTTCACTAAAGCAAATTAGGGCAATGGCTTTTCCATCCTGTCATCAAGAGTATCTCCCGAAATGGATTTCTCTGTGCCAGGTTAGTAAGAAATAAGCCCCCAAGGGTTCTGTGTTATGATAGTCAGGACACGGATTATTGAGAAAGGAATTAGGATCATCAACTCTGGCTGAGGAAATCTGAGCAGCTGAGGGGATTCGTGGGCAGTGAGGACTTTTATGGTGAATGATTGGGGCTGCAGCCTCAGCTCCTTTGCTTTGCTTCATTGATGGAGTTATGAACCTGGGGTTTTATCATCGGTAACCCATGCGCTGCTGAAGCAAAGAACAGCCAGCAAAGAACAGCCATTTCTCCACGCAGGAGGAGCTATCAGCAAATCAGACATTTGGAAGACCCAGTGAGCTTATCCCAGGCCAATCTGTAAGTTACAATCTGTAAGTTCATGTAAGTGAACATGAACATTGACTTCATATTCAGCACAAGTAATTCACTGGAGTGGCCATGGATCACATGGTTTCTTTTGCATTTAGAGTTAAGTTCGTTGAGATCAAGTACAATTAAGAAATCAGCTAAATGTGGTAACAAATGTGTTCAACTGCAGCTACTCCTGAAGGTGCTGAGGTCCCAAGCCGGCTTAGACAAATTAGTGAGACTCTGTTACAAAAGACAGGTCTGTGAATGATGTTTGCTTGCCTATTATCCACAAGGCTCCGGCTTAGATCCTCTCTCTCTCTCTCTCTCTCTCTCTCTCTCTCTCCCTCTCTGTTTCTCTCTCTGCCTCTCTGTGTCTCTGTCTCTGCCTCTGTCTCCCTCTCCAGTTCCCTAGTTGCCCTGGCCGTAATTCAACTGCTGGATAACACCAGGTGTCTGGGTGCTGCTGTTTGGATAATGCAGCTCTAGTGTGAAGACAAATAAGCTTTCCAGGTCCTACTTTCCTCTAGTTAAATAAAACCAACAAACTCTATCCTTCTACCCTGTACATGTGACAGCAGACATGCTAACACGAACACCTCTAAACACAACGATTTGATACAAAGTGAATTTTTAGTAGTAACACAATTGTGAGGTATTGTGACCTTTCTAAGCAGACACAATCTCATATTCATATTTAAATTTCTTGGTGGATTTTCTGAAAATCTAGTTGCTTGGAACTGTCTTCTGAAATCTGGGGAACCTTTTAGTTTGTCTCCAGCTCAGATGCTCTAGTGTCTGGAAGATGCACATCCTGGTATCTTCAGTGACTTTACAGTATCACAATTTGTTTTTATGACTTGAGGGCCAGCAGCCTGGGCAGCAGCAGAGTACTGCCTGAGGGGGATTTTTAATTGCAAGAAATTCAAAGTCCCACAGGTTACTTGAGGCTCAGGTGTGGCACATATAGGAACAATAGGGTGTTACACTTTCCCACCAGCCTGGTCCCACAGCCACATCAGCCCCAAAATAACACACAGAGACTCTATTCGTTTTAAAGCTGTTGGCCAATGGCTAGAGCTTCTTATTGGCTAGCCCTGTCTTAGCTATTAACTCATTTCTATCAATCTCCCATCAATAAGGAGGGGAGATAATTTGGGTAAATATCAAATTAGGGGGAGGACCACTGGTGTCTCAAGTCTAGAGGACCTTCACATTTCTTTGCCTCTTCCTAGTTACCAAGGGAACAGTGCAAGGTCTGGTGTATTTGGGGTTTGTATTCTGTTCCCTTCAACTTGGTCTCCAGACACATATCCTTTCCTTCCACTGAGTTGAACTTAGTAATGCCACCTCCCTTTTTTAGGCAAGACATACATCTCTCACTCTTTGTTTCACAGATATCAACACCTTGAAGAGGATGACTTTAAGATGCAGTTGCAGGGGTGAAGAGATGGCTCAGCATTTAAGAACTTTACTGCTGCCAGTAGGTGTTGCAGCGGCGGTGGCACATGCCTTTAAACCCAGCTCTCTAGAAGCAGAGGCAGGCAGATCTCTGTGAGTCCAAAGCCAGCCTGATCTACAGAGTGAGTTCCAGGAGAGCCAGGGCGACACAGAGATACCCTGAAAGAACTTCACTGCTCTTGCTGAAGACTTTGGTTCAGTTCACAACATCTACATCCTGCAGCTCAAGCCACCTGTTACTCCAGTTCCAGAATATCGGATGCTCTCTACTTGCCTCTCCAGGAACTTGTGCACTATGCACGTGGTACACATAAACTCATAAAGATACAAACATACACATAAAAATAAATAAGTAAATTCTTTTAAAAAGGAGTGCAAGGATACATATAGTGAACAAAAGATTTCTGGGAGACAGTTCGGGAAATTTTGCCAGAGTTGAGAGGCAAAGTGAATACAACTGGTAATGTCTCCTAATTTTGAGAGGTGGGCAGTGAGTACCCCATTGTCAAATGAAAGCAGGTGTGGTCACCCCCACTGCTGTGGGAACCCACAGAATTGACTCCATTCCATTTTGACCTAAGGTCAGAGAGTTTTTGCCTGCCCTTGTTCTTCCAGGTGAAACAAAAAGATGCCTGGGCTAAGATGTGACTGCAACAGGATGCTTGGCATAGGATGTGATTGCTGCATGTCCTGCCTGAACAATGCAATACCTAACTCAGGAGATTGTTACTTGATGTTTGGGTATTGGGAAGGTAATTACCCTTGCTTGTTCTTTGTATCTTGGTAAAGAAGTCTTTTGCCTTCTCCCCCTCTTTTGAGAGGGATATAAAAAGGCTGTGCATAATAAACATGGGTGGTTCACTATTCACTGGATGCCTGCCTGACTCTAGGCTGTGTCTCTGTCATTTTTTTTTTCTTTTAGTATCTTTAAATTTTCTGCCTGCCATTTCTTAATCCAAATGGATTAAGATCCTCCAAATCTGGACTGAATGAATAGGCTGGTTAGGACCCTGCTGTTGTGCTCTCCTGGACTTGGGATACTACGCACTGCACACTCAGGGCTTGTCAGCATCTTTACTATTTTTGTCATCAAACCTTTCACTAACTACTAGGTCTGAAAATGCCTTTATAAGCATGGCATTGCAACCACCTATGTAGGAAGCACACCACAACTTTTTTGTTTTTGTCTGCCTGGTAGTCTGACTTATTCTGGTGACCACCGTCCTTTGCTCTGGGGAATCGCCTATCTCTTAGTTTCCATCTGTAGGTTTCCAAGTGAGGCTAACCCATGCTAGATCAAAGCATTACCTCACTTCCCAGCCCATGACAGGTCGGTAGATGACATGTAGCTAAGTTCAGTGGTCAATTAATGATGCATGTCTGTCCAGTGAAACATAATCCTGGTTTCACTTGAGGCTGTGAGGGAAGGGAAGGTCTTGCTTTGTTGGATCACTAAGCATAGGGTGCAACTGGAGCTTCATGAGATTTGCTTGGTGAGAGATGGTTCAACAGCCAAAGGCTGGCAAGGGAGGAACCCTGGGTTCTGAGGGCACAGCCTAAGCCCTGCTGGTTCTCATCAGCATAGGGTAGTCAGTCTATCTTGGACCTTTTGTGTTGGAGCTAGTTTGTCTTCATCTTTTTATTGACAGAGTTTTGGTTATTAAGTTTAATTAGGAAGAAAAAAGATTAAAATCCATTCCTTCTTGCAGAATGAAAACTACTGACTACGATAGCATCCACTCAGCCATGTGTTGAGCCATTTCATTGTCTTTGAAAGTGGACTTTTGGGCCATTTCATTGTCTTTAAATGTGGACTTTACAGAGAATTTTCAAAGTGTATCTGAAGGGAGGATAGGAAGGAAAGGGTTGGCAGGCTGTAGCTCTAAAGAATGTTTAAGGGTCTCATTAAAAGGAAAGTGAAAGGAGTAAGAACAGAGCCAGGCTTATGGAATTATAGGTCTTCTGGGATGGTGGAAATGCTGAAATTTGCAAATACGAAAAAGACTGCAGATAACTAGAGCTGAGTATACTAAAAGAAACAGTGTCTGAAAGCAGAATGGACTTCAGCAAGAAGAGGAGGATGTACATTCTCAGGGGAAGGCCCACTGCCTGGATCTCTTTTAAGTATTTTATAAATAGATGTATACAATGCAGCAACATTTACAAAAGTATCTCTTAATATCCAAACACAGCATTTGTGTGTGTATAAAATATCTAAATATAGCATGAATTCATATAGTGACAGAATACAGTGATGTTTCTGATGGGAAAAGCTCATGTTGCTTCTCTTAGACCTTCAGCATCTGCAGCACTTCGGAGATCCCTAGGCTCTATCCTCACAAAACTCCTGAAGGAGGAACCCCAGTGGTCCCAGCATGACCATCTATATGATTCTGACTCTTGCTAAACCATGAGGCTTATTACAGTGATGGAGATGTGTGTGTGTGTGTGTGTGTGTGTGTGTGTGTGTGTGTGTGTGTGTGTGTGTATGGTATGTATGTGTGTGTGTGTATGGTGTGTGTATGTGTATGGTGTGTATGTGTGTGTGTAGTGTTGTGTGTGTATGTGTGCTGTGTGTTTATGTGGTGTGTGTGTGTGGTATGTATGTGTGTGTGTGTGGTGTGTGTTTATATATGGTGTGTATGTGTGTGTAGTTTTGTGTGTGTATGTGTGGGTGTGTGTAGTATGTGTATGTGCGTGTGGTGTGGTGTGGTGTGTTTGTGGTGTGTGTGTATGTGGTGTGTGTGGTGTGGTATGTGTATGTGTGGGTGTGTGTAGTATGTATATATGCGTGGTGTGTGTGTGTGTATGAGTGTGTGTGTGTGTGTGATGTGTGTGTATGGTGTGTATGTGTATATTGTGTGTGTGGTGTGTTTATGTATATGATATGTATGTGTGTGTGTGGTGTGTGTGGTGTGTTGTGTGTGTGCGGTGTGTGTGTTTGATGTGTATGTGTATGGTGTGTATGTGTGTGTATATGTATGGTGTGTACATGTGGGTGTGTGTAGTATATGTATGTGTATGTGCATGGTGTGTGTGTGTGTGTGTGTGTGTGTGTGTGTGTGGGTGTGTGTGGGTGGTGTGAGTGTGTGTAGCATTATTTTTGTGCTCATCAACTGTTTATCCTGAAATCTTTGGTGGACAGGCTTAGTATCTAACCTATCTGAAATTAGCCCAGAAGGGAAACATGGCTTTGTGTGCCTCTAGGCTTCTGCTTCTCTTTGAAGAGTCCTCTGCTGTCCGAAAGGCAAGGGCACTCCTCCTGGTTTGGGTGTAACTAGCCCAGTTTCATCTTGTCTTAGTCCTACACTGTGAGGTGGGCAGAATCCTAAGCTATCAAGAATGCCCTTCAAGATCCCTATCTTAAGGGCAAGAAAGAGGAGGACATTTGGGTATGGCATGGAACATGTTCCAAATACATTATCCATTATTCCATTATTCCAACATTATTCCAAACACTTCAAAGGACCTAAATTCATGAAATGCAATCCTAAATTCATGAAAAGAAAAAAAATAGAAAATAAAATCCTAAAGTTCCAAGGTCTTTAAAAAGGTCCCATTTCCTGGTTATCTAGCCAATGTTGTCTCAGATACTGAGGTGAAATGAATTTTCCAGTCAGCTAACTTGAGGGTAAGGCAATGACTTATCAAATCCTGTGAGTTTTGAAGAGCAGAGATAATTCTCCAGTTAGCGACAGAAGGACAAATCAGAAAGGCTTGGAGTCAAGAACTCTTATGTTGCTGCTAACTTGGAAGACGGAGGTGGCCACCTGAGAGAGAACACAGAAATAAGGCCTCAGCCCTCCAGTCACAAGGAGCAGGATTCATACTGCAACCTTTGTGAGTTTGTGCCTGGGCTTCTCTGAAGAGTCTGAGAATGAACACTCGGCTTGACTGGTGCCTTGATTGTAGTTTATTTATACTCAGAGCCCAGAACCCAATTATGTTGTAACTGATGTTAGTGTTGCTAAATTATGGACTCATAGATGGATGCATTTTTCAGCTGTTCAGTTTGTGGTTATCAACAGAGCTTAAAGAAACAAATGTAAATTGGAAGAGAATGTCACACCTGGAATATGGAATTCAACCGTTTGAAATGACAAGATCGTTGCTTAGAACCTCATGGTAACACATGATAAGAGTGAGTGGACCCCTGGGAGAAAACACAGCCCAGTGAAGAAGAACATTGGAAGGAAAAGGAAACCCAGTCAACTAAAGGTTAAGATTAGAGATGGCATAATTCCAGAGGCTGCCAGGGTAGGGGTGGGGCATGGGGAAGGGGTTCATGTTGTGACATGACAGGGACTGAGAAACCTGCTGAATGACTCAGAACCAAGCCCCTACAACACCACATAACTCAAAGGCATTGCAGAGACCATAGAACTTGATTCTTTATTTCTTTTGGGCAAAATTTTAGGTGCCAAAGAATGATACAAATCCACGGTGAGTTTCTGAGTCAGCAACTAAACTCCCATCTGGCACTGCCTCTGGATCTTGTGGTACTTTCTGCGTTAGAACAAGCCCTTTAACACAGAGAAGGTGCAGTATGTCCAACCATGAAAAACAGAACAGATACCTGCAGAATAGCGCCCCACCATGAGTGCCCTAGATTGGTTGATTAATTCAAACCCAAACCTGATAGCCTTTGCTCCGTAGCCATCTACAGTTTTGTTACAAAGGCAAACACAATTAGTAAGTGGGGCATGCATTTCCGTGATGCCTTGAACCTGATTAACAGGTTAGAAAACAGAACCCCTGGGACAAGAGAGGTGATGCCAGGAAGCTTTGGCCTGGCAACAAAGGGGGCTAAAGAGTGACCAGGCTGGGAGATGAGAAGGGAGAGAGGTCTATGAGCTACATAAACTGAGCTGTATGTCCTTCTGTGCATGCATAAACATACACTCACATGAGCACATACATGCTCACACACAGTGTCTGGACCCACTAAGTCACTTGTCATCTATATGATTCTGTTTATTAAATAAATGATGGTTTATTAACCCTCATAGGGACTCCTTTTCACCCCCAAGAAACTAAACAAAATACTAGTCTGCAAAAGAACCTTTGGCTCAGACAGGGAGAGAAGTCACCCACTGTCTGCTATCTGTTTCTGTGGCAACCAAAAATAAATATTGATACTGTGTTAATGGTCTGTGTCTCACTTAAGCTCCATTAAACTTGGAGCACTTGCAAGAAAACAGCCCATTGATGGCTCAGCCGAGGGAGGAGGAAGAGGTTTTATAAAAAGCAACAGTGTGGAAGGCACATGGGGTGCAAGTGAGACTTCTAAGCACTTCTCAACCAGGAAGCTCTTTATAGAATTCTTCCAACCGAGAAGACCACTTACGTGCTGGCGAAGTTGCCGGCTGAGATGGCAGCCCCTGGATGAATGGGTTCCTGTGGACTTGTCCCTTTTACATAAAGAATAGTTGTGTGTTTCGAAAAGCTTACTTGCAGAAAACATTTTCCAGGAACACAGATGTCCAAAGCACAGTGATCAGGTGAATTGAACATCCAAATTACACAATTTTTCTCTTCTGTTTTTCATAAAGTATTTTGAGTACAGACATTGGGGGTCAGCATTGCTGCCTTTCATATTTATAATCTCGCTTTAAAGGAGCAAACTATTTGATTTATTGTGTGAAAGTGTTTTACAGCTTTAAGTAATGTTACTCCTTGAAATGAGGAACATCGCAGTCTGCTTAATTTACACAAGGATGCTAGGAGTATTTAATGGCATGTAAACATTTTATGAGGTTAGTTCAAATTGCAGGTGATATTTAATATACATTAGCAAAATGGACCGCAAACAGATTCAACTTCCTATTTATTGGCTCAGTCTTTCTTACAACACCAAAAGTGAATCGAGTTTTAAAAGGTGTTAAGACTTTTCAGTACAATTTGTGACACAGGCTACAATAGATATATCTCCCTTTAAAAAGCAGCATGTGAATTAACTCCAGAACCAGCGAGACAACAAGCTTCCAAATTAGATTTTTATCATATGGCTTCTGGGGCGCCATCAGAAAGGGATACTGAGTCCTGGGCCCTGGCAGAGCTCAGTGTTGGAGCCACCAGAATAACTACTGGGAAAGAAGACCTTTTGGAGATGTGGGTTTCTCATTAGGAGATGCCACTGGGATACATCTTCATCATTGAGGTGGAGAATCAGGAACTCTCATTAAGCTAGACCTGAGAGGTCTCACTTATCACAAAGAGGGTAAGATAATGTGAATGGTGACTGTGCCGCCTGCTTCCCTAGAATGTTTTAGAGAATACCATCCAGCTTCCTTCCTTATCAGATGCGCACTCTGAGGGGCAGGAAAGGAGCATGACTTGAGGATGCTGTTAACACTGAAGGTACAGGACAAGCTGATGACCAGCTCGTGCAGGCGTGATTGTACGCCCCGAGAAAGGTTTATAATGAAGAGCAGCCCTTGGCCACTTTGTGTGGAAGAGAGGATGCAGTCAACTCAGAGGACAGCAAGGCCGAGAGAGACATCACAAAGACACTGGATTTCTCTATGAAAGTTTTTACCTTGACTGCTGGTCACCCAAGTTCTCCAAGCCAATGCATCCATATTTGACCTTTGTACATTGTGCTTAGGACTTGTTAGCTGTAATTCATGGGATTAAAACGATCCCCTAGCCCATCAGTGATAAAGGATGGGAAGCCAGCTCCTGGGGAATTAAGGTTTAATGACATGAGAAGCTTCATATTGCATTAGAGGCCACCTGCTCTTATCCCAGCTCCCATTTCCCCCTGTGTCCTGTGAAAAACAAGTAAATCCTGGTTACTTCTCTCGGGCAATGACTCAGCTTTCTAGCCTTCTTGAGCCTGTTGCTGGCTCAGACACTGATCTTTAGTGTTCACTCATCCCTCTGAGCAGTTATCCCAGCTATAATAAACTTCACAAAGTTTGCCTCTGTGTTTCTTCTCTAACCTGCATATTTCCCACTTGTCGAGTGAAAGAGGTAATCCAGTCACTATTTCAAAAACAACGAGACAAAGCCAACCACCTAACAATGGTAAAGGGTGAAGGGTGGGAGTGGGGAATGGAAGTAAGGTGTTGGGGTGGGGTGGCTCACACAATAGGTAGTGAGTTTGGTTCCAGCCTTTCTCAGCCCTGATGAGGACATGCTAACCCATGTCTCCAGCACCCTGTTCCCAGCTATCTCTTGAAGACTTCATGTCATCCTGTGTTCTACAAATGTGGAAGACTGGAGCCCAGAAATGAACTACTTGGGTTCCTCAGAACCTATACCTACGTCTTTCTAGTCAACAAAAGCTACTCTACTTTGTCATTACTGGGGAAGTGGATAGGTCAGCATGACAAAGTCCACTCACCTAGTAAGTCACCCTAGCTGGCTGTTGATTGGAAATTTCAATGAGCAGTCTTTTAGGTTTTCTCAATGTACTATATATATATACATTTTCTCAATATATATATGATCAAAGCAGACACAGGGAAGACAAATGTTAAAATGAATAATATATTGGTAAGATATTTGGAAGTTCTCCCCACCACCACTTACACCTTGGCTTTTCACAATTTCAGATATCTGTGATCAACTGTTATCTGAAAACATTACATGGAAAATTACAGAAATTAACAGCTCATAATGCTAAAAGTGTTCATCTGGAGTGACATGACAACTCCTCATATGGCTCTCGGCCAGGGATATAAACTATTCTGTTGGCCATGGCATGCAGACTGTATATGTCAACTGCCTGTCAGTCATTCAGTGGTCGTGTCTGATGTCAGACTGTATGACATAACATTGCTTGTGTTTATGTGACCCTCATATAGTATGCAGCATGACTCCACATCGTAGTGTCTATGCCTTTCACCTCAGCTCATTTCATTATGTAGACATCATGCTATACTCATGTAGAGAGTACAACACACAAAGGCACCATTTTATTCAAGTATTTTCCTATAATTTTCTATTTTACTTTTAGTTGTTAATCATCCATGATGTCCAATTAATAAATTAAATTTTGCCATAGTTATTCAGCTATAGGAAAATAATAATACAGGTAGGGTTTGGTGCTGTCTATGATTTCAGACATTTGTCGAGGGTTTTGGAACCCTTTGCAGATGTTCAGATACCACAGGGTAACGGAAGAGGGAAGAGCATGACCTAAGGTGTGTGGCAGAGACAAAGGATGCTGGAAGGCCAAAGGGAAGTGATATTTAAGGTGATGCTTAAAGAACTGGGCTGTGTCTAGTCCTCTACAGGGTTCTGGCAGCTTCTACACATGCATTTTCTTTCTCGGCCTAGCTTTACAAGTCAAAATGACACTATGTGTAATCCTTCCTCCATTTTGAGTTTCTCAGAGTTGTTCCTTATTTGGACTTCAGGAAACACTTGGATGTGTGGCTGTCAAGGCTTTTGCCTGGGCAACCTGCTTCAGATTGGTTTGTATTTCGTCCAAAACCAGATCTCAAACTAGGAGGCCATGAACAGTCATGTAATTAGCACTGCTGAAGACATACTGCATATGAAAAGGGAAGTACACGTGCCCACTATAGAATTTATGAGGTGTTCACATCCAGTGGAGTGGGTGAATTACCATGTTTGTCTGATGCTCTGATCCAGTTAAAGTGGAACAGAGAAGGGCAATCTGTCTGCCTCTCCACACTCTCCAAAAGAAGATAACGCAGGCAATTTATACCTCTGTATTTGGCCACTTACTCAATCTGGAAGGAGATAATGAGTTGCTGTTTGCATCTGTAAATGTCTCCTAGCCAGGACATGGTGTGCCCTAGGAGAGAGCAGAAGACTGTCATATGTTTTTTATCTAAGCACCTCTGTTTTGGAGGAGATTTACTTTGGTTAAGAAAGACCTGTGTGATGTGGCATGTGTATGGTCAGGGCTGAGGGGCTCCTGCTTTATCTCCACTGGCTTTCTCTAGTATAAAAAGACAATAGAGTTGAGAGACACACAGTTTTCTTATGTTCTTACCACCAGATCTCTCAAAAGAGGCTGTAAGGTCATAAAGGCTACAAGGTAGACCAGCTGTGTGTGCAGTACTGGTACACAGAAGATGCTTCCTGGATTACTGTTGCAAAGTGTATTTCTGCACCAGAAGACACATTTCAAAGCCCAGACAATCAATTCACTTACTAAAGAAAAGAAAATCCAATTGCAGAAATGTCTAGAAAGCAAATGTTTACTCACTTAAAATTGGGAAAGGCTTACTATTGTCTTATGGAACCAGGTGAACTTTTATCCCGCTGAGCAAAGAGTTTCACTAGATGTGGTTAACATAGGGGATGAATTTTGCTTCATGAGAGACATTTGGTCATGTATGGAAGCGCTTTTATTGCCACCACAGAAGGATAGAAGAGGGTGAGCAGTGGTCAAAGATGTTGGTCAATATCCTACAGTGCTCAAGACAATCACCATGACAACTGAAAAGGAGCTGGTCCAAAATATTGATGATGTAGAGGATGGGAAACTCTGCATTAAGTACAATCTGGCCATGACTAGGAACTAGGAATAGAGAAAGACAGCTAGGGATTGTTCTGACTAAGTCATGAATATTAGCACTAAAAGGTGACGCCTTGACACCATGTCTAGAAAAACTATTGTGAGATGTAGATGTCCCTTTCACAGGACAGAATGAACAGATAGCAGAATGCAATGAACTAAATTCTGAATTGGACAATTTAGTCTTTTCACAGGACTTTATCAGGTAACTGCAAACATGTATTTTATATATTTATACATGTAAACATAGCATAATAATTAAACATAAATATGATAATATAAACATATATATTAATCAACTACCCAATAAGTGTATCCTAATATTCGTAACACAATGGCCTTTATGACTGGAACATAAATAGATACTAAGTGAGAAACTGGAGGTCACTTCATGCTGAACCCACAACATAAGTATTCTTTGTTTATTTCACAGATAAGAAAACTAAGACATGGAGAAAGAAGTCAGAGTCCCAGATCATCACGGCTACTCAATATGCTTCCAGAGTTCATCCATGTTCTGCTTGACTCCCTGGTCCTGCTTCTTTCCTGCAGGTGGCTTGTGCAGAAGAAGGATGAGCAAACTGAGGCTCCACATTTGTGCCTGTGCATGGGACCCTGCTATGCTGGCTGGGATGCTCCATTAACAGACATTCTATGTCTCATTGAAGAGAAAAGGAGGAGAAAAATGAACTTCCAATGTATGCTGGTTTCCAAGTCCCCAAAAGGTTCAACCACAGGTGGCAGAGAGACCTAATCCTCCATTTTCCATTAAGCCTCCAAAACTTATAGTAAAGCTCTAGGCTTGGGTTTACCTCCTTCCTTAGCCCATCACTTTCTGTCTCTGAGGAATCACCATTCATTAATGGCAATAGAATATGTCAGGGAGAGTGATTACACCTAGAACAAGGAATCATAGAAGTAAGGGTGACATCAGGAGACTTGAGGACTCCATGACTTAAGAACTTCCTCCTAGGCTCTGTCTAAGGATCTGTTTGTGACACTCCCAGGGCCAGCGCTTAGGGAAGCAAGGTTTTCCATATGAATCTTTGAACCCTCCCTCATCTAAACCATAGTGTTATAGTTGTTACTAATAGGAAATTAGGTAAACATGGTAGACATAAAATTGTTGGAACAATTCTTGGTGCACAGAGAAAATTGTTGTCAGCTCTGGGATCCTTCTTGGTTGCCTTTCTTGTTCAGAAATTCCTTAGGACAATCATGAGTGTCTTGTATCTCAGATAGCTTTGGATTTGTAATAGTTGCTTATATACAATGATGGATCTTTGGAAGTGGACCCAAATCTAAGCATGAAGTAGATGACTGATCAATACCTTACGCACACAGGCTGAAAGTAATTTTAGACAGTGTCTTTAGTGGTGCTGCATTGTGACTTCGACCTGTCATATGAGGTTGCATGTTGACTTTTCCACATGGAGGTGCTGTTGTATGATGATCAGTAAGGTTCAGATGCTAGAGTACTTTAAATTATACATTTTGGGAGTAAGGATTTTCAACCAGTATCATCACACATTGTTTACCATAACTATCTAGAGGTTAGACTACTGAGGCAAACCACAGGAGCAGGTTAAAAAATGTAAATGATGGGAGTAGACCTGTGATACACAACAGGAATTGCTGGTAGCCATGTTAGAAGGGAAAGTTCAGACTGGTCCCAAACATTAATGCTATTAATAATGCTACAACTACTACACACATATCTCTGTGTTGCATGGCTCACAAGTCAACAACCAGTTTATAACCTCTCTTCTAGTCTAATTTTCACTGTAATTATGAGGAAAGAAAGACTGATTACCCAAGAGAGGGAGTTAATGACAGAATCGGGCGAGAGATGCAGGAGGCCCCAGCATTATGTCACTTCCTTCTACAGCCACCTCATAAAATTATGAAATCTCAGTTACTTATACTTTCTCTTTAAAACCACGGGTGGGAAAATCTACACAATAAACCCAGAGAAACAAGGAAGGTAGGCAGGGGCCACTGAGGCAGTATCAAAAGAAGTGAAGTTTCTGGATGCATTTTATTTTTCCTTTATAGGGAATAATAAATGACTGTTCTCGGTGGGTGCAAATGTCAGAAGAGTTTAGAAGATAGGAACCTCCCTGACATCCCTGTTGATATCAAAGATGAAAAGAGGCTACAACACACAATTCTGAAACCTGCAGCAGAGGTGATTTTATCCATGGCCATATCAGGGTTCTCACCTGTATCTCAAAAGAGCTGGGTATTGATCTGACTGTGAAGCTGCAACAGTGGAACAATGCTCCCCTGACTGCCCTGCAGGGTTGTGTAGTATTATTTATTGAAGTGAGCTGAATAGCAGAGGGAAAGCTCTGCCCCAGTAATAAGTGGTAATTGCCGGGAAGTGAGGCATTGCCGTTCTCATTGACCCCTGCATCCTGGTATTTTGATGGATTCTATGTAACTCCATTAGGATTGGCATTGTAATATTACACCAGCTGAGCTGTAGAACAACAGACCTCCGTTTGGATCATTGATTTTTGATTATACAGCTCCTCAGCATACCCCACAAGCAAATCCCATTGCCGGAGCTGGATATCAGAGATGATGCGGGCAACAGATGGAGACTCCCGAGCAGCCTGAACCAGGGAACAGTCACAACACCCCAACTATGGTTTATGTATTATAAACCCTGCCCTTACCTCATAAGGCTCATGTACTAGAGCTTGGTCCCCAAATGACAGTATTTGAAGGTGGTAGAACTCATAAGAGACAGTGACTAGGGTATCAGTCTTTGGTTCTTTTTTTGGGGGGAAGGGAATAGTCCTTTAAAAAGGATTAAAGTGTTATTGGCTATTTGTTACCTAGGCCTGCCTCACCCAGGCTTTCCCCTTCTTGCAGCTCTACCTGATTGCTGTCATACATGTTCCCACCACTGTAATCCACAGTGAGGTAACACAGCTCCTGTGAGTCCCTGGCTTGGCCTGTGCCACCATGCTTCTACCTACAGCCACCACAACTGTGGCCTGATTTACTAAGTTAGTGTGCCTCGGGCATTTGTGATAGCAACAAAGAGTCTAAAGTCCTTGCTGGTGGCTGAGAACAAGGATGTCTTTGAAGCTGTAGCCACCATGAATGTGGTAGGATTGGGGTTGATTTTGGAAACTTTGGGGAACTAAGGAAGTAAAGTGTGGGCGGATCTTGGTTGAATGTGAAGCCTACCTCTGTAGAATAGATTTTTAACATCTCCATAGCTACTTCACTTGTATTTTTGAAGTTCATATCCAATGGATAAGCTTCCATACCTGTTAGGAGTAGGTTTTTCCCTGCCGCTGGTCTGGTCCCGCTGCCACGCCAGCCCCCAATAACACACAGAGACTCTGTATTTGATACAATCCTGTTGGCCAGTTACTATCATTGTTTATCGGCTAGCTCTATCTTAATGATTAACCCATTTCTACTATTCTAAGTGTTTCCACGTGGCTCATCTTACTGGCCAGAATGGCTGGGGTGCTACCTCTCTGGGTTCTCCATGTTGACTCCTCCTTCTTACTTCCTCTTTCTTCTTTGTCTCCTAGCCCCGCCTATCTTGCTTTCCCTTTGGCCAACAGGGCTTTGTTCATTAACCACTATGAGAAACATATTTACAAAATAACATCTCCCATCACATACCTGTTTGTTCACTCATGTCTTACTTTCAGACAACTCAGTTACATAATCTACAAGTTAATGCTCCTCCTGAGTTAATGCCTTTCCCGAAAGAAGGAATTCTCATGCTAATCCCTAAATCCTATCTCTAGTGCTGGGAATTGAATCCAGGGCCTGATGCTTGCTAGGTGAGTGCTCTACCACAGAGTTGACACCAAAACCCTAGATTGCTGCTTTTGTCAGATATGATTTTTTTAAGATATCTTTTTGATTATTATTTTTATGTATATGGATAATTTACCTGCATGTATGTCTATTCACCATGTTCATGAAGTCCTCTTGGAGGCCAGAAGAGTGCATCAGAACTCCTGGAACTAGAGTTAGAAATGGTTGAGCAACCAAGTGGGTGCTGGGAATTGAACCCAGATCATTCCAGTGCTCTCAAGCACTGTGCTATCTCTCCAGCTCTGGATATGATTTTGACTATGTGGCTATGCATGCATCAGATATAACTGTAAAACAAAACAAAACAAAAATAAAATTAAAAAAAAGTTTAGCTGATGTGAAGAAACTTCCTAGAAAGTGCTTCAGAATAAGAAAAATGAATGTTCTCACCATGAAAGACTTTGACAATCCTTCCCCAGTAGGGACAGCCTGTGCGTACCATGTCTATTTCATTAACTCTCATATAATGGCAGCAGTTGCCTGATCTGAGCTGGAGTCTAGTCCTTATGTTCTGGAGTGTGAGTGGCTGATTGTTTAGAAATCCGTGTTGTCTTCAGCACTTTTTTTTTTTAAACAAGCATTGCTGTTTGTTTTCCTCAGAACTGAGAGTTAGCATCAGCACAGTGGAAGTTCTAGGATATAAGATTTTTCTTGGAAAAAGAGCCCCAGACTCAGGAACATTGGTACGAAGAATCAGATCTTGGCATATTCAGAACTCCACAAAGTAAACAGGGAAGGGGGTGCTAATCCTCTTCACAGGGTCCAATGAGGCATCTGTGAGCAAGGTTGAGGATATCAGAGCAGAGAGACAGGACCCTCCTGACACTGTCCTTATGCTGTTCTCTGCATCCCCGTGTACACAATCTGCTTCACTGAGTTCACTATGGTCCCCTCTTGCTGGATGTTTTGACTTAGCTGTTAGGTGCTAAGCTGCTCCAACAGCTTACTTCATGCCTAAATGTGCTACTTAGGGCTTTTCAAATGGACTCATCTAATTTATGTGACTTGGGCTTAAACTATATCTAGGAAGGCCCATCTGATTTTGTCCGCAATGCAGACTTTTGTGTATGAAGATCTGCAGAGAGACAAAACCTGAGCATCTACGCTACTCTGTAGTTAAGTGTCTCAGTGGGAATTAATAAACCTTTATTTAGCATGAAGTCATCATTATATAACTATTATTGGGATATTGGGGCTCCCCAAGGGACATCCAGACTCCAAGAAGACCCATCTATTCCCCCTTCAGATACATTTACAGGATTCTTCTCAGAGAAATTTGTTGAAGGAGATTCATGAAAATGCACCAAGCTCACATGTTAACACTAAGCAGGACTCCTCCAAGCCAAGGCAAAAGCACAACCATGAGTCCTGAAAACAATAGTGTGTGTGTGTGTGTGTGTGTGTGTGTGTGTGTGCACGCGCGCGCGTGTGCACACACACACACTAATTGGTGAGCCATTTCTAAAGGCTTTACCTACAGAGGGCAGGCTGGTAAGTGGAATCACCCCACACTATGTACTGTCACATCTCCCCAGTACTTGGACCAGTCTACTTCTGCCTCTCACAGAGGTTAAATTGACATAAATCACATTTTTGTGAAACTTTTCCTTAGTCATGATGCTAGAAGACTACTCAATGTCAATACTTTTAAGTTTTTGTTTTTAAAACCAAAAATTAGTTCTGTAAGAAAATAATCCAACTTTCTCCACGCGCAAACTTCCTCCCTCTTCCTCCCTCCAACTTCCTCCCTCTCAGAGATACTCAGTGCATCATAAGCTCCGAAAAGTCTGTCTTAGCAGCAGTCTTCTGCAGGTTGTATTATTTGAGCACACTCTCTCCAACTTGTTAGATGGTATTCTTTCTCTCTAGCAGCCAACTCCTCCAGCTACGCATTAGTGGTCTACAGAACATACCTCAGGAATGGCCCTTTCTTGCCATGTTCAATATTGATTGCTGTTTTCATTTGTACCCCTGCAGAACTCCATTTCCTTGTTTCCAGACGTTTCCTGGGGTACCTTGCTGCTGTGCCTTGTGCCACCAAGTTTATTGGGGACTTCTACTGTTATGTTAAATGAATGTCAAAACTGAATCTATGCTGCCACATGTTGAGTCCTTTAGCATAAGCAAGGACGCCTTATTCCTGTGGACTCCTTCCTAAATGCATTTGCTACAGGGCATTTTTAAAAGGCACATTAAATTCTATGGAGTCTGCAGTGACAAGTAAGTGATGGTGATTTCAGGATGTGCAGCAAGCAGCTAGGAGAGAGGTTGGGAAAGCCGTGACGTATAGCATTTCTGCTCAGAGGCAGAGAAGGGACATCAGTGACTCCCTAATGCTATAGTTAAAACATAGATTCTAAATAGTCAGTCTAATGAGTCCCAAATTAAAATCAACCTGGCCCCTGGATGCAGCTAGTAATTAACTTGTAATTTTATACAGAAGCAGATCTGGCTTCTGACCCTTGACTCTATTTAGTTCTCTCCTGGCATTTCAAATGCATGACGTGCTCAATAAGGTTGTTAAAATTAGTATTACAGGGGGAAGTAATGGAGGTAAATATGCATATGGAAATTATAGCCAGAGGAGTGCTTCGTAGAGAAGCTGTCTCCATGAACTCAGATTTGACTAATTGCTACTGTATCTTATTCAAAATTACAAATCAGACTATTAGCAAATGGAATTCTGTAAGCCCTATAGGATCTAAACAATTATTGTCTAGAGCCACCAACTATTACAGGGGAAAGAGAATTTACAGAGTATCTGTCACTACTGTCCTCTTAGTTTACTACTGGGGAAACTGAGGGAGCCTCTGTCATTGTGTATTGTCATTCTAATAGCCAGAAAGGTTCTGTTTTAGCTAGCTGAAGAGTGGGGTTGAAATAGGAAATTTTCATTGTTGTTAGTTTTTTTTATTTTTCAAGAAAACATTCTCAAGTTGAACTTTAATTTGGTCTTTACTCTTGAAAATTGGAGGGAGAATACAATTTAATGTGTAAATGATAAGAGTGTGTAAAGGCCAGATGGAGACGAGAATGCCTGTCAACAGCATAAGAGTTTAGTACTTAAACCAATTTTTATTTAATATGGTGTATTAGCTTAGTGTTACTGTGATAAAACACCTGATCTATAACTTACCAAGAGAAATTGTTTATTTAAGTCACAGACTAAAGCTTCTAGTCTAGAATGAGAGGACCAGATGATGATGGCAGAGGAATGTGTGGCAGGCCTGAGCTCCTCGGCTTTTCTATCATTTGATATAAGTGGATAGAAGGCAGCACCTCAACAGAGAAAATGCTTCCATTAGATTGGCTGGCAGGCAAGTCTGTGCTGCGTTCCTTGATTAGTGATTGATGTGGAGGGTCCACCCCACGGTGGGTGTTGCCAATCCTGGGCAGGTGGTCCTGGGTTGTAAAAGTACCTGCAGCTGAGCAAGTCATGGAAAGCACCCCAGTAAGCGGCCTTCTATGGTCCCTGCCTCAGTTTCCTCCTCCTACCTTGAGTTCCTACCCCGATTTTCTTCAGTGATACACTATGATCTGGAAGTGTAATCCAAATGATATCCCTTGCCCGCTTCCCCCTGGTCTATATCAGAGCAATATAAAACTAAGTAGGGGAAAGAAAGGCAAAGGGAAGTCCCTGCATGGGCATACCCTCAACTACCTAAGGACCTCATATTAGGCGCCACCCTTTAAAGGTCCATAGTGCCTTCTAATACCCTCAGCCTCTGGACCACTCTTTACATATAGCCCATTGGGGTAGGCATAGAATATACACTTAGGTGGCTAGGGCTGCCACAATAAATCTTCATGTCCTGAACAACCACAACAGAAGCCAAGATGCAGATACTATTACTGTCCAATAAAATACCTCTTCTTGGATTGTAAATAGCAATCATCGAACTATTTCCTCTTATACCATGGAAGAGTGCATGCACGTGCATGTACACACACACACACACACACAGACATACACACACACACACACACACACACACACACAGACACACACACACACACAGACACACACACACACAGTGAGAGACAGAGAGACAGGGGAGGTAGACCAGTTTTATCAGAACACCATCACTTTGTGGGTTTGAGATTCAACATATGAAGAGTGTGGACACACATCTCAGTCCATTACAATACATACAGTATCTAAAGGGAAGCTGAAGGTTCCAGTTGGAGAACCTGGATGCTGTGATTGATAATGGTTTCTCTTTTTGCCCCAAAATTTGTACCCAACTGTAGCCTCAGACCCAGAAATTTTTAATGTCTGCTCTGGTGCCTGTGAACCCTACAGTTACCAAGGAGGTCTGTAAATCCCCCTGACGTTGTGGGAGGACCCACAAAGACTCTGCACCCAGTGTTTGCAGTTGAATGAACTGTGCCCACAAGCCTTCAGCCTAAGAAGCTTCACCCCCACCCCACAGTGTGGGAAATTATTCAGGCGAGTGGATTTTACTCCTTTGCAGGAGTCAGGACAATATTTTTACATGATAGTCCTGGAATTTCACCCTGCTCTAGTGCAGACATTGGGTGACCTTGCATGTCATGTGGTGTTGTTCCCAGGTTGAAGGGTGCAACATATTGCCAGTCTCAGCAGTCAGTATTGGATATTGTTAGAGTAGGAGATCCTTCTGCCAATAGTGGGACGGTGAACTAAGAAACACTTCAGTCAATAAGACCCCACCTCCATGGATTGTTGTAGTTGCGCTGTCCTGTCCTGTCCTACAGGAGGTTCTCTCCCTCCCCCACATCTCACAGGGGGCTTTCCAAAGTGTTCATATGCCTCTTTCTACATGAGAGCCTGGCTAAACACACTTTCCCCATCTACTGACATTTTCAGAGATGTTTTATCTGCCTTATTGATTGGCACTCTGGGAAGCTTGCCTTAATATTGTGTGTGTGTGTGTGTGTGTGTGTGTGTGTGTGTGTGTGTGTGTAAAGAAAAGAAGATGGGTATTAGAAAAGCCCGAATCAGCAGCCAGACTATTGTAATCCACCGACTAATACATTGAGGAAAAGGGATGAAGTTTAGTCTCAAATAGAAGGAAGTGCTAAACCATGGATATAAAGTTGGCATCATGTAAGATCCGCTTTTGAATCGACCTGCATTTTATACTTCTGTTTCAAAAACAATACTACTTAAAAATTATCTACTTCCAAGTTGCCTTCTCTTCTATAAGTAATCTTGGCCTTCAAAAGACAGGCAGGGTCTTAGGGATGCATACATATATTAGCTTCAGGGGTGACCTTGGAAAGTGCCCCAATGAGTCAGCTGAAACAATGTTACATATACCTGCCATTGAGCCTGAAGGCTCAATAGATGGAAAACTATACGTGCCAAGAATCATAGTAGGAAATAATACTTTTAGAAAATTTGAAATTAAGCAAATGTTAAAACAACATACCAGGCCTCCCCTCCCCCATCCTGTCTTTTCCATCTATGTCTTAATTTTTGTTGGAAAAATGCATAGAAGTAACATTATAAATTATACTCAGCTTGACTTTAAGATTACTAAACACAAAACACATTCTATAAAATCTCAAGAAGACATACTGGCCATGCTCATGTTCTCTTTTCCATACTTAGCTCACACAATGACAGGAAAGGAGTCAAGTGTGGTGATCTATTGTTTAGGATCTAATAAAGCTAGATCAGAATGCAAAGCTAGCCACAGCCATAGAGGTCAGGTAGATATCTAGCCAAGCCCTATCTCAGTGGAGGGGATAATATCAGGCTTTCAGATGTCTGATAAACATTTAGAAAGCTCATCCAAACCCACCTTTTCTAAGGAAAAACTTCCATAGAAGTCAGTCCTACTATGGCAGCTATTCAGGCGGCCCAGGAACTAAGTGGTGCAAATGAAATCATTGTCCCTCCTTTTTGTCTAAATCTCACTTCACTCTCTTTTCTCTGACGCTGCACTGACCTCTCCAGCTTGCAAGCCACCACACCCCACTGCGCCACCTCAGGCTCCACACACTGATTCTGCCCAGGTTCTTGGCAAGATCAGCATACAGACCGTCCTTGGATTTGTCATCAGATGCCATTAAGGTCTCTGGTTCTCAGGAGCTCATCCAGAGGATTTTTTTTCTGATGCTCTTAGCTAACTGCATTCCTATGACTTCCTAAGTCCTAAGGGACTCTTTATTCTAGTAAATATATCATCTTCATATAAAAATATGTTCATAACAAATATATACATTTTAGATAATAACAGATTAAAATGAAAATAATGCAGTGTATCTGAGATCTAGCAGGTATGCTTGGCAGCTCTTCTGGTTCTCTGTATGGTTTCCACCCCTTTCCTCCTCAGATTCAGTCACATTGCTGATTTTCATGTGAGTCACTGATCTTATTTAACAAAGAGACCCCCAACAACACACACACACACACACACACACACACACACACACACACACACACACACATCTCTCTCTCTGAAACAATTCTTTCATTCAAACTGTCTACTTGGGGGCTGTACACAAATTAAAATCACTTTATGCTAATATTCACTAAAGAAAAAGTATAACTGATCAATCTGTAAAGTTTATATTGAATTAGGCTTACATGACATGAGAAGGATGTGCACGTTTGCCTCATCTGTCCCTCCCTCCCTTTCCTCTTGCTTTCTCTTCTTTGCTTCCTTTTGTTTCATGCTCTTTCCCCTCTAAGTGACTCACTCTCATCTACTTTCACACCATGTGCATCCCATTCCCTTCACATATGTTATATGAAAAAATTATTGACATTTTAGGTAATGCAGCGACAGGATTGGGGATTCTCAGGGGACATGGAACCAATCCTTCAAGGATGCCAGGATTACTGTAACAGAACAAGAGGGGAAAGCAATTGGAGGTCTGCCCCTGTCTCAGTCACCAGGTGGCAGGGTGGCCCAGGATGGGGTACTTGCCAGTTTGCTGTCTGTTTTTGAGGGGTTAAGGATGAGAGGACAACTATCAGTGACTTTCAAATGATTGATGGGTTCAGGTTAAAAACAGAAGCGAGTTCATGGCAATGTTTGTAAACCAAGCGCTCATCATTTGGAGACTATATATTGCCTGTTAGTGATCTCTGTTAATAATGACCTTTACATTGGAATAACAATAGGCAATGCTACAGACAAGTGTAAATTTTATGTAAAATGTCCTCTTCTGTTTAATTCCGAAAGCAAGCAAAGCCCATCCACTTAACAATTCAACTGATACTATGTATGTATCTAATATGGAATGTTTTTAATCATTTTTTTTCTAACAGTAAGACTTCAGCCATTAGAATAACATACAAAACACTTCCTGAATTCCGATTTTGATGAACAATCAGTGGGTTATGAATCTCAGGTCTTTCTGGTCAGATTTGATGAAGAGTTGATTATTCATAGATAGCTGCCCACAGTCTTCAGGAGGAAAGTGGAGATCATTGATTTTCCAGAAGTTAAGCCCTCTGGCGTGACTTGGCTGATAGGATGAATGAAATGAATGAAGGGTTCTCTGTGCCAAGTTTAGTACCTAATCAAACATCACCAACTCTCTCGGAGGTAAGCAGAGCCCCAGCCCATCAGAGTGAGCAAGCTTACCGTTGATAAAATGCCATTTCCTCTTTCTAACAAGAAAAAAACAAATGATGTTACAGGGCACGGTTTTGAAGAAAAAAGTAAAATGGCCTTAGATGTTAAGTACCTTTTCCTGAGCAACTTCACACATAGAAGGATCAAACAACCAACTGAAAGGGTTGGGGGGAAGTCGGGGAGCAGCCACAGCAAGAGTGGAGATGGAAAGAATTTAGGAATTTGCTTCCCAGGGGTCAAAGAGCCAGCAGTAAGAAACAGGAAGCAGAGCCATGCTGGGTTGAGCTGGGAAAGCGTTAGAGAACATAGAAATCCTCGGTCAGAATCTAAAGGTTGGAAAGATGGGCAAAGGAGAATGTCCAGCGTCGTGGAGAGTCCATCCCCCTGACCTTGGGGTGCTGGCACTCTATCCACACAGGGCTAGACTACACAGCAGCTCCAGCCTCACAAATGCTCCGTCTTTGCTTTGGACTGCTAAGGCCTAGGTGGTCATCTTCAAGACCATTCCTGTTGCCCCTTTCCTGGTGTGGTTCTGACCAAGCCACTAGTGATCCCGGGTCTGATTTACTTCTTAAGTGCTTCTATCATTGACCTCCACTGAGATTTACAGACGGCAGGAATTCTTTTGCCTACTAGTGTTTTCCTAACTCTGTACACAGTGTACCTCTGATCCCAAGGGGTCTGAAAAGCACAGTAATTGCCCAGAAACTCGATGCTTGCACTGTTTTATTGCAGTTACATAATGAAATGTATACATAAAAATCAGGAGAACCTCTAGATGAGATGTATTAACTAAGCATTATGGGCATCCTGACAGCAGCCATGACATCACTCACAGCCAATGAGAAGTCTTCTGATAAGCTGCTCCTTCCCACAATTCATAGCCGGGCTGCTTTTCAGGGACCACCACTTCCATTGAAATTGTTTAGTAGAGAAAATATAGGCCTCTGAGTACATAGCACCTCTCTGATCATTTCAGTCCATCTCCGTCTCCAAAGCTGACCCTTCTCAGTACATGAATTTTTTTTTCTTTTTGAAAACAAACAAACAAACAAAAAACCCTGATTTTTTCGACTCAAACCTGAAGATATTTAAAAATTATATTCTAGAATAGTACTAAAGCATGAAAATTTGAAGAGCTAGAGGAAGGAACTGTGTGACATTATGGAAGAATACTATGCATACTAATGTAAATGACTGTATTGTGCATGTTATGAAAATGGCTTGCTATAATTGCTTCAGGAAAATAAGATAATGTTATCACCTGAGCAATTCGTTTTCTAAGTACAGGGTAGATTGTTATAATACAAGGGGGAGGGCTCACACAAGGTTATGTAGAAGTAATAATGGAATTTTATGAAAAAATAGTGAGTTTATTCCAAGTGTTGACCTTCGTCATATTCATTATGTAACTGATTCTACTGCCTGCCAGTATTTAAGTGGAAACTTTTAGATACAATTTGTTCTGAATCATTAGAAGCTATTTTAAAACTGAAGTGTATGTGCTTATATGTTTCATATACATGGAAACTGTAATGTTAACATGGGAACTCTGAATATTTTGTTAAAGTTCCAAATTTTCTGTTTTTTAAACATTCAAATTTTATGTTTTTCTTAAAAAAAACTTTGTTTGAATTAAAATATTACCTCATTTATCTCCCTCTCCTTTTCCCAACCCCTCCCATACCTCTCTCACTCCAATTCAAATTCATTTTCTCTTTTTCTTTAATTGTTAAATACATGTGGTGGCACAGGCCTTTAATCCCAGCACTAAGGAGGCAGAGGCAGGAAGATATCTGAGTTCCAGGCCAGCTTGGTCTACAATATGAGTTCCAGGACAGCCAGAGCTACAGAGAGAAACCCTTTATCAAAAAACCAAGTACACATGCAGCCTACTGAGCCCAGGGCTGACCACATGGATAATCAATATGGAGGTTCATGCCTGAGGAAGATATTCTCATCTCAGCAATCATTAATTGCTTGTTGCTCTTCACCCTCAGGATGGGTCCCCATGAGATGTTCCCTGCCTATGTAGAGGTGTCAAATGGTGTTGGAATTGATCAGGTCTTGTTTAGGCAGCTGTCCTGTTGAGATTTCATGGCTGTAGACTTCCTGTCTTATCTGGAAGACACATTCTTTTAGCATACTTCCTGATCCTCTGGCTATTAGAATTTTTCCACCCGCTCTTCTGCAGTGTTCCCCCAAACCCTGAGATGCAGGGGTGGTTTGAGAAATGCATTCACTTAGGCCAGACACCCCACAGCCAGTTGTTGTCTGAATTTTGACCAGTTGTGGTTTTCTGTAATGGTCTTCTGCTGTTTCAAAAAACAAAACAAACAAAACAAAACCCTTCTTTGATAAGGGGTGATCTTGATGCATTATCTGTATGTAAGAATAGGCATTTAGAATGGAGTTAGGAGTCATAATTAATATAGTGTGGTAGTAGATTCTCCTCCAAATTCCATGACCTTACTAGCCAACAGTAGTTGGCTAAGTTTCAAGTACCAGGCATGATTTCTTCCTGTTGGGTAGACTGTAAGTCCAATTAGACATCTGTGGCTTACCACCAAAATACACACTATTATCGCATCTTTAGGGATATTTTGCGGTGCTGGTCACTGTTGTGGTTCATTGTCATCATAGCTTGATTGCTTTTCTTTCTTGGTATCTTACATACCCCTTGATACTATGAAAGATCATCCTCAGTACAGAGGCTCTGAGGTGCCAGATCCAGCACTGATCCTGAGTCCTCTGTCGGAAGTTCATGGTGTCTCAGGCCATAGGTACTTACCTTCAGTGTCTTGGAGGCAATGATGGATAACAGCATAGGACTCCCTTGACCAACAGCTCCAAAAGTTTTTTCTCATTCTTGGTTCTGGGGTTTTTGTTCGATATGGGGGGAGCATTATCACCTCAAGTGGTATAACTACATTAAAAAGTGTGTGTGTGTGTGTGTGTGTGTGTGTGTGACTTTAGGCAAATACAAAGTAATGTAAATCCCTATGTTGTTTTCTAAGTATCCTTCATGTTAAGTTTTATTTATCTTCCCCTATTTCCTCTTCTATATTTCTCCCCTCCTAACTAAAGCCCCCACACCACCACCATTCTTCCCTTTTCCATGTTTTATCACCCATATCCAGGGGAATTTTCTCATTGCAGCTTTGTCTTCACACCATGGTCTTTTCTGAGGCAATCCAGACCCAGAGAGATCATCACCACATGTTCCCTCTCATTTGTGGTTCCTAGCTCCAAATCTTCAGATGTGGGTGCATATCCTGGAGAATCCACAAAACCAGAAAAGCAAATATCCACAATTTATGTTAGCTGTTAACACAAGTCTTAGTTTCATTTCATGTTAACAAACCTCAGATGTTATTAATATGTATATATAAAAGCGTGGCTGTGGGAAAGTTCTTGTAGAAAGGGGGTAGTTGGTTGAGAGTGAGATGACAAAGGGTGGGTGTGAGAGTACACAGAATGTACTAGATATGCATGAAACTGTCAAAATAAAATTAACTTTAAAAGGAAGAAAAAAAAAATCTGTTTTCAAACATGTTTTCCCATTTTCCTGTTGGCATCGTTAGGGAAAGGCTTGCTGGGTAACCATTGAACATTCATGTCTTTTATCATAGCTTAAATTCAGTTAACCACAGACAAGACTTTCCTATTCATACCTCTATTCATACCTATAGCCGAGTGAGGGCACTGCAGGTGACCAAGTCCAGGCCAGTGAGATGTGGGTGGGAATATGGTAGAAACATCCAGAAACAGAACATCTCCTTAAATACAACCTCCAAGTATTCATGAAGCTGCCATACCATCTCTGATACCTCCACAAATACCTTTTGGGAAAATGGACTTGTGTAAATTTCAGCTTCTGTGATTTCAGGTTTTTTTTTTCTAATATGTCTAAACTTGATTTGAAATGTGTGAGGGAAAGCTGCCTGTGCTCTTTATCATGTAGAAGTTTCCTTGTGTGTTTTCATGGGTAAGTTAACCACTATGGGGTGGCTATAGAAAGAGCATGCGCTGTACATCTTTCTGAACCTGGATTGTGTTATTTAATACAGTATTTCCCAATTTTGTATTTTTCCTACAAATTAGTAATTTCAGTTTTCTTTATGACTGAATATAATTCTACAGTGTAATATATATCACATTTTTACTATCTGTTCTTCAGTTGATAGACTCCAGGTTAATTCATTTTCTTCCTATGGTGAACAGAGCAACAATCAATATGGGTGAGTATCACTGTAGTAGGATGTGGTGTCCTTTGGGTGTATGTCTAGGAGTGGTATGATAGAGTTTTATTCTAGCAGCTCTGTTTTTAGGTTTTGGTTATCTCTTCACTCGGATTTTCCACATTGGGGGCACTAAAGTACACTCCCAGCAGTGTATATATGCTTCCCCTTTCCCCAAACCCTTTGTTGTAATTTAGTTTCATGATGGCAGCCATCTGATTGGGATGACCTCAAAGTAGGTTGATTTTTCTTATGCCTAAGGACGTTGAGCACATTTGAAAATGTTTAGTGTCGGTTTGTATTTCTTCTTGAGAGAACTCTCAGTTTGGTCCCTTTAGCTGTTCTTTGACTGTATTGTTTTCTTGTTTTTAGTTTTAGTTTTTTGAGTTCTTTTCATATTCTAAATTTAAATTTCCTGTCAAGTATATGACTGGAAAAGATTTCTATTTGTAAAGTTTGTATATTATTTGACTTTTTCAATAATAAACAGAAAATCATTACATCCCTGTTTAGAATCGAAGTTGGTGTTCATACAAGCTAAAAGATACAAAATAATATGGGGGCCTCTGCCTGAATAAGCTGGCTGGATGAGGCTCTTTCTGTTAAGCCAGCTGTACCAAGCTTAGCTTTTTGAAAGTGTTTCTTTTGGTTTATATTGCTTCCTGCTCTACCTCACTAAGTTGTTGACCAAGCCAGATCCTCTAGCCTATGACTGCTCCCATTTTTCTGGGGTCCCACAGTCTATGAAGAGGCCCATGGTGCTGTTCCAGTCAAAGCCTTTGTTCTCCATGTGTAGCACCATGTCAATGGGGATTTATTGTTTGCTAACTGACTCATAAACTGTAAAGGCAGAAAAATCAAGATAGTTAAGTGTACACTAGAGCCATGTAGACTGGGTTTTCTTGTTCTTGGTGCACATGGCTAAATAGCTTTGCTCAGGTCTTAGCCCTCACTGAACCTCTTCTGTAAGATGGAGATGACGTTTATCCCTTTCTGAAGGGTTGATGTGTGGGCCAATGTTTCCTAGAATGGACTTAAGTCTCTTCTGCTTCCTGATACTTTTCTGGGTGGCCATCACAGGGTATCCTTCCAGTAGGGGGTGCTATAGAGCCAGTCCAGCCTTCCAAGAAACACCCAAGTTCTGATCTGGATTGTTGAGAATACTTGACTACTCTTACCATCTTCCCTCTTACCTCTTCCTGGAAGACATGGTCCACAGCCCTCCCAAAGCATTCTGTGCACATCTTGGGAGGCTAAGTACAAAACTACCCTTTGCTTGTCAGCCTGAGTGGGATGGAAAGTGTCCCAGAAGGAAACAAAGGCTGGAAGCTGCATCCAGAGACATCAAAGAGTTAACCTGCAGCCCAATTGTATCCTGGTTTCTAACTCTCTCATGCCCTGTGACAAGGACTGCCATTAAACCTGTACTTCAAATAGGTCTCTGAACTTCTAGAACCTAATATCAATAGAAACATTTGTTGAGTACATGAGTAGAAAAAGTGAGTTCAGCAAAAGAGTATATTTCCCCAGAATTCACTTCAACTCTTTCTTTCCCTTAATAAACAGGAATTTTCTAAAGGAATAAGATGTTTGCACTAAAGGAAATCAGTTTTACCATGAGATATAAAAAGCTTCCCACTCATTAAACTGGATTATTGTAAAATCTTCCTTACCAAGTAGAGAAAGGAAAATAAAGTAACAGGGGTGAGGTAGAGAGAGGCCTTCCTTGAACAGAGGTGCCTCTGAACTGGGCAAGGCTGTCAGGGAGGCTGCTAGAACTTGGATGTTGAATGTCTCCAAAGACTCACGTCATAAAGTCCTAGTCTCTTGCGATGTATGTGCTGTTTGGAAGTGGCAGCTGGTAGTCACTCCTCAGGCTGTTGGATGCATGCCTCTCCTAGGGGGTCCAGGAACACCCAAACCTTTGATCTGTCCTTTGTATTTTTGTCAGGAGGTTTCTTCCCTTGCCATCCCATACCCAACAAGAAGCCTAAAAGCAATGGCTCCATCTGATTATAGACTTGGAGTCCTAAATCCATAAGTCACCATAAGTAAGCCTGTTCTGTGAATTAGGTTTTTTGGGCCGTTTGCTATAGTGACAGAAGGCTGGCTTGTACAGCCTGCTGCAGTGTGGAAAACTTACGTCGTGTTCGACGTGGTGCATTCCGCTTATCTGTTCTGTCCAAGGGCATGTCCATCATAACAATTCCACTATGAACAGCAGTGATTTTAGTCTTAGGTGATAGAGCTAGTGCTGAGCTGCAGGATGGAGACAACACGAACTCATCCTGTCTCCTTGAAGATGCATAGTGATTGCTCCAGTTTGTTTCACTTAATAAAAGCAAGTGTCTTTTGGAGGAGAATTTTGAAAGCTGACCAGGGCTTCTCCAACTTCCGAATGCGCTCTGCTCCGTGTGTTCCCCCGCCCCCCAGCCCAGACCACTGTGGCATGGGTGGCCGTTAATATGTTATTTCCCTTCCCTGTATCACAATATAAAGGGCTTTAGCAGCGACCTTTCTATCAAAACATCCTTTGTTTAGAATGAAAAGCTATTCACGGCAAGAGCCTTATCTAGGGGGTTTACGCAGAGGATCAAATCCAAGAGCAAGATTCGTTTACTTTGTATTAAATGAGCTTGGTTAAGGAGTCTCTTTGGCAGAAAGGGGCATTAATCACAGCAGCAGCACACATCTCTCTTTTCACAGCTTCTGGTTTACTTTCAGTACAGTTACACAGGGCGCCTTTTGTTCCCCCAGAGTAGCACTGTATTTAAATACAGTAAATATAGCAAAATTGCCTTCTTAAAATGACACAAGAGTCCCTCCAGCTCGGGGCGCCCATAATGGCCTCAGTGTTGCGGGACCAACTTCACGGCTTCGGAAAGCCTCTCAATTAGTTTGGACAGATGGGTTTTATCCTGTGGAAATCAATGAGTTTTTTGTGAGTTTGACTTAATTTTTATGCAGCTAGCACTTTGAGATGAAATTAAAATATGTATGAAAAACATATTAAAGTTTCCCTTGGGTCTGTAGCTGTTTGTACATTTACAAGGTGTTAAAGAGATGATTTAAAAACTAACCCTGTAAGGGATCAATGCAAGCGGACCATGATTTATGGTCTTTCATGACATTTTTGACACTTTGGGCTTAATGTCTTGTGTGTGTTGAACCACTAATTATCTTTTAATTCGTAAGGGCTTCGTGGTATTTTATAAGTGTAATATAATATACCGGACTGTATCATATAGGAAAGCACATAGAACAACATGCTTTACACACTTGGTGGAGTGGGGAACACGTGTAAGTAAATTTAGGCTGAACCTGGTTGAAAAGGCTTCTTCATGATGCGGGAGAGCCTGCACATCGCTTTTGTCTGCCCGACTTTAGAGAATTCAAAGGTTTTCCTCCTTAAAGGTGGGTGTGGGATTAAGATGTTCAAAACCCAGAAGTTATTATAGTAGGGCCAAGCCATACAGTGCCTCCATAGAGTAGGGGCCCAGTGAATAGTGGTGGAATGAATAAATAACTGGATGAATAAGTAACTGGACCCACCATATATTTGATTCTACTTTCTTTTGCAATCAAATGTCTTTCACATTGGAGTATTCAACAAAGTTCCAGGAAGGGCAAAAGTAACTCAGCAGTTATTCTGAAGAAACTAAAGGTAATATTCTGCTGCCAACAGGGAATGCCCACCTTAGCAGCAGGACCCAGAGATCTTCCCCCAGAAAGGAGGATCAGTAAGGGAGGGCTAAGATCTGAGCTGAAAACCAAAGCCACAAAAGAGCATTGTTATTGTATAGATATAAGGATGTCAAGGCCCACGACATGAGAGCTGGCCAGTAACTGTGCAGTTCAGGGTGAAAATACAACTAGGGACAGCTTTTGAGACCTGACTATTGAAACCACTTGGAAACAAAATCCTGACCTAACAACAAGCTTGCAAGATGACCTGCCTGTGGATGAGGCTGTCTCTAGCATTATCCCTGATCATTGATCCCTGCCTTAGAAGTGATAAAGAAATGCACACTCCAGTTCCTCTAAGGAGTTTGAGAGTCAATTCTCAGCTGTGGAAGAGCTGCGCAGGGCAAGGACCAGAGAAGAAGAGAAAGACCACTTCTATACACCTTTTATTGTCACTGTCCATTCCCTCCCTTTTCACTTGCACCTTATATAAAAGGTATGGGCTTGGGTCATCAGAGCTACTTCTTCTACCCCGAGACTTCAGAGTAGGAAAGTGCAGCGGTGGATAGAAGGTAACAAGAAGGGAAGGTAGGACATTTGTATGTTATCATCATTGAGTTATAGGGCAGTTAATATTGGATTGATAAATTTCATGGGTTATTTTATTCAATAGCAGATTATTTTATTCAATAGCAGAACAACCTTCAAAGGTAAAAATTAATATCATACTCATAAAACGGGGTAAACCAGCCATAGGGCTGAGTGCCTGCCATTAGTTAAAAAGCTTGATGTTGAGGCAAGAAGGCTGACCATAAGACCCTATTATTACCACTTAATTCATTGTCCAGCCTTGGACACACTGCTTGAGTTCAGCCTCTGGATCCAGAGGTAAGAGCAGCAGGAGAGGCCAGGCACTAACAGCCAGGTTTAGAAGTTAAGTCCAAGTCTGAACAGTGTGGTATGACTTGTGAAGCAAGGGTACACATAAAGTGTCACACAGACAGAGCTGCAGAGTGCCCCAGGTGGGGATGTGATTTATAGGGAAGACGGTGGATTTAGAGAGCAATACATCTAGAAGTGTTTAGATGACAATCACACAAACTCAACTGATAGTGTTGTTAAAACCAAGTCATTTGAAACATAAACCTGTCTCAGTGCCTGGGTTATAAAGTATGGGCCCAAACAACATCCATACATCTGAAAGGTGCCCTAGCTTGATGTGAAAACAACTAAGAGTAGATATACCCTGGTAACCAAGCAACTGAGTTGCAGCCTTTCACAGCAGCCAAACCAGCCAATCAAAGGATGCCAGCTGCTAATCAACAATGTCCAAGTTGCTTCTGTATGTCACTTTCTCATTGCTGGCTGTAAATATGATCTGCGCACAGGTGGAGTAGCCAGTTGGAACTAGATTTGGTCTGGAATATTCACCTATATGTCACAGTCTTTTCTTGTTCCAGTAAATTTTATGAAATGACCCCCAACTAAGATTTTTCTCTAATAATAACATCTATCTTTCTCATCAAAAATGAAGTGGAATGTCTCCCCTCCTCAATGGTGCCATCAGCCACCAGGCTTCTCAGAGCCCCTTCCTCCATTTTGTCTGGCATACGGTTTTTATGTTCTGGCTGTAAGACGGCTTCTGCATCTCTAGGCATTGTAGTCCCCTTTAAGGCAGAAAGAAAAAGGAGGAGGAGAAGGAAGAAGAGGAAGAAGGAGAAGCATGTGCCTCCAAGATACCAAAGGAGAAAATACCAGACTCTTCAAAATGATTGCATCGTTTTATACCCTGCCCATAGTGCAGGGTTTCTGTGGTGAGGTAGTTGATGTCGTGAATAAAACTGCAATCATGTTGATAAATGGACAGCCATGAGCAAGTGTAGTGTAGCGTGTATGTTTCCGCCAGCCCGCCAGCCCGCCAGTCTGGGCCCACAGCCGCGCCAGCCCCAAATAACACTCAGAGACTCTGTATTTGATACAATCCTGTTGGCCAATTACCATTACTGCTTATGGGCTAGCTCTGTCTTAATTATTAACCCATTTCTACTTATCTAAGTATTTCCACGTGGTCATCTTATTGGGGAGCCGCAGCAGGCGTCCTGCTTCTTCCCTGGGCTACATCTTGACTCTTCCCTACTACTTCCTCTTTCCTCCTCCTGGTCTCCTAGCCCCGCCTATCTTGTTTCCTATTGGCCACAGGGCTTTATTAACCAGTATGAGAAACATATATACAGAATAACATCTCCCATCAGTGTAGCGTGTATGTTTTCCATCAGGCTGCCTGGTCCCATTGCCGCGCCAGCCCCAAATAACACACTGAGACTCTGTATTTGATATAAATCTGTTGGCCAGTTCCTAATTCCTTATCGGCTAGCTCTTTCTTAATAATTAACCCATTTCTATTATTCTAATTATTTCCACGTGGCTCATCTTACTGGCCAGAGCTACGCTGGCGGATGCTACCTCTCCGGGCTCTCCATGTTGACTCCTCCTAACTACTTCCTCTTTCCTCCTTGTCTCCTAGCCCCACCTATCTTGCTTTCCCATTGGCCACAGTGCTTTATTCATTAACCAGTATGAGAAACATATTTACAGAATAACATCTCCCATCATCTTCTCTTTTCTGTCAAAAATAAAAAGAAGGGTTTTAACCTTAACATAGAAAAATATATCACACAACAGTTATCAATTAAGAATCACAGTTAACAATATTTAATTGTTAATCCATTAACATTTTGTAAGACTTAAAGAAGATATCATCAATCCTATATTTGTGAGTTTAAAGTCCTATATGTAACTTATCTTTAATCCTAAGGAAAACTATAACCATAACTATCTGTCTTCAAGTCCTTCAAAGACCACAGAAGTATCATATATGCTCTAGAAATGACAGAGACAACTCACTGCCTGAAGTTCTTCTGTAATGTTCCATCTTCAGCCCATAGGCCATAGTGTGACTGGCAGACTCTTTCATGAAGTAGGAACCCTGTAGCACTGTCCATCTTGTTTTAGCAGTCACTTTTCTGTGGGTCCTGCATGTTCAGTTTGTACAGCATAAAGTCAAACAGTCCAGAAGAGCAGTACCTTGCCCAAATGGCTAGTCTTGCCATATTAGAAGCAAACTCCATAATGTGTTTCTTTGATGTCAATCTTCCTTTCTGATGCAGGTGGTGTTACCAGGAGCAGTTGTGCCTCAATGTCAAGAAAAACCCTAAACCATTTTAAATGCCATGTTCTGTAGGTCTTTGAAAGATTTGAAGAATGCCTATTCATCTCAAATACATCTCTGCATATCTAGAAATCCTAACTAATTTAACTCCAAGTTTTGACTACCTAACTAATTTAACTCCAAGTTTTGACTATCATAGGTAACTCTCTAATCTGTACTAAATTATACATTACATTTTTCAATGAGCTATGTAAACACAATACTTAAATAAGAGGAGAAATAGACATATCACAAATTGATCTAAATTTGTATCAATAAATGAAAATCCATTCCAAAGCAAAGCATTCATATCTATACCATAATTCCCTTTTTACCTTTAAAAAGATTGCTTGTGGTCATTAACCATTTATAACCAAGCCCACTTAAATGAAAACAAACATTCATAAACAATATTTGGGAATTTGGGTGTCGTTCTTTTTATACTGCTTCCTGCTGGTAGGCGGCGCTGTCATTGGGATCCTAAGAAGATACAGAAATCCTGGCTGTAGTGGTCTGCAAGGCTGAAATGTCCCATTGACATTGCTTCAGGGAGTCTTGCTTGATCAAACCACATTAGTCTGGAAGGAATCCACAGCTTTTCATTTTCTGTGGAAACAAAAATAGAAATCCTTTTCCCCAGTAACTTGTCCTCGAACTTAAATATTGGAGTCAAAGCATTTTAAAAATATATAAATTGAATTAATCCAGCAGCATTTCTTTTATCAGTTGTTGTTATTTCCTCAGCAAACAATTTAAAGATAACTGAACAGCATACAATATCCAAAGTTTCTCTATGCTTTCCATCTTTATGTGGCTTTTTTATTACTTTATTTCTTCTACTTCTATTTTTACATATTTTGAGACAGGGTTTTTCTGTGTAACTTTTATCTGTCCTGGAATTCCCTCTGTATACTAGGTTTACTTTGAAATCACAGAGATCTGTTTGCCTCTGCCTCCCAAGTGCTGGGATTAAAGGTGTGTGCCACCACACAGCCATACTCTGTCTTTTTAAAACCATTTTATTTCTTTTCTTTTTCTCTCCCAAGCCTATGTATATTTTAAAACACATTGTAAACTGTCATTGCAGCTCTCGTACACAGCAATGAATTGTTAGCAGAGCCCTTTAAAAGCAATGCGGTTTTTTGCCCCTTATGCAAATTTTGGAAACCTCCATTAAAGGAGACGCAAATCTCTGTCTACAGCAAAACAAATCTAACCGAGAAAAAAGCTGCTACTAAGAAGTCTTGTTGCTAGTCTGTTCCTTTGTTTCTAAAACATTTCTTAAGCTTTTTTTTTTTTTTTTTTTTTGTTTTAAGTGAAAGTTCTTATTAGCCATGTTGGGCGCCAACTGTTACTAGTGTGTTTTCCACCAGCCTGCCTGGATCCATCACCGCGCCAGCCCAAATAACACACTGAGACTCTGTATTTGGTATAAATCTGTTGGCTAGTTCCTAATTCCTTATCGGCTAGCTCTTTCTTAATAATTAACCCATTTCTATTATTCTAATTATTTCCACGTGGCTCATCCTACCGGCCAGAGCTACGCTGGAGGTGCTATCTCTCTGGGCTCTCCATCTTAACTCCTCCTAACTACTTCCTCTTTCCTCCTTGTCTCCTAGCCCCGCCTATCTTGCTTTCCCATTGGCTACAGTGCTTTATTCATTAACCGGTATGAGAAACATATTTACAGAATAACATCTCCCATCAAGCAAGTGCACCACAAACAATGAAGATGAAATGCAGAGAGTTCATATCAGGCAGGAGGGACACACATGGTAGGAGGAGGAGGTAGACCAGAAGTAGAATTCTAGGCTAAAATGGAAGAGTTCAGTGGGAATTGAGTATGGAAATATGTACAGAGTGATGTTGTGGAGAGCTTTGTCTTGAATACACTCTTGCAAGTGTTTTTTTTTTATCCTATAACCAACAAGAAAGCATTAGCAAATTGTATTTTCTATGATCTTTGTTGAAGTAAGATTCATGTACAGAAAATTAAACTTTTAAAAACACAACTTACTGTTTATGTATTACTCAGACCTCCAAATCATCCTCTCAATTAAGACAATGTACATTTTCACCCCAAGCTCTGATTCCTCTTCTTTCTAATCCATCTTTCCCTCCACAGTCACTTTCTAAAATCCTAGACATCTACCCATACTATGGCAAAAACATTTTTTTTCAACGAAGAATATTTTGTTCAAGTCTGCAGTTTCACTTATAACTAAGTTGCTGCACCCATTGCTGATAAGTGTTTGTGTGGACATACTCCTTCATGGCTCTTCAATAAATACCCAGAATTAAAATGGCTGTGTCATTGCTGGGTTTACCTTTCCAAGAAGTGATCGAGGGGATATCTAGAGTGGCACCACAGAACATCCTCTCTGGAGGTACAGAGTCTCTGCCACTCCATAGTCATCATGTTTGTGATGGCAAAATCCTATTGATTCAGCCTTATTCATTCAGAAGACCTTCTTTGCTCCATTGGATGGCCTTAAAACTCTTGATGAAGATCTCTTGGTTTTGTGCAGGTACACGCATGTGTGTCTGCAATTTCTAGTCTTTTTCATTCATCTCTGTGTTTATATGTTTGTCAATAATAAAATTTTTATGATAGTAAAAATTGATGTCAAAGTAACTCATTCAAATCATCTTTTCTTTCTTAATTTAAAATTAAATTTCATTTGTTTTTATAGACACAAGAGGACTTGCTTTAACATTATTTTAAAGCTAGCATACAACACAGTGGATTATGGTATTTTCATATATACATGTCATTACATTTTGTTATGGGTGCATGTTTTCACAAACATTTTAGAATTAGATAGTCACATTATGTTTTATAAAAAATATTTGGGTTTCTAATTAGGGTATTTATAGATCAACTCAGAGAAATTGTCACCTTAGCAATACTGATTTTTCTGATCTATGAATGTAGGATATCTTTCCACCAAGGTAATTACCTTATTTTCCCAGTGATATTGTCTTTAGAGTACGGATGCCAGACATCTTTTGTTAGACTTAGACCTAGTTATGTTAAATGGTGGATAGTAGTAGACAGTGGAATGACTCTTGGAAAAGTCTTATCAGGAACCAATGGAGACAATATAGCACTGGTCCAAGGATTGTGTCTAGTTGACGAATTAGTCAGTGTATGCCCAGTGGCAGCAAGCACCTCTATGAAGACCATGCTTTAGGAGTATAGTTAATTGCATGAAGGCCATCTTGGAGCCACCAGGAGGTGGCATTGTGCAGAGTGAGAGGGTTCTTAAGTAGAAGCCAAGGATCCAGTAATTTCACTCTTAGGCATATACCCAAAAGATGCACATTTATACAACAATGACATCTGTTCAACTATGTTCATAGCAGCATTATTTGTTATAGCCAGATCCTGGAAGCAAACTAAATGTTCTTCAACTGAAGAGTGGATGGAGAAAATGTACGTTTACAAAATGGAGTACTACTCAGCAGAAAAAAAAAAATGGAATCTTGAAATTCACAGGCAAATGGATGGAACTAGAAGAAACCATCCTGAATGAGGCAACCCAGTCACAAACAAAAAACAAACAAACAAACAAAAACCACACATAAGTGTAGTGGGATATTCACTTTGTCTCCTTCTGTGGCACTGACCACACCCGTTGGGGGTGGAGCCAGGGCAGGAGTGACCACTGGAACTAGGTCTGAGGAGGGGCCAGGGAATGCTCTCTTGCCAGTGGGACGCAGAGAGGAAAGCATCCAGTGGAACTTGCTGGTGTTCATCTGTCTAGGTTGTAAGTTATTTCTCCCTTGATAAACACCTATTCGGCCTATCTGTTTATCCTGATCCTTATTAAACTGCGATACATAAGCCTTCATCGAGTAGCTGATGGGAGCAGAAGCAGACACCTGCAGCTAAACACTGAGCCAAACTCTTGGAATCCAGGTGCAGACAGGGAGGAGTGATGAGCAAAGGGCTCAAGACCAGGCTGGAGAAATCCACAAAAGCAGCTAACCTGAACAAGGGGGAGCTCACGGACTCCAGTTTGATAGCTGGGAAGTCAGCATACAACCGACCTAGATTTCCTGAATGTAGTGTCAGTTGGGAAGACTGGGCAGTCTGTGGGGCCTCGGGTAGTGGATCAGTATTTATCCCTAGTATACAAATGAACATTGGGAGCCCATCCCAGATAGAGGGGTACTCCCTCAGCCTAGACACATGGCAGAGGGCCTGGGCCATGCTCCAAATGATATGACAGACTTTGAAGACTCCCTATGGAAGGTCTCACCCTCCCTGGGGGAGCACAAAGGGGGTGACATGGGGATTGGTGGGGGGAACAGGGAGGATAGGAGGGTATGGGAACTGGGATTGACATGTAAAATAAGCTTTCTTCAAATTAAAAAAACAAAAGCAAACAACAACAAGAACGCAAAGCAAAACAAAACAACCCCCCCCAAAAAAACCAAAGATATCAAATACCACTGCTTTCTTAATCAGCTCCACAGAATTGGAACCTAAGGAGTGACCAAGTGATTTCTAAAATGCCTCTTCTGCCAAGAAGCCTTCTAGGTCAAAGGTGGTCCCTCCCCTTAGTGAGTACTGATGATACACCTTGTATGAAGTGTTTTTATGTTTAAGTCAAGATCTCCCAGGGACACTAAAACCAAACAGGCTGGCCTCTTCTATTACCATTTGGAAAACTGATATCCCAATTGATGTACAAAAACCAGTATTTTTTGTTTAAAGACTACATGTATGTACAAATGCAGACATTAATATTTGTATTCTTAAACAGTACACTATACATACACATATTTATGTGTATTATATATGTACAAATATATGTATGTTTATTCTCTACTTTAAAGTACATGCTAATGTATATAGTCTTAGATGAATGTGTATTGTGCTACTATGAAAACAATATGTGTATATATATGTACACATATATTAATTTATTAACACACATATTGATATACATCTTAAGACACACACACACACACACACACACACACACACACACATATATATACATGTTTCTAAAGGAAGGTAAACTTGGAAAGGCAAACCTTAGTGAGGGAAAGTGAATGACCATGTATTTAGCATCTACTATATGCCAGGCTCTGTACTGCAACCTTGAATAACCAAGCATTAAAGTTGGTTGTAGGTAGAATTAGCATTCTTCCATAACAAGCAAGATAAGTGGAGTTGCTTCTATGAGGTTTCACTTAGCATCAGATCTGTGGCTGCCAAATCTATGCGGTGTTCCCTCCACCTTGCCCAATGTAGTATGCAGTGTCCTCTCTGCCTTGCTGAAGGTGAGCTTTACTGTTCACAGCATGGAGCCACAGCCTACAAATTCTTTTGCCCAGTATCACACCTCCAGGAGATTTTTATGCAAATGAGTAGCATACCTTTATTTATAGCTCATTACTCCCTAGTTAAAGCAAGCTATTAAACTGTGTACTCACATTTAGAGGCTACGATTTGAATGTTTATGTTTCCCGGTTAAATAGAGAGCATTTTTCCTAATTTTGTGAGCTCTACAGCAACCATCATCAATATCTCTCAGGAAGCCAATGTCGGGAGAGGACCACTGGCCTTCATTATGGCTGGTCTTGGGTTGCTGATTCTATGCCTCTAGCACAGATACAGAAAGCTTTTCCTCCTTTCTTTTCACCACAGGTGGGGTTGGGGCAGCTGATGTGAACCACAGGCACAAACAGGTTGCAAAGAGTGGTCATCCTGCCCTTGACGGTAGAAACATCTCCAGCTCTGCATATGTTATTCCCAAGAGAATTACAGGTCAGTTCTTAATGTTTGATCACTCCTGTTTTCAAACCAAAGTTAAATTCCGTTAGAGGTAGCCAGCGACTAAATGTTAGAGACTAGCTTAGAAGCCTCCTTAGGTTTGTTACACTCTCTCCTACATTGTGATTTGTCTCTACTCCAAATACCGTCTTAATAATATTTGTGTGCTTAAACTTGCTGGACTTATCTGAGTTTTTTAAATCCACCCTTTCTCATCTTTGTTTATGTTCATTTTTCTGCAAGGATAAGAACAGTTTAAGGTCGAAGAGACCCTGTCTCTAGTTTCCCAGTTTAACAAGGAAGAGGCTATTCCAGGCTGTCCCTGGAAAGGAAAGCCACAGAAAGGAAAGCCAGAATCAAGTCTCTTGGCTCTTGTATTATACTGTCTCACATGGTGAGCAGCTAGTCTGCTCAACTAGGCTGTGTGTGTGTGTGTGTGTGTGTGTGTGTGTGTGTGTGTGTGTATCTGTGTGTCTGTGTGTCTGTGTGTGTGTCTGTGTGTCTCTGTGTGTGTGTCTTTGTGTCTGTCTGTGTGTCTATATATCTGTGTGTGTGTGTCTGTCTGTCTGTGTGTCTGTGTCTCTGTCTGTGTCTGTGTGTCTATGCCTCAAAATCATGACCCTCTTGCCCATTCCTCTCAAGTGATGAGTGCAGACATGCTCTACCACACTCATCACAAAGGTCATCTCCAAAGCTTGTTTTAATTCTGGTCATTGAAATCACTAGTCCAGACATCATGTTGCTAAATTAGTTACCAAAACAGATAATCAAATCATGATGAGGTTAGAAATCAGGCATTTAAGATTCTCCAATCACTTCTTTACTGTGGCTTCTGCCAAGGTGGGGCCATCGGAGTGTTTGCTCAGCATCTTTTGCATACTACAGTCTGTGTTTTGATCCTAGACAGTCCCTCAGGAGACCCCAGCTGAGGGCAGTGCTGTGACCACTGTGCAACTAAGGAAACAACAGTCCCAGGTTCTAGTCAGGAATAGAGATACCCAGAACACTGCAACCATTCCCTGGTAAAGAAATGTGGGTTTATTATAAGAATTGCTTTTATTACTAGCCAATGTGAGATCTAAAATTACTTAATGGTAGCTTCTATAAGAATTTTGATTCTCTGATCATTTACTCCAAAGTCATCAAGGGGTTTTGAGGAGATCGAGGCACTAGCTAGGGTGGGACTGGGAAAGAAGGCAATAAGAAAAATTAGTGTGCTTAGGGCAGCAAATACCCAACATACCAGCTTTGTGTACATGGGAGGCCAGTCACTGGCTGTAAACAGCTCTCTATTGCCCCCAGGTCCTTCACACTGGGCACACACTGCCATCTGGTACAGCATCTTCATGTGTTCCTGTCTAGTCCTCATGACCTTGTCTCTCCCTTCCTCCTGTTTCAGGATCTTTTAGTGAAATGCTCTTAGTAGTTTGTTCTTCTTACCAGTTTACATTCTTTTACCAGTTTCCCTTCACCTGTTAGATTCCTGCCCCCCACCATGTTTCATAGTTTTTTTAGGGGAGGGGGAAGGAATCTTACTTGCAACACTCCCCTCTTATACTGCCTGAGATCCCATCTTGGTGCTGACCTTTCACACCACCCTCTACCCTTAATGCAAAGTACTTATCACATATGTACTTTTGAATGTGATTATTTGATGAACATGTCTTTCTTCCTTACACATGGCCTGCTGAGGCTGCACGCTGGGAATGCCTGGTTTAAAATTGTATTGCCTTGGCCTACCACAGTGCTACCACAGAGCCTGCCATACCCAACAATGCTCAGCCAATACCTGTTGGATGAAGTTGTGCATTGCCCCAAGAAACTGTCATTATGACAGAGACCCTCTAAGAATCAGCTGATGAATCTCATCTTAAAACCACATCTAGAAAGTGATAAAATTTACCCCCAAATCACTAACTCTCCTGACTTGGGTCTGGATTCCCCGACAGGCCCAGATAGCTGCTGTGTGCTCAGCCTCTCATTTCCTCCAGTGACTTTAAGCCAGAGCATGCTTTGTGTTTTAATTTCCTCTTCTGAAAGCCAGTACTATAACAAAATAGTGAGGGCCAGCACACACTCTCCAGCCTGTTCTTGGAAGCCTGGCTAACAGACATGGGGAGATTATTAACACAATAAACCATAATTCTGCAAATTTGTACTCAGGGACTTTTTATTGCCTGGTTGGGGACTATTTAATCTATGGCTTGACTCCTTGGTTACTGGACTTCATGGTTACTAAGTAACCAGGTAATTGACACATGAACCAAGAGGTTTACAAAGATGTTGTGTCCAATATTATGTTTTACGAACTTAGTAAAAATTCTAGTTACATATTTAGAATTTTAATGAAGTTTATGGGATTTTAATAATCACATTCCATATCATAACCAATTTCCTAACAGCTTTGGGTTGCCTTGTAATACTGGCTCTGAGAATGTTTTTTGGAATTTTTGCCTTTATTGATAATTTTTAAGGGCTCCCCAGCACCACATAAATGACTCGAAAATGAAAATAGCTAAGAATGCTTGCATGGAGCAGTTATCTATCCCAGGTCTCATTCTCTTGCTAAATTTTTATCTGTAATGTGGTGAACCCAGAAGCCAGAGATCTGTTCTGGACCCTGGCTTCACCACAGCTGTGTGACCTGGCGATGCCATGTAATCTCTGAGCCTCCATTTCCTGCTCAAGAAGCGATAACCATTTCTTAATTTGGAGGGCAGAGTTATGAATTAAATTAAATGCTATATGAAGGTGTTTCATACCCCATAAAATACCACATATATGTCTTATTATGAGTAGACGCCTTCTCCTTCTGCTGTTCTTATTGGTGTATTTGCACATTTCTGTCTTTGATTCTACTTGTACTATAGTCCCAATAAGAGCCTTGTAACCATGTTCCTGTAAATTATAATCCCTTAAAATAAGATTTTGTTTATGCGCTGCCTTCCAAACTCTAAGTCAGAGTCAAGAGGAAGGGAAGGGCCAATCTCATCAGGTTTATTTGGGCTTCACTCTACACAGGTCTAGAATGGACTCACGGCTTAGGGCTTTTTCAGCTTTAGTACTTTTAGACCCAGCAAGGGCTCATGGTTTGGGCTTCACTGTGCATAGACCCATACTGGGTGCATGCCTTCCCATCACCTTGATGGTCATCCTCAGGCCTGCCAGGCAGTGGGACACGGAGTCACTCTCCTGGACTAGGCAGACACATGGCAGACGCTATGATGCCTTTGCTGAGGCAGATCCTCTCTGGTGGTCAATGTTCTGAGTTACAACTCTCTGGAGTCACAGTCCTCCCTTGGGTCTGTTTCTTGTATATCCAGAGACACACAGACACTCTTGTGGGGAACCGAGGAAGCCCTGAGTGAATGTGTAAGGAGTGGATAAAGTCCTGAGTGAATACGTATGATTGATGAGACCACTGAAAAGTCTTCATCTGGTAGCTGTGCAAATGTTGACAAAGTGTACAGAAAGCATGGGCAGAAGTTGTCCCCCTCCTCAGATATTTACAGTCTGTGTCTGGCCCTTATGTCAACCTCCCACCAAGCCCAGCTAACCCTTCCTGGGATGTATGTACTAGAGACACCAAGGCTATTGGTTGTTGTATGGTGTAGAAGGTGTGGCTCCCAGTGTTTCTATGCATGTGTATGTGTTCTTGTCTTTTCTGCATTCTTTTATTGCCCGCGTCAGATTTATCGGACCCAGCCTTGCAGGACACAGTGATCTGTAATCAAGAATCAAATAACAGGAGTCACAGAGAATTGAAGGCATTAGCTCAGCCTAAGCCCTGTTCAGAGTTTTCATTAGGATGGGAAGGCTGATGTTATATGATTCGATGTGGCCCTTTGGTAGCACAGTAAATCCAGTCTGGGATTTACTGGGATCCAGTGAGATCCAGTGAGGATCCAGTCTGGGATCCAGTGAGGGATGAGCTGCCACCATGTAGGCTCAGCACGTGGCTTACACGGTTTCTTACAGGATGCTTGCTTGGCAGAGAGACTGCCTCATGCTTTTTTTTTTTTTTTTTTAGACTTCCTCAAGCCTTACATGAACAGGCAGAGAATGGCATCCACATGGTACATGGTCACTGTTCATTTATTTTATTTTACCCTCTTCTAACCCTAAAAGAGGGTATTATCATCTCCGCGAGGAAGTGCAAGCTCAGATACATTAAGTGGCAAGACTGAGTTCCTACAGTCTGGTGTGAGCAGCCTCTGCAGCCTGGGGTGGGCAGCCCCTGCAGCCTGGGGTGAGCAGCCCCTGCAGCCTGGGGTGAGCAGCCCCTGGGCTCGGCCAGTCTTCTTCCCACTGCACCCCATAATTACTCCATACCTGTCCTGTTAACGTTAGTTCAGTCTCCTATCTTCCAGATCACACCCGCTCCACAGACACGACCCCAGAGTCTTATTGACACAATGCTTAAAGAAGAAGAACTGTAGGTGCGTTTTTTCCTTTTCCAAATCTAATTGAAACAATCTCCCTAACCCTGGCTGCTACTTTGTATGTGACATGCCCTGGTCATCAGTCCCCAACCCACTCTCAGAGGACAAAGAAGTCACACAAAGTAAAGCACGTTTATTTTTCACTTCCAATTCCACAGTCGTAAGGATGTCTCCTGCACACCTGCTGCTGCAGTCTGGTCCTGCTGCCTGCCATCTCTTGTCCCCTCTGCTCGTAAACTGTCCTCTCCAAGGGAAGTTCAGCAAAGAGAAAAGCCAAGAGGCAGATTCTTTGACACACGTTTCTCAGTTCTAATAGCAATGACATTGCTGTTAGCACGGGAAGTCAGAACGGTCTGACTTACCCACTTGGAGTCTGAAAACTGATTTAGAAATTACTGCTGTACGGTGTGCAGGAAGAATGGGCACCCTTTAACACAGCTTTTATGCCAAGTGTCTCATTTGCTTTCCGCCTCCTCCTCTAATGGCTGCATGTTATTAATACCTTTAGAAAATGCACCGCATTACAGGAATGAAAAGCAGAGGGGAAAGAAGAAGGTGCCCTTTGTTCACCCTAGCATTTCGTGAAAACTGGTGAATGTCCACTCCTGTGTGCTCAGCTTCTCCTGGAGAAATGTAAGGACTTGTGGATTCCCGTTACACAGCTTCCTTGGAGCTGGGAGAGAACTGAGGCAGGCCAGGTGCTAGCCCATGTGAAAGCTGTGGTTCCTTGGACTGCCTGGCTTTCAGGAGCCATCCCCAGCAGCTGGGGTCATCAGGGAGCTAAACAGAGAAGTGCAGAAATGGAGTGTGTCAATGATCTTCAGGATGTTTCTTCAATGTTGCCATAGCCTGGCCTACCTGTTTAGCTCCAAGGGCCCTGAAGATACGGGAATTCTAAAATGGGTTTCTAATAATCACACGTTTTTTATCCTTTGCAAGAATGAAATAGAGCCTTTAAGACAGAGAGACAACACAAATGCCGCGATCCATTCAGATTATGTATTTGATAAGAGAACTGCTGCTCATAAAAGTTAGCACTTTGAAGCCAGGCGTGACAGCATGTTCCTGTAATCCCAGACCTTGGAAGGCTGACACAAAGGGGTGGCGAGTGTGAAGTGGGGCTAGCTGAGACTACTCAGTGAGTTCAAGGCTTGCCTGGACTGTAGTGAGACCCTGTCTCAAAAAAGAAAAGAAAAGGAATGACAATGAATATTATTTAAAGGCATTACTCACACTGTGGTTCAGCGATGTGACAGCAGTACCTTAATAACCCGAGAAAACTTTCATTTACCCTCTCTTATCACAGTATGTCTCTGTGACAGTAGATAAAGGATGTGGGGGCTTGGTGCCTGACTTGGTGCACCTGTAGGCACCTCTTCATCTGTTCCCCATTGGCCTGTGGATAGTGAGCTGAAGGACCAGATACAGCTATGGCTATGGCCATGCTGTTTGATGTACCATGAGTAATAAAGTCCTTTGCTTCTGATCCAGGAATCTTGCATTTTGTGGTAAAATCTTTAAAAACGGCATCAGTATGATTTGTAGCTTTAAAAAATGGGATAACATCCTAGATCTTTTATAAAACCTTGCTCTTCCAATTGGATTTTGGTAAAGGAAGCCAGACTGTAGCTGTTAGTAGAACTAAGGTGACAGGCCTACTTGTTTAAGGTTTTCAGTAGAAAGAGAGAGCCACTCTTTTAATTGTGATTATCAGCCCTAACCTTCATTCACATTGGATCGACATAATCTGGAGGTTAACCCTTGAATAAAGCATTTCCTCAGGGGAGATGGGAGTGGCCCTTGCTTAAGCATGGTTCCTGATCTGGTTACTGACAGTCAGGCTAGCCCTTAGGAGGTTCATAGGGTGAGTGCAAACTGGAAGGACACACAGATCAACCCTGGGTTCTTCAAGGGATGAGAAAGAGAAAGGGGTGATGAATATTGTGAAGGCAGTGAGCAAGCGAGCATCTCTGATGTAGTGAATGAGCTTTCATTTGAGGGAGGCCCACCCAAGCCCTTTTGTTCTTAGGAAACATGTGAGTACATGCCCTTTCCTCCAACACAACATAACATGGGGCCCTATCCATTGTGCTTCCCAGATGCTCATATTTCAAGCCACAGTTATGAGTTTAGGCATTAAGGGATCTGGTCCAGATCATAAATGCTATACAAATCAACCCATATGGATTAAGTGCTGCCACAGTCTATAACTGCTAAACGGGGGTCATGATTTCAGTCTGGTTAATAGACTGTAATACACTCAATGGTTTTATGAAACCCAAGCCTTAGCCATTCATCGTAATGTGAAATTTTATATGGTCTCGTAGAAAACCAGCAAGTCACATACAATTCTGCTTTCTGCACATAGGGGAAAGATATAGTGCAAACTGGGGCCTGATTTGGGTGGTCATGTTCCCAGAGACAAGGCTGTGCTGGCCTCTCATGATAGCCAATTGTGTCACAGAGTCTCAGCACACTCAGAATGGGGTACTGTGCTTCACCTACTTTGAGGACTACTGGGTCCTAGGCTTATGTTTCTTCTCCTAACTCTCAACAATGACTACAGTGTAGTCGGTTGAGGTTGTTCATGATCCTGTCTCCATGCTGGTCTTCAGGGAGAGAAAATATTGTTCCAACACACAGTACCCTATCATACAGATTGGCCAGTTGACTCAAAAGGTGTTCTTTTCCTAATCAGTTGGACTCGAGCTTGAAAATGAATCTAAAAGCATCCTAGCTATTCCACCTCCTCCCTGAGGGACACCAGAAAAGTTCCTTCTACTGTTTGAATTTATCCTCTCATTGTCTCTAAATAGGTAGTTTACTGTGGATTACTGTGACTAGAGAAGGCAGTGTATATGAAAGAAAAGCAACACCCAAAACAATGTCTAGTCATGGCAGAGACCCTACCAATGCTAGCTACTATTTCATTAGTCTCTGTGAGTGTGCCAACAGGTAAGATAGTTTCAGAGCCAAAACCTATATGATATCTTTTTAAAAAGTAAATGCCAAAAAACAAATATTTATCCCTTCAAAAAGTAATGGTTTCATATTACTGTGTGTCTCCCACTACCCCAAAGACTTGTTCTGTTTTGGAACATGGAGAGTCTTCTCATTATAATAACATGTGGGCCAGGGAAGTTCTACGTATAGTAGCAGGATGCCTACTTACCTGGGAACATGATACTCAAATGGCAAAAGGGACTTTGAAGCTGCAATCAAATTAGCCTTCTTCAGCTAAAGGGCTCAGGCTAACACTATGAATCCTTCAATCAGTGTTTTTTTTTTCTGCAGCTGTGGTTAGAGAGCGGTGAGACTATAGGAGAAAGTCAAAAGCTGTTTCGAAGATGGAGAGAAGGGGCTGCGAGCCGAGGGATATGGTCAGCTACTAGAAACCAGAAAAGGCAGGGACTTAAAATTTCCCCCAGAACTGACAGAAGGGAACACAGCCCTTGGAGAAATTGAATTTTATCCCCACAGAAACTTCCTAACTTCAGCAAAATATATATAGGGATACGTTTTCACTGATGTAAGCCACTGAGTTTGTAACAAGGGTAGGAGAATGGCAACAGCCCTCAAGACAGGTGCTGTGCATTACTCTTAGTTCACGCAACTGATGCTGTCCTCACCAATGCTCTTGAGAGTAACAAATGTGGACAGATCCAGCTTCATGACGCTCCATGGTCTTCAGTCAGGGCCAAAGCTTGGGTCCAATTCCAAATTACTCTGTTGTTTTCCATTGTGGGGTTTCCTTCCTAAAACTTAAGAGTTAGAATGAATTCAACAAATAGCTGTGAAAGCTCCCTCAGTACTGTTGGACCCCCACGAAAGCAGCCTGCTGGTTTTCCCTGTCATTTGTTTCTTTGTGAACCCCCACGGTGGCTCTACTGGATTTTCCGTAGTTATTGCTGGCTACCTCTCTTACTGAGATGTATTCCACTGGGAAACTGACACCTTAAGTGGGGACACAGCCATGAACGATGCTTAGAGCTGTGTTTCTGAGCATCTGCCTCAGGACCTGCAGTGGCCATTTCTTGGCTCTTACAGCTGAATCACTTAACAACATTTCCAAATCTCTGAAACTCTCAGGTACTCCTGGGACCTGGGGTTTTCATTGTTGCCTTTGTATTTATAATTTAGTTTATGTTGAGTTTCTATTTTTACCTTTCCTTTCTTCAAATTCCACTACACTGGATGGCTTGTACCCAATCCTCAACCATCCAGCATCCTCTCCTCATGTCTTATATAAGACCACAACTTAGCAGAGAAGGATCACATGAACTATTCTGGTCTATTTGACTGGAAGGGAGATAGCATTGCTGGATTTTGCTCTCTTTATTCTGCTCCCACCCCTTTCCTCTTTCCCTCCCCCTTCCTCCCCTCATTCTCTCTCTTCTCTCCCACACTCCCTCCCTTCCCCTCTGATGCCAAATTAAAACTGTTTAGGAAAACACTTTTCAAATCCCCCACCTGTCCACACTACCTGCACTTGTATGTCATAATAGTATTTCTTAGGGTAGGGATCCATGTGTGCTGGACAGAGCCCAGCTAGGCAAATGGGAGATACTAGTTTCATACTTGTTTGTAACTGTTCAAATAGTCACAGAAGATGGAATGAGAACCAGAGAGACCATCACTCCCAACTCCCAATTTAGCATGAAGATTAGAAGGACAGAAGGGAGACAGCAGGAGCAGGCGTGGGGGTTATACAGGGTCCCCCACTTCTCGCCAAACATTCTTTCATTCACTCATGCGTATACAAACTCCCAGAAACCATGCGGTCAGGCTTCGTGTCTTCGTCTTTTTAGATACTTGAATTTTTGACACATGCCCTTCCTGTCTACTAGTTTTCCTGGATTATGGCTTTTTCGGGGACTCTTGACCAAACACACAAGCAAGACCCAAATGGGATTTTGAATATCTTGAGTGAGTGGAGTGTTGTGAAATGTTTGTTTTGTAAAAATGGAGACTCTGTTCTATTTCATGTAGACTTCCTTGCCCATCAATCATTTTTTTCCTGGGAAGACAGTTATGAGAGGAGTGTGACTTGGTCCTACACAGAGGTGATTAAGTCCCTGAACCTCTAAACTTCACAGGGGGTGGGTTGTCATGGTAACATGTTTCTTTAATGACTAACTCATTTTTTATTTTAAGGCCACGTTTCTCTTGATGCTACTGGTGGGTGATGGTGGGCAGATGGGCTAAAATGAAGACAGGTAAAAGGGCTTTGGAATTGAGGAGGGGAGGAGCAGGGAAAGAAGAAGACCAAAAGGCAGAGGGAAGTGTAGAAATGTGGGTAATGGCGGGCAAAGAATGACTCAGGGAGAAAGAGAAACAATGGAAGAAAAGAAGTGTATAAAGGCAATAAAAACAAGCAGAGAATTACAGGACTAAGGGGCAAGAAGGCCACTGAGCAAAGGGGCAGAGAGCACCACGGCTAGGGTGATATAGAAGAAAGGCAAGTTTTAAGAAAGGAGGTCTGGACTTTGGGACTTTGTTTATTGAATTTGCATTAATACACAAAAAGAAATCCAAACTCTCTATGCATTTATTAGAAAGCATAAGTGTTTGTGACCTTTCTCACCACTGTGACAAAACGCCTTATGGAAGCCATTTAATGGAGAAAAGATTTCCTTGGATGATTCTACTGTGAGACAGGGCAGTCTCTTGCAAAAGGAAGGCATGGGATTTCTCAGGGCAGTGGGAACATCAACTGAGAATCTTCTTACATCAGTGGATCAGGAAATAGAGAGCTAGACTCCAATTGGAAATGGGATATCCTTAGCTCACTTCTGGTGTCTTACACTGGACAGCCAGGCCATCAAACATTGCTACCATCTGGGGACCAAGAGTTTAAATGTATGAACCTATGAAGACATTTCTCTTTCAAATGGTTACATTCTATCACTGGCCCACAAAGGCTCAAGTCATTTCCTAACAGAAAATGCATCCAGTCTATCCTCCAGGATACTCACAGTCTATACAGACTCAACACTGTTCAAATGTCTGAAGTCTCCACTTCTGCAGTGTCTGAGGTTCTAGGCCTGTGTGCTTAGGGAATGTGACCGGAGAGAAAGATGGAAGGGCCATGGAGGACTGGGAGAAGCAATGTCTTCTGGCTATAACAGGACTACCACACTCAAAACTCACAACAGCTGTGCTTGCTTTTCCAGAGTTCACACAAGATCAAATTAGTCAATATCTCTGCATTGGAAGGGTGGGGGGCAGAGGCTCGTGAGTCCCCATCCCAAGCTTAGAAACTATTGACAACTGATTATCGCTGGTTCAAGGGAAGTCAGTTTTCCTTAAGTGGATCCTCCTTCGTAGATAGACCATTACTCAGGGAATGGCCCCATACCCATGTATGTGGGTAGCCCAATTAGACTCAGAGAGTTATGAAAACAACAGCAAGAGGACATGAAGTTGAGAGGAGGTTGAGGAGTGTGTGTGTGTGTGGGTGGATCTAGAAGTTAAGGGAAGGAGTTAAAAATGATCAAAATACATTTTATGTATGTATGAAATTGTCAAAGAATTAGTAAACCATACACACACACACACACACACACACACACACAGAGTCTCTTCTGAGACTCTATGTAGACTTTTGTCTGTGAGGCCCTGTGAAATGAGATGAAATGAGATAAACAAGTAAAACACACTCAAGACACAATGGCTTAAACATTCCCATTCCCAAAGGGTGAAACAGGACTAGCAGGGAAAGACTAGACCAAATGTCTTAGGGTTTCTACTGCTCTGAAGAGACACCATGACTATGGCAGCTCTTATAAAGGAAAACTGAGGTGGTAGCTTACAGTTCAGAGGTTCAGTCCATTATCACCATGGCAGGGAGCATGGTGTGATGCAGGCAGACGTGGTGCTGGCTACATCTTGATCAGAAGGCAACAGGAAGTGGACTGTCACATTGAGTGACACTTAAGCAAAAGAGACCTCAAAGCTCGCCCCCACAGTGACACACATCCTTCAACAAGGCCACACCTACTTCTCCAAAGTACATATCTCCAAACATTCCTCTATGAGCTTATGGGGGCCAATTACATTCAAACTGCTACACCAAAGAAAGACAAAAATCCACACGGCGAACACCCAGAGCTACAACTTTATGTCTAGAACTTGAAGTTTGTGGTAGCATTGCCTGGATTCAAAGTGTTCCCGTTACCTCAATCATCCTGCTGCCTACAGATCATGTATACTCACTAACCTAGTATGTTCAATGTCTTGGGGTTGCCATTGCAGCTTATACTTCACCTTCACAGCTTCACAGGTAAGCCCCTTAAGACCCCTCTTCATGGAATTGCCTGGCCTTGGTGCCCCTGGAACCTTGGTTCAAACCCCCACTAATTTGAGATTCTTGCATCTGCATGCTTTCAAAACCAGCATCATATGGATGATGCCAAATTTTTATATCAGCTGGAGATATAGCCTAGTCTCTCTGAACCATCAAACACACGGCCTCTGAGTGTTTTCAAATGTGTTGCATTATAAAATTCTGGAGCTGTCAGTGGATGGGGCCTTGTCCTCCATGCCCACTTTTGTCTCGTCCCATTACGAAGTCTGCAGTTTCTCCACAATGATGTTTATCTCTCTAACAGCTGCCCCTGCCGTATTGCATCCACCCTGAATGCCAACTTTAAGTAAACGCATTTTCCTGATAGCCTGCAAGCATTTTATGCCTTTCTGACACTTGGAACTTGGCTAACAGCAGAGAGCAGCAACCATGCCATGGCCTGGATACTATGCTGTCTTGAAATCTCCTTCACCAAACAACTTCCTCACTTACTTTTGAACTTAGTACCATTCATATTTTCAGACTCTGGGCCAGAAGTAGCCAGATGCTTTGACAGAATGTAACAAGAATGGCCTCTAGTCCAATGTCTGAAAGACTCCTTGCTTTTAGCTGAAATGTCACAGGCCTGGCTTTCAAGATCTGTATTTCTCTTACATTTTGATGGTCTGAACTCTCAGCACAGTGGCCCACTTGACCCCACACAAAGCTGTGACCCTGTCCTTCTAGGCTTCTTTAGTCTACACCTTCTTGTTCTCTCACATTCCTTCCACAAATCAGTTCCCAAAGTCTACAAGCCACACATCTGCTTTATCAGAGCATCAACACGGTTTCTTGATTAATTTCCTGAACTAGTTACTCTGCTCATTGTATGACACTCTGGACACCTAGATAAAGCCACTTAATGGACAAATGATGTATTTTGGTTCATAGATGATGTTGATAGAGCTGTCCATTGTGGAGAATGCATGGTAGAGTTCATGGCAGCAATAGTGTGATCCCTGAAACTTGCTGTGCTGTAGCAGCAAGAAAGAGGCTAAGAAAGAGGCAACGTAGACTAGAAGGTCATAGGTCAGCTGGTAATCATCCAGGCCTAGTGTCTTCCAGCCTCATGCCCAATAAATTCTACAACCTTTCAAGTAGTAGCAACAGATAAGCATCAAGTGTTCAAACTCTAGCTCACGGAGGGCACATGACATCTGCAATACCACACATCAAATCTTCCGTTATGATTTATTTCTGGGCCTAAAGATATGTGGTGCAATACTCTCTCCCGATGCTTGGCAGAGGAAGTAAAAGCTCAGCTCTCACTCAATGGAGTGGTCACAATAGGAAACTACTGACACTGTACAGTGTGCTGTAGTGTTAAACCCTGATGTGCAGTGGGCTAGGTACTGCCAATGCTTTCTAGACTTGCATGGTTTCCCACTTACAATGGGTTTATTGAGAAGTAGGAACATCTGCACACACTACCCCAATGCCTACCCTCACCATACCATTTCTGTTTCATTAAGAGGTCATTGTACAACATCTAAGGTAGCATGGAAGTAGAGACAATATTGGGGTAGTGCAGATTAAACTGGAGGTGAGGACTTTTCCTAAACAAATTGAATGACCTCTCATGTACCTTTGAGACAAAGGGAGCTGCCGTTCATAATGACATTTCTGAAAAGCAGATATTGTTTTTAAAAATATCAACAATCACAAAATCCTCTAGAAAAGAAGATAAGGTAAATGCTGATGCAGGAGACATACCAGGCGCTGCCCTCATGCCCCTCTGATCTTTGTCTTACCAAGTCATATCTTGTAGGAGTTTGTGTTTCCCCTCTGTCTCCTCCAAATGGAGCACTACCCTTCAGTCTCAGTCTCTCATGAGAGCCCTCTACCCCGGAGGCTCCATTCCTACCATGCACATGGTCTCTCTTAGTTTCTTCAAGTCACCCTTGCCACCTTTGTCTAAGCTCAGATGTGCCCATAGAATACTAGAATCTAATAGATTACTGTCCATAGTTCAGTGACCAACACTGGGAGGGCTGGAAGTCCATGGAAGGACAGGGTGCACCATTGGTCTGGTGTGCATTTGCTCTGTCTAAGGCACAGTGGAAAACTCACGAGTATCATGAGCATCACAAAGGCTAACTAAGGCATTTTGGAAACTTTTGTGGATAACCATCCTTACCCTGGGAGCTTTCTCTTCTGGGAGTTGTAGCCTTTAAGACCAAAGGACCCAGGAGAAGGAAATCAAGAAGCAGGGTGCTGGGCAGTGAGGAAGAGAAACAAACTTCAGCAGATGGGTAGTGTGGAGCCTGATCCCCAAACCATGGTGGAGCCGTCTCTGACTCCAGACAACCTCCCCAGATGGGTATGTGCAAGGAAGCTGGGTGGCTTCCTGAACACACCCATTCACAGGCCTTCTTACCCTGAATCCCAGAGAAGCTCACACAAGTCAGGGGTATTCACACCCGCCAGTATGGAGTGATTCCTGTGAGCCTTGCCCTCACACTAGTGTTCACGCTGTGACAAACTGAGTGGGAAACGATCTCAGTATTTTGTATTGTACAGGCACAAGTGTGCCCAGGAGCTGGAGCAAGCAGAATGTGCCCCTCAGGCAGTCATGCCAGAGGAGGTTTGTATACAGAGAGGCCAAAGGTCAGGAGAATTAGCTCTGGGAAGGTGACTAAACATAGAGCTTCCATTTTCACAATTGAAGGTGCATTGTCTACCTTACAAGGTTGTTATACAAATTAAATGAGACTGTTTAGCCCATACACACAGTTCAACGCATATTAGTTAGCCTTATGGTGGACCCTGACTATTCATTTAACAAACATTCGTAAGTACCCACTATAAGGTCTGAGAAAGCAGAGGCCAGGCATCTTCACCCAAACAGGCTTCTAGACCCGTCAGATTTTGTGTATATTACACCTGTTTGCCAAATTTACTTGGAGGGGACATCTTCAAGTAAAATCAAATTATGTTTTTCTTTCATTTTCTTTTTCCTCTACTGTCCCCTTCATTCCCCCTTCATACTCCTCCCATTTTCTTTACATCTCCTCATTCGATCTATGTCCAGCACAGACAACACCTAACAGCCATTTGGTCCAATCTAAAAGCCTGCCCTCTCAACTCTGGGCATTTGTTGAACACCTACTTACATGCTGTCTGCTGGCCTCAGTATGGGCAGAGCTTGCGCCATCATGGAAGAGGTCAATGTTAGGAATGGGGAGAGGAGTGGGAACACAGAGTGCTGTAGAGTCAGGGAGGCAGGGGACTTCACTTTAAAAATCAGCTGACTGTACAACTTTCAAGTTGGAAATTGCCATGACAGGTTTTCAGCATCCCCAAGTGGGGACTGCAGAATACTAAACTGGTTGTGGTGATGTGCATAGTCCCAGGCAGGTGTATGGGAAGCTGAGGAAGGAGGGTTGCTTGAACCCATTTGTGTAAGAGCAGATTTGACAACACATCAATGTAGCACAGTGGGACCCATCCCAGTCCCCTGTCCAAAAAAAAAAAAAAAAAAAAAAAAAGCCATCTGCGAATCTCAAGTACAATCACCTTTAAAAGCATCCTACAGCCATGAAGTGGTATCCACATCACACCCCTAGTGCTGCGAACACTAGTCTGAAATGCTGAGAATCCCAATCAGGGGATTTCTGCCCCACAACACTGAGGTGATGGAAGGGAAGGGAAATGAGGACTCATTGTAAGTGGCATGGGCTTTAAACACAGATAGATTTGTTTAGAAGAGAAACCGCTCCGGGAATTTAAGTCTTTTGAGATATTTGCAAAGATACCAGAGTGAGGCTATTTCTGCTTAACAGTTACATGTTAGCAAAAAAAAAAAAAAAAAAGAACATATGAACATGGCCTAAATCTAAATGCTCGTTTAATGAAATATTTTGTGGGCGTAAGGAGGTTGAAGGTGCTGTTTGTTCTGTCTGGGAAGCTCTTCAGGATCCACTATTGAGTTATAGCCAAGTACAGAGCTTGTATGTGTGCTGCGTGCGGGTCTATACACACAGCAACACGGGTATCTGCTTTCCTGCATGTCAGAGCTAGAAGGCTGTAAAGAAATCTGATGTGAAACCAAGGACGGGTCTGAGGGAGGCAGAACTCTCACCATGTTGTCTGGGTGCCTTTTAAAGGGTGCTCCACCTCCTGTGAAAGAGACCCAGCATAGCTTCTGATGGGCAGCAAAAGGATAAGCAGAATACTCCCTTTCCCACTCCCCTGAGACGAGGGCAGAGGAGGTGCCTTTCGCTGGGTACACTTTTGGAAACTCTCAAAATGCATTTTTGAAAAACAGCAGCAGAGAGTGAGGCCAGGCGCGGGGAGTGAGGGCCCGGCTCCCTCCCAGTCTCTCAGTTATTCCAGCCATCCCGTGGGTCCAGCATGCTCCACTAAGCGTGGCGACAATTTGGCCAGAATAAAAAGCTGCAGATTCAAGAACTCCTGAGGGTGGGGTGGGGGAAGGAAGGAAAAGTAAGCTTTGGTGAACGATTTTCTTCCTACACTGTAAAAACTCAAATGGTTGTGAGGCTGGGGGTGGGCAGAAGGACCCGACAACACCTTTGTCTCAAACCATTCAGGCTTCAAGTGAGCCTTTCTGGCCTGCACGCACTATTGAGGCGTTTTTTCAGCCTTCCACTCTGGCTTTCGGAGCTCATAATATCTGAATGAAAAGAACTGGGGGTTTAATTTAGAACCCGGACAAAAAGCCCAGACATATGCGCCTCTGTGAGAATGCTTGGCTGGGGGCTGGGACAGGCAGAGAGTGACAGCACATGTCACTGGCCAAGGCGCTCAGGCTGTTTTGGAACTTTGATTGAGGGGATTCGTTCTGATTTTAACAAGTTTACCAAAAAGACTTTCAGCTGGGTTGCATATGAGGCCCTGCTATTTTTAATATAAATGTAATGTTTTTAAATCCACCGGAGGTGTCCTAAACCAGATTTGGTCGTAAGCAGCTGTGCTGAAATTGTAAAATCTCACCCTGGTGTCTGGTTTAACATCTGGTAAGTCACAGAGACCAGTTTCAACTCTCCAATAGTAATTAAATGTTTTCTTTAAAAGAAAAAAAAAAAAGCCCAATCATATACGGCTGAATGCATTATTAGGAGAGTATTTTGATTCACAACAAGCATGGGCAGGAAGAATCCAGTGAGAATTTTATAGGTAGTTGGATACTTTTAGTTACTCTTTCTAAAGGTGTTGATCAAAATAAGTACATGTTACAAGGCAAAGCATCTTGGGATGGGGTGGGCATGGAGGAGCATTGAGACCTTAATTGCTACTGAGGAGAATTGCTTTTTCTTTGATGTCAACCCCTGGCTTTCTTTTTTTGTTTCAGAAACGAAGAAACTTCAAAAGCCGTAATTTCAAGACATTTAGTACTCACTAATATAGGTAGTAACTTTAACTGTTCTTCAGCTTTGAAAGAAAAAAGAAGAAAAGTTTCAGGGTGAGAATGTGTTAGAATGAAGGAGGGAGAATTTAAAAATTTCTATATTTTCTTCCATATAACATTTTAAACTGGAGTAAGTGATAATAAACACTGCTTTAAACACAACCTAAAAGTGGCCCTCTGTAGGGCTTTCCTATGTCTCAGAGGGAGCAATCCGTGCCTTGTATTTGAAATATGATTCTACTTTTCATTTCTTTAACTCTTAATGGGATATGTTGTATAACCAGGTTATCCTAATGGCTTAATGATTCTGGAACCACCACTGGCCACAGAAAAATTTATAGATCTTATAAACCATCCTTTCTTTCTTTGCTATGATGTCAGCAAGGTTGGAATTTAGTAAGATATGAAACACAAATTTGAGTTTGTTAATGATTATTTAGTTACTCCTCAGGTAGCCCTGGTTGGGCTGGAATTTGCTGTGTAGAACAGGATGGCCTCAAACTCCCAGAGTTCTGTGTGCTTCTGCCTCCAGCATGCTGGGACTCTGTGAACTGTTTGACAGTAACTTTCTTCTTTTATCAATTCTTGCTGATTCATAACAAATATAATGGCAAAGGACACTAACAATAATTGTCTGGCACTTGATACGTGTCTTGAAGTTGGATTCTCCCACCCCTATGACCCAGTGATTTTTCATGGCTTTCCTAAGTTATATAAAGATTGGCAAATCAAGTTTTAGAGCCTAACAACTTTCTGGTTACACACTCTAAAATGTAAGAGAATAAGAGAATTCTAAGAAGACTTCAGAAATAGTGTAAACTCAGGGTCCAGCCTCAGCTTTCACACTGACCCTCTTATTCTTCATGGAAGAATTGAAGACTATGAAGGTTGCTTGCAGTCCATAAAAATCCTTGAAAACATCCTCGATGTCATCTTCTGTTTCTGTGTTCCCCTCATTTCCCTTCTGGTACAAAATGGAAAGGTTAGGGACCCAGGCAAACAGGAAGATAGTAAGGCCGGTGCAAACTCAGAAAGCAAAGGTCTCAGAAGTGTAACTCATGATCCAAATGATAGAAAGTTTCTCACTCTGAAACCGGTGCGACTGGACATCTGATCAAAGCAGATATTGTGATAGGTATCCAGGAGCCAGAAGGCCCCGCTTACAGGGGTCAGTGACAGGCCTGAGAAGAGCAGCTGTGTCTAAGGAAGGAAGGAAGGAGCTTTCTTGTCATTTTTGAAATAGGGTCTCATTTGGTATCTGAGGCTGACTTAATTTCGATATGTAGCCCAGGTTAGCTCTGATCTCACTGTGATTCTCCTGACTACTAGGCGGCAGGTTCATTAGTGATGGCTTTGTCTAGCCTACTGTCCTCTTTTTTAGACCTTGACACTGATGCTTCTCAACAAGTGGGGTGGCAGAGGGGTACAGCCTGTGGATCTGCTCACAGTATGGGGGACACACAAGATGAAACGAAGCCTACTGGTGTGATGGGCTGCGTTGAGCTCTAACTTGCTTCTGCTCACTTGCCATTGCTGGGAGAATTGGGGTGCTAAATTACATGTCTGCTTCCCTGGCTGATGACATAAATGGTATTTGCCAGCATCCTAGGTTATCCGGCTAATCTGAAAGCCAGGTGCACCTGTGAGGTGATTTCACTATCGACATGTGGACCATGCCATCTTCCTACAGGTGAACTTCAGAGCTTGAGGTTGTGAGAAAGCCCTAAAAGGAATATGTCCTTATAGGTCACCTAGCTTGAGACAGAATCAAGAGAAAACACCCTCGCATTGCATGGGTACATGGAATTTGCAAGGCAGCCGTTGTCAAGAGCTCTGGGTGTATGAGGGACCTGCTGTCTACAAGGGTAGTTCCTCCCTGTCTTTCTGGACTCTTAGTTCAATTTCAGTTCGCTTTATTTTATGAGTATGGGTATTTTGTTCATGCATCACATGTGTGTCTCCTGCTTTCAGAAGCCGGAGGAGGGATTCTAATCCCCTAGAATACAGAGTTGTGGTTGTGAGCTGCCATGTGCTGGGAACCAAACTCAGGTCTTCTGAAAGAGTAGCCAGTGCTCTTAACCATGAGCCCTTCTCTGGGCTCTTTCAGGTCATCTGGGATGCTGGATTTTACCTAGATATTTTAGGACCTCTCAAGGAATTCATCTCTCGACTACTGGAAACTGTAAACCCATCTGTCATTCAGACAGGGAGACTCATCCAAAGTCCAGGCACACAGCTTGCAAAGTCTGCTTCATAATTCTAGGATGTGCTACCTACACTACAGCTCTGAGAAAGACTCAGAAGCAAAGCAGCTCTCCTACTAAGAATGGACTTCATGCTTTCATCCTAAGTCCCTCTCCAGTCTCTGTTTAGAGCCAGCTGTCCTTTGAACCAGGCAAAAGGAAGCAATTGCCTTGGAGTGGTCCTTGAATGCTTTCTGTCTTTCTCTCTGATGCCAAACATTAACTGCTGGCTACAACAGGACCACCTGCAATGTGTTAGTCATTAAAAAGGTCATGTCACTAAACATTTTAAACTGTGAATAGCTTCAGATTAAATTAGGTGTAAAAAAAGTCATTTCCTCTCAGTGATAAACTCAGACACCTGCAGTAGGGCTCAAGTTTACCAGGGACATAAAGTGCCTCTCCTACTCACAGACCATTTGGAGATTTAAAAAAGGAGGGGGGGCATTTTGTCAGCTATCTGTCTTCATCTGGCAATAGGATTCCTGGGCTTGAGAGTTGTAGGCACAGCTACTTGAGATGTTGTGACGGGGTAGATGGGAATTAAAGCTGTCATTTGTGTTTGCTTCACTGAGCAGTCTGTAACATGTTGAGAGGGATCTAAGAATTCTCTTGTTTTTATTGCCCATGTTTTATCTCATTTTAATATTACAGCATCCAGCATGTTATCATCCCCCTTCCATCACTTGTGGCATCCATTTTGCACAGAAGGAGGGCAGCAGGAGGCTGTGATTGGTTGGCATTGGTTGACCAGCTCTGGGCCTGGGTATTAGGCTAGGTATCACCTTACAGCTCTCAAGTCTCCCGCTCCAGGCAGCCTCAAAAAGCTAAGAAGGATTACCAGCTCTGTTTGACAGGGAGAAGCTCAGGCTTTGAGACTCAGAGCTACACCTTATTGCTCCTGGGTGGAAATCTGGAAATCACCCTCTCCTGGGATTCCCAGTGCCCAGGTCCCTACCCTCTCTTGCCTGGCCCATGGCTTCCTCTTTTCACACCCCCATAGCAGTGTTTCCCACTTCCCTGAGCATCCATGTCTCACATGTAAGTCAGAGTGGGAATCCATCACTTCCTGTGTAGAACCCATGAGGTCTCACTGTAGTTAAAATAAAATCCAAACTCCCTCTTTGACCTCACCCTTTCCCTCCTCCTCACCCTCTTCCCTTCCCTCATTCCAGCCCACTTTCTATTATTTTATGACCTACCAAACTTGTTCTCTGCCTCAAAGGCTCTTTTCACAGGTGGGTAACTTGCTACTCATCAAGGAGTCAACTCAAACACCATTGCAGCACTGGCCTGTCTCTTCCTGATGCTCTGTGATGGGGACCTTTGTCCTCTCTTTGTCTTATTGTCTCTGATAGCCTTTGATCTTGCTCATTCACTGTCTGTTCTTCCCAAGCTTAAACACTTTCTTGGGGGAACTTTTTCTTGATCTCTGCCCTACGCACAGTGCCCTCTTGGTGCCTTGCCTAAAGTTGGTACCCACTGAATAAAAGAATAAATGAACCTGTGTGTTACAGAGCTGAGTTCAGCTCTAGTGGCTCCATGATGGGGAAATTTTCTTTTGTAGCTAACAAGTGAGATACTGATACCAGATACATAGCAAGGACCACACCTGCTTTATAAGACATCTGTTTAATTTTAAACATTGCTGTAAACATTCTGGAGGTATACTCAAACCAGTCACCTCCATGCTCAGTTCTCATACATGGTAGTGTATCCACCTCAGTCTTAGCCCGTCCCTGCTGTGTCACTAATATGAAGGCAAGTCTCCATTCATATACTGCAGGTTTCTCTGAGGACCTCACAGCACACCATTACAGCCTTCTGATTTAGCAAGACTAGTGTCTCCCAACTCTCTCTCTCTCTCTCTCTCTCTCTCTCTCTCTCTCTCTCTCTCTCTCTCTCTCTCTCCTCTCTCTCTCTTCTCTCGTGTGTGCTATATATGGAAGTGTTATAGGCTCACAGTGTACATTGAATATGTGTTTGTTGCAACCAAACATGACTTCTCTTCCTTATTCTGGTTCACTGTTTCAGTGTGCTTCAGTACTACAGTAGTCCCTTTGCTCGGCAGCTGTAGGCAGAGGGATATGTATGTATGTATGTATGTATGTATGTATGTATGTATGTAATCTTGAAAAGCTCACCTCTAGTGTTGTACTGGCTCCAGCCAGGCCCTACCCCCTAGGAGTTCCAGAGCCTTGGGAACAAGTGTTTAAAACATGGACTGGTGGGGGACATTTCAGATTCAAAACATTAACATTATCAAAGTAATTGGGAACTCATAAGGGGAGTTGGAGAAAAAGAAAAAGAAAAAACATTTTCTAGTAATAGCAAGACAGTCTATCTCAAATTTCACATAGCTTTGGTAAAAAAAAAAAAATCACTTATATAGAAACAATGTGAACTTCATTAATGGAAGAAAAAGAAAAGTCTGAGTTAACTATGCACAACCCCAGGATGGAACACTATCAGTTCTTATAAAGAATGATCTAACTGCTTATTAACCTAAAAAGACTGCTGTGGGTTTTTATTGTTGCTGTTTTCTCTTTTACACCAGACACCAGGCCTGTGCTGTGTGCCAGTCAAGCCCGCTACACTAAACTGTGTCCCTGATCCTCCCAAGGTGCATGGAATACAAGACAGTGTTGAATACATGAGAAAAAAAATGTTACCTGAAGTGTTTTATATATAAATCTACTTGTATAAAACAAGTGTATTTATAGCATTCATTTATTGGTATAAATATAGAGAAATACAGGGAAAGATACATACCAGCTTATTAAAATACATCATTACAGTCAAGTGGGGAAGATTGTGATAAAAATCAGTTTTTAAATTTCCTCTATATATACTTATTTTTCTTTCATGGTTACAATAAAAGTATTATTTTTTGAATAAACACATTCTACAAAGGACAGAATTAAGCAAAGTATAGCCAGAATGGGGTACACAGTCTAGGCAGGCAACACTGTCAGGGTCTTCAGTGACTAGTGAGTTAACCTTCTTCTTTTCCTCCATATCCCCTGGTGGGCTCAGCTCTTGTTCACAAATCCAGTTATTAAGAATAGATGGCAGGATGCTGGGGACTGACCCTAAGGCCACAGTCTAAGAAGAGAGCTCAGAGAGAGCCCCTTTCTTGGGGTGATTTATCACAATGCCGTTTTGTAAGACTGTAATATTGGCTGCAACACAAATTGTGCAATAGGGGGAGAGCTAAATAAAATGACATACTTACTCAGAAATATTACAAAAATGGAAGCATCTGATGCTTTATAATGTCCTGGAAAATGTTAATTAAAAAGCATAATAAAAAAGATCAGCTAAGATCTGTGATCACCAGGATCAGAAAAAATAGCCCTATAAAGACATATATCCAATAGATTAAAGCAACTTAAACAGTGATACTTAGAACCTCCTGGCATCAAAGACACAGATGGTAACTGGAATATGTGTAAGCCTTCTGAGAAAACCACTCTCAAACGTGTGAACTGCTGAAGAATGTCAGGTTTACATTTATCTTAAAATTATTTCAAAGGTTAACACTTTGGCCAATATTTTCAAATAACCTTATAGTATCAACATCTTTGTCTGTCCTCTCTCTATCAATTGCATCCTAAGAAGGAGTCCCTGCAGGTTGAGAAGAATAAAACAAAAGCTCCTTGGTCTGATTTGTAAACTTGGTCCATGTCTTGTGATGTCTCAGGTGGAGGTAGGTGATCTCTATTAGACCTAAATGTCACCAGTCAATGTTAAATCTAGGTTAAGTCATTGAAAATTCCATTTAAAGGCAACTACAAGAAGTTAGCCTATGGAGAGTTGTAGGAAGAACACTGAGCTAGGCATTGGAAGGTCTTTCATTCATTCATTCTTTCATTCATTTGTGCATGCATGCATCCAATCATTCATTCACACGTATTCTGTGCAATCCACTGGGCTGGGCTATGGGTATATAAACTTAGTAAAACAATCCGGCTTCTTCCATCAACAACAGTAGCTGAAGGATTGTGACTGAAGTAAAGAATTATGGGCTAAGGAGGAAGGTAAATCCAATTCTCTTTAAGACAGTGTCCTGGACTCCAAAATAGGAGCACTTGGGGCAAATGAATGGACCGCTCTCTGTAGGAGTGATTTCTCATAGTGAACTGAAGAGATCACAGCACTGGGAATCACATCAGGCAAGAGCTGGGATTCCAGTAGAAGCTGCCCAGTCAGGCTTTGGTGGAAGGACCTGACCCCTAATTCTGGGTAAATAAACAGTAGCTTTAGTACCATTAAAGAGCATCCTGACTTCAGCCAGGATGCAACCAGAGCAAAGTGGGCATTAGTGCACTGCTATGTAATATAGCACGTTCTCTATTTCAGCAGGGAATTTTTCTCCACAAAGTTTGGACCTGGGTTCATAAATGTGTCATCGTGTTTCTGTTCATCGAATTCCTGAAACATTTCCTGACTGGCCTCTGGAGCAAGTTCTGTCCATGGGGCTGTGGGTGTGTGAATAGCAGGGATCTTACTCATGTGGGAGCCATTCCAGCCTCCCCTGATGTGACACAAATTGGACGGAGGTTCTGGGACTTCTGCTTGCTCCCAGGGGCCTCTCCAGCCAGGGCTTCTTGACAGCGTTGTGGTTTGAGTTGTCATCACAAATAACCGCTCATTTCTCAACTGACGCCCTGTGTGGCTGCATCGCAGCAGGGCTGTGGGAACACTCCATGGAACAGGGAAGCAGGAAGAAAACTTGTTTGTGGGTGGTGGTGGGCAAAAGCGCCCAATGAACAAAACTCAGAGGGTTCCTTTGTTTTGCAGACCATCAGGGAGATGTCTCTGCTCTGTATAATGCGTTCTATTCCAAAGGAATTCTGAATTCCTGTAGTTGGTACTGTATACCCTGATCTACAGAGCTGTAAATGCACTTGCCAGCAGAAAGTTGAAGATTCCCTGTTGGAAACAGTGTTTGATCAAACCCTGTTCCACCCACTTCACACAGAAGAAGCTGAGATACCAGCATACCAGCAGATGAGGGTTTTTTTATATGGTTGAACAACTAGCACAAGCTGGAATCAGGTTCAAGTCCTGGCTGTAAAGTGCTTTTTTTTTTTTTTTTTGAAGTACTTCCTCCTGCTAAGACCCTGAGCCATCAGCAGACCTCCCAAGCCAAATGAGAACTGAGAGGGAATCTTCAAGGACTTTGGTTTAGACGGGTTACCCAGACTTCTCCTGTTTTGTTGGTCTGAGCTACAAACCAAGAGCTCCCTCCCTGGAATTGGCTTCTTGCCTAGCATGGGGCTGTAGGGATTTTATTGTTTTGCTCTTGAGACAGAGGCTCTTGCCTGATGGCTCTCTCTGATCTTACCCAGAGGAGCAGGCATGAGAAACAAGACAAGGTAGAGATGAATAGGGGCAACAAAGCAGCACATCCCAAACCCATGTCTCCCCCCTGGCTGTTCATGGTTGGTCCCGCCGAGTCAAAAGCCAGTTTTCAGCTCATCCTGTGCAGAGGAATCCACTAGGACCATGGTTTCCTAAACTATGGATTCTCATTCCACGGAGGGGGGGGGCATGACTGAATATTGGAGTTTGGAAAAATTCACCAACAGTCAGATTTCTGAGTATATTATGGCCAAAACTGAATTCCAAGTCAAACAAGCAATGAACTCGAAATGTTCTTGTCAGTACTCAACCATGTTGTGTCACATGACTTTACTCCAGTCTTGATCTGAGCGCATACGTGGGTATACTCTGCTCTACACCAGTGGCTCTCAATCTTCCTAACGCTGCAACGCTTTGATACAGTTCCTCATGTTGTGGTGACCCCCATTATAAAGTGATTTTATTGTTACTGCATATCTGTAATTTTGCTACCTCTATGAATTGTAAAGTAAGCATCTGATAAGCAGGATATCTGGTATGTGACCCCTGTGGGGATCATGACCCCCAATTTGAGAACCACTGCTCTGCATAGTAATAGCACTGCCTAAAAGTCTTCAACTCGGATTCAAGATTACTGTGTGTTATAAACTGCGGTATTAGGGCTGGAGAGATGGTTTAGCAGTTAAGCGCACTGGCTGCCCTTCCAGAGGATCACGGTTCAATTCCCAGCACCCATATGGCAGCTAACAACTGTCTGTAACTCCAGTTCCAGGGGATCTGACATCCTCACACAGACATACAGGTAAGTAAAACACAAAATAAAGATAAAATTAGAAAAGGACTGCAGCATTTTCACTGTACAAAGTTTTCCGCTCTTACAGACACACAAAGGTTAACCCCTGAAAATGCAGACTCTCAATATTTCCCTACCATCACCTCTTAGCACCCAAGCAACAAGTCAGTTTGTTCTGGGCTGCATTGCATTAGAATGTTTTGTTTTAAAAACTGCCATTTGAGTTGTTGACTTGAGTTTCAGAGAAATTCCTTAAGAGAATTTTAGTTGGGATTAGGACAGGACTTCCAACAAGTTTCTAGATAGCTCTGCATTTACTTCTATCACTTTTACTTTGTATTTATGTGAAGCTGTGTTATCAGCATTGCTAACTGGAAGGTCAAGGTATCTGTGGGTTCTGAAAACATGGAAGATATTCCATGTTCTACAGTATCCAATATTCAGCCAAGATTTAATTCTTATGAAAATAGATACATCTATCTCATTAACATGAAAATTCGCTTTTGTCTTTATTAAATGCTGATTATCTTTATATCAAAGACTTTTAAAATAAATGTCTTTGTGATTTATCATCAGTAAATGTTTAATTAGTATAGCTATTTCACATATCTATGTATGTGGGGGGGTCACATAAAATTTTTTGCATGAAAAGGAGACATCATAAGTAGACAAAATTTAGGAAGCCCTGACCTAGTCTTCCTTCATGTGAATATTCACAAGGTCTATGGACCAGCAGGTTCCCAGATGCTCAAGATGGGTTTTGATTAAAAGTTTGGCCTCAGAAAACAGTTAAGTCTGAAGTTCTGTGGGAGGCCCAGGTGCAGGCCAGCCCAAGCCGATGAGAAATTAGGATTGCTTAAGCAGTAGTGTTACTAGCCTTAGTGAGTGATCCTGGGAAAGGATAAAAACTGGTATGCATGCCCCAGGAACCACCATTTTTGGAAAGCAAGAGCTCCAGACTGTTTGGTGTGGGCTATTTGCATTTGAGAAGTTAACTTGCTAGTGAGATAGGACCTGCAAAGAAACAAAAAGGGAAAGGAGTGAAAAACTGGGAGATAGGAGACAAGGAATGAGAGAGCCAGGAGGAGACATCGATTGGTGAGGAAAGCCATTTGGCTGGGAGACGGGATGAAAAGGACCGGCAGACATTTTCTTTTGACTAGCCAGCTCCTCTATGTTTGTGATTTCTCATTAAGCAGTTAATAAAGATAGCCGTTCCTATTGCCTTCCTTTTCCACTGTAGGAGGTATAAGAGAAAACGACCTCCAGATTCAGCCTCTTTCTAGGTCCCCCTACATACACTGAAAAGGAAGCTCACAGAGGAGTGCATTAGAGGCTAGATGCAGCATTAGCCTTTCTGGGATGGATGTTCTATAATTATAATGGTTGTATAAATTTTCAGTGTTTTTACCCAGAAAACCTTCGGAGTGGTATTTATATACAAATATGTGTGATACATACATTATTCATATGTATATATATATATATATATATATATATGTATTTGATACATTTACAGTGACTATGTCTACTGTAACATATATACATTATGTATGACCACTTAGGCAATAGATACACAAATGAATAACACAGAATATTCAGAATAGGTATACAACATAGAAATGGTGTGGGTATAATTACATTCATTTACCCTTTTATGACAATCTTAATAAGCCATCTTAATTTTACTAATACAATACTTTACTGTATAAATGTAATATAATTACATAAGTGTTATATAATGTATCAATCACATAGTAGAGGCACTTAGACTACCTCAACATCAATAAATAAGTACATTTTGATGTAACCTACACAAGAATCATTTTTGATAATTTTTATGGTAAGTCCTGTTACAAGTAGGTCTCCCCTGTCTCCCCCCACCCTGCTGCTGGTTTGGTGCTGCTGCCATGCCAGCCCCCAATAACACTCTGAGACTCTGTACTTGATACATTTTTGTTGGCCAGTTACTAATTCCTTACTGGCTATCTCTGTCTTAATTATTAACCCATTTCTACTATTCTAAGTATTTCCACGTGGCTCATCTTACTGGCCAGAGCAGGTGGCTGGCGTTCTACCTCTCCAGCCTCTCCATGTTGACTCCTCCTAACTACTTCCTCTTTCCTCCTTGTCTCCTAGCCCCGCCTATCTTGCTTTCCCATTGGCCAACAGGGCTTTATTCATTAACCAGTATGAGAAACATATTTACAGAATAACATCTCCCATCAAAGTCCCATGTCTCAGATGAGAGCATGAGGCCAGAGGACCCAGTTCTGTAGCTTGCTAGCACCACTCAGAATCTGAGGATGAATGAAAGCTGTGTGAGCTCTAGAGCCTGGGCTCCAGCTACCTGCATATATCACATTTTTGTGATTACAAGCTGTGAGTGTATCAATATGGCTGAACAGTCTGTATCTTGGTTGTAGAAGAACTGGGGTAAAAAGGAGGAGGAGACAGCATGGTCAGCTGAACAGGGAAACTCGGGAAGCCCCACAGCCATGTGTATGTCCTGTGTCAGAGAGAAACTGCTTCTGTTCTTGCTTCTTCATAGCAGTGGCCTGTGCACGCTTCGTACGACAAATTCCTCAGTGTATTTAATTCAGGCTTAGTACTCACTATGCTTTCCAGGAATCCAGAAAGTTCTAGAAATGACATTTTCTGGGTTTTTCTTGGTGGGGAAAAGCTATCTTTTTACCAGAAACTGCTACTCTACACCAGAAACTGTCTTGAGGGCTAATAAAGATGTTTGTCATTAATTTGACTGACATGATATGCAGTCAGAGCCTCGTGTTTTGGGTTTGGTTTTATCCTTGAAGCTGTGATTAGATGGCTGCACCTTCTGTCTCCTGTTCTATGTTCTATGTCTATGTTGAAGCCTAAATTACAATTGCTGAAACACCGGGGCTGGACAGTGGCCCTAATGCCTGCCACCTCTCTTTTATTGCACATTCTACTCTGGATCACCTCATTTTTCTATGACCTTCAACACCTGCTTAAATTCCATAAACCCAAGTTTGTACATATATTGGTTTAGAAATATATCATAGGCTATAATGGGTTGGAGGGTGTTAGAGAAGGTATTATATCACAGTTAACCACACTTGAAGTGAACCGTAAAATCTCACTGTCTAGGTCTGATTGTCCAGGACCTATGTAGATCAGGCTGGCCTTGATCTTACACTGATCTTCTTACTTAACAAGTAGATTCAGTCCTTTTCTATTCAGGGAGCCTGTTCCAACAACTTCAGGATGCAAAATTGTAACTTGTAGAAGACTTAACATAGGGCCTGGCTTGGTGGTGTGTGCCTTTAATCCCAACACTTGGGAGGTAGAGGCAGGTGGATCTCTGTGAGTTCAAGGCCAGCCTGGTCTACAAAGCAAGTTCCAGGACAGCACAGTTCCAAAGCAACACAGAAAAACTCTGCCTCAAAAAACAAAACAAACCAAAAGACATAACATATAGCTGGAGTTAGTTACTGAGGATAACTGAGATCGAAAGCAGTAGGCCAGAGCTAAAAACCCCCTGATTGCCTCCAGGTGAACTTAAAATCTGGCTTCTGCTATTGGCCAGCCTGGCTCTACAGGTGTAGCCCCTGACACCTCTTCAACTTCTATTCCTTCCTCCTCTGGTCCAGTTGCTATTGGTAACACATTTTGTGCTCTCCCCACTTCTGGATTCCCAGAGTACTCTTTTTACAGGCTGTCTCCTGGGCTGGCTCATTCTTATTCCTCAAGTCTCAGAAAGTTGTCCCTGACTGCATTGTCCCTGACCTGCTCTTCCCAGACTGAAAATCTGTTTGTCCACTGTCCTTCCAATTGTAACACAAACACTGGGAGGACAAGATGTTCCATCTACCACCCCATCCTTACTCCATAAAACAGAAATTCAGAGTAGATGCTGCAGATAGGTGATCAAGGGTGGGCAGATAAAAGGAATAGGCTGTAGTGATTGGATGTAATAAGGAACAGGCATGAGTGGATGTTTTCTTCTATGTGCATGTGTGCATGTTCCAGAACACACACATGTTCTCTCTCAGTCACAATCTTATTCTGACCATCTCAAAGTCTCCTTCCTACCCCCTGCACCTTCAGATACCTGCAGCCCTGCCTTCTGTTGCACCTCAGCTTTGCCTCCTGAGTTTTACACATCTAGATGAATGCTGTGGAGTCTTCACTGTGTGTCCTCTCCTACTCCGTACCATGTCTAGAAATTCACACTTCACTGAGATGGTGTTCTATTTTCTTTTGGGCCCAGTATTTCATGACCTTACTATGTTTTCTTCATTCCACTGTTAGTTTATATGCTTTCTTTCTAGTTTGGGGTTGGTACACCTACTGTTACTATAAACTTTTTCACACACATATTTGGTGAGCACCTATCATCAATACTTCCATGCATATCCTTAGAAATGGAGTTACTGAGTCAGAAAAAGAAAGCCCATGCTTGAGTGTAGTACAGGTTATTGTGGATTTCCTACCAGCAGGATGTGGCTCTCCAGTGTTTGCATCTGAACCCTCAACATGTAGGCATATCAGGGGCTCTGAAGATGAAGACACCTATTCTGCAATAACTATGCACTCTCTAGAGCCTTATTGTAAATCCTACAAACAGTCCAAGCCCACGGCTCTGTCTTACTTAGCATTGTGCAGCCACGACTCCCACATGCACCATCCTACCACTTGACTTGTATATAGCTAGGCAAGCCCAGGGAGAGGAAAGACAATTACTGAAGCCTTCATCTGTGTCGTGAGCACGAAACCCATCATTATGAAAGCATTAATTCACCTCTCCTTGGCAGAAATAGCTCCCTCTGTCAGGGGATGCCTTACTTAAAGAACCCTGTGGTTTCAAAGAATTTGTGAAGTTCCAATGAACAATCTACCCCCCATTCATCTGCACCATACAGCTGCTTTTATATTTTCCCACCTGTGGACTTGTGACCTACAGCTCCAAGTACCCATAGAAAGTGTCCCGTACCAAAAGCAGTCCCCACCCTGCTTTCCACATGCAAGAAGAGATGATCCCAAGCTAGCTAGAATCTCTCCATGCTTTACTGTAATTCATAAACAGGAAGAGCAAGGACCTGGCTTTTCCTTGAACTTTCTAAGAACTTCCATTTTTTACTGAAAGATGGAGACAGGTTCTCAGAGTAAGTTTCTTTGGGCAGGTGAGCTGTTCAATTACTAAGGGAAGAAATTCAGATTGGATTTATACAGTTTATCTGACGTGGAGGAACCTCAGGTCAGTGACCTCCCATTACCCACTGGGTTTACTGTTAGTGCTCTTTGCTAAGTCTTACATTGTTTCTCCATGTCTGATGAGGGTGTCACTGAAGTTCCTCATGTGGCTGGGTTACTCCTCAAGGGGATGAGGCCATGAGACTATGCTAGACAAGTTATGTGTAGAGGTAAGGTTATTTTGCCCTTGGGATGTATCCTAGGCCCTCATGCAAACTAAGCTCATTTTCTGCTCCTGACCCATTCCAGACAGGAGCTGGCATTTTTGTCCCAGACCCTTTAGAACTCAATCAGATGGAGATGACAGTTCACAATGGATATAGAGGGACTGCCTCACCATACCGAATAACCCTTCATTTTCTGCTATCTGCTACAATTTCTTAGCCCGAGTGTCAGTCTATACTCTCAATACAGACTCTGTGTTTTACTCCCTCCTCTACCATTTAAATATGTCAATATGTTCTTGTTTGTTTCATTTGAGCCTCTAAGTAACCAAAGCCTCAAGATAGGGGTTCTTTTGAAGAAATTCTAAAAAGGAGTGGAAGATGCATTGGTCTGCATATCAGAGCCCTTGGGCCATGGATATTCTCAGGTGGTATAGTAAGCCGTGCACATTTGATGAACTCACTATTTTGCACTGAGTGGTCAAAGACTGACAAGTCGCTAACATGTGAAAGGAGCCTGGTGTCATTTGGGCTGTGGGAAAGTACTGGCACAAAGACTACACAGAATTGCGGAGCAGAAGTGGAGGCACTGGGAAATACAATTGGGAAATACAAGGGAATTGGTCCTTGTAGGACCCATTATTCATTCTGGTCCTACAAGGTGGCTTCTCACTTATCCAGCTACCTAGAAGTAACTTCCTTTTAGGCAGACAGTAGGCCTAGAGAAGGGCAGGGAAAGATGAGCACCTCCAAACTACTGGTCCTGTGTGTACCACTCAGTCTTCCTGTACAGGATTGTGAGGAGGGAGAGGAAAGAAGGAGACAGATGCAAGTGGAAGGGAGGAAAAAGGGGGAAGGAGAAGGCAGTACGGGGAGGGAAGGGGATAGGAGAAACAGACCATCCAATTGCCTACCCCCATCACTTTTGAAATCTAAGAAGGTTTCATGAAAGTGATTCCTATTAGGGGCTGAGTCTATGTCCTTGTTTTTTGTTTTGTGCTTGCTGTAATATTTGGCTTGGAGGAGGCATTTTGTGGTGTTATGAAATCAGTGGGTATGGGTAGGTGATGAAAATGAATGAAGAAGTCTTCTCCACTGGTGAATTCACAGTCAGGTTTTCCTGTCTAGTTCGCAAACCTCTGGAAAGATTTCTCATGAATGTCCTGATCTGGAAACAACCAATTTCTCACAATCAATTTGTGATGTGTCTGTATCAGTGAGCAGCATCATTATATTATGTCATATTATATAATTTATAGCATCTATAATGACTAGATCTGGCAGAGTGACAACTCAAGGCATTGAGTGATGGTGCGGTGTGGCCACAGTTGCTAAGACCTGCCTTTGCCTTCCCATGCACACTCAAAGCCTGAGAGAAGAGTATGTGAAGTCTCCGGGATGGGTTATGGGGCTTCTAGTTCCAGCTCTATTCTATATTTCCCCTTTCAATGGACTTTTTGTTTGCGTCTCTATAACACAGAAAGTTGGGAAGCTGTTTTTAAAATAACCTCCAAGCTAAGCACCATCAAAAAGAGGCCCTTAAGTTACTTTCTAAGGGGTAACCTTCAATGATTCAATCAAGATGGTTGTGTAACTATCACACGTTTTCTCCCACAAGGTACTCTTAGGTGTTAGATAGGTAAGTCTCAGTCTCCATCAGTGTCTGAGATGCCTTCAGCAGCAATTCTACCTCACACAGGACTCTCCCCACTTCCTCTCTCATGGATGCTTGGGCCCACATTAGCCTTCTGTTGGCATCTTTGATGAAGCAGGATTCCTTTCATTTTTTAAGTTTCTCTTCACATGTCCTTAGTATCAACTTAAAAGTCTGGCAGGGGGATTTCATTAAATAAGCCAATTCCTTAAAATTGTTTTGTGATATAGATCCAAATTCCGTTGGTGTGTTTGTTAAATCAAAAGGCAATATTCTTTGGCTCTTGTCAAACTCATGACTCCAAAGCTTTGGGGATTCCAAGAAGGAACCAAATGGACAGTGCAGTGGACCCCCTGCTTTGCCCAAGAGCACCAAGGGCTGTGTTCTAGACAGAGCAGGTGACAAATCCTTGTCAAGTAATGAGTAAATGGGAAAAGACAACACACTTGCTCACCTTTAGGGGTTTAGGGAGAGGCTTGTGATGGAAGATACACGATTATACTTTAACCCCCTTCTTCATGGACCTCTAAAGACACCAGTCTTCCATCTTTTCTTTCCTCAATGTGTTTTTCCTGACACATTTCCAGCGTCATCCCAGATTTCAGGCAATATCTCCAACCATTTCATTTATCACCCAAGAGTCTTGCTCGGGGAAAGCTGAGATTAACCATTCAGACAGAGGCCCTAGATTTCTTTCCCACAATTCCAGTTTCCAGCCTGAGGCTCCTGATGGGAACTTTGGGCATCATGCCCATTCCAATGCCCTGAGCAGAAGTGCCAAGCATCCAAGATATGCAGCGTGAGGTCGTGCCCTGGCAACATCCGAAATGGACCCTTCTGGAAAATGTCATGAAATTCATGACCAACTGTCATCATACACGAGAGGAGAGGAGACTGAAAGTCAGAGCCTGTGGCACCTGCTTTAGTGTGGTTCCTGTTTTGGCAACTCGCTGATGATTATCCATGTCACCTTCTTTGCCTAATATCTCTGTGCTTGAATCAAATATTCATATTTTGCAGGTGCTGCTCCTGTAACAATAACTGCAGTTCAAATTATGTTCCTGCATATGTCAGGTATAGTACAGTCTAATTTAATCTTCATTACACTTGGCCATATTGCAATTATACATGCTACCCGAGTGTTAACACATATTTAAACCTGCTATTCCTTTGTCACTGATTTACAAAGAGGTACCTGAAAAGAAGCAGATGTCATAATTACACGCTTATTCAGCTCATTTTAAACTACGTCTCAAAGTAAATTACAGACGAGCCAGGCATGTCTTGAAATTAATGTAGTGGTAGGACACTAATGCTGTGATCCATTATGGTTTGTCAATGTGCCGTACTTCTGGAATGTGCGATAAAATTATATTAATACTCTACTAATGAGATTAATGAATATGAACATGCAGGAGAAGAATGGAGTCCTTTGTTCAACTATTGAAAAAATAACATATAGGTAATTAAAAAGAATTAATCAAACCATGTACAGCCTCATTTATATTAAATTAATTTGTCTGGTTTCATTTCTAATAATTAATCACTTTTTACACATTGCCAAGCACTTGAGGCAGATGAGGGCACCACTGAAGGAGCTGTGATTCAGAATATTTAGAGCGATCAAGGTGGTCCCTGTGGGTTCATATTAATTAAGGTTTAACAGTTTGGAAAATTGTAGCAATATTTTATGATTCATGTAATTAAACTCTGTAACAAAATGTCACAACTGCTAGTTACTTCTGCGCCTGTGATTTATATCTTTCCCCCCTTTGGAAAGGAAGCTGCTGGAATGAACGCTTAAAAATACCGACACAGTCTATGGGAAAACAAACTGGCGGGTTCAATGAGGACCAGGGTCCTTTATCGGGGGCGGGGGCGAGGGGTACCCTTTCACTCTCAAATTCCATCTTGGGATTATGCAAATCAGGCAGAATCATTTGATCTGACATATGGTGAATTCTCCAGGGCTGCTTCTAGCACATTTGCTTGGATACAAACACAAAAGCAAGAGTTGTGAACTTCCTTCCCAAACCGAAGGGGGTGCATTGCCACTCCCAGGAATGGAGGTTCAAGGAGAGCCAGAACTCAGGTTTCCAGAGGGAAGGCTGCCTATATAAACGAACACCAAATTGCCTGGTCTTTGTGCTCACAGTAGCCCTAGACACCCTGTGCCCAGATTCTGGTGTTTGAGTAGAAGGGTAGCAGTGACTGACTCTGGTAGCTACTTTTGGCCAAGTCAAGGGGAAACTGAGGCAAGGGTAATCAGCAGCCTCTAACAATCTATGCTTCATTGTTCAGCCAGGACCAAGCTTGTCTGGGCTATGAACACTGACCTTTTTCCCTCTGCCTCCTCATACTCATTGCCCACTCGTCCCCTGGAGTGTGATTTGCAGGATGGGTGGTGGAACATCTCAGCCCCAGCCAGTGAATCCTGCTGAACTCTGCTAGGTCTGTGCCCGAAGAAGGTAGAGCTATAAGAGGACAGGAGTGGCTGGGGTCCTGCCTAGGGCAGTGCTCCTACAACTCCGCTCCCTCTCTCTGGTGACCACAGCCCCTGTGTAGCCTGTCCTACAGCTCCTTCCCTTTTCCTCAGATGCCAATGGTTCCATACCTTGTCTAGTTTCTGGGGGCCTCACCGTCCAACATGAGTCTCGTCACCCCATTGTTTGCTCTATAAAACCTGCAGTAAAGTGTCTTCATTAGAACTAAGTCAAGCCTGGACACAGCCAAGAGACTCCTGTTGCACTGGCCTAGGACAGGGCCCAGTGTCTGTATTATTCTGTATTCTGTATTCTGTATTCTGTATTCTGTATTCTGTATCCTGTATCCTGTATCCTGTATCCTGTATTCATTCTTTCTTTCTTTCTTTCTTTCTTTCTTTCTTTCTTTCTTTCTTTCTTTCTTCCTTCTTTCCTTCCTTCCTTCCTTCCTTCCCTTCCTTCCCTTCCTTCCCTTCTCTCCCTTCCCCTCCTCCCTCTCCATCCCCCTCCCCCACCTCCCCTACTAAAGGAGATTCCCTTGTCTAAGACAGAGAACCTTGCTAGGAGCCCAAGAAGGCTGAGTAATGCTGACAATGTCCTCAGCACTCTCCCCGCTTCAAAGTTCTTTTAACTATATGAATTTGTTGCATCCTTACAACTGACTATTCAAAACAGTGACATCACCATTCCCATGTATAGACAAATTAGTTGAGGCAAGAGAAGGCAAGCAACTTGTCAATATCATATAGTAAGCAACAAACCTAAGACTGCTCAGATTCTAGATTTTCCACCACCACACAAGGCCGAAGCAAAAGAAGTCTGAGCAAATTGCTCTAGGACATGATTTTTTTTCCCCAAACCATTCCTTAGAAGCAACTGAAGTGTGAGCTTGAGTATTTCTTAATTCACACTTACATTTGATTGTGTGTTTACTCATTCCAAAACACTGGGAGAATAGTTATTAAGTTGAAGGCCTTCGTTGATGTCAGATATCAACCAGAGAAGAAACTATGGAACCAGTGAAGAAAACGGAAACAGGAGGATGGCATCCTGGCTCAGCAGCTAAGGCTGCTTTCCCACAGGCCTTGAGTTCAGTTTTCAGCATCCAATTCTGGCTGTAGTGTCCTGTGACTACAGCTCCAGGGGCTCTGATACCCTATCCTGGCCTCCTTAGGCACCAGCATGAATTGGACATACGTTCACACAGACACACAGAGAGACATGATTAAAATGATTTTTAAAAAGAGAGCAGAGATGTATAAATACATAAGCAGCTGAAATGGGACTACCACCTGAGATGGCTATAATGTATTGAGAGACCCTGCAAAGTAAGAATCCTAACAGGAGCAGGGCTAAGCTTTGCAGTAAGTGGAACATCTAAGATGATCCAAAAAAAAAGAATGCACAGTGCATGCCAGGCAGGTTGGTGCACTCCTGTAAAGTTAGTGCTCTGAAGGTAGAGGCAGGAGGATGGTGCATTCAAGGCTAGCCTGGGCTACACAATAACAATAAGAAAAGTGTCATATGTGGTCAGATCTGACTAGATGGTTTCTAGGGCAGAGAGGCTAGGTAGAGGAGAGGCACCATGTTATTAAGGGTCACATGCCTCAAACATTGTATTTCAGGCTATCTTTTAGTATAGAAAAATCAAAGTTGTTTTGACACGAGGGAATACCATGGTTATGGTGGAGCTAATGGAATCATTTTCACCACTAGAAACTATTGGAATAAGCCAAGGGCCCAGAGTCAATGACGCCCTTCAAAAAGCGTCAGATGAGAGACGACCTGAAGCAGAGGCCTTTATGTGCAGAGAAAGGGGCTGGCCATTGCCAAGCAATCTGACTGCATGGATTTGTCTCCTCTTTGGACCACGGCATGGAGCCTGGCTATTAAACCTACTGTGTGTGGTCTGTAACAATCAGTGTAAGCTGCCTGGCTCTGCCAGGGCATTTGGGAAGCTCTGCTCCCTTTCAGTCTACACTCAAATTGGATTAACTTGGAAATGAGAGAGACCATGCTTTTTTAATGTCTGAGAGCAGATGCTGGGAATTTTGGGGCTCCCATGGGAGAGTACCACTCCCCCTCCAGAAGCAGTGAGGGTGTTACACGTCTGTAAATAACACTAATTGGGAACACTTTGTTTTGCTTATTGAGTGTGTGAGCCCATTGTTCCACCTCAGAGAGAAGCCCATCCACTTCCTTTGTGGGTACCAACTTTGCTCCTAAGTTGCCATGGCAGAGGGGCTACTAATAGGAGAGATGCAAAGCCACCTAGCAGACAAATGATGATAAAGTGAAATCTTTACGAAATCATCAAAAAAATGAGGCAGGGCTGTGTGAGCTGTCTCTCCAACATGACAGAGCTAAAGAAGCTGCCAAGCCTCCAACCCGAAGTGCCCATGCACATTTATGATTTAATTCCCATTTTGACATCAATCAACACATATTAATAACTTCAGTCAGAGGAAGGAAGGCCCTGGGTGTGCTTTAGGCTGACATACCTACATCGAAGAAGCGTGGCTTTGATTGCCAATTAAACTCCAACAGGCTCCACCTCCCACACTCATCCATCCCATAACTTTACCTTATATCTCAAAGGGCACTTGGGGGCCTTGTCATAACAGGAGTTGGCTGCACTATCTCAGAATCTGACACCGATTTCATTAACCCAACCAACTCTGGTCTGTGGAATCATCAAGCCTTTTAGCTAGAAGAGGGGTCCTTATGGATCACCAGGTCCCACTCCCTTCCTCACCAGCTGACAATGTCAGGTCCACTTTAGATAATGACTGCAGTGCTGAGAAGCCTCTGTGTACCAAGGCAACCTATGGGCTATGCTAAAAATTCCATGGAGAATCTTAGCTTAACTTCAAATAAAACTTTTGTGTGTGAATGTTGATGATGTTTGCATATGTTTGATACCCACTTGAGGACACATTTTCCCCCTGGAGATACTTGACAAAGACTGGAGATGACTAATGGGGTCAGGGCAATATTGTGAATGTGTGTTGTTGGCAGAGACCAGGGAGGAGGTGAAGTATCCTGCATTGTACAGGGCAGCTCCACAACGAGGCTTGTCCAGCCCCCGATATGAATGGGGATGAGGGTAGGAGAGAGTGATACAAACATATAGCAAGACTCACAGAGACACCCAAGCATTCTGCACAATGTGAGAAGCAATTGCTTTCTCCATGCTTGACAGAAACATGCACGATTCTCTTGGACCAAAAATGTGCTTTCCATTTAGTCTTAGAACTGCCCTTTGAGAAGGTACAGATTTAGCTAATTTTCATCTAGTGAGAAATTTACATAAAGTATAGGAAACAAATATATGAAGTCATTTTTTGAAGTAGCATTTCTCCACTCAAAAGCCCTTAGTTTCTCTGCACATCCCCCCTAGGCCAAAGTCCCAAGTGCTTTCCATACGATTTTAGTAAAGGAGTCACAGCGTGAAAAATTAACAGCCACTTACAGGTTTTAAAGCATGGGAAGGGGGTGGTAGGAGGAATGGAAATGGAAAGACAGCCTCCAAAGTCTGAGAGCTGACCACAAACACCTGGCCTCCAGGAGGCAGAACGTGGGTAGACATGAATCTAGCTGAGGATGAGGGTCTAGATTTTCTGTTTATTTGCTGGAGAGTGGGTGTCAATATGTTGACCAGCCGGCTGGACTCACAGTCCTTGAGTGCTAGGATTACAGCTGTGCACCAATTATAGAGTTTCTAGGTTTCTTTTCTTTTTCTTTCTTTCTTTTTTTTTTTTAACCAATATTGACACCTAAGGCCTAACATGTTATTTGGATATTTGTAGGCAACCTATAATCCCTTATTGGAAAGAAGAAAAAAAAAAACAAACCAAAAACAAAACAGAAATAAGGAAAGGAGGGGGGAGGGAAGAAGGAAGGGAGGGAAGACAGCCATAGAAGGGAATTCTCATCAAAAGAGGATTAGGAACAATAGGCGGACCTCCAGGAACCTCTTTGTCCCTTTAGAAGCCACAGTTCTGAGGCAAACAAGGGAAGTGTCAGTGAAAACAAGCCCCCAGCACGCTGCACAGAGCAGCTCTTCTTAAAGACCTCCTGGCTTTGAGTCCCTGACTTCTGTTTATGAGGCTGAATTTCTTGCTGCCTCTTTAAGCTTACAACATGTTTTGGGGCTTTGCAACATGCAAGTCTGTTATTAGAGATTCTGTTGAATTATTCAGGGCTAAATCAAGATGCGAAGACACCTTTTTTTGAGACAGAAAATTGGCAAACACTCTCTAAGATGCCTTACAGCCAGAAAAAGAAAAAAAAAAGCCTACAAAATTCTGCTGCAGCTGGTATATTTACCATGAAATTGATCATGATAAAAAAAAACTGTTACCTGAATAAGAATGACACCTCATGTTTCTTTGTCTCCAGTGCCAGCATCAGCTTTCATCAACTGGAGTTGTGCAATGAACGTATCCAAGTCGAGACCCAAGGGGTTAATTCTCTCCTTCATAGCTTCTGAAACACAAACGGGATAATGCACCATCAATATTAGAAATCAACATTAAGTGAAAAGATCTCCCTCCCTTTGACTTTCATTACAGACCCAAGAATATTGAAAACCACAGAGGCCCAAGGGATTGTGTCAAAATACACTTGATACACATCAAAAGGAATTGCATCAGCAAGGCTGAAAGAATCAATTGTCTGCTCTTCCAAAATGCTGACCCCAAAGCAAACTGCAGTGTAATTTCTGGAAAGCCTGGGAATGCAATGTAGGTGTGGAACTCTCTGGCAGTTCCTGCCTTGGTAAAGCACACAGATAAGGGTGCCTTCTGCAGGCTAATGAGCCATGGGTGGTGGTAGAAGCAATTCCTGCGGACTAAGCTCCTTCATGGAACCTTCAAGCCAGTTTTCTGTCACACCCAGATTCCCATATTACAATGGGCCCTCTAAGAGGATGGCATTAGGAGGAGGTGGGGTGCTGGGGAAGTGATTACTCAGGTTTGAGTCCTGCTATGGGAGACCCCAGAGAAGCCTCTTGTGTTCTTTCATTCTATGCAGCAACAAACAGGCAAACAACTCTAAACGCTGTAGACTAGGAAGCACACCCTCACCTGAGGGTGACAGGTGGCTCTGACCTCCAGAACTGAGCCATAATTTCCTGGCTTATGAGCCACCTCATTCATCCTTGGTGCCAGAAATGCAGGTGGACTGGCAAATCCCTTCCCAGGCAAAACTGAGCTTCAAGTTGAAGTTCCAAGAATCACATATACCAAAAAATAGATGTTGGTCTGCCATCAGCAACTGTAGGCTTCCTTCTTCCTGACTTTTGATGGAGGTGTCAACTAAAGACTGTCTTGATGACTAAGGTATTTAGAGGCATTAATGCTGTGTCTCTGCTGTCTTCAGCCCCTACAGTATGCATACTCCCAAATATTATTAGACCCATGCCCCTAAAACAGAAAGCCTTTAAAATTCAATACATAGTCACACATCTGTGTCTATTCTTCAGACTAACCCAATCCATAGCTATATAGTTGTGTCTTCACATGTATAAAGACAGAAATGTTTTTGTAATGGGAAGTTCCTAAAAATGAGTCAAAATCTGCCTTCACCCTTATTGCCCATCTATAGTTACTGCGTTATCTGTCTAAACTTAGTAGCTGTACCTCCCTACCTCCCCCATGTCATTTCTTAATGTGGGGAGAGGATTTCAGGGTGGGTGCCCCTTTTCAGCCTTCCCACAGTCTTAGAGAGTTATGTGTAAAATGCCTAGGGCAAGTCAACACCTCAGCAATCTGATCTCACTGTGCTTATTTTTCTAGAGTCTACAAGTGCTTAATTGTGCATTAATTTATAACCCCTGCTCTAGTACTATTTATAAATGTGTTCATTACTATGACATTGAACTAGTTGTACCAGAAAAGCCCATTACAGTAGCCTAAGCAGTAAGTTCATTCGTTCATGTAATGGTATGTTCTGAGGCAGGTAGTACTGAGCTGGAGCCGAGAATCAGGAATGTAAGACCAAGCTTTGTCTGTCTTCTTGCCTTTGCTTCTAGTAAATGTTTTTTAATCTTCATATTCAAATTAAAAATACTATACTTTTGGGAACTGAATCAGCATTTGTTGTGAGGAAATAAAAGTATCAAGAATCAAGGAGATGAAAAGGCTGTTCTTTTCCATTTGAGAAAGGATACTGTCTAGTTGTTACTGCCCGTATGTCCTTTGTGTCCTTCACCAGAGCTCTGTCACATGGCCACCTCAGCCCATAGTGTCAACACAAGTTATTTTTTAAAAGTCCCCGAACATTGTCCTGGTATGACATTGGGATTCTAGTAATGAGAAATAAATGGATGTGGATGTTGGGTAACTGAAATCATTTACCATGACATTTTACTTGTGAACATTTTCTGTTTTGGGTCTGAGAAGGGCATACCTGCCTGTTGTGTTCATCACTGCTTTCTGTGCACTTTCATTGGTAAAGTGCTAAACACCAAATAAAGAAGAAAGGAAGAGAGAAGAGAGGAAATCAGAGAAGGAGGGATGGAGAAAGACAAGAAACAATTATTAGAGAAAGGAAAGGGAGAAGTGAAGAGAAGGTAAAATAGTGAGTGGATGAAATGGTTGTATGGACTGATCCAAGTATAGACCAAATACTATTCATTAGTTGGTTTGCAAATAAAGGGTTATTGCTATACAGGCAAGCTTATTGGATGACCTAAGGTTTCTGGATGCCTTGACGATAGCCTCCCAGAAGAGTAGCTGCGGAAGATACAGCCCATTCCAGATGATAGCTGCAGAATTATTGATTGTTGGTCTCTTAGGTAATAGATTGGCATAAGAGTAAATAATGTGGCAATGTGGGTGAAGAAGGGCCACATGAGCTGGGCTTTTCTTCTTGTCCACTTTCCTGGGTGCCTGGCCTGGTCTTAGTCCTGCCTCCTTACCCAGCCCAGATGCCTCCCAGTAGAGCAGCCGCTAGAGCAGGTGTCCTGGGATTTATCATGAAAAGAATATATTCACCTTGCCTTGAAAAGCCTCATCCTTCCATAGGCCTTTGTCTGGCCAGATGGCTCAAAACAAACAAAAACAAAAACATGACAACTGGTTCTCTACACTCAGTATGGCCTTTGGAGAGGTTTAGCTGGCCTCACAGAGCTGGGCAAGAGCGAGGGCAGTCTGTCAGGGAGGAGCCCAAGTGCCCATCCAGACTGCATGCTGGAAGAGGAGGGTGTGTGGTCAGAGTTGTCCCGGTGCCCTGGGCTCTTTGGTCTTGCATCAGCGAGACTTCTCAAGGCAGATGGAGGTCCTAGCAGCTTACAGGGCCCTCGGGAACTTTTGATGGAGGAGGTCACTATGGCTCAGGCTTTCAGTTTCCCACCAGACCTGCAGGAGGCAAGCCCTAGGCAGATCCAAGCTACAAGCTACGTGGGGACACTGAGCTATTTAATGACTTGAGCTCTCCTACTGGGGTTTATAGGTCTGTTACCTGCCTGGGTAGGAATGTCCCACTGGGTCTCAGATCCAACCCTGCCTTTCTTTGCTTGCCCTCAGCATGAAGGCCAACATTTCAGATATTTATTATTTTGATACATTTTGATTTGGAAACAAATGACAACAAGAACCATGGCCACAGCCAACAAACCTGCATGTCTGCCTTCCCGTCCTGTTCACATTGGCTGCTCCTCAACCACCCCCCCCCCCCCACTGCAACTACCAAAGGGTAAAGGCCAGGCTGCACAAAATGCCAAAGCAGCGTTTTATAAATAAACCTGCGTCCAAGCTGCTGCCATAAAACCCTGAAGCCCACTCTGATTGAGACATTTGGACTAATTACCAGGGAGCAGCAGCAATGGGCCTCTTCTAATGCTGTTTATTACCGACCCTCCTTATGGAGACTCCCTGGGGTTAGTTTCTGAAATAAAGATTTAATTTGAGGGTAAATCAGAACAACAAAAAATGTAGCTCATTGTAAACAATAGTATCCTCAGCCCAGCTGAGTCCATCAATATAAAAACAGAAGTCCTCCTCATCCTCCACGAACTGTAAACACGGTAAATGCTATTTATTGTGACTACATGTGTGTGGCCCAGCGTGAGTGAAATGGGGAACATTTTCGTGACTGAGAGACATAAACATCCACTACTGCCTCCATCATTCTTCCCATTTTAAAGTTATAAAATCCAAATATTAATTTTAATAGAAAAGTTAGGAAACTGGAGACTGCATTGTGCACTGAAGTCATCAGAATCACACAGAGGTCAGGAAGGGATGCATGCATTCCCAGGAGATTAGAGGGCAAGTAGGGTCCAGACATACTCCATGAAATATGACATATGTCATAAACAGAGGCTTAGGTCCCAGGGCTCCCATCTCAGCGCAAGCCCTACCCCGTGCTCAGTTAATGAAAGCATGATGTGCAATGAGCCTGTTGTCCCTCATAAGAGTCACTGTGACAAACTTTCATCTGAAGCCTGGAAAAAGCAGTGGTTCTCTTGTCAATAACCAAGTACCCATCATGGCCGGTTGGGGAGCCACTGGAGAAACTCATGTGTTTGGGCTATTCTAGAGACAGTCCTGACTCTAGACAAGATCAGGTTCCAGATGATATCCAGATGATATCAGGAGCAAGACATTGCCAGCTCCGTGTGTGTTCCCTAGCTAAATCACAAGGATCTTGCTGCTTTAGACTGAAGATGCCTGTCCACACATATTCTCAGACTTCCAGCTGCCAAAAGTATAGGGTTTTGTGGACGTCAGCATTGTGTGTGTGTGTGTGTGGGGGGGGGTGGTTCTTCAACACCTTGGAGCAAAGAAGCTGGCACCAGGTAGACTCAGGTTGAGGTTCTCAGTCCACCATGTGGCTGTCTATCCTTAACCTTCAACAGGTTGTCCTCTAGCTTGTCATTGGCTCACCAGCCCGTTCTACCTTCTAAACTCCCAGGTTCTAGAACAGAAGAGATCATAGTACACCAAGTACCCACAAGTGCAGAAGTTTCAGTGAGAGTACTTTTGTTCCCACACCCAGGACATTTGGCAACAACTGGGGCATTTTAATCACCATGATGGTGGGCAAGCCTCATGCAACCCACAAGTCGAGGTTAGAGTTGTTGCAAACAATCCCAACATGCACAAGACAGTCTCACAACAGACAGCCCCAGATGACATCAATGGCTGGTTGACAGCCCTGCATTGTCAAACAGAAATGAAGCAAGTCACTAATTCACTAGCAATTTTTAGCCTGCTGTATACAAGCAAGTGCATTTGATATTATTTTAAATGAACCCATGTTCTTCTTATCACTGCATTCCCAAAGGGAGGCCATAGTTCCACCATTCAAGAATTTTCTTCCACACATATACTGCACACATCTGAATGAAAATTCAGTGTTTTACCTACTCCTATCCCAGGGAATCTATGGAATCTCAACTAAATAGTTTAGACGGCTACAGGAATGTTTGATGGCTATGAATATTTCTTAATTAAAGTGATTAGAATATCAACCCACTGACAGTGAGTGAGGACTTTGGAATGGAATAGGCTTTAGAGGATGTAAGAGGGTACACAAGAGGCAAAGCAGCCAGCAGGTGGCTGTTGGCACTTACCAAGGAAAAGGGGATGCTGGTGGAGGCCCACTAACACCTACTCTGAGCATCAAAGACAAAAATGGGTAAGCTAACCACCAGTGTGTTGTTTCACTCGACAATAGCAAAGCAGTCTGTGCAAAGCTCAACATTTATAAAGCAGTTTGAACCTAGCATGTAGAGGTTTAAGGGAAAGCTCCATGAACACGTTTTAGCAGTGTCTGTAGAAGGGAACATATGCCCTAAGGTGGAGCCTCTGTCCTGATAGATTTGGAATGTGACCTGCTCAGGGGTTTGATTGCTTTTCCCCATGTCAGATTTTATTACTGCCATCCATCTACATTCTGCACCGAACACCAACGGAACTGTTACGCTGTGCGGAGGCTTTGTTTAAAAATGTGCTTGCACAATTCACTCTTTTCTTGCTTGCATTTATCCATGATCCTTTTTGAGTAAACTAAATGAATGTTCTCAGGGTTACAAGAGATGAGGCAGATATGGGATATGATAATGTCTAATATCTGCCGGCTGCAAGAGGAAATGAGTCATCAGGATAACATAAGCAATGATAACTCTGCTGAATATGACTAAGATGTTAAAAATAAGGTGTGTTTACAAGCAAATAAACTTCCTGAAGCCTCTGCTGTTCTCCAGGGATATGTGGGAGGAACAGACTAGAGTCCATGGCATCCCATATATTCCACTGTTCTCCACATGTCATAAGTGATCACGCTGGCTCATTCTTGGTGGCTTTGCTGCCACTGGTATACAACCAAGGATATGCCCACAGCTGTGGGATGCTCTTGAGACCAAGACAGTCTCATCATTGCTGCCTTAGGTTCTTGCTTTTCTACTAATTTCTAAAGACCCAAAGCCAGACTTTCTTGAGGTCCAAGACTTCATTTATATTCATTAGCATTTAATTCTCCTTTCTGTGTCCTCATAGTCTCATTATTGAATTTCAGGACACTCTCGGTACCTGCTTACTCATCAGATTCTAATAACTGATTAATGAAAATCTGTGAAAGCACTCTGAACTTTAGTGTCTATGCATTATAATGACTAAACATTTATTTTACCCATAAAGCAGCAAGAGCATAGTAAGGGCTTTTGCTCTAGAACGCTAGTACTGCAGAGGTGATGGTTAACGGCTTTGGACAGAAAGATTTCTATCCATCTAGATACTTGATAGTTTTCTTCCTACTGTGGATAGCCCTTTGGCATACATCACCATGGCTTGTTACATACACCCCTATAACATAGAGGGGAGGGTGGGAAGATGCAAACAACTGCCCAGGACTACCTTGGAACCAAAGCCATCAATGTGAGCATGGGAATGAAATGTAGCCTGTGAGATGAGAAGCTCTTAGGTGATATTGGCTGGCATGTCACACAGTGGGTTTGATTAGCTGAGATCTGGATCTGTGAGTGTGGGACACTAATGGGGAAGCAGTTGTAGAAACATTTCCCTGTTGTGTGACCTTAAAATCGATGGCATCTTCTACTTCTGCATTGTAGTTCAGGGAAAAACTAAAATTGCAGGAGGGAGTGATGGGAGCTGTTATTCTGTAAATATGTTTTTCATACTGGTTAATGAATAAAGCACTGTAGCTAATGAGAAAGCAAGATAGGCGGGGCTAAGAGAGAAGAAGGAAAGAGGAAGTAGTTAGGAGGAGTCAGCATGTAGAGCCTAGAGGAAGCAAGATGCCAGCCTGCTGCGCTTGGATAAGATGAACACGTGGAAATACTTACATAAGTAGAAATAGGTTAATCATTAAGTCAGAGATAGCCCATAAGCAATAATAGTAACTGGCCAACAGGATTGTATCAAATACAGAGTCTCTACATGTTATTTGGGGCCAGCACGCCAGACCGGTGGTGGGCGGGCTGGCGGGAAAACAACTAGCTACCAGGGAGTGAAACAGAAACCCATTCTTTGAATTCTAATGCAGCCAAAGTTTTTCCACAGTTTTGAAAATGCCCCACTCCCTATATTGACTACCTTAAGAGTTGTAACACCAAGAATGCTTTCTGCTTCCTGCATAGTCTCCAGTGATACAGCAACTCTTTCATCTTCAAGCACATTCATAAGGAATCAATTTCCACTTGGTTCGGGAAGCAGACTGACAATAAATGGACAGTGGAGATGGCTTCCAAGCTGATGGCTTCCACAGAAGACCTTACTAGAGGAGACCGCACTGATCACGTGAAGTTGGCATCATGAAAGGAATTTGAATAATAATGATTTGCACATTCTGAACCAATTCTAGTGTCATATAAAACTCTGAAACTTTCTGATTCATCAGTGTGGGCTTTGTGGATTACTATGAGAGTCATCTACTTTCTCAAAGAATTCTCAGGCTTCTACAAGCATCAAAAGATCAACTGTGTTTAGTATCCACTATCCCTTCACAGTCCTGAATTTCAGTACATACACACACCAAATACATACATACATACATACATACATACTGTAAAACATGTTGTGGGGGAAAACCCATCTAGTTCCAAATAGGAAGGCATGAATCCCACCACCAAGAAGTAGGCACAATATGCAGCTACAGGAAAAGCTTTTCTAGCACAACAGACCTGTTCCTTGATAAAAGATTACAGGATGGGATTTCTAATCCCATTTTCCCTGCTTCAGAATTCAACCAACAAACATTGGTATTTTCAGTTGAAACACTACAGTTTCTCTCCCAGCTCTTGTGGATGCCCTTCTTCTGTCTTCATTCACAGACTGTGACTTCCTCATGACAGCTGGGTATAAATGATGTCCTGAACTCTCTGTGGCAGTAGTAGGGAGACTGGTGATCTTAACGGGTTCTAAACCCTTCTTTGTAAAACACAGTAGCGCTCAGCATCAGTGATAGGAAAAGATCCCAGGAAGATGACCTGCGGCAGACAACAACTTGTCAAATTTGTCACCAGTGTAGACCCACAAAAGAATTCAATCTATGTAGGTTTCTTCTCTCTGATAAAGGTTATTGTTGTTGTTGTTGTTTTTAGCCATCACATGCCAAATACTGCCTACTCTTGGTGATTTCCATGGGTTATTCTATTTAGTACTAAAACAGCACCACTCTTTATGTGAACATTTCTTCTTGACAAGTGATGGCATTTAAACCAGCAGATATATATATATATATATATATATATATATATATATATATATAGGCTCTAACTACATAAAGAATAATTTGGAGGACTAGGGCTTGAGCACAGACTGCCTAATATGAAAGCCTTCCCTTTTAAAAGCTCAGGAAACTTTTGGTTTTAATATAGTGCTAGGAACTCAGCCCAGATCCTCACTCATCATCCTAGGCAGGTGCTCTGCCACAGGGCCAAAACCCTGGCTTCAGTTTTTTTTTTAATCATTAAATAAATTTTTATTTTTGAAATTAAAACATAACCACATAATTTTCTCCTTTGTTCCCACAGCCCCTCCCATATACCTCCCTTACACTCTCTCAAATTAATGGCCTCTTTTTCCTTAATTTTTGTTTTATAAAAACATACATACATACATACACACATGTGTGTGTGTGTGTGTGTGTGTGTGTGTGTGTGTGTGTGTACCTATGACTGACTGGTATTAGATAGTCAATTAGGGGATTTTCCTTGGAGAAAACTATTTCTTCCATGATGGGAGATGTTATTCTGTAAATATGTTTCCCTTATTGGTTAATGAATAAAGCCCTGTTGACCAATAGGAAAACAAGATAGGCAGGACTAGGAGACAAGGAGGATTGGGGAAGAGGTAGGAGGAGAGCCAAAATGTAGGACCAAGGTGCGAACCTTGTCTCCGGTAAGCCAAAACCACGTGGAAATACTTAGATTAATAAAAATAGGTTAATATTTAAGACAGAGCTAGATAATAAAAAGTGCTAGTAACAAGCCAATAACTTTATATCTAACACAGTGTCTCTGTGTGTTATTTGGGGCTGGCAGGGCCGTGGGACCAGGCTGGTGGGAAAACTGCTTGTAACACCTCCTCTGTTAGTATTCCTTAGTTTTCTGTAGGTTTTTGTTTTTTGGTTGTGTGTATGAGTGTGTGTGTGTGGGGGGGGCAATGGCATTTTCTCTATTTGTGTCAGCATGCCTACTGGTGTCCTCCTTCTTCAGGTCTTGTTTAGGCAGCCATGTTGTGAAGACTTGATGGATGAAGCTTCCCTGATGTCTCTAGGATACAGTCTCACAGCACATTTCCTGCCTCTGGCTGTTACAGTCTTCTTGCCCCCTCTTCCCCAATGGTCCCTGATCCTTAAGTGGAGGAGTTGTGTTGTAGAGATATCATCTGGGGCTGGGCTCCACAGGATCACCTTGATTCATTTATGATCGAGTCTGTGGGGACATTGGAATCCGTCGAATAACAAGGAGAAAACAAAGCTTTATTTTTCTGAATATCTGAAGGAAAAAACATAATTTTGAAAGCAAGCATAAAAACCTTAAAACGTTTTTCTATTTAGATTTATTTATTTTAGGTTTATAGTTATTTTGCCTGTGTGTATGTATGCTCACAAAATGCATGCTTGGTGTCCAAGGAGGGTGTTGGATTGCTTGGAACTTGAATTGTGGACAGTTATAATCTGGGAATTGAACCCAAGTCCTCTGCAAAAGCAAGAGTTCTTAACCACCGGGCTGTCTTTCCAGCCCTGGCTTTTCTATTTAGAAAGTAACTCTAAGGCAATGCTTCTGTGCAGCTGAAGTGAAAAACCGAGCCCCCAATGGATTAGGATGTAGGGGAAAATACAAACAGGTACTATCAGAGCTTCTAAGAGATGGTTCAGTGGAACATGAACGTCATTAGAGTCACACTGGGGAGTAGAGGTCAACAGAGTGAAAACTTCTTTTGTTTGATTCAAAGGGAACTCAGGGTAGCAGCCACACTGGAGATAACAGGTGGGTGTCTGGATGTATGTCAGCGGCAGAGCACCTGCCTAACATGTGGCAGGACTGTTGAACTCCATAACCAGCAGAATAACAAATGGAAACAGCTGCAAAGGGTAGAGAATTGTACAAATACAGATGTTCTAAGGAAGCCAAGAACACATTTAGAGCTCATGCAAAACTCCAATACACCAACAGCAGCTTCAAGGGATGTGAATGTGTACAGTGTGGGTCACCACGCACAGGGTTACAAGCAATGGTGACCAAGACCACATCTTCCCATTGCAGCAATTTAAACTTCCGTGAACCACATAAAATCAACCTACCAGCAAAGACCTAATGGTTTCTTCAAAGGACCAAAGGTAATCTTTTCTCGAATTTCTTTGAAACTTTTAAAGCCCTGGGAAAATGTCACAAAATCTATAGCTACTGGAGAGTTCAAAGACAAGTGTAACCTAATACCTTTTTATCCATCTGAGCTCTTTTATGGGGGGTGGATAGGCGAGAGATACTCTCCAGTATGGAAGAGTGCAGAAGACAAGCTTCAAAGTGCTTTTCCCTTCTTGGTTGTTCAATGCTGGGAGTCCAGGGACATATCCCAATGAAGATGGACAATGCATCAGCAAAGAGATGACAGCTGGAAGGAACCAGCATCCCTGTGGGATGGCAACTGAGCAGTTCACCAGTCTCTATACAACTGAAGGTGTTCTTCACTCTGCAGTGCCTGAATCCCCTGAGCTGCGCACACTCGGGCCCCTCGCTTCTGAGAACTCAACATCCTCTTCTCTATGATGTACAGAGAAAAGCCAAAATTAAAATCTCTCAAGGCATGACGTACACAGCATACAATTTGCTCATCCAAAAGGATCAGTCTAGTGGGTATTTTAAAAAATGTTATTCATAGAGAAATGTATTACCACCATGGTGCATTTCCAGAACATTTTCATTTCCTTCAAAGGAAACCCCAAAGTGCTCAGTCTTCAATTGCTCTTCCCAACTCTCAGTACCAAGCAGCGAACAGTCTACTTTCTGTGTGTCACAGTGTATCCCTCAACACAGTGCATCAAAGCAGTGTGGCATGTATGTTCTCATGTCACTCTTCTGTTACTGCAGTTATATGGACACATAGCATTTTGTCTACGCAATTGACAGTTGCAGGAGTTAGGGATTTCCCATATACAGTGAGCTGGATCCTCCAGCAAGTGTTACTATTTATCAGAGCAGTATCTTGATATAAAGTCATCAAATTCCCTTTGCAGACAAACTCACTTAGGTAGGACCCACCACTTGTGCAGATAACGTGCATTAAAACTAGAGAGAGGCACAAGATCAGTGCAGCTGTTTGTAGTATAGATAAAAATACTTTGCTTTTATGTATTGCCAACACTGAAAACAGATAGTCTACATTAAAGATCCTCTTGAAGACAAAGGGTATATTTTCATGACAGAGCAAGCTTTGTCATACTTGTGATGAAAACACAAGCTTTTCCCCACACTGTCATTGACCCACTGAGGGAACAAATTAACACTATGCAAACTTTACATTTCATCATGCACTGTTTCTTTCAGAAGACACTAAATATAGAAGAGTATAACCAGCCAATCCAAGCTATACAATAATACATGAAATACACACATGTACATCTTCACACATGCACCAGCTTCTTCAGTTCCTTGTGATAGAAGCGATGCCCATATGTTTGAAATTTCCATCACTTTCCAGGACAGTGTCCATCCTTCTACCAAATAATAGAAAGTTGCACAGTCTATTCTGACATACAGAATCCATGTTATTTTCAAGGAAAATGCCCTACTCACTGTAGAATTTATGCTTTTTTTTTAGCCTGCGAATTTTCAGAATTGTCTTAATGATTTACTAGATTCCTATGGCATATACATTTTTTAAAGCACTCTGCCAATGTTTCTTAGTGGCGTACACTTTCCCCCCATTTTCTGTAAAGCCTGCTGTTTATGTGGTGTAATGTTGCACAGTGCGGTGACCCTTAGAAATATGGTATGGTATGGTGAATCCCAGCAGGACCTACCTTCACATGGATTACCTCCCAAAGATCAGGAAGAAGTGGGGACTAAGGGAAGTCATTCCAAGTCAGAACTTTCACTAAACCTGGGAAATGTTTCCTACTGTTTTCTTTCTTAATGCTTTTGCAAAACAAAATCAATTTTAAGAATAAAGCTATACTTGCCAAGCACCACAACAAAGTGGGGGGGGGAAGAACCTGTTCCTGAGACTCACTGTTTTCCTGGATATTTGCTTCTGATGAAGCTGTGAACTGTAACTGGACAGAGAAGCAGAAGAAGACATCAGTTTCAAGCAAAGCGAGAGACCTTGTTTCCCCACCAAAGACCTCTTTAGAGAGATCGGATGCTGAGGATTGAGAAGGGCACTTTGCACGAGGGAAAGGTTCAATGAAAACTGAATGCAGGATTGAAAAGTGAACTATACAGACAGCTAGATGAATGGTGTGTAGGAACAGATATGCTGTGGAAAATCCCTAGTGGTTAGTGTCTGAGTGTACATTTTTGGGCAACACCAACCAGCCTTCTGACCCCGCACAAGCCACGGATACAGGACGAGCACTTACGAGCCAGCAGGGGACCCAGGCTGTTTTTGTTTCTCACTGTGCACCAGGGCCTTCTAATTATCGCTGCTATCTCGGTGCTGTAAAATAGTTTATCAGTTGCGCCACTTTGCAGCATTTTGTCTAAAGCTCTTTACTGTCATAAATGCACTCAGCTGGCTGCCAACGTGAAATAATAAATAATTATTATGTGAGTGACTGATTTACTTTGAAAAAAACACGAAAGGCCTCTAAACCTGGAGTTTTCTTGCTCCACATAATGCGCACGAAGGAAATGAGCGTCAGTAATCACTGTCAACAGTCTCTTGTAACTAAGAATTGAATCATTTATCTGTCCAGCATGTGTAAATTATCATCATTGCACTCCTCAGGAATGCCTGATGGCAATTTGTGTTATAAAATAATAAGATATGAGAGCTTAATAGAAATCACTTCTTGTTGCTCTACTTGGGAACACTGGACTTTGGTGCTGGCAAGAATCACATGACCTACACATTCTGGTACAGCAGTCAACTGTTTATCACTGACTCCTTTGTTTATATATCTTTCCCTTACTTTCCCTAATCCAACTAAGAGCAAAGAGTTTACTCATTATATTTACCAGATGACCTTTCCCTACTCGCCTCAAGGATGCTTTCCTTTATGACCAAGGAAGATAATGCCAGGAGCAAATGAGTTCTAGGCATGAATAATTGTAAATGTGCTGACATCCTGTGGAAATATTATCAGAGCCCTAAGTTGCTATATATCCATCACGTCTTCAGTCTGACTTTAAACACTCAACAACCGATGGAGTGTTCCAATTTTCTTAGTTCCCTTGACCTTGAATCTATATAGACTTTTGAACACTTGAAGAAAAAGGCTTCAGCGAAGAGATGTGTGTATGTGTGGAAGCTTTTAGCATGAGATGTGACTTAGTCTCTTTATCCTTGTGGTGAGTTTTTGTGGCTGAATATTCTGTGCAGAGGAGAAAATAATACTTATTGCCCAGACTAAAAGGGGCTTTGTACGTTGAATCATAGGAAGGTTTCTTTAACCAGCTCAGAATGCCAGCTAGACTCCTAGGGGAAGCCACTGAAGGTGTAGGATAGTGACTTAGGGAGGATGAGGGAGGCTGAGCACTTAAAGAGTGAAGATGCTCAAGGCAGTCCACTCATTGCTCTTGGATACTATATGCTGGACCAGAAAACTCAAGGAGCTTTATGATGAAGTTCCTATCCTTGAGAGATGTAATCTGGCAGGTGATGTGTGTTGGTCCACAGGCAAATTTTTTTACAATGTAACCGTGAGGCTTCTAGACCCACCCCAAGGAGGACACTGGGCAGGTGGGTCAACTGTGAGGCCATGCAAGCATGGGTACTGGAGTTCGAATTCCTAGAAAGCACATTAAAAGGTCTTATGCAATGGTGTGTGTGTAATGCCACTACCTGTACATCACAGGAAGGAAGACAGGAGAGTCATCTGACACTTGAGGGCAGACAAAGAACAGCAGCAGAGACAAGGAAGACCTTTTTGGCCCAGCAAAATTGAAAGCAAGAACCGATTCTTGAACTTTGCCCTCTGACTCCACACCCAAGTCATGGCATATGCAAAGCCTGCATGTACATTCTGCCTGCGGTGTGTGTGTGTGTGTGTGTGTGTGTGTGTGTGTGTGTGCAGGTTGCCATGGGAGTGTACATATGCACAAAAGTCAAATTTTGTTAAATTTGTAGACATGCAAAATGTTTCCAAGGATAATCTCCATAGAACATTTTTTATTGACCATAGGATAGATACAGCCTAATAATCCTTTACCTAATATACTGAAGTATACAACAGACTTAGAACACGATGCTATCTATGTTTACAAGGAACTTATTCATATATCTCAGGTGTGCTCCACCCACGTATTACTCTAATGAAACTTTGGCTTTACTTCTATTTTCTATTTTACATTTTTTATTAATTCTTTCAAAAGTTCATATAATGTATTTTGATCACACTCACCCCTCCTCCAACTGCTTCCAGACCCTCCTACTAAGCCAACTTGATGTTCTTTTGTTGTTGTTGTTCTAACCCATTGAGTCCAATTTGTGTTGCCCTAAAACTCTTGGGATTGGGGCTGCCTTAGAGCATGGTTGGCCTATCAAGGATTGCGTGCTTCAAGAAAACTGATGCTACCTCTCTTAGCAGCTGCCACATTCCAGTAGCTCCTTAGTCAGGAGTGGGACTCAGTGCTCCCCACCCCCACACTGCTCTGTTGCTGGGAGTCTGTCTGGCCTGAGCTTGGGCATGAAGTCACAAAAGGTGAATGCTCATATGTGAATTTGCCCTGTTGTGTCTGGAAAACAACGTCACTGTAGTCCGCAACTACCTCTGGCTCTTATTGTCAATGTCTCTGTCCACTCTTCTGCCACAATCCCTGAGGTCTGGGAGGGGTGTGTGTGTGTGTGTGTGTGTGTGTGTGTGTGTGTGTAACATGGATTTCAGGGTTATGACAGAGAACTCTGTAGTTTCTCACTCTTTGCACCTTGTTCTGTTGTGGGTCTCTGTGAATTGCTATATATTGCAAGGAGAAACTTCCCTAATAAGGGCTGGCAGAAGCACTAGTCAATAGCTGTAGTGATCAGTCATTAGGAGTTGTTCTAATAGTGTGTTCAGTTAGCAGAATAATAGTTCTACCTCATTTTTTCTTTCCTTGCACTTGGTAACTTATCATATTACATACATCATGTAATATGTATTTTGGTGTGTTCTGATTTTCTGATCAAAATTGATCAGAATTGACAACTTATCATTAAATGAGTAGAATAAATTAATTGGAGTTATTATTTGTCTGTCTTGTGCTGTATGTCTTAGAGGCCAATATAGGGTTGGTGTGTAGAGGTATTAATAGTACAATTTAGATGAATGAATGTATTCATGTAGAAGTATCAAAATGGTAGATTTTCAATATTTTTTTGAGATGACAAAAATGAGTATATGAACAGCTTCCTTTGTGGACTGAGTGTGAGAGCTGGACGGGTTTCTTGGCAGACCTGAAGAAGGAATGACTACAGACTGAGAACATTTGTCTTCTTTGGAACATATGGGAGTCTAAGTGGGAGGGGACTTATCTGTGAGGCAAGTCCTTCAGGAAGCTTTAAAATATTTTGAACCAATTTTACTTTTTAAGATTGTTTCTTGGAACTGCTATTAAACCTGTCAGGGGACATAATATGAGACACTTCAAAGGAAGAAGAATGTGGTAGCAAGACACCAAGGGGCTACGAGGGTGACACAGTATGACTTAGACAGCTGCTTAGGGGTGTTTAGAACTCTCAAGAGAAATGTAGAAACCTGTATAGATCAAAGGAGGTACGTGATGAGGTGATGATAAAGGAGCTCATATTTGGAGAGAACCCACCGTAGACCTAAAAGAATATGCCAGAGGAAACACCCAGTGGGCTTCTTCCTTTTAAAGCCCATGCTCTGTGATGAAGTAATGGGCAACTAAACAGAGTGTTGGATAGAAACTGAAGGAAAGAGAGAAGCTTCTCATATCTGGGTTTTGGTACATGGTTTGGTGCAGAGGAAATAAAACGTGACATTCATTACTTCCCAAGTGCCCATCCAGTTCTTCCTCTTGGGCTCCGTGCTCCTCCTGGGCTCTGTGCTCTTCCTGGGCTCTGATGAGACTGTGCCTGCAGATCGGGAACACCTGTAATATTCATTTAACGTAGAGGTGCACATACATTCAAATGCTCACAAGGGACAAGAGGCATGGGCATGAGCAGGGGTAAGGAAATCTCTGGAGAATCTTGAACCATTTCCCTAAAGCCCACACCCCTTCTATGTCCCCTGAAATGGATTCTGTCTTGACTTTTCACTGTTTTGTGACTTGTTCACAGAAAGCCATTTCTTCTCTTTAGAAAAGTCAAGTGTGCCCACACCATGACAAAATCTTGTTACTCTGGTGTTCACTGTGGTTTTTTATAATAATAATAATAATAATAATAATAATAATAATAATAGCTATTATTATATATATATATATATAAATTTGAAACATGCTTGTTTTACATGTCAATCCCAGTTCCCTCACACTCCCCTCTTCCCTTGCTGCCCTAACCCCCATCCCATCCCCCTTCTGCTCCCCAGGGAGAGTGAGACCTTCCATGGGGGATCTTCAAAGTCTGTGATATCATTTGGAGCAGGGCCTAGGCCGTTCCCCATGTGTCTAGGCTGAGGGACTATCCCTCTATGTAGAGTGGGCTCCCAAAGTCCATTCATATACTAGGAATAATCCACTGTGGTTTTTAAAAGTATATACTCAGCCATTAGAAGGCAGTTTCTAGGCAATGCCAGCTTATAACCAGGCAAGGTTAATGACTCAATGTTTCTAGAACTTCTGGATGGAAATTTGAAGTGGCATTGAGAAGCCAGGTGAGGTTTACCAGAGGTTTGAAAAGCCCCCCACATTAGTTCATCATATTTTATTATCACATTTAATAGATAAAAACATCTGACAAAGTTTGACATTCATTTATGGTAAGATTCTCAAAAAAAGCTAAGACCAGAGGGGAGCTTAATAGAATGGTAGCTACAAAAAGCCCTCCAGCCTACAGGATATTAAGTGTGTTCACCATAAGCCCAGGGACTAACCCAGGATGTCAGCCATCACTCTCATCCAACTTTGTTCTGGAGGCCCTGGCAAATTCAGTAAGTCTAGGAAAAGAAATAAAGGGCATTGCAATTGGAAAGAAAAATAGAAAACCATTCCCTATGCAACAGACAATATGATACTCTCCACCAGCAGTGCTCAACTTGTGGGTTGAGACCCCTTTGGGGGGATGTCACATATCAGATATTTGCATCATGGTTTGTAACAGTAGCAAAATTACAGTTGTGAAATAGCAATAAAATAATTTTATGACTGAGGGGTCACTACATCATGAGGAACTGTCTTAAAGGAGCTCTGCATTGGGAAGGTTAGGAACCATTGCTCTACATGGTACATTACACGGGATCTATAAGAAAGGTCCCAGAACTAACTAACAAGAAAACATGCTCAGCAAGAATGCAGGAAGAAAAAAAGATCAATGTGCAGAAATCAATTGTGTTCCTATATACTAGCAGGGAATGAGTATAAATAAGACGCCGGAAACATCATCATACAATTTCTCCCACAAATGAGTCATGGCTATCAACCAAAGGCTGTGTGTATAGACTCACTATGCTAAGATCTCTGGATGAGCTCAAGAAGACCCAAGCACTGGGTCTGGAGAGGTGGCTCGGTGCTTAAGAGTGTGCACTGTTCTCAAAGACAAAAGGAATTCTATTCCCTTCACTGCCTCAAGACAGCTCAGGACCACCGATATCTCCAGCTCTGGGGGACTCTGCCTCTGGTCTCTGGCCTCTGTGAGTACCTGCACTCACCCATACATCCCCACAGACACACCTATGCACACACACAAAACCCAGTGAGCTAATGAACTGCATGCAGGGAGCTGTCTTTCATAGTTAAGACTGAGTGATCTATTAGCCCCACATTGACTCATGGGCTTAAGCACAAACACACACACACACTAGCAGACTCTAAAATATGTAAAGAAAGATTAGTGAGCTACAATAGTTGGGACATCTTTTTTTAAAAACATAAAGTTAGATCATTCACTATCCAGTTTTAACACAGTGACACTGGAAAGGATAGACACAAAGACCAGTAGACTATCAAAAATCCAGTGACAGTGCACACAGCACCAACTAACTTATAATTTTTGATAAACATTCAATCACTCAACCAGTGCTGCTGGAAAAAAGGACATCCATGCACAAGAAATTCACATACCCCCCTCCATATCTCACATAAACACAGGCATTTGCAACGACTTACAAATCTACATAGGAACACAAACAGACATAACATAATAAGAATCCATGACCTGGAAACCTGGGGCCAAAAGGACTTCAGGGTTGGAAGAATTACACAATGATGAGGTCTTTTAGATGGAACTTGTGTCTAAACACAAAATGCACTTATGCTTCACCTTTTACCTAAATAAAGAGGCTGAATGTGGTTTCATACAGTATTGTGGGTTTGACTACAACTCTTCTCAAGATGTCCGTAGTGAGAATGTACCTTTGTAGGGTCATGTCACTCCTCAAAAAACTGGAGTTTGGACCATTCCAGGTTAGGCATGTTGAATATATACAATGAAGCTCTTACAGGGAAACACAGAATGGACTCTTCCTGACTTTAGTTTAGGGACAGCCTCTTTCACTTGGGCATCAAAAGCACAAAACATGAAACATAAAAGGTTATAACAGAAAATTAAACCAGAAATATTAGACCAGATCAAAGTAAAACATGTTTGCTCTGAGAACAACACAATGACATGTTACAGACAAGCAAAAATATAAAGAACATATGTCACAAGGACATGTGTCCATGTTACACAAAATACTCATAGAATATAACAGTAAAAAAAAATAACAAGCCTGCTTTAAAAATGGACAAAAAAAAAAAAATCAAACACTTCCATGAAGAGATCTATGACAACAAATGGCCATTCAGAAAGATATTTAAGTTCAAGTGAGAAATATACAAGTAGACTGAAAAGGTATTAGAATGATTATGATTTTTTGAAATAATAATAATCAGGAATCTGTGAAGGTGTTGACAGGAGTTTCTACATATTGCTGGTGGGAGTGCTTAATAGCTTGGCTGGAAAACACTTGTGTGGTCCCCACAGTGATTTGAATGAGGAGAAATGTCCCCTCATAGGCTGGGGCACTTGAACTCCAGGTTCTCAGCTGGAAGATGCTAGGGGAAGTGGTTCAGTGAAGCCTTCCAGGAGAAAAGACATGGCTGGAGGCAGCCTTGAACTTCACCTTAGGTCCCGCTTTATCTCTGTCTGCTTCCTGTGTGGAAGGAATGTGACCACTATCTATACGCTCCTGTTTGCATGTCATCTGTCAATATGTCATCCTGTTATGGTGGACTCTATGCTCCATGGAATTGCAGAGTAAAGTGAACATAATCTCCTCTAAGTGCATCTGATAACTGTGCTTTATCAGAGAAGCAGAAATGTAAATGATACAGTCTTTCACAAAGTTGAATGCACACTCACTGTATCTCTCAGCAATCTCAGTATTTATGCTAAAAATTTAAATAAAACAAATTTTTTCAAAAACATTGAAATGTTTATTACTTATTCATAATGAATATCTTACTCTATCCTTGCTTCCCTCACTGAATATGCAAGGGTGCGTAATCCTTAAACAACAGACATGTCTTCCCTAACATTCTGGAGGCTGGATGTCTTAGTTCAGGTCTCACCAGGGTGGGGTCTCTGAGGGGCCTCTGCTTGCTGCTGGGTTCTCGTTGACAAGAAGAGAGAACAAAGAGAACTAAGTTCTTTGAGTGTCTTTCACCCCCATCCCCAGCCCATGCTTGAAGGAGACCCCAAAGGCTGGCACATTTAAAGGCTCTAACTCTTAATCCAATGACATTGGTTGACAACAACTGAACTTGGGAACTGATGCATTTGAGCTGTAGCAATCATTTAAAAACTTTACAATGGTCTGGTGTCATTGCTCAGTGGCAGAATTCTTTCCTACCTTGTTCTGAGTGCCTTGGCCTCCTCCACTACAATAAATAAATAAATAGATGAACTGGAAATGGCCCCAAATATGCTTTAGTGGATGAACAGATTAATTACGCAACACTGATGTAATGGAATACTACAGAGAAATATGCAACGCCCCAAAGTGTGTAGGGTGTATGTGTGGGGGGGTGTGAAGTGTGTGTATGTGTGTGTGTCTGTGTGTGGGGGGGTATGTATATGTGTGAGGAGGTGTGTGTGTGTGTTTGCAGATGTGTGTGGGTGGGGGTGTGAGGGGTGGGGGTGAATAAGTGCATATGCATGTGTATGCCCATAGGCTAATTTTTGTTTTTCTGCCATCCAGGAAAAGACAAACATAGTGATAAGGTTCTTATTAATGCTTTGAAGATTTTGACATAGTGGGAGTTAGTAGTTAAAGGACTTTAGCACAAAGAGGAACCACAGGAATCACTGGGATTTTACAACTGTGTGTTCTGCCTGTCATCTTACCTGGGGTCTATGCATGTGTCCAAGCTCACAGAGCTATACACCAAAGAGGGAGAATTAGGTTAAGTTTACATGAGCTTGTAATACTAACAAGTTAACTTTTAAAATTTTAGAAGACATGCTAGATCAAGTGGAGGCAGAAAACCAATCAGTTTGATATGGACAGTCTGCCAAAGAGACCGTACCTAAGACTTCATCTGACCCAGTTCCTTCGAATTAGGCATAGAGAGGGAAGAGAAATTTGCTTGAATCACACAGCTCTTCCCTGGGGCAAGCTGGGTCCTAATTTCTGGACCTCTATGGGCTTTCCCTCGTGCAAGTTGTATCCTAATACCAGGCTGTATCCTAATACAGCTCAATGAGACCTGAAAGTATTGCTAGTCAGGTGCAGACCATGGAGGAATTTGCCCCATATCAGAAGGGCAAACTCCTAATGCTCAACATTTATAAGGGGTATATTAAAAACATAAGCTCAGCAAACCATTCCAGTGCAAGAAGGGATCAACACACATAGCATGATTTAACTGTTGAAATAATTGAGTCAAAAAAAAATTTAGCACCATTCTAGGGAAGGCTGTGGGTCCCGACAGTCCCCAGTAGACCCTTGTCCACACAGGGCTGCTATTGATTTTGAAACAGCTTCACACATGATAAATGAGAATGGGCTTCGGAGAGGATTCGGTCACAAGAGCCCCCAGATCAATCAGCTTGTCAACAGGCAGACGAAATTCAATTTTTATTCTTAGTAACTCTTATTTGGTGGCAGACCATCGTTTCTGAGGAAATTGCTTCATGAAGGCCGAGGGGCAGGCGTGAGAACATGGGGAAAGATAATCTTGGCAAAGCATGCTCTCAGTGAAGACTTGAGGCTTAGGGAAAGGGGGAGGTGGCTTGGTGACAGTGGTAACCACAGCCTACCTTCTTTGCCCAACGAAACTCATTAGGCATAGTTTCCTTATTCCACAGAGTGAGCTTAGGCCCCAGGCATTTTAGAGGAAACTGGGTGGCCCAAAACAAAGGTTAAAACGTCTACTCTGCTACCGTACACAATACCCAACTGCAACTTCAACAGCAGGGTTTTCTAGAAGGTTGAGTGTCAATAATTTTATGATGTTGAACCACATAACTTTCATCTCCCTTTGCCACTTCCTAAAAATGTGAAGCATATTTTCTTCTTTTTTATAGCTCTTCAAAATCATCTAAGAAAAAATGAATGCAAAGGCCTAGGGGTCTCAACTCCAGGGCAGGCTTTTCTTTCATTCTCCCTCCACTTTGAAGCATCTGATTGAGACACCTGTGTAAGAGCAAACACCCAGAGGGTACACCAGTCCTCTGATGTTCTCATGGTCTGCTAGGGTGCACAGTCCAGAAGCAAACGGAAACATTAACTGGGAAATCGTTAATTGTCCAAAGTGACACCAAGCTGATGCTCAAGCAAAATGTGTTGTCAGCATGCCACAGGGCCCTAGTGCAACATGGAATGCTAAACAGGCTCCAGGGGGAGGTTATGCTCAATACCACCTGTGGGGTGGGTAAAAGTCAGAAGGTGAAGGTGAGACAGGAGGAAGAGTACTGTTGAGGAACAGCTATTTGCCTTGATCATCACATGAGCATGGCCACCAGGAGACATTGCAGTGAACATTTTACCTTTGTTACGGCAAAAGCATTAACAAAACAATATAGTGATCTCCAGGTCTGAGGAAGGCAGCCCCCTGCTGTTTAGACCTCCTGGCCTTAGTGGCATGTGGCTTGTGGTCCCAAGAGGCACTAGAGCAAACCGGCCATAAAGGGTTAACAGAAAGCAAGATGTCACTGACAATAGGTTTCCCAGCTCCTCATCTCTGCTGAGATGGGATGTTTCAGTGATGCAGCAGCCTCTGAGTAATTCATGATTCTGTAACACCCCACTCATCCTCTTGTAGGTAACTCCAGTAACTCCTTGCCTCACTAGGCTTGGATGGAATACTTTCTGTAGCCTGACAGTGCCATCCTGGGGTGAATTGACCTTTAGTCTTACCCTTCCCAAGAGAAGCTGAGGAAAGTGTGTGATCATTCCAGACAAAACCACTTACGTAAATGTGTTGGGATGCACATTGGCACAGCTTGTTGGTGTATGCAAAGGAAGGTCCACATGCTTAGAAATTAGAAAACCAGGAGGGAAATGCTATGAACCAGTGAGCAGAAGGGCCCATCTGTAACATCTAGGTGCCTCTTCCACATCAGGCCCCTGGAGGTCAAAGACCAAATTTGAGACAGTTTTTCTGAGTATTCTCTTTCATACATTCAAACAGGATGAGATAAAGCAAGGGCCAGAGGGGGCGTTCTCTCAGACTCTTGTACTGCTTCAACAAAGCCACATGTTGGCTAATATATAGGGAATTATTTTTTGTGGTTCAGGCTGAAGTCGCAGAGCAAGGCATGGGCAGGATTAATGTCTGAGGAGAGCTCATATAAACTTCTCAGATGTGGCTGCATTCTCTGGAGGGGACGAAGGCTGTGACCACATATGACAGAAGAACAAAAGAACAAAGGGGGCTAAGACAGCTCCACATGGGTATCTTAAGTTTCCATCCATTCATGAGTCAGAGATATTTGGTCTGAGTATGAAATCACCCCTCTCCTCAGACATATTCTCCCGGCCCCATCCTGAAAAATTATGGAACCCTTAGGAGGTGAGAGACCTAACTGGGAAGTAGGTTATTGAGGGTGGATCCCTGAAGTCTTCCCATTTCTTCTCTCTGCTCCTGTACTGAGAGGTGGACATTCTACCCCTGCACATGTTACAATCTCTGGGATATCCTGCTTCAGCTCTGACCCAAAGTAATGGAGCTAGGCAAGGTTAGGCCAAAACCTCTGATGCTGTGTGCCTGTTTCTCAAGTATTCTTTTACAGAGATGGAAAACCAAACCCAAGCGTTTTCTGATACAGTCACTTTCCCAGAGCTAGCACCTGATAACACCTGCTAATCTACAAGTATTTCTGGTGTTTTCTCCCTTAAGTGATTCATGCCTAAGCCCCCAAAGCCAGATGTTCCGTAGACTGGTTGTACTGTGCCCCTGTCCCACTTTCTCTCATCAGGGGGAGGAAACCCAAGAGTCCCCACCAGGATGCCAGCAGCTCCTATATTTAACTGAGGATCCCAGGCTGGGTGTGTCTACTTGTGAGAGGGGATGGATGTGAAGAAGTTACTAGATGTTTTCTTCACTTATGTCACATGAAAACAGAATATGCGGACAAAGGAATGTTGTCAGGAACCAACAGAGGGAAATATCCCCCTGAATAGTAGGAATCTTTTTGGACCCACTGAGAGAACAAGCTCTGTTCTGCTGATTGCAGCTGGAGAAATGTCATAGTGAACTCGCAGAATCTAGCCACTGGCTGAGACTAACCTTCACTTGATTTCTTTGAGCCTCCTGTGACATGGAACAGAGATATTCCATCAAAAATATGCAACTGATCCGCATGAGACACACGCTCCTGGATTGGTCTTCAAAAAATTTTTAATATTCTTCTCTAGTTAATGGCATAGCAGATATGTTTGGGAGTTTTCTTTGACTCATTTCCTAAGCTATAGTAAAGTTTAAACTCCAATCCCCACTACGCAGTCTCCCAAGTGCTGAGATTGGTGTCAGATACCACTACATGAGCTGAAATATCTGTTTTCCTCCTAAAGTTCCATGATAAATCTTTCCAGAAAAGACAAATGCTTTATTTTCTTATCCCAATAGGAATGGTTAAAAACTGCACTGGTTAGACCTTTTTGAAAGAAGGATAATGAAGAAATGGCTTATTTTCTGGGTATTATGATGAATATACAAAGCTAAAATCATCTCTGATTTTAATATAATTTATGTTATAGGGAGTTTGTAAGTCAAAAACAAAACAAACAAAAAACCAAGATAAAACAAAACACATCCAGGGAATGTGCCAAACTGCAAAAAATATGAACAGTATCACTCTTATCTCTGGCTTCCTCCTTTGGTGTCTATACATTGGCCTCCTGTGGTCAAAATACCCACGGGGCAGGAGGCTGGCTTTCAGAGGCCTGCTATTTCCTAGATCATATTCCAAGCACCTAGGATCCAGATAAGCCTTGATTAATCATCCCCACACCAGTTTCTTAAGCTCTGCATACCCTGCTTAAGGCATTAAGTCCAGCAAACATAGCTAGTAGAGTTGATATTTGCTTATGTATGGATAATTATTACTATACATGTATAGTAGACCCTCTATAACTCTGTGTTCAACATCTCTGAATTTCACCCAGCCCAGATTGAAAATATTCAGAAAGATGCACCTATATTGAATGTATGCAGACTTATTTTCTGATAACCATTCCTAAATAATATGGTATACTAACTATCTTAACAGGGTAATTATAAGCAATCTAGAGATGATTTAAAATACATTGACAGATGTGCAAATACTCTCACTAAATGAATAATGCTTGAGCACCTGTACACTTTAGTACCTGCAGGTTAGAGTCCCAGAACAAGTATCCCATGGGTGGGGAGGGACAACTGTGCTTAACTCCTTGAGACAATATTCATATTCCAAGCCTTTTTGCCTCAAGAAAGGGGCTGTCACCAGTTGAGTTCTTCAGTCACTAGAAAGCTGCAGTGAATGGGTACCAACTGCACCATCAGCAACAGCTTCACCTGCCATTGGTTAGAGCCGATGAGTACTTTGTACAATGAAATAACACCCACAAAATGTCATCAACCATGCTCAGAGCCACTTCAAGATAGATAACCTAGACCTGGAAGTACTAGGAAGAAAGATAATTGCCTTGGAGCTTCAGAGTCATGTCTCACCCGGGGTCCAGTTTTTCCACTCAAAATCTTCCACAGTCTTTCTACTCCACATAGTAATGGAGAGGTGGATGATGGATAGCACAAAGACTGAAAAAAGTCACGAGAAACCTCCACCAAGCCATAAACTTTGAGGAAATCCTACATTCTGCTATTCTGGTTCTGTGGGAAATAGGCTACATATCTCATTTCAGGGTCCTGATTTACCATGAAAAACGGCTTGCATTCTTTATCCATTAAACTATTAGTATGTCCTAGCATCAAGGCTTTTTAATAACATTTCCTTAAATAACTACGACAGCCTATTAGTTTTATTTATTCTAGAAAAAATGAAAAAGACAATATAATATATTGGGCTCTGGGATCAAGCTAATTAAAATTGTAAATGTCAATAACAATATTTGACATTTCTTTTCAACAATAACCAATTATTGTAAGCATTCTCCCAATAGCTATTAAATTTATCCCCACAAACCTCATGTTTTCACATTTAGAATATCTACCAGAGATCATTTATCCTAGCCCCTTCCATTAGTCTCTGGATAAATATATATTTGGAACATAGAATAGTTTATGTTTGGTTTAATTGGAGTATCTTATTCCATGTTGAAGGCAATATTAAATTGCATTTAGGAAAGGGGATTGTTATATGTTAAAACCAGAATAAAACTGTGCATCTGGTATACTTTAGTTGTGGGATATGTAATATCTTGTTCTTTCCAAAATTCTGCCTGCTGGAAACCAAACTGAACAATTTTAGGAAATGTTTCATCTTCTGTTGAGATTTGAAGAATAAACAAAGTGGATTGAAAATGTATGTGAGAAAGCAACATCTATTGGAACAAAAGGACTAGAGTGCAGTGAAATAGCCAGTCTGTGCTAGTTAGCTTTTTTGTCAGCTTGATAAGATACCTGCTGGAACAGCTTCATGGGGCAAACATTTATTTTGGCTCATGTTTCAGAGAGTTCAGACCATGGTTACTTGCCTCATGCGCAAGTGTATGCGACCAAGGAAAATAGTTGTTATGGGATCAACTAGGAAGCAGAGAAAGAAGACTAGGAACCTGGTGTAACCTTTGGGTACTTTCCCAGTGACCAACTCCCTCTGGCTTCTGTGACCCTGAAAAGAGCACCACCCCCCAGTGGGGGAGCAGACAAAGATTCAAAATGTAAGCCAAGCCGGTAGAAGGCATTGCAACCACTCAAACCAAAACATGCTCCATATCTGAAGAGTCGGGGGCAGATTCTGGAACAGGTGAGACCTTGAGGAAGTTTATATTGATGCTGGACCAGCTGAGGTCACATCCACTATGCAGGATGATGCATATGTAGCAGGGGTTGCAAGGGCAGGCCCCATTTTGCTCTCACGTTCCCGTTTAGTGACTGAATAGAACATGTTTTGGGATCTGCACTAGTTTTATTTTCTATTGCCGTGATGATGATCATAACCCAAAACAACCAACCAAGAAAAGGGTCAATTTGTCTTACAGTTCACAGTCCATCGGGGAAGAATGGCAAGGCAAGAATTCAAGCAGGAACCTGGAGGCAGGAACTGAAGCGGAGATCATGGTAGAATACTGCCTATTGGCCTGCTTTGCGTGGCTTGCTTAGCCTGCTTTCTTATACATCCCAAGACCACCAGCCTAGGGATGATATTACCAGTGGTATCCACAGACATGCCTACAGGTAAGAATGAGGGAGGCATTTCCTCACTGAAAGTCTCTCTACCCAGGTACATCTAGCTTTGTGTCAAGTTGACAAAAAGAAACTGACACAGGATCATTGAAAGGTGTATTAGTTTCCTTTCTGCTGCTGTAATAAAAAGGCCCTGATAAAAGCAACTTACAGGTCAACAAGGGCTTCTTTAGGTTTATAGGACCCGGGGGGCGGAGGGGGGGGGGAGATACAGACAATTATGGCATGAAGTCCTGATGACAGGACCAGGAAGATGTCTCTTCCTTGCTTTGTCAGCTGGAAAGGAGAGAAAGGAAAAGGGGTTGGGTCAAGCTGTGAAAGCTTAAAACTCACCCCCAGTAACATATTTCCTTCAGCAAAGCTCCACTCTTGGGATTTTACAACCTCCCTAAACAATGCCACCAAATGGAGAACATGTGCTCGAAACACAGGAGCCTCTGTGGATACCTCACAACCAAAACAGAACAAAATGAACACACTAAAGCAGGACTGTGGGGCCATGAGCTCTCTTTCTGAGCTGTTGAGTTGAATGAGCTGTTACCACCACAAAGCTGTGATGCTTCAAACCCAAAGCAACAAGGTCCGTCACCCATTGAAACCTCCAAAGTTGTAGGAGAAAATCAACTTTCCTCTTCTTGGATGAATGGCTCAGGTCCTTCATTTCAGTAGCAGAACTGGCTAACACAATGCCTATGTTCTTATCTACAAGTTGCCAGCACACTTGACTAGAGAATTCACTCTCTAAACATGTAGTACAATTTCTGTTTTGGGTAGTATTTTTCATAACTTGTAGAGTGCCTGGGATATAGTGGGTTCCTATCAAGATTCACCAGGTAAATGATGATGATGAAGGAGTAGATGAGAAAGGTTTTCACCTCAGACATATTGAAGCCTAAAATCCCAGCTGTAGTTTTTTTTTTTTTTCAACAAAGCTAACTCCTTTGACTAAAGTATGGAAAATTGAATTCTATGATAACCTGGGAGGTGTTGCTGGAGTAGTGGTCTGGAAGTTGAATGGAAGTTTGTTCTTATACACATATTTGGGGTCCCACTAATGTCACATGACCAAGAGTGGCTGCTTCAAGCATCAAAAAACTGATATTTATTTTAAAGTGTTTCTTAGAGTCAAAACCTCCAAGAAAGTAGAAACAAAATAAACCCGTAGTAAGAAAGGAAGGCAGACTACATTTCCCTGACTCAGTTTAGCCAATGGTGTATGCATTATCTTATTCTAATGTTGACCTAAAATTGTGCCTTCCATCACACCCATCTTCATTTTCAAAGAACATGGCATTCAAAGATAGAAGTCACTTATCCAGAATTATACTGTCTGTTTGCAGCAGGTCTGCTGACTCTGTGACTATGGTGAAGGATTGGAAATACTTCCATGGTCAGGAGATTAGGCAGCCACAGTGGAACTTTCTTGTTACCAAGAACCAAATGATGTCAGTGAAACCTGAGACAGCAGGTAAGTTGTCCACAGTCAAAAACCAATGACACAACCATTAGGCCACCTTCTTAACTTTCTGCTCCCCTTTGCCATAGAACCCCAACCAGTATTCGCATCTCACCATCAACCAATGCCATTGGTTTACAGCATTAAAAGAAGCTCAGCGATTTCTTTAAAAAAGAGACACCTTTCTAACTCCACTTACTTTCAAATCTTTGTGCTGTCTGACTAGGGACATAGTCACAATCATATACATGCTTGTGTATTGTCTTCCTCTTACTGAGGGGACCAAACATGCCTATAGCGACAGTTTTCCTAGAAGCCCCAGAGGCCTGGTGTTATGGTCAATCCTTGTACAATCTCTACATTCCATCTCCTCTATCCTCCACTTCATACCCCTGTGGCCCTCCCTAGTGTAGGAACATAACTCATAAAAGAAATATTAACATTAGCTGTTTATCATGGAGCCTGCAAAACAGAAAAGCAATAAAAGCGTAGGCATGTTCACTCAATTACCGTTGAAATGGATATCACAAAAATTATTCAGTGTCAGAAATCTAATTTTGTATGATATTTCTATATATTTCCATTGCTAATTTTTCTTCCCTCCAGTATTAGTGAATTAATATGCTTCAGATGGCCCTGAAGCTACCCTGAAAAAAAATACTACTTATTTAGTTGAGCTACCCAAATCCATTAGACAAATTTCCTTTACAGCAAAGTGTTGATGAATGAAACGTCTCATGCTAATGTAAGAATAATCAATTTAGAATGCTTATGACAATTAACAAAGCTGAAGATACGCCTTGAAGGCTCCATGCTTTGTCAGCCCTGATTTGGATTAAACTTGTGCTAATGGGATCATTTTTCTTCCAAAAGGTATTCTTTTTAGGCAGACCTATCAATTAATATGAATTATGCATGTATAAAAGTACTAATGTCATTAATTAGACAAATTAATTTTTATGATTCAGTGGGTAGACTAACACTAGATTATATGTGATAACTTCCCCCACGGCACAGCAGATTTGAAGTGAATGAATAGTTTATATTTGTGTGCTTTCCACAGACTCCGTTGGGATTCATCAGGCCACCGTGGGTGGGAGATAGCTGAGATGCTGCAGATTCTTGATGTCTTATCAGCTGATGTGCCATCCCAGACCACAGAGCCCAGACTTCAATGGCAGGAAACTCTACGGCAATGATGCTCAAGGCTGGAGTGGTGCTCAGACAGAGAGTCTATCTATTCTCTTCTCTGGGAGAGAATGCTCTTGTCCCAGTGGGGACCAGATGAGGGAACAGAGACAGGAGGAGGGAAATGAAGGGGAGGGAGTTAAGAGGGAAGGAAAAAGAAGGGAAGAGAAGGAGGGAGGAAAAGAAGGAAGGAGGGAACGAAGGAAGTGGAAGAGAAAGGAAAAGTATGGCGAGGGTTATAAGACCAGACACTAAAGAGCAGAATAGAGGCCATTTTCCTACTATGGCTTCTATAGCTTATGATGGTGGTCAATGCACCCCATTTTTCTTATCCATTCTGAATATTAAAGTTCTTAATGAGTCTTAAACACACTTGGTAACAAGTCTTTGGCAAACTGTAATTCATTCTTGATGAGCTCTGATGCCCTTTGGTGTCAGTCACATTTGACTGATGTAGCATTATTTTCCTGTTCTGGATCTAAGTTCTAACTAACTCCCTCATCCAGAATTCACGCATTCATACATAACCCATGAAGACTTTTCAGTTCTCTGAATCATGGGATGATGAGTATTTTAGGTGGCCCACAATTTGTGAAGTTAATTTCTATGGTCAGATTTTGTGTGTGTGTGTGTGTGTGTGTGTGTGTGTGTGTGTGTGTGTGTGTAAGAGAGAGAGAGAGAGAGAGAGAGAGAGAGAGAGAGAGAGAGAGAGAGAGAGAGAGAGAGAGCACCCCTACGTGTTACTTCCACATTCCTATTGAAACTGTATCCCAAATGCAATCACATTAAGACATTGAAGCTTTAAAAGGAAGTTAGAGCATGGAGGCTCCTGTGCTGAATGGGATTTTAAGAGAGGCTTCTGGGGCAGGTGAGAAGCTCAGCTGCCAAGAACTCTTGTGTGCCAACTTGATGACCTGGGCTTGATCATCATAATCAACACTGGAAAAAAAAAGCAAATTTCCAAAAGTCATTTCCTGAGCTCCACATGCATACTACAGCATGCATGTGTCCACACTTGTGCATACACATCAAACAATTATAAATAAAATGTAAACAAATAAAAGAGGTTTCTGAGAGTGAGAGGTGTAGCTCAGGGGTAAAGCCTCTGCCAGGAAGTGTGAAATGATGGCTTAGAGATGATGCAAACAAATACAGTAAAACACAAAGCACTGCACTATTAAGAGCTCCCCCAAGCACCCAGCTTTTCACCCTGCTACTTTCTGCTATGGAGGACACTGCAGCCAAGTCTCCCTTAGAACCAGAGCGAGCTTGCAGAATTACTACAGCAAGGAGCTGGACAGTGTTGGGTTTCTCATCCTCTCACACTAAGAGGAGCCAAGTTTTGCCTTTTGTAAACTACCCAGTCTGCAATGTTTTGTTGAGTGGCCCAAATATGCCAGGACCTTTGCTCACCTTTCTTACCTGTTCTGCACTGAGGCTTACGGTAATGACACAGTGGCCGCCACCAGGAAAGAAAGCTTTTGTTCCTGTTGCTCTTCCCCCCTACCCCCGGTTTTGCAGGCACATGCATCATGGGTCTTATTTTAATTTTGCAGCAGGGATAAGTATGACATTGGTGACATGTCCTAGAGTCAATTCAATGAGTCCTATTTGGACAAGGTTAATAAAAATTACAGTGAGGAAAGGCAGTGTTCCAATGTTGGACAAAAGTGATTAAACGTTTAAAAGTGATCTCCTACTTGAGGTTCATACATTTACTTTCTGGACTGTGGTAAGTTCCCCATCTATGTGGATTACAACACAAAAACTGTAAGTAGCCATTTAGTGACAGATTTGATGAAACTAAAAATATAGGCATCACAGGTGTGTGAAAGGCATTCATCACATACTGTCAGTGTCCTTTCTCATAGTCCATGGAGTATATGATGAGCATGAAGGGTGAGTCCTTCAAGGATAGAGTCCTGGATTCAAATCATGGATCGGCCTCATTCTAACTAATTGTCACTGTGGTGTGACTCCCTCATTGGAAAGCTTTAAGGCTTCAGTGAAATCCTGTGTGACTGACAGTATAATACATTATCTGTTCCTTTGTTAGTTGCAGAAAGGCTTCAAATATAACAGAGGCTCTTAGAAGAAGGCTGCCTCTCTGAAAAAACACATTGCTGAGTAACTGAATGGATTTGACCTTCACCGGGAAGATGAGACACAGTACACAACCCTCTGCTCTGTTCTGATCAGGATATAAATATTTTACTGCTATAGGTAGGTTAGGGGGAGACAATGGAGCACAGACAGATTGTTTGAGTTCACATCTTGGCTGGGTTCAAAAGCAACTAGACAAGAGCAAGACACAAAAGGCACCCATACAGAAAAGAAAGAAATGAAATCATTCCCATTTACTACTGGTATAACTTTAATTCAATGTGGTGATCTCACAGGAGAGTAAAATTGCCAATGATCCAGATAGTTCAGTGACAGTGGATTAAATCTTCAAGGAAATGGTTACTTAGCAACAAGCACACATGTGTGCATGCATGCTTTCCTCCACTGGCATGAACAATCCAGGAATTGGTCAAACCCATAGGACCCTCACTCTTGTAATTAATTTAAATACGAAAAGTTTTCTGTGGTTTTTAAAAGGGATAAGATAAACACATTCTATCCATGACTCTAGGGAATCATGAATAGGATCATCAAATTTTCCTCTGGTTCTTCAGTGAGCATGGAGTGGTACCTCTGCTCCTTTCCTCAGTATTTCGAGGACATCACTACTAGACAGGAAGGTAAGGAACCTGTGCCACTGCATAGACAACTTGAGAGGGTGTGACCCTGTGCATGTGACATCCTGTTCAGGCCATTTCCATACTTCAACCAGCTTTGTTGTTTTCTGGAAATTTCAGAAACCAGGAACGATGAAAACTGTGGCCTTTGCAAGCTTCAAACAACACCCCAACTTCATCTCTTTGTAGAGGTTGGCAAGCTGCTTTATACCCCTTCTCCATCTGTGCAATGGGGATAGGGATGATGTATGTACTGATGAATGTACTGAGCAATGACTATCTTGCGTCAAAGCAGATTCTTGTAGGTTCTTGAGACACAGAGAATAAAGCAGCCTTTAATCCCAGCACTCATGAATCTGCTATTGCGTTCTATCTAGTATGATATTAAGAAGATGGGGTGATGCCCATAGAAAGCCTAGCACTCTGCCTGTGACATGACAGGTAGTCAAAGGCATTGAAATTCGCTGGTGATATTGTTCACAACACTGCAGCTATGAGCACATAATGCCATCACCTGGAGCATCCCACCACTAAGAACTCAAATACCCAACTCTAGGCTGACTTTTCCAAAGCTCCAAGCCTAAGTATTTGTTAGCCATTTTACCTATCTCCACATCCTCTCTGGAGATGTGACAATGTGAAAACCCCTTCCTTTAAGAACTCAGCAGTAGGGGTTCCTTTTCTTCAAAGCATCTGATGAATAGTGTTCTAGGTGGAGAAATAGTATATATCAAAGAAGATCTCCTTTCTCTGTCTTTGTCTCTGTGTCTCTCTACCCACTCCCCCTTTCCTTCCCTCCACTCCCTTCAACATTTTTGCTAGGAAAAACCAAGGAGTACCACACATCATTTAGGTTCTTTGATTTCAACCATCAGAAACACACTCACTCCAGCAAACATAAAACAAAGCAAATAATAGGTGAATGATGGAATGGTTCCAACAAGCCCTGGCAAAGTCTTTGTGCTGAGACAAAGATCCTGTGGTCATAGCAGCAGGTATGTATCTTCTCATGCTTTCCTCTCAAATAAAGGTTGCATTTCCATCCATAAAATCCATTTACACCTTTGCATGTAGGAAAATTTGTTACCATGACAGATGTCTTATTCCAGAATTTTTCTATTTGACTATTGGTGGATAATAAGGTGAATTCTAGATTGTATCACTAGGAATGCTGATGATGGCATTTATTTATATTTTATTTGAATCTTTGCACATTTGTTAGGTACCTATCTATTAGTGGGATGTCTAATCTACAAGTTTACAGCTAGTCAGCTTAGTAGAGATTTTTACCAGTTGACAAGAATAATTGTATCAGCCACTTACATCCCTGTGCAAGAGAATGGCCTTGTATGTTATATTCACAAAACGTCTAGTGTCCTTAAGGTATTTCAATGTCGGCAATTATAATATACATAGACAGATATCATTGTAGTTTTAATTTGTGTTCCTCTGATGATAGATGAGACATGTGGGGTTCATTCTTGTGTTTGTTAGATGACCTTTGGATTTTTCTCTCTTACTAGGGTGCTTGTTAATGAAAACTTTCTTTGTGTTATGTAATCAGATTGTCCATGTTACTGACTTGTAGTGCTTGACTCTTCTAAAGGCTACCCTGTGTTATAGATGTGGATGCATGGATGGACAGGAGCATCTCCCTCCACATGGCACATGACTGCTGTTCTTAATTTTAAAGCTCTAATTCATCAATCCTTTCTCCTTTAAGGTTTGTGCTTTCTTGTGCATTTTAAACCCTTCTTAGCTTATTCCAGAGTCACAAAATTATTCTCCTATAGTATTTTCAGGAAACTAATCATTTAAAATTGTAGACCTAGGTCTGTAATCAATTTGGAATGCATTCTCACTCCATTATGAAAAAGAACCCAGTAGGGTACCATTAATTTGAAAAGGTAAGAAGATGACTTAGTGGGTGAAGCACCCATTGCCCAAGCCTGATGACTAGAGCTTAGATACCCAGATTCCATGGAAAGCTGGGTGCATATGGTAACATTTATAATCCAATCCTGTCCCATGGGGAGACAGGAAAATAATTGGGAGTACATTGACCAGCTAGCCTGGTGTGTTCATCAGTGAGCAATGAGAAAGTCTGTCTAGAACAAGGCTGCCTGTGACCTCCTCATGGGCCACACACACACACACACACACACACACACACACACACACACACACACATTCTTTTCCTACTGCACTGAAATTTCACACATGCCTATTAATGTGGGTCTGCAATTTGTGTGGGGAGCTCAGGTCTGTCTTACCATTTAAATATCTATGAATGAAAAACTTCTAAGCTCTCTTAATTGCTCTACTTCTATGACAAAATACCAGGAAGAATAAATCTTGTTTTTTTTTTCCTTTCAATAAGGTAGTGTTCCTTCTCTTGATTGTTGCAATACACTACAAATTTTGAATTAGTTTATCAATTTCTTCCAAAGAAAACTATTGTCTTTTTAAAATTCATATTGCATCAATTCTACAAATCAAGTAGGGAGCATTTACAACATGAATGACCTTTCTAACTTAGAAGCATTATACATCTCCCCTTTACTTGAAGTCCTTTAATTTGTTACAGTGTTTCTATAAAGTCTTACAAACCATTTAATAGATTCATTATTAAGTATTTAATATGTTAAGAGAATTTAGAAGGATACCTTCTAAAATTTTGACTTCTAAACTGAAGATTAAATTCATTATTTTATAATTTATTTGCAATACATGCTTGCCATGTTGTATACACAAAATCACACGAACAACATATTCTTATTTATATTGATGCAATCTCGTAAGTTATTTATGTTTTCTTAATATTGGGAATCACCCCTAGGGCCCAGTGCATGCTGGGTCAACACTTCACAGCTGAGCTTCACCCCTCCCCTTTAGATGGTTTCACTGCATTGTCCGACCTCTCAGTACAGGAGGCCAGAAACAACTTCCAGGAATATGTTTTCTCCTTCTACTCTGTGGGTCCTGGGGATAGAACTCAAGTTGTTAGGTTTGAGGCAAGCATCTTTCCTTGCAGAGCCATCTTGCTAGCCCATTCACTCGTTTTGGATTCAGTGGTAAAGCTTTTAATATTTTGCCATGAATGGGTAGATTTTCCCCTGTAGATGCTTTTTACAAGATCAGGAAACTTATTCAAATAATGAACACTTCCTTTATTCATTTTATTGTAAGAGCTATTCCTTGCAAAGTATATCTTACAAAAGCTATTAATTTTATCTAATACTTTTCTGTTTCTGAGATAGCTTGATCTCCCCTCTGTTTTATAGCTTCAAATTGTACTTTAATAATTTTAAATAGCAAATTCCTGAAATTACCTTATTGGGACATGCATTTGTATTTCATTAATTTTAATTTATTAACTTTTTCATGATTTCACTATCTCTAGGAGAGGAAATAATCAGGTAGTCTGCCTTTTGAGTGACCTTTTCACATTTTATAGCTGGAGGGTATTTCTCTCCCTATTTCCTGAAGGAGTTTGTTGAAAATGACCCTATTTATTTTTATTTCTTTTGTAAACATTTGTAAGTGGTATGGGCCAAGAGGTTGCCTCTTGGTGTATGTATTTGTGGGTGGGTTGGTTGCTTCATAAATGTGTTTTTAATGATGTCTAAAATTTTAGCAGGCATATGACTTTTCCTATGTTCTGCCATCACATTCATTAGTTAAGCTTTTCTATGAATTTTCTGATTCAAATTTTAAATGTTTGAGCTTGGATTCACACTGTTTAAAACTGACAGAATAATTACTTACTTACTAAAAATTCTTGGTACTGGTGACTAGAGACTGGTGTGCGTGCATGTACATGGCAGGTCCCCAGACCACGCTCAGACTCTGGTCCATTCCAGTGTTTCTCAGCCTTCCTAATGCTGCTGCAACCTTTAACACATTTCTTCATGTTGTACTGACCCCCAACCATAAAATTATTTTCATTGCCACTTCATAACTGTAATTTTGCTATTATTATGAAATGGTAATGTAAATATTTTAGAGATAGAGGTTTACCAAAGGGGTCTTGACCCACAGGTTGAGAACTACTGCACTAGAAGGATTAGGAGCATGGTTCATGCTTGTCATTTGTTACAGTGAAAGATAATGCTACAAAAACTACACAGAGGAGAACATACAGGGACCAAGACCAGGACGGGAGTAAGCCTGTGAATGTATCAAGGCGGGTTCACAGTAGACATACCTCTTTCTAGTGTAGGGGTTTGAGTAAAGAGAAGCTGGTGAAGTCTGCCATGAAAACAGCTACTGAGCTTTGCTGCTGCCGACTGTGCTGGCCCTGAAAATCAGACTCAGGTGGGCTTCCCCAGTTGACAAGCTTTTCATGTATTCTCAAGCATAAGAGTTAGGATGATTAATAACACTTGGGTAATTCTACTGATTAAGTTTACTCAGTTTCATAATGTATTTTAATGGGGACATTCAGCCTGAATAAACCACATGATATATTTGTTTGAAACTACAATCTTATTTTTTTCTATTTATCCAGTAATGTTTACATTCACTTTTCTCTCTTCCATATTGCCTATTTTTTTGTTGTAATTTATTAGACTGTATCATACTCTATGAACTATCTGATATATATATATAATTTCATAGTGACAACCAGATATTAAATGTAAATCCTTATTTTTTCTATAGTACAATAAAAATTAGTATTGTCATCAATGTCTGCTCAATGCAAAACATAGAAAAGTTTGTTTTTAACCTGCATTTGGGTACTATCTTAGTTTATTTTCTATTGCTGTGATAAATACCACGGTTAAAAGCAATTTGGAGAGGACAGGGTTTATTCCAAGACAAAGAAGAAATTCAAGAGAGGACTCCCATATCAATCACTAATTAAGAAAATGTCCCCACAGAGCTGCCTACAAAGCAATATGACTGAGACAATTCGATTAGATTTCTCTGTCCCAATATGCCCAGGTTCATGACAAGTCAGCAAAAATTTACCAGCACTCTAAGCATGAACTTTTCCTTCTGGCTGTATTTTAAGCCTCTGAGACACCAATGTGTGGATACTATTTAGATTTGCGGGTATGTGCCCTATTTTGTTGCTGGTGATTTCTGTCATGTTTATGCTCCTGTCTGCCCGAACAAGCTTAATGCCTTCCCTGTCCTCCCACACTGTTCATCACGCTAATTTTTGTTGTAAAGTTCTGCTGCTGGAATATTATTTCATATTCTATTGGCCTGGAAGTGCCTTTTTCTTCCTTCAATTTTTAGGTGGTATTTTCAGTTGATACAGCATTTTAAGCTGGCAGATGTGTTCTTTGAACAATTCAAATGTCTTCCTTTGTCATCTGACTTCCATTGTGTTCGCTGGGAATTTTCTGACAGTCTTTGTTGCTTCTCTGCTGGTGATGTGTCTTCAATTCTCACTCCTTCCTCTGAAAGCCTGCTTCATAATTTCTCTTTGTTCCTGGTTCTAGGGTGCTATTTTTGTAGTGTCGGACTATTGAGCTTGTGGCCCTTGCATATTCTAAGCAAGTGCTTTGCCCCCACTGCATCCCCAGTCTCTGGCCTCACAGCAGGGGTAACCAAGTATACCCAAGCATGTATCTTTAGTACTTATTATTATATATTTACCTACTTTGGTGTTAAGAGTTTAATAATCTGTAGCATGATGATTTCTTCAATTTGGTGAAAATTCTTGGTACTCTCTCTTAAATATTTTTGTTACATGGCTTCTGTTCTAAAGACTAAAGCATCAAATATATATGCTAGATCTCATATGTGTTACCCATATCAGATTTCTTTCCACGTGAATATGTTCTATTGACTTGTCTTCCTTTTCACTGATTCTCTCTCCAGCTCACTTTGTCAGTCATTTTGCATCTCTATTGAGTACTTAGTTTTCATGATTTTGAGGTTAGAGAATCTCCATTTGATTCTTGTAATGGAAATTCAGCTGTCTGGTGACATTCTTGTTCTGTTCTCAATTTTGTTGAGTGTGATAATCACAATAATTTTGGAGCCTGTTTGTGGACATAACATGTGGGATATTCCTTTGCATTGTGTGAAGATGTGTTAGTGTGGTTGGTTTCATAAAGAGCTGAATGGCCCATAGCATGGCAGGAAGAGGTTAAGTGAGACTTCTAGAGACAGACAGGTCTTGGGGAAGAAGAAGAGTGGAGATGCCAGCCAGATACAGAAGGAGTAGGACATGCAGGAGGAGAGGTAAAGCCCATGATCCATGTGGTAACATGTAGATGAGTAGAAATTGATTAAGTTATAAGAGCTGGTGGGACAAGCTTAAGTTATAGGCAGAGCTTTCATTATTAATAATAAGCCTCAGTGTTGTTACTTGGGAGCAGGCTTTTTCTTTGGGCTGCCAGCTCAGAAAAAGTGACACAGAGACTTATTCATTATGAAAGGTCTACCTTCACTTAAGCTTGTTCCTAACTAGCTCTTATAATTTAAGCTGTGGCATAATTTTTTAGGCGGCTTGGTTACCTTTACTGTATTGCCTGTCCTGCTTCCTCTGAGCCTGGCTTGTAACTCCACCTTTCTTCTTCCCAGGGCTCTTTGTGTCCAGAAGTCTCACCTAACCTCTTCCTGCCTAGCTAGTGGCCATTCAGCTCTTTATTAAATCAGTCTCGGTGACTCGTCTTTACACAATGTAAAGGCATGTTCCACAACAATAATATACAGACTCCGTAAAAACTCTGGGTTATGTTAGCCATATTCTTAGAGGTTCTGTTTCACCTTGAGGTGGAGTAGCACCTTAGTCAAGTCCTGATTGAAACATATCAGAAGTGATTCAGCTTCTGAGCTGTCAACACTCACAGGATTTGACACCCTGGTGAAAGTCAGGAAGATTTACATAAACACCTTCCCTACCTGCTAATTTTTGGGCCCTGTTTGTTATTTTCACAGGTCTCAATATGTAACAAAGGCTGGCCTTCCAACTTGAAATCCTCCTGCCTCTGCCTCCCGAGTACTGAGATTATAGGCATGCACCTCATGCCTTATCCCCCAAACTCCAATTTTATGTATCCAAGATTTGCCCAACATGTAAGACTCTGTACTGATAACTGCCAATTCTCAACTCCCTCAACTAAATGGAGTTTGCCCTCTACTGTGGGTGGTTTTAATGTTGGTTTGCCAGAAATTAGAATCACCTGAGTAGGAAGTGCTACCTGAAGAACACTCCTGATTGCCTTGATGAATGTGGGAGACCCACTCTGATTGCAGTTTGCATCTTTGGTAGCAGCCCTTATAAAAAGGACACAGCAGAAAAAAGATCATTTTACCTTTCTCTGGCTTTGTCTTTCCTCGTGTGGCCTAGCTGATTTATCCTGTTGCTTCTGCTGCTGCTGATTCCTTCCTTCAGTGATATCATAACCAATGTTGTTTCCAAGATTTCATCATGGATAGGGCACCAGAGGCTCTTCAGGAATTGTTCAGGCTTCCAGAGCAAGACTGGAACAACTAAAGCACCCAGCCTCATGAACTGAGTAACTACCAGTTGTCTACCCTGTCACCTGTGCCTGCAGTGAGATGCAGCTACTGTAGAAGGACTGGCTGCTGAGGCACTCAGTCTTAAAGGCTGAGTAACTACAGGGTTCTTAGGCCTCAGGGATAATACTGATGGTATTGTTTTAAACCCAACTTAATAAATTCATCCACACACAATGCACGCGCGCACACACACACACACACACACACACACACACACACACACACACACACACATCTTACTGATTTTTTTCCTCTACAGAACCCTGATTAATACATTGTTCCAAAGTCTGGCTGCCTTGCAAGTACTAAGTTTCCATTTTTACCTATCTAAGGACCAAAGGCTTTGATTAACTTCTTCCTGTAACTGATATTTTCTAAGCTGTCTTCAGTCTCAGTGAGGCACTGGACCAAAAACTTCCTTCTGGATACCACAATCCCCAAATCCTTACTAGAACCATGCAGTGTTTGCATACATTGTATGCACATTCTCCTGTAGGCTTACCAATGAAAATAGGAAGTGGATACATTTATGTGTCATTGTTAGGTACCCAGAACAACAAATGGTCAATCTCTTTTAGTTTGTATTTTTTGGAAAGTTCATTGTATACTAGACCACCTCCCCATTTGAATTATTTAAAGGTTCTTTCTGAACATCATTCAAAGAAATATTTACAACCAGTTTAACAGCAGCCATACAATTCATGATTCTTAAGTAATGACTTAAAGTAAACAGAATCCAAGAAAAAATATTAGTGAAGAAAACCATTAGCTCAGTGACTGAACTAAGCACACACACACACACACACACACACACACACACACACACACACACACACACACACACACACGGCCCTGGGTTCCACTCTCAGACTGCTAGGGTACAGAAGAGGAGACTCACAGATGCAGTCTGCTCTTGGGTCAGTCTCCTGGCCTCACAAACCAGCTCTTGTAGTTGTAATTATAGCTAATATATGGGAGGGATGGGCAGGGATGAACAGATGCTGGAGCCAAATGAGAACACACAGAGCATGACGGTGTGGTATAAAATCCTGAGTTTATATGGTACAGCTGGCTGCTTCACGTGGTTTTTTATTATTATTTATTTACAAGGTGTGGCATCTGGCCTTCTATTGTCATGCCTTGCTTTGTCTTATGGTTAATTCCCTGCTGACATAAAGGAAGATGGGAAATACTGTTGAGAAACTTAACTAAAAAATCTCCCTGAGGGGGGAAAAAGTGTTTGAGAATTAGAAAAGAATTAGAAAGTGTGACCTGAGTTTCTATCAGAGGTGAACAGGTAGCATTTTCATTGCCTAGTTCTCGAATCCAGCTGTTAGTCTCCTGGCATCACTGAGAAAGTGGATGTTCAAAAGCTGAGGTCCATTTTTCCTGTGCTGTCTTGTGCTGATTCATCTGGTTAATGAATTTGCCCCCACTGAGACACCACTGAAGTGTTGTGTATAGAGAAAGGCCAGGAGGTAGAAGATGTAGGGATAGATGCTATTATCTAGGACCTGAAGAAATACCCACCACACAGTCTCAAAGATGCTCTTGAAACTGTCCTTTCCTGGTAGCTTCCCCTGCTGCTGTGAACGCATCACCACCACCACAGAATCACAATGACTTAGTCATTGCAGATGCTGCAGATTCTGTTTGGAGAAAACTACCAAAGCTCACAAGCTCCCTACAGCCAAGTGCTGACTGCATTTAATGCTAGCTAGTTGATAAAACCTTTTGGGTGAGAAGTCCACACACCTCCCTTTTAAGTCAGTTTTGTATTACATTTGCTTACCAACTTGAAAGACTACAGTAGAGTATTGGGTTACACAAAAGGCTGTACACACAGATGACTTTGGTTCAAATCCTCTACCTAGAAAACCATGCTGACTAGGAGGGTAGATTACCATTAAAGAACCTCAGTTTCTTCACAATTCCATGGAAGACTACAATGACCCTCACAGTACAGTTTAAGTATTAGTTGAAACAACTCACCTAGTGCACCAAATGTAACATTTACAAAGTGGCATCTGCTTTTTATGTCAACCATAAGAGAGTACCAGGTGTAAGCTTGCTCACACTACTTATTTTCCAATTGACTATTCTTCAAATCATTGCTTTCCTCCTTGCCAATCTAGCTTCCAACTTCCAAGCATTGTGCTTCCCTTTCTGTGAAACTCTCTTTGGCCCTCTGCCACCTCCTGATGCCACTACTTCCTCTGGACCATTGTGGCTGAGTCTTCCTCCCAGGAACATCCCAGTAGAGCTTGCCCTCAGGGTTTGAGTGTATATGTGCCTTCTCCATGGTAAACTCAGACCCCACAGCCACCATCTGTTGCTTGGAATGTTGCATTCCAAGACAATGCCAAGATCTGCAATGGAAGCAGTAGGACTCCAGGTCCTGGAGAGACCACTTGAATCACATGCTTTGGACAGAATTATACATTCTCATTGCCCATTTTGCTCTATCCTCTTATGGTGTCTCCCTTGTTGTCTTTAAGGTTCCAATTTCCTTGGTGCTTGGCATCTGAGACCCTGCAGCAGCCCACAGCATTAAGAAACTCAGCCTGTTTACCAAGAATGCTATTTTTCCATAAAGGAAGTATTTTCCAAGTCAATTAGAAGTGCCTGTGACCTACACCAATTTAGGAAATTAGCAAATGTTCCCTGTTCCTTCCCCTGACCATATTTTATTATTGGATTAATGTGCAAAAAGCCCCTATTTGGTAGCACCAAATATTTACTTTGGAGACATTCTCTGGTTTTATCAAGGATTTGCCTTGCACTGTCAACAAATTACTGCAGACTGCATAAAGATCTATGGAATTAAAGAAAATACACATGGGGCTAGACCCATTTGGAAACATATATTTTGCATTTAGGGAGGGGACTCAGTGAAGAGTTGACATCCGGTCACCCACTGATATAGGTCTTGTGACCCTATCTCATAAATAACATGGGAATTTTTATTTTCATTTCGAGCATATGGGCCACTTTAACAGTTCCAGCCAGATGTCTATGCCCAGAGTTCAATTTTGGGGCTTAGTTCTATATCATAAAAAGCTATTATAATTCCTCCACTGAGCCAGGTAAAACATAGTAAAGCGACAACTGTGGTGGGGCGGTGAAGTGGCTCTAGGAATGGTCAGGAGGGTCTGAGAGCAGCTTTCAAGAGCTCCATAAATTCTCCATGCTAGAGAAAATATCTGGAGAATGGAAGTGCAGTCTTTATTAGGTTCATTCATGGATGCCTCTGGGTGTGTTTGGACAAGAGGGCAGAGCAACCTGCCCTAAAAAAACAGGATACTTTTTGGTACCTTTTCCTACTCCACTTGGTTCTGCCTCTGAATATGAGAGTTTCTATGAAAACCATTCATTGGACCATTCATCATGGCAGCTTCTGGTATGGTGGCTGGTAACATGCGTAGGTTTTGAGCTTCCATCCTGGCTGATGATAAAGTAACTTTCTGTGACTGTTGAGCATCTCTCTGAATGCCTTCTCTCTTCCATGACTGTAAGGCTCTACACCACCTCCTTGTCCCTATTTGTGTGTTATGTGGGCAAAGAATTGTCTCACTGTACCCTGTGTGCACATGTGCAGCCTTCTAGTCTCTACTCTGTTTCAAAGTGTTGCTTTGGTATGCAGATCTAGATTTGCTGATCTTCCCAGAATAATGGTGACCCTTAACCTGCCACAACCAACTGCATTTTGCTAATTTATTAGTCCAACCAGGGTTTCTTCTGGACCCCAGAATGTCTCCATCACCTTTTCTTTCTGAAACTCAGCTGCTGCCCATGCTGTGCACTCTAGCTAAAATGCACTTGCTACACACACTGCTGGACATAACATATTTACTTCCCATGAGAACAGATTGAAGTCCTCTAAACTAGCACAGTTGGAGTTCTACATTTATGGGACATTATTTTCTTAGCAAGTGTCTCTCCCACTATAGAGATGCTCTGTAAGAACCATGGAGACATCTGGTCCATGTCTTCTTGACATTGCACCAGCAGCACAGATCACAGTGCCTTCACACACAGGTATGTGTATGTACATAATAATGGGTGTGTTGAGGAGAGCATATTACCCAAAGCATGAAGCTGTGAAGTAAAAGCAGATTGGCTTAACTCAGGAAACAACTTCTACACGAATGACAAAAATGAAACAAAACAAAAAACAGAGACTCTAATCTCAACATGTCTCTGTGAAAATTTTTCAAAGAATAAGATATTCTGATTGGAAAACTGACAATTGGCTTAGACAGATCTGAGTTGGAGGCCAATAAATAAATAAATAAATAAATAAATAAATAAATAAATAAATAAATAAAAGGATAGAAGTCCCCTCTCTGTAGGGATTTGTCAGTGTTCAGATAAATAACCCACCATTAGATTACAAAATAGAAACAAAATGTGCTTCCCCAGAAGGAAAAGCCAAAGCCAAACCCTTGGCCAGGACACACAGACACACCTCCTTGCACCACTCCCCCTCCCCTTTCCACGCCACCAATTGGCTATGTGAGCATGTCATCAACAGAAAGCAGGATACTGAGTAACCAGAGGGTCTACTGGAAACATTCTGTCAATCCCTCACCAGTATACTCTTTTCAGAGAGTCTTCTCTGCAGAGGATGTCATCTCTGCTGAAAACATTGGGCCATTGGGTCAGCAGTCATCTATTAATCTTACTAGTGCATTCAGGTTGATGGGACTCAGGACTGAACTGATGTCTTCATAATTCCCAGACATGCCTTCTGCATTCTAGATCCTGAAGAACACATTGGAGCCACTGCATCTTTGGAAGAATATGACCTTTTCATGTGAAACTGGAATTGCCAACAGCTTACTTGAGGAGGGCATCGATAAAAAATAATGACTCACTGTAGAGTCCTTGTGATGTTCTGTTGCCCCAACCCTTGGTGTCTTCAGAGAGATTCCTCCTTTCATTTTGTCCTAGGAGAGCACTGATTATACACAAGGAGACTTAGGTTTAGGGATTAAATGCAAACAACAAATGATCATCAACAACAAAAAGATTCTCAGAATTCAAGTTACTAATCTCTAAAACACCCATAATAATCTCTGTGGCCATTACAAGGACTTAGTCATGGGTCAGATGCTTGTCCATGAGCTCCTTCAGTTCTCTGAACAACAAAATGAGAAGTTATTATCTTTATTCTACACGGAAGGATACCACGAGTGTACTAAATTAAAAGAAGTGAATCTCCTGTGGAGGCTGGTTGAGTCTGAAGCCCATACTATCTCCTTGTTCTGTCTCCCACAGGGAGAAGCAGACACATGAAGGTAAGCAGTGGGTGGTTTCCCACAGTCCCATTCAGCCCAGCGAATCAAACCATGAATGTCAAAGAGTGAGTGTGGTCAAGTTTCATTTTTAAAAGCAAAGCAAATGAGGACATAAAACTTCTACCTCATCAGCAAGCATCTTCTGTAGGTTTATTTAGTTTATATGAAGACAGACTTCTAGCTTTGTGGAAAACAAGATTAGCAAGGAGGGATCTGGGGGCTATTTGGAAGGAAGAGGGATAAAGTAGGGTTGGAAGAGGGTTTAGTGGTTTGTTTGGTTGTACAGATTTGGAAAGTATGGAAAGAGCTGATGTGAAAGATGCCCTGCTGAGATTGTGTTCCTGTGGACCAGAAGGAGGAGAGTCCAAAGGAAGGAAAAGCCTGTCAAATGCTGCCTCGATGCTCAGTGTGAGTTCTCCAGAACTGCTGGCCCAATGGGAGATGGCCCATGGATGCACAGGTCTGAAGCTCTGGACCAGGCAGGAGGGTTTTTTTTTTCTGTGATGGAGTGTGAGCTTCATGTACTCTGTCCTCTCCTCTCAGAGGAAGAGAATGACAACTAGCATGTGTCTGCACAGCATGGCTACATTTTCTGAACCCTTCCATCGGTTGTCCAGGTGACAATATTCTGCATGCCTGTGACATGCAGATCTACCCCTGCTCTGGTAGATATGGGATGTGTTTCCTCTGTGTCTACCATCTCAATGCTGACAGGAACCTGGGATCATTGAATTCTAGTTTCATCCAAGGCATCATAACAGTTGCTGGGCATAAAAGAACAGTAATTCGAAAGGAATTTGGACCCATGCAGTCATGCATGGAGCCAGACCTCGTTGTCAAGCATCACTGATCCTGTGGTGCCTGGTTCACAAGAAGAAACAAACTCTCATGATAGGGTGTGTGTATGTTCCAGCAGCAAAATCTTACATAACCATTACAGTGAACTGATAGAGGTCCAGAGCTTTGTTCATTTTCTGAGACTTATAATTTGTAATTATGTGTGTTGCCAGGTGCCTGTGTGTGGAAACCTATCTACATGCAGGTGCCCACAGAGGTCAAGGGGGGAATGTTGTATTCCTATAGCTGGAGTCACAAGTGGTTGTAAAAAGCTCAACAGTCATGCTGGAAGTGAACTTGAGTTCTTGGTACCCCAAGAACAGTACATGTTCTTAACCTCTGAGCCATCTGTCCAGCCCAGCTTTGCTCAGTACAAGCATAAGCACCATAAAGGGGCCAGACATTTGCAAGCAATGTTATAAACTAGAGACTCTCCTCAACAGATGGGAGTCCCATATATCTAGCCACAGGTACCTGGCCTCACTTCTGAATCAAAACTTCTATTGCTTTTTGTCTCCTAACAGGTGATAATGTCATTTATCTAAGAGACAGGTTTTGTTGTCACACTTCTTCAACCATCCAAACACAACACCCAATTGTATGCTACACAGGATTAAAAACAATGTGTACCATGTGGTTATACATTAATGTTACTCTGTAACATGTGTTTTGTCAATTTCTTTGAAATCATAGATATTATATATGAATATAAAATAAATTTCTTCACATAGAAACACAGCAGTTATAAAATGCCAAGGAGTGAACATTGCATGTATATTCTGAATCCATATTCATTTCTATATGTCCTCTCACAATTATGTGTATGTGTGAGTGTGTCTGTGTCTGTGTCTGTCTGTCTGTCTGTCTGTCTATCTGTCTCTCAGCTTTACAGTGAAGAGAGATGTAAACTTGTATAAAGTTTCTGTGGCATCAAGTAAGTGAAACAGTGAGAATTTAACATTCACGATTGCAAAGTGAACATCTGGAATGCATTCAAAGAAGGGAACATTATGAATCGAGAACATTATTAATTGCTAGCATCTTGCAAGAAATGAATCAATTGACAACCTGTTTCCTAGATTCTTTTATGGAGGAATTTTTTTTTCAGGGAAAAATTGTACAAGGCTGGGAGCATGGCGGAGAGGGAAACTTGACTTACAGCATCACTTCTCAGAGGGAAACTTCTTTAAAATGCTGATAATGTCTGCGCACAGTTCTTTCTTCCTACTTTATGTGTTGCTGAGGGAAGATCTTTGTACTTAGCATTAACGAGGAGCTTTTTCTTCACCAATGAAGTGGGAATTTCACACTAGTGCTTTGCAGTAGCGACTCTCAGCCCTGTGGTTTATTTTTGTAATAATTAATAAAGTGTCACACTTCCTGGCTTCTTCGCCTGGCCTAGAGAATAGCTTGCTACCACTTTCTCGATGCTGCTGCATAGGAAGTGAAGTGATGGTACATGAGGGCCTGGCTTCCGGAAGGAGAACAGAGCACTGTCCTCATGTTCCAGCTGAGGACAACTGCATTGATATGACGTCTATGGGCCAACAAATGTGTGGTACCCTCAGGTTGGAGACTGCTATTTATAGCTTGGTGTCAAATGCTTAAAGTGTATCAGTAAGAGAAAAAACATTCTGCTGCCTTACATTAGGCAGAAGGAAGAGGAACTCACTTAGTTCCAGTAACTTAGTGAATAAGTAACCAAAGCAAAGGACCCTGTTTCAGTGGAAGGAGGTTATTTATTCATGAATAAACATGTATGTCCTGAGTGTCAAAGGGCCTTCAGATTCTGTTCTTAGCACTGGTGAGGTGGTTAAGGAGCAAATAGGTTCTACTAAAAAATGGAAGACCCCAATGCATACCTTTAGAGAGAACTTTGGTTACCAGGCACCTTAAGCATCTACATTATCAACCTCAAGGAGATCTAACCACGGTACACCACATTACCAGCCTGTCTCATGGGCCACCATGCACATACTGTGGTAATTTACTATCGTCATCATGGTGGTTATCAACTTGTCAATCTGGCAGGATCTAGAATCACCGAGAGACAAGATTCTGGGTGGGTAAATTGAAGTGGAATGATGCACCATATCTTGAGCTGGGGGTCTTGGACTCCCAAAATGAAGAGGGGAATCAGCTAGGAATCAGCATTCATCTCCCTCATATCTGTGCCCTGGACTGTGTACAGAAATATCCTTGGGTTGCTTTCATCAGAATGTTTTGTTACAGTGGCATGGCCCAGGAACAATCCTGGTCTTCACCATTACTGCCCTTAGCTGCAGCTGGGCTCTGTCGTGGTCTTCTGAGTTCACTGTGGTCTGTAATGTGTCCAGTGATTAACTAGTCTTAATTCTTTACTCCTCTCAATGATAGTGATACTCAGTTGTGTCATCTTACATTTTGAGGTTGAAGTAAAAAGAAAAATCTTTACAAGCTTTTTTTAATTTTCTTCTTGACTTTTTGACAATTAAATGACTATATGCAATGTATTGTAATCAACACACACACACACACACACACACACACACACACACACACTATTATGGTTGGTTTTAATATCAACCTGTCACAAATTATAATCACCTGAGTAGGGAGCCTTACCTGAAGAACTGTCCAGATTGTTTTGATGGATGGATGGATGGATGGATGGATGGATGGATAGATGGATGGATGGATGGTGGATTGATATGGGAAAACCACCCTGACTTTGGGTGGTACCTTCAGGTAGCAGCCTGGATTTTAAGAAGTGTCTCAGCAGGAAGTTGGTCGTGCGTGTTGTGCCCTTGGCCTCCCTCTTACCTTTGAGTAGCTTTGCCCATTGCTGCTGCTGCTGCTGCTGCTGCTGCTGCTGCTGCTGCTGCTGCTGCTGCTGCTGCTGCTGATCCCTCCACTGATGACAGAACCAGCATCACCATGCTCTTTTGGATAGGGACTAATGGCTCTCTAGGAACTTTCTGGCTTTTGGCTTCAAATTGGGACTACCAAAGCACTGTCTTGTGGGACAAGTTACTATAGATCATCACCCTCCCTGGCAGTTAGAAACAGCAGTTCTGGGACTACCTAGACTATTGAGACAACCAACCTCAAGGAATCAGTGACTCCTGAGTTCTCACATCTAATGGGTGATTTAGCTGCCATTACTTTCTTAAAGATTACTTAATATATTCAGATAGATAGTAGATAGAGATAGATTCTGTTTCTCTAGAGAACCCTGACTAAAACACACCCAATATCCCCTCTTATTCCCTCCCCATTTCTGCTGACCAACTTTAGTCCCCCTCCAACCATCAAGTTTTCCTGTTTTGGAGAGAACAGTCTGTGCAGATGGCCACAGCTGTTACATGCTCTTGTTTGCAATGGTCACATCACAGCTAGAAGGCAGTGTTCCACAGTGTCTTTCCCAATCTGTGACTCTTACAATCTTTTTGCTCTCTTGCAATGTTCCCTGGACCTTGGCAGATAATGTGGATGCCCTTCTAAGGACTGAGCACTCAACATTTGTTATCAGCATTTTGATTAGCTTATGAATATCTGTGTTAGCTGTCACCCTCTGCCAAGAGAGGTTTCTCTGACTAATGCTAAGAGCTTCACTAGTCTATGGTCATAAATATTTAGAGAGCAGTTTAAGTACATGTCCATTTAGCAAAACACCAGTGATAAATCCCCCCACCCTCGTGGACTATGGCCTCCCTAGCCAAAAGATTTTCACCAGGTTTACAGAGTCAGCCATGTATGCACTATTATAGAACAGGCCTCAGATCCAATCAGAAAGTGGTTGGTTACCCCCAGAATAGTCATGCCACCATTGCACCAATGGGCATATGTTGCTAGGAGGCTGATACTGTAGTACAGGTTGTCTGCAGCTGGGTGAGGTTGTTGATGATTTTTATCCCCTAAAAGCCTACATACTACCTAATGGTGCAAGGAGTCCTAGCCAGCAGGTGGGAAGCTTCCAGCTCACTTCCGGCTTCATTTCTCTGTGTGCTTTATCCATGATGTCTTCAGCAATAGGGACTGACTCCTTAGGGCTTATCCTCATTTTACAAACTGAGGTAGATATATATTAGAAACGAGTAAGAGTATGAGATGGCCAGCATGACAATACAAGCTCTCTCAATCTACATTCACATTGCTCCAGACCCTCACACAGCAGAGCAGTCTCAAAGAACCATGTGTTTTTGTGGCCCTTCATAAGTGTCCACCCTGGTGTTTCTTCTAAGCCACATATGTTAGGTGCTTTTGTATATCGATGACCATGACCCATGAAAGAACTACTTGAAGGAGGAAAGATTTATTTTGACTCAATTCAGAGACTTTGCTCCATTGCCACTGGGGACAAACATCATGGTGATTTAGGCCTTGTGGAGGAGTTTCCCTACATCAATGGAGTACAGGAAGCAGAGAAAACAAGGTGGAGAAGGGTCCAGGATACAAGAGCACTCCAATGTCCTTTCCTCGGTGATTAACATCTTCTCAGTAGTCCTTAACTCCTAGAGTTTACAGATCCCTTCAAAATGGTACTACCAGCTAGGGACCAACCATCCAACACAGGAGCTTAGGAGGCATATTCCTCATACAAACTATGGCAGTCTAAGAAACTTCTGTTACTAGGATGGATGTTTTCCATTGGAGCCAAGATTGAATGAACATGTGCCATTCAGGATTCGTGTCATCCTGTTAGAGTACACAATAAAAAAGGTCAACAAGAGCCTGTGTATTTCCCATAGGGTTGTCTAAATGAATAACCTGGACATGAGGCTCACCGTGTCCTTCACAGAGAAAGAATAGGCAGCAAGAAAGAGCGAATATGAAGATGTTTTTGGCTAATTTGATTACCATATGCTGTCTAGGAAGGTAAGTCATAGCACAACTGTTTGAGAAGTTTGTGACTTTAGAGGGAGAAGCCAGGTATTTATCAAACCAGTACTTTCATCATTGTGTGTTCGATAAACCTTTCTAATAAGGTCATAAGCATTACTGTGCATAAAGTTCAGGCATACTGTAATAAAGGAAGGACACCTATTCTTACTACGTGACCCATGGGGAAGTTGAGAAAACAAAGAGAAATTGGTAAAGACACTAGAGCTAGTTTCCTGATTCCTTAAGGTCCTTGCTCATTATGGAAGTCACCTCAGGGTAACTTTCCTGAGGCCAGTTCATCAGCCATATTTTGAAATCACCAGCATCTTGGCTTCAGGTTAAGTTGGAACAAAGAGGTTCATGAATATGTCTTCTGTCCCTTTAAATCTCAGAATGCAGAAAGTCCCAACAAGTCCCTGTGAAACACAGCACTACACTAACATGCTGCTTTTAGACATTTCACAAGTTCTGGCAGCTAGACTTCTATCATTTGTTCACATTAATGTACTTGGCAATCACACAGAAGGGCTTTTAAATCTAATGGCTCAGACAATAACAAAGAAGATTCCATGAGCATTTTAAAATGATGGGGCTATGACCCTCTTAGGTACACCATGATGCCTCATCCATGGACTATGCTGGAGCTGAGGTATGTCACACATTCATATGGTATGTCATATTCAGGCTGTTCTTCTATGCCCAAGTATAGAAGTAGGGGTCAATAAGTGAATAATTCATATAGTATTAGCTCCTAAAAATGTAAATGTGTGTGTGTGCGTGCGTGTGCATGTGTGTGTGTGTGTGTGTGTGTGTGTGTGTGTGTGTGTGTGTGTTCAGCATCCATGTGCCCCTACCTGCTCATGTACCTCAGGCCAACACTGGGTTGAGAACAGCCAGTGGGTACTCAGTCTTAGTAGAGCTGATCATGAGGGATCATCAGACTGAATCACTGTAGTAGGAGGACTTAATGTGCTTGTGTTGTTCTCTGTTCTTCAAAAGTTCCATAGTTTTATTCTCCATTGGAAATGGTCAAGAAGGTTCCCGTTATACATTTATATCTGTCTACTTACCTATCATCTGTCTGTCTATCTATCTATCTATCTATCTATCTATCTATCTATCTATCTATCATCTATCTATCTATCTATTATCTATCTATCTATCTGTCTATCTATCTATCTATCTATCTATCTATCTATCTATCTTATCTATCTATCTATCTTCTATCTATCTATTATCTATCTATCTATCTATCTAATCTATTATCTATCTATCTATCTATCTATCTATCTATCTATCTATCTATCATCTCTAGTACACAACAGAAAGCCAGGCATGGTGAGAAGTATCAGTAATTCTAGAGCTAGAATACAGAGCTGGAAAGACCACTGCAGCTCAGTGGTCAGGTAGTCTTGCTTAACAAGTTCAATGAGAGACCTTGTCTCAGAAAAATAATGTGGCGAATGAGGAACACACTCAACACTGCTCTCTGGTCTTTGCCTCCACATACACACAGGTACATGCTCACAAACACCCCAAATATGCACACACGCACCAAACACACACTTTCCGATTTGACACAAAAATAAAAGTTGATAAAGCCAATCAAGAATCTTTCCATTCACTCTGGGTTCTATATAAACATTTAGTTAATGTATTATGCATTAACAAAATTCATGAAAGCCACTTAGTAGGTTGACCATATGCATTGAGGTGTTTCCCTCTTTTTTTTTTTTTCTTTTTCTTTTCTTTTTTGTTCCTTCAGTGATGAATACAGTCCATTTCCAGGTGATGCCATCCGTGGTCCTCTTATCAGTGTCAATAATTCCATTTGGCAGGCAGCAGCTAATTCTTTTCATGTGCTAATGATTAATCAGACAAGCCTATTTACTAATGTATCAGAATGCATTAGAAACATAAGGTAACGGCAGACAGAACATCAATTCAAATATAAATGAACTACATTTCCATTGGATACCTATTGACTCATGTCACAGAATGAAGTAGAAAATGCAATTTACTTGTAAACCATTAAAATGAATGAAAATAGAATTTCAAACTCTATCTTCAAACATAACTTTATTGACTTGGCTCTGAGCCTTAAGGGAGGGTCTAACTAAGTTTAAAATATATAAATAACACACTAATTCATTTTGCCATAAAAGAGTTAGTATCCCACTAGCTAAATACGATGGAATTTACTGAAGTTGGAGCCAGTACAAAATAAAGCAAGGTCACAGAGTATGGAACAGGACACAATAAAGTTCTCACATTGGACTTTCTGAATGGAGCTCTCCTCTAACCTATTTTTGTCTAAAATCTGGTGTCAGTGCCTGTCCCAAGGGTATCTAACCATATTTTACAAGCCAAAAATGCCAAATAGAGCTTTTGTGAGAGAGAAGCATAAAGTGGAGGAGATTATGTTAGGTATGTTTATAACTGCAATCCTTATACAGACAAAAAACAAAAGAAACAAAAACAAACAAACAAGCAAAACCCCCAGAAAGCAAGCTCTCCATACTCTACACCAGGACTGCACTATCTGGAAGGTGATTCTAAGATATTAAGAGGAATGTGATCAGAACTCTAAGCACTGAAAAGGGGTAGGACTCAAATCACTTTGTGGCAGAGTTATATGTGTCACTGGTATCAAGAACTCAACTATCTATCTAGATGTGTGTGAAATACAAAAGATTTCTTGCAGGTTTTCTGGAGTTATCAGAACACAGCAAATCTGATGAGCTTGAGAGCTGTCAAAGAAATAGAATCTTTCCTCCAAATCTGGGGTTTGTGCATCCTTGAGTTCAACCAAACAGGCATTGAAAAGATTGCTCAAAAATTTCATCCATCTGAAAGATGTGCAGACTTCTCCTTGTTTTCAAACAGCATGCTGCAATGTGTGTGTGTGTGTGTGTGTGTGTGTGTGTGTGTGTGTGTGTGTGTGTGTGTGTGTGTTGGGGGGGTCTTTGCATTGTCTAGGTAGTAGGTGTATCATGGATTATTAACAGGATATGAGAGGGTAGACTTTGGTTACATGTAAACACAACATCTTCTAAAGTAAGGGACTTGAGCATCTGCAGACGTCTGTTGGGGGCCTGGAGCCAATTTCCCAAGGACACTGAGATGCTTGGTTTACTGAAGTCCTAAGTTCTTGTTTGGATCGAGGACAGCTAAATCCAGCCAGTGGTCAAGGACTTCTAAGTCAGACTCTTGAGCAGTTGCTGCAGTTTTGAAACTGTGATTTTGAGAGAGCCCAGGGAAGACTGGAGAGGGTAACTAGGGTGGGACTGGGGAGAGGGATTATAGCCCATCTGATTTCCTTTCCTGTTACGGAGCATGTTTTTTCCCTGCCGGTCGGGTCCCGCTGTCACACCAGCCCCCAATAACACGCAGAGACTCTGTATTTGATATAATTCTGTTGGCCAGTTACTATCAATGTTTATCAGCTAGCTCTGTCTTAATGATTAACCCATTTCTACTATTCTAAGTATTTTCACGTGGCTCATCTTACCAGCCAGAGCGGCTGGCGTGCTACCTCTCCCGGCTCTCCATGTTGACTCCTCCTTACTTCTTCCTCTTTCCTCCTAGTCTCCTAGCCCCGCCTATCTTGCTTTCCTATTGGCCAACAGGGCTTTATTCATTAACCAGTATGACAAACATATTTACAGAATAACATCTCCCATCATCTTTCCTGCAGACTCAAAGACAAGGTTCTGGTGCTGAGATTTCCAGCCAAACCAGTGTTTACAAAGTACACTGTCCACAGTTAGTGAGGAGAATTTCACTGATGATTTTCATGATCCCCAATGTTTCAGAAACTCAACCTTAGCTTATCACCCTAGCCAGTTGTCAACTCCCAGATCAACAGCCTGAAGAGTCCTGTGGTAAAGAAGCCTCTAGAAAGAGTGTTTACCAGTGTCTCTCAGGTTTAACTAGCCTCAGGGATGCTTCCTTCCCATAAATGGAAAATCAGCATCTGTGTAACTCCACTTTAGAAATATTGGTGATATTTAGCATCCTGGGAATAAAATGCAACAGAACATATTGTCTAAAGGGACATAGAGAGAGCTCAGTGCTGTTAGATTTCAAAGGGGGTGTATGAATGGGTGCTCCTGTCTATGTTACCTCAGAAGGTAGCTGTTTGAAGCTCTTGCTCTTGCTCTTAAGACTCAATTTTGTCCTGAAGCAGAACCCTGCCACTCAAAGTTATGTTTATCATTCAAAGCCTTTTAGAGCCTGTGCTGAGATTACCACTGTCTGCATTCTGTTGTCTTGTAAGTTACCGATACCCTTTGCAGAGAGGCATCCATGTAAAAGGAACGCTTTTGTAGGTACCCTCAGTCTTCAGCTAAACCAAGCCACTCAGAGGGCCTCTGTGCAGCTGTTACTGCTGTTAGGAGGAAAAAACCTAGAGCAACTTCGTCTGTTCCCTAAAAACATGAAGATCCATTCAAGGATAATGGCCAGAATGGTAAATTGGAAATAATCTGATCTTTGCTAATAATATAGCAATTTTGAAAGTTCAGTTTTAATCATGAAGGACATTTTCTAGAATTTGACAATCTTTTCCATCTTTCTGATACAGACTGCATTTAAAAAAAAAAAAAAAAAAAAAAAAAAAAAACCAAAACCAAAAACAAACAAGAAAAACCCATCTAATGCTGCTTCTTAGGTGGTGTTCGATAGGAGCTGTCTATAATGCAATGCACTCTCTTTATGTGATGTTTAGATATGAGATTGATCTTAGTGGACACCCTGGAGTTCTGAAAGTAGGATTATTGGATTTTGTGGCTTTCTCAGATGTCGAAGATCTTTAAACAGTGTCTTGTAAAGTTGCTACATCTCGTCTGTCTGTGAAACACTTATGAACTCATCAAAGAAGGTAGACTCCATGTTAATTATCCGGGTAAGCTGGGTTAGGGGGAGGCAAGCCCCCTTCTTCCCACCTTGAGCTAAGTGCCAGGACCAAGTCCACTTTCATACCTTCTTGAAAAGAAAAAATGAGTTCTTCCATCTGGGGATCAATAGGCCTTAACAGGAAGGTTGCTGACACAGGATGGGATCAGGAATTCAAAATAGCAGGGGGCACAAAAGACCTGGCAGCTAACACTGAAGTCTCCAGTGCCTCAGGATGACTCTAACAGGCTTAGTGTTTGGATGAATCAGTTTGGAGCAGTAAAATGACACTTTGGTCTCATGGGTTATGCTTACATTTCAGAAAAGCAAGGACATCACATTTCCTTTGACTTAGAGGCTACTTGGAAATGATACTGTCACAGTCCACTCTCTGCCCATGCTTTTGTCCCTGTTGTGAACATCATCCTGTCTGACATCAGGTTTGTAAGCCAGCTTGATATGACTCTGTAAGACTAGAGCAAGGGTTCTTGGGACACAGCCACCTGTGCATGAGGTTTCTGTAAGCCAAACTGGGCTCCTCTACTTGACATTAAATGATAGCCCTTCTTTCCAGGGCAAAGACATTAGCCAACCACCAAGCAGTAGGAATAAGAATGGAGAGGTTTCATATTCCAGGTTTTTCCTCCAAGTGCTTGTTTAAAACCAATGGCATTCACATTCATGTTTATATGCAAACATGGCATAAAATGATATCTGACCTGGCACAATATTCATTACATGCTCTTAGTGGCGATCTATGTCTATGCAGCACAGGTATTTTGAACATTGCCATGGGGTGACTGTGTTGGATCTGGTATTATTTCTTTGCTATCTGCCCGATTTTCCACTCTCTTTAGATGTTGCTTTCATCTACACCCACAAGGTTTCTTCTCGTCTTCTGCAGCTTGCACTTTGGACTCTTGAGAGCTGATTGTGGGATTCCTTTGTGGTTTTTTCCTTTCTCTCCATTCTTAAGAGAAAGCACATTGATTATAGGTAAATGAGCAGCAAAAGCTCAAAGGAAAAGAAACTATCCCAGATGTCTTCAAGCTACCCATCCTTTTACTATAGCATTTTACAAAGTGCCCTGCGAAAGGCACAGTTCTAGCAACTGTGGCTCTTGAACATACTTTAAAGATCAGAAATAGTCTCAACATATTTCCTGCTGGATGAACTGAACAGTGCTGAAAGACACCGATGACAGTGCCAGGGGCTATTGTGGGTGGGCATTTGAAGCCACAGCCCCAGTACATGCTCAGAGAAACATGGGAGCTTCATCTCACAAACAATGAAATCACTCTTGTGTGATTTGTCTCAGGATGACTGGCTTCTAAGCAAGGAGAAAGACCAATGCTGTAGGTTTTAGCAAGTGAAGAACTAGATTTAGGATTAAACATTCTGGACCCAAGAGTTGCTTAGCTCTTAGGAAGTGTGCGACATTGAGCAAGTAAACATCGTTATTCTGCAACCTCAGTCTTCCCATTTGGTACATGTTACCTCTTCCCCAAACTGATAGCTCTATAATTGATCATGAACAGATAAATGTCTTAGAAATTATAACATGTTATTCTGTCCCCAAAGTTCTCATCCAGGAAGAAGCATTAGAAAACCAACATTATGGGAGCCATGCCTACAAATAGAAAGGAAGTGACTGCAAATCGCCCCATTCCTTCTCCAGGTGGGGCCTGATATCCACACTGTGCTCCAGGCTTTCAGAAATGCAGTATGAAATCAGGAAAGGATAGTGTCCCCTGCAGAGTTCATGTCCTTGAAGAAATAAAAAGTCATTTAAATCTGCTTCCTGGATGTGTGTCTGTACTGCTTTGTTTCTAAGGAGAGGGATATAATTTAGACTGATCCAGGCAAAGGCCTCCATTTCCTATGCATGCCACAACTGTACCTGCAAACATGAGTCAGGTTTCCACAGACACAGTAGTGATGCTGTCAGAAAGCCCTCTACTCCATCCCCTAGCGCAATGAACTGTGTGTACAGCCTAGAAACCAGCATTTTTAATAACGATGCATGCTTAAATATAGAGGCCCAAAATGTGAGACGGTGATAATGACAACTTAATTTTTGAGGTCATTAAATCACTCTTTACATGTGGAAAGGCATCCTAAGTGTCAGATGTGCATTTACACATTCAAATCTACCATTGTCATATGAAGCATGCATTGTCCCCATCTCCAACTCACACATGGAAAGTGCAACCAACAAAGGCAAGTCACTCCTTCAAGGCACAAGCACACACACCCTCATCTATTCAATTGAACACACTCAAGCATGCCTCCAGGCTGCACACAGAAGGAAACACCAGAATGTGTGGCATCCCTGTCCTAGGTAGGATCTACCCCCAAGTTTGCAGCTCACTATGCTGGCTGGCTGCTCAGGCTCTGCACAGAGGCAAAGCTTCCCTTCCTTTTATTCCATTATGTTTTTCTGCTTGAGATGCATTTGGGATGTTTAATTTATACCCCCTGATCATAAAGTGATCACATCATGAAGAAGTCTGCAGTGTTGATTTATAAGATCGTTGTCTGTGTCTGTTAATTAGAGAAATATCATTTGGCTTCCGAGGGAAGAAAAACAATAAATTATTGAGGAGCAGGGAGAGGCAGTTGGCCCCTAAACCTATGTGAGTTCCTAGTCTTGAATCTTATTTATGATCCTAACTCATTTTACTCCATTTATATCAACAACATTAGAAAAAAAAAATGTGGCCCAGGCTGAAGAGGAAGGAGGAAAAGAAACAGAAAGGCGCGAAAACAAATGCAGAAACAATGTCTATGTGCCTGTTGGTGCATAAAACTCTCTTCTGATGGAGAAATGACAGGAACCAGGTGCTGGAGAGCTTGATATAGAATTGCAAACATGCCATGAGCTATAAAAAAAGGAGGTATATGAGCCCACAAGAGGCTTCTGGGAAATAGTGAGTTCAAGGTTAATGCTTGAGTTAACTTGACTAAGACAGGGAAATGTATTCCAGGAAGAAGGGGAGAAACATAAAAGGTGGCACAAGGAAGTCAAGGAAGGAGAAAAGTGAATTCAAAGAACTAGGAGTACACAGTGACACTGGGGGATGCTGGAGCCCATTCAGAGCCCACAGGACACCTCACCCAGGAGCTTGTGTCCAAGAGCTGAGAGGGGTTCACCCAAGATTTTAAGCTAAGGCATGGGTGTTATCGTTGACTTTGCTGACTTTGCATTTTTAAGAGGTCATTTGTTGTTTTTTGTTTGTTTTGTTTGTATCTCGAAAAGAATGTGAGTTTTCTGTGTGCTCAGAAATATTCCCAAATCAAGCCAGGCATGGTGGCACAAGCCTGTAATCCCAGGACAATGGAGGTATAGGGATCTGGAGTTTGATGCTACTATGGAGCACATAGTGAGAAATTGTCTCAGAGTGCAGGAGTGGAGAGGTAAAGGATAAGCAGTGGAGAAAGGGTGTGTGAAGGTTTGTTGCAGAAACAATGCAGAACTGCATTGAGACACTACAAGATAAACAAGAAAATGAACAGCAAGGAAGGCTTTCATTCTGGGGTGTTGGGAGTCCCTTTCTGGCAGTATTTGCATAGAGGGGACTAAGAAAAGCAAGGAAATGAGAGGTGAATGTGCCTTCTGGATCACCAGGTTAGAGGACAATGCTCAATGGCTAGTGTTCACGCTGAGCAGGAGGTGACTCTCAGTTTTCTTTCTTGAGGTTTCAGGAAGACATTCCTGTAGGGTAGGCGTGGTGCCCTCCCTGGACACAGATCCATCACAGGACATCTTCACAGAGCCTTTCAAATAAAGCTTCTGGGAGAAGGAGGCAAGGATAGAAAGAGGCAGCATGGGCAGGGTTGTCCCAGTGAGGTGAGGTGTACCATGGAGGCCCAATCCTGGAAACACTGAGAAAGCAGCAGAAAAGAGAACCAATGCCTCAGAGCTCTGATGGAGCCGCAAGGACAGAAGGAGAAAGGCCTTCTAGAACCATCTACTGAGAAGAATCTGTGCCACGGACATAAGGTCAGCTAGGCTGTGTCTTCCTACCGAGAATTAAGATGGAACTTCTGATACATTCTTAGATATAGTGGCGCCATTTCCTTAACGCACATCCTTCTCAAAAATTCTTATAGGGTGCTAGGCATGAAAAACATCCCGGGGAATGAAACCACCTCAGTCCATCTCGAGAGCCCAGGGTAAGGACAGAGATGGACGTTTTCACAACCATATTTGGCCTAAACCGATGTCTCTAAAGGCTCCAAACCACAAGGAACTGAGGCCTTTCTGGATTTGAGATGCTCAGGTGTGAGGCCCTGTGTCATCCTGGCTCCCAGGGAAAGCCACCTACCCAGTGTCTTGGGGCTTCAGGGAAGACTTCCTTCACTGAAGTCTTGCTTCCCAGGAAGGCACAGGCCCTCCCTGCCCGCCACCCCCACCTCCCTGCCCCACCTCTGGCCCAGTACAGTATAGCAGCCACACTTCCCAATTCTTGGTTTTCTTTCTTATTTGGCAACAATGCCAAAGTCACCATAGAGAATGGTCTCTGATCAGCACACGTTGAAGGTGGTTTTGTCTGTTCGTTTTAAATAGTATTACCAAGGTGCTAGTAATCTCTGGACTCTCAACAGGCTTCTCATCTCACTTGAGCTACAGGGACCTCTTCCCCCTCCTTCTGTTCTCCCTCCTTTCCCCCTCCCGGTTCTTCCTCTCTTCCCCCTCTCTCCTCTCCCCTCTTCCTGAATCTCAGTGAAACAACTATGAACAATGTTGTGCTGATCACACACACACACACACACACACACACACACACACACACACACCATGGTGCATGATATTCACTCAGCATTCCTCCACTGGCTCTGACTGGATAACAGTAAAGAAGAGGCTTGATGTGAGTGACAAGTAGCCCACACAACTTATTGAGCACACAAACAGGTCTGCGCGAGACAGTGTTTTATGCTGTTCATGCTTTCCTTGCAGACACTTGTTGCGAGTGTCTCAAGCTTCACACCACAGAGAGAGCTCTGTGGATGCTTTGGTGCCCAGTGCTTGGTGCTTCGCACCTGACAGGTACTCAGTGTGTGCTATAGGATCCCACAGAGACATTTCGATACTGAATGCACCCTCTCATGGCCTGCTGAAGCCGAAAGGTGCCCCGTAATTTTACAACAGGGACCTTGAGCAAAATGGAACACAAGCAAGTTGTGATAGATTGTCACAGGGGCTGCCATTGTACCCCACCCCGTGGTGCCCACGCCATTCCCAGGAAGCCTCCAACTTGGCCACATGAGCAACTTGTGAGATGAACAATAGTGAGTGTGAGGCAAGCAGAGCTTTGGTGAGCCTAACAGAATGTAAGGCGAGCCTCGTTCAATGTTTAATACTCCAATAGCTACATTTCAAAAGTAAACATGTAAGGTTAATTTTAATAGTATATGGTATTTTGCCACAGTATTTTTGATTCTAATGAATATTTAACATTGGACTGGTGATATTTTATCTTTTAATTTGCTGTGTTTTCAAATCTGTTATATATGTTAAAGTGAGCCTGTATCTCAGTCTGGACTAGACACCTCCACTCCTGGACTGCCGCACTCTGTCAGCGGTGTAATCTCGGGCATGGGGGCATACTGTTGGCATGTTATCTTAGGATGCTGTAAGCAGCCCAGCCCAGCCCTATGAATCTACTCTAAGGAGGAGGAAGGAGATACAGTCATTTCCATGGCTGAGCTCGTAGGCGTGGCAACACTGCTTCTTAATATCCCTGTGATTTGGACTCTGCAGCTACAGTGGAACTATGCTGGCTCAGGCCACACAGAGCAGAAATGGGCCCTTGCCTTGGAGCACTGATCAAATTGTATAATGCTGTTGCTGGCTTAAGTTATCAAATTACCTGGTGGCTTGTTCTATGGCAACAGGCAACACAAACAGGTGTTAGAGCATGGTAGATGGAGCATGAATGATTTTCTTCTCTCCCTTAAACACTTGTTCATTTTCATGCTGACTGTGCTAAATGTTCTATTGTAGCTGATAGGAGGCACAAAAGTGAGGATCTTAGCCACTGTCTGTGTGGCATTCAGAACTTGCTTGGAAGACACTGTGCTTGGTGACAGTATTGCCCAGGAGCATGAAGCCAGAGGTCCAATCCTGGCCTTGCTACTAATTTGCAAGGGGATTGAAGGCATTCCAGATAGCCTCTCAGCATCTTTTTCATAAGCATTCCTTGAGGATTAAGGAGCTGGGTTCCTGGAAGAGGACAGAAAGCCTAGGCAAAGATGCTAAAACCCCAGGAAATAAACAAATGGGTGAAAATGAACCAGCAAATGACTGGAGGAGAATACCATAGCACATGGGCTGGAGGTGGCTAAACCCAAGGGTTCCACCTGTGTGGGTGATGAAATCACCTGAGTAAACATGAGGAGCAGGTGGAGCGGGATGCACATGTCTGATGCTCTGTGAGCACTTACTATGCTCCAAGAAGCATGTGAGGGAGGGAGTCCATTTGCATTTGTATAGTTGCCAAGGCAACACAATGATCCTTCAAAGTGGGCAAAGTTAGTTTAGAACTCAACAAAGAAATGGGATACCAAGTCATTCAGAAGAGAGTAGAGTAAGGAGACAATAAAGAGACTGCCTTTAAAGAAGATTCTGCTCAGCTGGGTGATACACGCCTTTAAACCCGGAACTCTGGAGGCACAGGTGGGAGGATCTCTGTGAGTTCAAGGCCAGCCTGGTCTACAGAGTGAGTTCCATGTCAGGAAGACACAGAGAAACCCTTCTCAAAAATCCAAACCATTAAAAAGAATAACATTCTGTCTAACAGATGAGTGGAAGAAAACAGAAATTGGGCTTGGGAAAAGGTGAAGGCAGGAGGAGGGCAAGAGATTTGCATGATGTCTTGGGGAGGAAGTGTAGGGAGGGTAGGCAGAGGGAGAAAAAAGGAAGGGTACATTTAAAAAGGAGAGAAAAAAAAGAGAAGAAACATAAAAGCAAAAGTGTTAGTGGATCCAGTATGGGCAGAGCTGGCAGAGCCTACATCACGGGTGTATGCTACCCTTCACTAAGGAGCCCCAGGCTTGGGCACCTAATTCTGATATAGGATGGTAGGGGGTGAGGAAAATCCTGTACACTGAGTTTCACTCTGTAACACATGGATATCACTATATCATGTGATTTCAAGTCTGTGAGGTGATGGATGAAAATGAGAGTCGTGAATGCAGATAAAAAATACCCACAACCAAGGCTGGAGAAGTAGCAGAAGTAAGCCTGGGAGGACTGGAGAGGAATAGCATACACCTCCTCAGAGTACAGCCCTCATGGGACGCCTGCCTAGACACACAGTGAGCACACACACACAGTGCACACATAGTGCACACACACACACACACACACACACACACACACACACAGACCACATACATTTCTAAAGCATCTATTGACCTAGTCATTCATTTATCTAGTGTTTTATTAATGCTCTGAGAATGCCAGTTACCATGACATCGTAAGGATTTAACAGAAGTAAGTAAGCCCAGGCCTTCCTTTAAGAGTCTCTCAGTGTTTTCAAAAAGCAAGGTGCTTCAAAAATACAATTTAAGAAAGAAACTATTGTGCTAAAGACTAAGAGGCCCTCTCCACTGGGTCTGTGTGGTGGGTGGAAGGTGGAGAGCTGAGACTCAGCCTCTTACCTTTCTGTCTACGTTTATGTTGATAGCAGCTCTGCTTCTGGGCATCTCAAAACACAGCCACCCTTCTTAGCTAGTGGGAACCCCTGCTTTCCTCTAGATTGCAACATCACTTCCCCTCAAACTCTAGGGGCCTGGGAGGGACCCCTCAGCTCACCACACACAGGCATTCCAGACATTCTTCGGTTGAGATGTGAGGACAAGGCATGGTATGAAGAGAGAACAAAGTGTGAATTTCCACCACAGGTAGAAGGAATCAAGATAGCGGCTCTACGCCACACTCTAGAATCAGGGCCAGAGAAGCCTGTCCTGGAAAAGAAATCAAAGGAAAACAGATCATTCTATGCTTCAGTCGGCATCTCTAGAGGCTGTGGTACGAGGCTCCATGAAAGGGTCAGCTACTCTACTATAACTCCTGGCTCTCCATCCCTACATAAACACAATTTCATGAAGCCTACAGTTTTACATGATTCCCAAGCTGCCAAAAAATGTACAGACACCCCCTCCCTGTTCTAACATGTTTTATAAACATAACAAGCTATAGCAGCCACCCCAGATGTTTTCACAACTTATTTTTTTTTTTTCATAATTTAAAATCTGTTCGACCTGATGTTTTTTGCTCGGTGTGCATTTCAACTGTAAAAAAGGAAACTGAAATATTATTCATGTGGTGCTATGCTGTTACACCTAATTTCTTCTCAAGTTCACACTAAACTGAAACGTCTCTAGGAACCTTAAAAAAGGCAACAGCCGAGAAAGTGAGGAAATATGTCAAGGGCTTGTAAATAAACAGCTGGCTCCCAACATATGGATTTTCTTCTATATTTTTCAGGTGCCACAATCCCCCATCCGTATCTGCCAGCCCTGCAGCACACGGCATAACTCAACTGTAATTGATAATGTAAGGGCAGATGGAGGGGACTGTCAGCTCCTCCCTCGAGTCTCTGGGGACTCTGCAGAAATCAAAGCAGATGGCCCAATTGCATCTTCTTTATGTGTTGCTGTGAGCTTCTCTGTCTGTGGGATAATGGATCATTATGGCCTGCTGTGTACAAACACCAATATGCTTTTAAATCTGGTTCTCAGGCTTATGAAAAAGCACTATTTTTCATATTAATTTGTGGAGCTGCACTTAACAAGGTCCACTGTTGTTAATTTACAATTTGGAAGGGTGGGGAGGAGAAGTTCCCATGGAGCTCTCCGTCCTGGCACCTCCCCTCCCCCAGCCTGGCTTTCTAGAACCCTCATCTAGCCCTGCCTCCCTCCCCTCCAAGCCAGTGGTCACAGAAGGCTCAGTGCAGGTTGATAGGGAACTCTGTGCCCAGCCTGCTCCGACAGGGCTTCCAAGGTGGGGGAAGAGGCTCATGAGGAAGCTAAACAGACAGCTTGTCAGGACACCTGGGTGTCTACTTTGAATGGGCCATTTATTTTCTATTATTAAACACTGTAGCGTGCCTACTACATGCTAGGAAGTGCTCCCAGGATAGAGAGGGGCCAAGGAGATATGAATGATTTCACTCTCTAGCATCCTGTGGCTTCAGAAAACTCAATGGAATGTTCCTGAAGAACATGCTTTGCTATCCCCAGACAGTCATGAAACATGAAAACAGTATACACATGCCCTGCTCAGAGATTGAGAAGTTGGGACCCAGGGGCCAACAAGGGCTTGGCCAAGTGACAAAATATGCAGGAGATGTTGAGGCCTTGTGTGTTTTTTATGCCATGGGGTGGAGAAACTTGTGGAAATGTGAACTGGATGGAGAAAGTATTCCGTTCCCCTGCTCTTGGCTGGGGGCCTGCCTGTTCCCCTTGCTCCTATTACTAAGAGTCTTCAGGCCAGCTGCATACACAGTCTTTTTCCTGTGATGCTAGTAACCAATGGCTCAAAGAAGGAGCTATCACTCAAGTGACTACAGCGTCTGGCAGGTAGTAAGGGCCTGGGCAGGGGCCCACTGCTTGATGAAAGAGATTTGTGGGAGGTCAGGAAATGGGGGAGAAAGCTGTGCCAGTCAGAATAAGCCTTTCTACTGGCCAGGGAGAGCCGAGGTCACAGGTTTGTAGTTCCTGCCTTTGGGTTTTAAAAGTTCATCTGTCACCTCATTTTTTCCCCTTATGTAGAACCTCAAAGTTCCCAAGGCCCAAATCATTAAATTTTTAGAGAAGAGTCATAGCCTTATCTTACACGGCTCCCTATAACTTTGCTTCAGAATATTCTAGGAACATTCTGCTCTCATGTTTTGTGTCTCGCAATTTAAGACAATGAAATGACAAATAGCCATGTCTGACACAGTAGACATGAGGCACTGTAAGTTTGGGATAGGGCTTGGTGGAACCATGTGTGCTTCATATACACCAGGCCCTAGGTTCTGTCCTCTATACTTTTAACAGATAAAAAGAAAGTCGAAAATGCTATATATATAAAGTCAGAGTTCTAGAATCTCCTACATTTTCAGATCTGATGATGCAGAGACATGTTACTGTAACAATTGTCACTGAGAACTAAAGACAGCAAGGACTGGCTACTGCCTGGGTGGATGCCATCTAGAACCATCTATCATGGATGGCTTCCATTTCACTTGGCTCTGGAAACTACAGGTCCCTGGGGTGGGGTGGGAGACAGCTGAGCATTACAAAGCTAAAGCGTGTTCATCAGCCTTCAGATGGTAAATAACACGAACAGGATTCCTCTTACAGATCAACCACAGAGGAAAACCAGTCCCCGCACGACAGCCCCTAAGTGCATTTTTATCTGACTAACAGGAATTAATTATACATCAGTCATAAATGAGCTGCAGTGCCTCTCAGCCATCACTTCAGAGATTCACTTCATTTTTATTCTGTTCTGATGAAGGACAGAATAGTTCATGGGTTGTCATGAAGAAAGCCTGAGCTATGATTGCACCTAATTGTCCCGAGCCAGGGCCACGTGTAGGCTTTTTCCATAATTGCAGCTCTAGAAAACACTGGAAGAAAACAGGCTCTTAATATACCAGACAACAGCAGGAGAAATAAGACCCAACAGGTAAGATTCCCAGGACTTTCTGACCCTTTCCCAAAACTTGCATGTTTCTCCTCCGGAGATGATAGCAGCTTGTGGTTCCTAGTTATTCTCATCTACTGTGTCCATTCACATACACAATTAAAACTAGAGGCACCTCACCGGGTCTGTGTTGTGCATACTGCATCTCATTCACCTTCTGGGGGCTCAAAGTTTATTAATTCACTTACCCCTTAATTTGTTCGACTTATATATAGGGAATAAACAGCGTGAGCCATCAGACTCCTGCCACGTGTGCTTCATATACACCAGGCCCTTCATTGTCGTTTAATGATGATAATACATGCACCCATTTTAATATTTGTTCCTGGACAGACGCTTTACTCACTTTCTCCTCCCTTCACCCATGCAGTTCTCTCTCTCTCTGCCTTAAGCAGTGTAAAATGTAGCTGCAGCTAAGGAGAACCCTGGAGGCGTAGTATAAAGGCAGATTTGGGGACCCTTGGTGGCATCTCCTCACAGACTTCTAAGAGAATGGAACCACTGTAGCCTGGCTGCCTGAAGGCAAGTGTTGACTGGCTCCGTTATTTTTCAGGTGCCAGCGGGGGCTTTAAAGCTCTCACAGCTGCATATGGTGGACACAGCCTTTAGGGCCAGATGGACCTGAGTTCAAATTTTGGGTATGTACTATCCTGCTGTGCAGTCTTGGGTTTCTCTGGATATGTAATCATCCCTTGGACAAACTCAAATTATCACTCATGTTAGTTATGACAAAACAAGGTAGGACTGCAAGCGGGCCTCTAATTCAGAACACAGTATATGCTATGTGAGCCCTTTCCCCATCTTCAGAGGCAAACCCATCCGTTCTTAAGTGAGATACTCACCTTGTCAGCACTTGTGACCACTCACCTTAGACCACGCCCATTGGGGGGTGGAGACAGGGCCGGATGTGACCTGGGGGGAAAGGCTGAGGCGGGGGTCGGAGACGCTCTCTTGCTAGTGGGCGTGGAGAGGAGAGGATCCTGTGGAACCTGCTGGTGTCCATCTGCCTATGTTGTGAGTTATTTCTCCCTGAATAAACATCATTCGGCCTAATTGTTTATCCTGATCCTTTTTAAACAGCAATACCTTAGGCCCACATACACATTGCACTCAAGGATGTCTGGAACCGACAGCTTTCTTTGCTTACCAGTCCACTATTTGAACTAAAGTCCTGTTCACCAGTATTAGAAATGCACCACCACTGCCCTTCCCCAAACAAAAACAGGTCCATTTTTTCCCCTCCTGATACTGAAGGATTTTCAAGCCAGAAGGTCCAAAAGAAAGCCCAGGAGACCAGAACCTCATGATTGGGGTCTCAGTTTGAACTTTGGAGGTGTCATCTCTTCACGGGGGAAAAAAAGACAAACTGAATTGCAGCATTCCTTGGCTTGCGGGAATTGGGGGTATCCTGGTATTGAGGCCATAGGTCCTTACAGTAAGCTGACCTTTGGTTTTGCACACCCCATCCCTTGGTTCAGAGGAAATCTGAATACTCATAATGTTGCTACAGTAATAGCCAGGTGTGCTTTGTGAAATTTGGAGTGTGTTTTAACAAGCTTGCAGGGGTCCGAGTTTGGTAGAAAAACAGGGCTGAGGTGGAGCATCACTTGCACACTGGGACAGTGCCCCTAATACCTGGATTGCCATACACCAGATGTGTTTTGAAGCTAAATGGGAACCCTAAATACACCAAAACCTATCAAATACCACATGCCAGGAATGCCTCCCTTACTATTGGTGAGGAATTAGGCCAGAATGCTAGAGCATGCGGGTTGCAGGGGAAGGGGCAGAATTAGATTAGAGGACTCTTTTGGGCTCAGGTGGTCACTCTGGAAGTGTTGACAATGATCACTTTATGGGGCATGTGTTGACAAGGCATCCAGCATGATGGTTGATTCGCAAATTGGACATGCTAAATAACTAAATAACAGCAACAACAGATGGGTAGTAGAATGAACATGCCTGACCATTTTCAGTGCATTTTCAGTACCACGACATCAAATATTATGCTTGCTTTATCCCACTTGTTGCTCATTATCCAGCCTGAGGTTGGCCATATTATTAGTCTCATTTTATGGACTAGGAAACCAGAGCCTAGAAATATTAAAAGAAGATTTCCTTGGATTCAAACCAGGTCGGGTAGTTGAATCCCTGAGCTCTGAAAGATGCTATGGCAAGAGAGGTTATTTCTTACGGTTGTTAGAGCTGGGATGTGGCTGCCATGACCCCTGCCCCTCAGCTCAAGCAGTGGACTCCACATGTGCTCCCTTCACGATGTCTCTTATGTGAGCCAAATTACGAACTCTGCTTGAGTAATCATGCCATTGGGAACTTCAGTGCTTGAGCAGGCAGCTAACAAAACTCCAATGCTTGCATTCCTTGAGCAACTTTAGAGGATTTTTGCACTCAGAAATGTCATAAAACCAACAACTAGATACCTGTCTATCATCTACTGTCATCCTGGTACCCACAAAGTTGATAACATCCCATAAATGGGCTCTCAGTGACATTTGGCCAAATACTTACATTTCTCCCAGACTTGTGAAGTTCTGCACAAATCCTAGACTGCTGTTGCAGAGCTCATCTGTGTCTCCCAAGAATCCAGTGAGACACTTAGAGGCAGGGAGAGATGAGGGGTATTCACATAGCCCAACAGCAAGAAGTCTTAACCTCCCACTGTGGCTGCACCTTTCCTCAAATCATAGAAAGTCACCAAAGCTGAGACCCAGACTTCCAGCCCGCCCCCACCCCCAGCAGACCCCTGACTGGGTGGGTATCGATTACAGCTGAACCTTACCCCCACCCCCTTAATGTGTGTGAGCAATCTGAGCTGGTTTGCTTATCCTTGTCACATACAAGAGTGCCTTGCCTCTCTTAATAAGCTCTTTCGTGTCAGGATGCTTTCAGAAAAAATAATCATAGCAACACCAGAACACTGGGGATTGTATGTCTCGTCTCTTTGGCTATGCAGCTCTTCTTTTCTTAATTCTGTCTCATTGTCTGTTCTTGAGTTCAATGGAAATTATTAAGGCAATCTTTCTTGCAGATGAATTGGTATAGAAGCAATGACTTTAATAGACAAGAATCTTTTCTTACTTTTCATGTCCACTGAAAGAGTGGTCATTTCCTTAACAGGACCAATTCCACCTTTTCTAAATAGAGGGTCAGACATCTTAGATCAGAATAAAATGCAGCAGCACCCTCGATACGCAAAGGACTGTGGGTTAAAGAGATGCTGTCACCACTGGGCAATCCTCCTGAGCTTAGATGCAGACTGGCATCCTTTGAACACTTCTCACTGGGAACAACACCAAAAGCTGAGCTCCCATGACTCAACCCAATGTGAGATTTTAAATCAGTGCAGACTCTAAACTTTCTATCTCCCTAAAGCTGCATGAATACATTTGTATTGTTGCACAATTCCTCCCATATTCCTGTGAAGAGATAGTAGTGTCTTCTATGTATTATTGGGTCAACAAATTTGGGCTGCCGAAATGGCTTCCCAAATTTGAAGGGGAAGGGCTTTCTGTGTATCCTGAGATCACTGGCTCTGGAGTAAAACTGTTCACATATGTGTTATTGATCCTCTGTTTGTGAGCTACATGATCTGACCAGTTATTAACATTGGCACTCAAGAATTTCCTGACAGGGAACTAGGAAGGGGAACAGTACCTAGCTGGAATACCAAACACCCATGAAGACTCAGTTGCATATGTGAACTATAGTATGTAAAGCGGGGTGGGGAGGGGGAGTCTTCCTTTCCTTGCTGTCATGTCAGTACAAATTAGGGGTCACCAGCCCTGGGTATATTCGGATGTAGACTTGATAATCTCAAGGAGTCCCCATGACATGATCATCTGAGGGTCCTTTACTGCCACATAAAAGTGTTTTTGTTCTATTGTTACACATAATAAAATGAGGATAGAATCAGCATGGCATGGAGGTATACATCTACAATCTGCACACTCCAACTGATCAGGGAGGATTTGGAGCCCTGGGCCACTCTGAGCTACACAGTGAGACCGCCACAATACAAACTAAAGAAAAGAAAAAAGAATTTTCTCTCTATGCTGGCTTTTCCATCTGGGCTGTGGGACTCTAGTAAGGGTGCAGTTCCTCATTTAAAGTTATATATTACACTTTATTTATTTATTTTATGTGTGCATGCATGTATATTGGTGTGGGTGTGTATGTGAACACCTTGACATGTATGTGTGGAGGTCAGAAAACATTTGGGAGTCAGTGTTTTTGTTTGTTTTTTTTTTCCATGTGGGTTCCAGGGATTGAGCTTGGTACTGTCTTTACCCACTGAACCAACCATTTTATCCACCCAAGACTACCCTCATTTAATAATGCTTATGTGCTAACTCAGAAACTTAACTCTCTGCACATTCAAACATACTTCTTTTCTGAGAATTCTTTCCTAGAAAAATCAAAAGCCAAAGGCAGTTTAAGTCTCTTCAAAAAAAAAAAAAAAAAGAAAAGAAAAAGAAAAAACAAACAACAAAAAAACAAAAGCACAGAAAAAAAATAAGCATTTAACATCCAAATCTAACCAGACTGTCCATTTAAAGAATTCCCAAGTGACAGGCAGCTGCACTCTGCAAGCTGCCCTGTGGTACACACACTGAGTGCGTGTTACAATCTCACAGAGCTGGAACATGGCAGCATATTACTCTAGAGTTCCATCCCTATCCCTTGCTATATGTTTCCATGTTGGACAGTTCACAACAGCTCCAAGGGTAAATCTGTTTCTGACCTGGGCCAGTGCACCCCTTTTTAGGCAACTTGGTGGATCCCCATTCTCAGGAGGTCACCAATATTGATGCTGAACTTAGTGCAGACACTTGATTGTCATGGTATACACAGCCCAGAACTCCTAGACTCCAGAGATCCTCCTGTCTGTCTCGGCTTCCCCAGTAGCTGGGACTACAGGTGTGTTCCAGCAGTCTTCAACACCTAGCCTTCTGGAGAGGCACTACAACTGGGTTTCCATGATTCTGAAGTTTTCTACCAAGAAGCTTCGAATCCATCACCCAGGAGTTCTTATTAAAATCCAGACAATGCAGAGATGGATGAAGGCTAGCCATCTTCTTTCACAGGTGGGGTAGCTAAGGCCCAGAAATGCCTCCATCACTCCACCCACTATGATGTGGCAAGTTAGATAAGCAGGAGGTATGGCTGGATAAGAGCACACCAGGAATCCCACACTAAGAAATAAGATGTGTTGGCTCTTCATTTTCTAATACAAATTCTAGAAAGGGGCCAGGGAAACAGGGGTAGGGGATTGAGAGAGCAAATTGGATATAATCTGAATCAGATTCAAGGTAAACTCGTCATGCTTAATAGGGTCAGCCACCGAAGCAGCAGCTAGACCTGGAATTTTCCACCCTCATTCCACAAGCATTCACTAGAACACACATGTGTGTTTATGGGTTGGGCAGCCAACAATACCCAAGAAGGAACAGGAGTCACTTAGTCACTTCCACCCCAACATGTGGTCTCTCAGCTGCAGTACTCCTGATGTGTGGGGAGTCTACACCAAAGAGATGCTAGCAATAGCAGCAGTAAACATAAATACCCCTCCCTCCACCAGCATCCACTAACAGCGTGGAGCTCTGCATAAAGGACTTTAAACATATGATACGACTCATTAAACATCCACAGCACCCTTTGTAAAACAAATAACCTCTCTCCCTTCTTTCCTACCTCTGAGATAGATAGGGTCTGGCAACACAGACCAGGAGACTGACTTAGAACTCCTGATCCTCCTGCCTCAGCCTTCCAGGTACTGGGACCACAGGTATGTAGTACCAAGACCTGTGTAGTTACTCTCATTTTAGAACTAAGAAAATATCGAGCCTAAGAATTTGAGATACTAACATGAAGGAAACTAACCTGGGCTTGAAGATGCTAAGCCCAACCTTGGGGATCAATGTATGTTTAAAATACTTTTTAAAAACCAAACTATTCTTTACTTTGTTTTCCCCTGTTCTGCATGTACCTCATAGATGAAATAGAACTGCCAGATATTAGCATCCCTATGTCAAGAAGAAAAAAAAATCTAAGGTGGCCCAGATCATTGCCAAAAGCATAGACAGAAAAGCAAAGAAACATGCTGGTCCAGCTCCTCTCTAGCTTTTTGTTATTGTCCCTATCCCATTACCCATTACACCTGCCTGGGAGGTCAGGAAAGAAAGGCTTAGTGTGGAAAAGCACCATGCCCAAGGGTTCTCCAAGTTTATATACATCTTATATGGGGTGGCTTCAACTCTGGGCTGGGAGAAAGACAGAGGGAGGAGGGACAGGAAGAAAAGTGTCAGCATGGTCTCCCAGGCCCAACACCTAACAAGCGCTGGAGTCATGTTTAGGATATGGAGTGTTCTCTGCAGGCTCCTGTGTCAAACACTTGGACAACCATGCAAATAGCCCATCTGCTGGAATTATTTTAGGAGGTGTTGGAAACTTAAGAAGGTGGGGTCTAGTTGAGGAAACAGGTCACTCAGAGGTTGTCTTTTGAGGCCAAACCTTGCCTAGTCCCTTTCTTTCTCCCCTCTCTTTCTGCTTCCTGCCATCATGGGGTAAGCAGCCTCTACCACAGGCTCCCACCATGATGTTGCTGCTGTATATCAGGCTCAAAGTTGTGAATCCAGCCACACTTGGAAGAAAGTCTTTGAAATGCAGAGTCAAAAGCAAATCTTTCTTTTTTAAGTCATTTTGGGTGAAATGACATGAAGAAGCCGAAACACTTTCCTGTCACCCCAAAGCTCGCACCTGGACAGACTAGATGGCAACGCTTGCAGGAAGCTCTCAGCGCACACCTGGACAGCCTCAGACAGCTCATTTCACATTTCACATTCTCCCCTCCATCCCCCAGAGTTAATATAAAACCTTCTCGCTTGGCTGTATTAGAATTCTCTGGAAATGAAGAGATTCTGTTTGAGTGCTGTCATGACTGCAAAGGCTCTTTCTTTAAACTCCATCAGGGTCCTCTCATCCTGGAGCTGCAATGGAATTCTTGCAACTCAAAGCCATAGCAGAGTGCTTGCAGAAACAGACATTTGAAAGGTGGCAGGAGAAGTAAGAGAAATTAATATGATACCATATTTAAAGTTAGACTCCACAATAGAACCCTAAATGCTGGCAACTCAGACAAAGGGGAACCAAATACAAAATATATTAAAAGACATTCATTTTATTTATTTTCTGATGAATGGAGGCAGACGTCAAGCACCTTATCAGGAAAAAGCCTGTCTCCACCTTGAGTCAAAGATTACCCTGTAGCCAACACAAGCAGACCACTGTGCTTCGTTATGGGGCAGGTCTTGAACTGAGAAACATTTGGAAGAGTTGGATATCTTAAACATGGCAGTGCCATAAACATCCATCATCCCAGTGACTTGTTGAGGTAGTCAAATGCCTCTTGAGGTCTCCAACATGAGGAGGAATGGCAGCTATTGAATTCACAAGTGAAGAAGGAATTCTACAGACATCACCTAATACCACACATGTGAGCTTCCACACTGTGTTAGAAAGCTGGGTGGAGACCTTGCCTCTCCTGCTTGCAAAACTCTGCAAGGATTAATAGTACTTTTCAGTTTTCTTTTTTTTAAAAAAATCTATTTGTGTGCATATGTGTATGCCTGCATGTGTTTATATGCATCGTGTGGACACAGGTGACACTGGGATCTAGGGGAGGGCATTGAAACTGGATAACAAGCTGTTATGAGATGCCTACTGTGGGTCCTGGGAGCTAAATTCTCTGTAAGAGAAGTAAGAACTTGTAACTGCTGAGCCATCCCTCCAGTCCCTCTTTAACTTTCAGTTTTATGATCTGTCAAGGTGGGTGTAATAAGAAAACCCGTCTCTCAAGTTTGTTCTTCAAAGCTCTATCGACATGGCTAGCAGAGACCAAAGGCTTACAATGGTTAGAGGCTGTTAGTCTAACCATGCCATCCAGGTAGGCGTGACAACGTTTTGAAAAGGAGTGAGTCTTCCTGGGTGAAGCATTTCAGGGAGTTCCTTCCAGGATATGTGGGCAGAGTCCTCTTCTGTTTTACTTCAGACACCTCACTGCTCAGGTGCCAAACCATGCCCCGTTCCCAAATGTAGAGGCAGAAACAGCAGCTCAGAGCAGCAGAGTGGCTGCTCATATTGTATCTTCCCAATGATAACAGACAGAGCCTAGATTCACACCTGTTTGCCCCATGCCTCATGGTGACCCCATCACAGCATGCTGCCCGGAAAGAGAGATTTCTAGGAATCATCTGTTTCTAAGCCCATGTCCCTGTGTCAGCATGGAGAGAAAAACCCCAATAGAATCTAGTGAAAATATTGTTTGTTTTTTCTGGGTCCAAGAAAGCAGAGGACAGCTTTCTGCCAAGACCCTCCCTGCAGAGCCTTCTCCAAGGCTTGATTTTGTTGTTAAATGATGCAGGCTTGGCCTTGACTGTGGCGAAGAGTGGTGGCAACTGTGCCTCACTGGTCCAAGAGAGAAAAAGAGACACAAGATTCTCAGGCGGAACCTTCCTTGCCAGCTCCATTGGAGGAAGTTAAGAAAGCAAAAGGAATACATGACAAAAGCAGATCAGCCATCCATCACCTCTTGGCTCCTGCCAGTCTGGCTGCAGGTCCAGCTCAGTGGCCATATTTCCACTCCAGAAGCTGAACCCTGTCCCGGAGCCCCACCGTAGTAAGGAAGGATGGTGTGGGCCTGGCTCTGGCATACAGCTCTTCTATTTGGTTTTTCTGCACCTTTAGCTAACTTCTAAAGGCCTGTGAGAGTTTCCTGGTCCTTAAGCCAAGCCATTTCACAGATCATCTCAGACTACCTCTTCTTTTTCAAATTCTCCTGTCTCTGTAGCAGCAATTGTCGGGTAGAAGGAATGTATTAAGTATACTTTCCCTTCCTTCCTCAATCAAATGGAAAACTTTCTAAGGTTTTTATCAGATGTCTGAAAATTGTTATTTGCATGTGGGTGGGGGGATTGGTCAATAAAAGTAAACGATTAGACAAAATCTCAACAGCTGAATTGGAGAATTTTATCCTTTGGACATAATTTTCTGAGTGTCATGATTAATGTTAGGATTTTTTTTTGTCTGTTTTGATCTTCAAAATTTTAAGGCACCAACATTTTATTTCTTGGCCTTAAGACCTCTATTTGACAATGAAAAAACAAATTTCAGAATAACAGAATGGCTTTACTCACTCATGGATTCTTTCATTCATTCAGCAAGCTATTGGGCATCTGCCGGATATCTAACTACAAAAGTCCAGGAATTCAAAGAAGCCTTAAACATGGTCTATCCTGATTGAGACAATACAGCAAAGCCTTTGAACACAGTGCATTTTTAGAAACAATCAAAGCTCAGGCCAGACCCTTCTGAAGCTATTCGCAAACTCTCTGACACAGAGCGATTTTTTCCCTTTCTGTGCCTTAGATTATTCTTTTATAAAATGGGCACACTGCTATCTGACTGTAGAGCAAGTGTGGATTATATGAGTTAATAACATCAAGCACTTAGCACAAGATCTGGGACACAAGAACCAGGCAGGAAATAACAGCTGTTATTACAAGCTTCAAGAACATTTTGAGTTGATGGCTGGGCCAAGCATGGCAAATGGCTGTTTTGTTTGATTATTTTTTGTTTCTTTTTGCAGAGGGCAGATCTTGCACGTGCTGATGAGTTTTGTGGCAGCCAGGGGACGGAGAACAGACGCCTGCCTGGTTCTCTGTGGAGTGTGAAGCTGAGCGATTGTGCATCCTGCCAACCTCCAGCTCCAGGCTTGGCAATGAACCTAAGGCATATTCCAGCCACACAGAGAAAAAGGCTCCTTTCCTTCCTGAATCAAAGAAAATGCTATATCCTTTGGCAGTCCAAATCATCTCAGTAAGTCCCCGGTGGTTTGGGACATCCCACCAAGAAGTGGATGTATTTCAAAGTTTCAGTCAGGGTTTGCCCAACTCAGAAAGTCTGTCCCAGACCCTGCCCACACAAAGGGTCTCAGCAGAGCTGAACAGGCCTTCAGGCAGATCAGGCTGGGACAAGATGGAAAAACCATCACCAGGGAAATCCCAGACTCAAGACACCCTGTCACTGTAGTGAGGAGGACACTCACCAGAGGAGACTGCACTGGTTCCATTACTGCAGTGGGAGCAGTGGGAGCAGTGGGAGCACTGTCCATGCACATGCTGGCCCAGAAGGTTTTGTCATTTGGACCATAATAAAATCTGCTTCCTGAACTCCATTCACCTCTAGGTTGTGGCTGGGCCATGTCATCTCTGCAGATGCTCTTACCTTGTGCAGAGCCCAGGGCACACCTGCTGCAGGAGCTGTTTGGAGGAACTGCTGGAGGCCCCAGGAAATGCTCATGGGTATTAATGAAATCTGTTCTTGGCCACCTTAAAGGGCAAGGGAGTGTTCCTGTTAGGGCAGGGGCTTAACATTAGCTGCATGCTGCAATTCCCCAAGAGCATTTATACTCCTGATGCCAACCTTTGACCAGACCAATTAAACTGGCACGCTGGGGAGGGACCCAGGCATCAGAACTGGTTTGTAGGTTAGCCAGATGACTCCAGTGTGTGATCAAGTTTAAGAATTAGTTTCTAAGGCAGGAGCAAATGCAAGCCGAGACTCCAAGGAGGTTCTTTATCTTCTTCTTCTTTTCCTCAGTTTCTCTCTACCCCTTCCTTCCTCCTGTCTTCCCATTCTCCTTTCTCACTATTTACTGATGAACTGTAGTCTACTTGAAGCTTCAGGTCTATAGTTAGATGGTTCTTAATTACAAATCCTGTCTTTATTGCTACTAATCATGAGACCTGAGGCAAGTTATTTAGCTTCTCTGAAGCTCAGCTTTCTTATTTTGTATATTGGGGGAAAATACAAGTATTTATTCTGAGAACCTTTATGAGGATTAAATATCACAGATGAATTGTTCAATATGATGCTAAGTGATTAGAATGTGATCAATCATTGTAACACTATTTTTTTTTCTAATTATTATGGTGTTAGATGCTGGGTCTAGAGACGATAGTGTGTAGATGAGGTATGATCTCTCTCAGCACTAATGCTTTTTTTCTTTTTTTTTCAATCCTAAATTGTCATACAGAGATTTCTCTTGCAACTCATGGGTCTTGGGTCTTGAGCATCCCCAGTATTGGTTCTCATCAATGTGCACCACGAACACACAGGGCACCTGCTACAGAAGGGCAGCCCTGAATAGGGTTCCAGGACGAGTTTCCCACACTAAGACTGCACAGTGAAATGGCCCCTGTAGCTTGCAGTGGGAGACTCTGAGGGTCAGCATAGGTAGCTGTTTTATTCAGGGTTGTACAGGTGGATCTTCCACCTAAGTGGGGTGTGCTTTGAACTGATTCCTGCCAGAAAAAGAGTGAAGGCTTTCTCCAAGCATAAAGTATGCCTTCATGAAGGACAAAATCAAGTGGGTGGGGCACAGAACCAGGGGACCATGGTCAAATCTGAGAAAAATAGTGAGAGGGTAAACAGAAAATGGCTTGGATGGATTTGGACATGGAGGGGCATAAGAGGTCCACCCAGTGGTAAGTGGACAGTGATTTGACTAAAGGGTTCCAGGTAAAATGGAATGGCCTCCATTTGTAGCAAGTCTGCCCAATGGTATTGCTATGATTCAGTTTCCCTGTGTGCAGTTGATCTTACCAAAATCTGAGAAAAAAGTGTCTCTGCATGAAACCGTATCACCACTACATGCTTTTTAAAATTCAGTAGAACATTATTGACTTTAAATCACTCTAGTGGTAAGTGAGCACCTTGTTTAAATGGCTTAGTTTAAAATGGCTTGTGTTAACTTTGTGGACAATGGGCTCAATTTGCATGTTTGTAAAGGTCTTCATTGCTGTAGGGGACACTTGGGAAGCATCACAAGAAGCCAGGGTATTTCAATATACTAGTATGGGGGTCTGGATTTTGTTCAAGTCTGGTTATATGAAGGCCCTAGCACTTATAAGACTAGAATCACTCTGGCTCTCAGCTTCTGATCTATAAAATGGAGCTAAGAACTCAGTCTGCTCATAGGCTGTGGGTGAGATGCCCCCATGCCCACTGAATGCCCAATAAGATTCTTCACACAGACTCAATGCTGGAGAGCCTGCTGCTGTCCTGAGTGCTGAGATAGCTGCCACTGGTTCAGGAATTGTTCCTTTCAGCCTGGCTCTGCTGCTTCCAGAGTCCCTGCTGCAGCCAAGTCAACTTCCCCTCTTCTGCCAGAGCTGGCTACTTGTTATTTGTTTTGTAGGGCATTTGTTTTCCAATATTGTTACTGAGTAGGACAGCTCTATCAATGAGGTCTGCTGCTTTATAGGTTGCTAATTGCCGGAGCATAATTGCTGCGACATTGCTTGGTGTTTCTATAATTCTCTACAGCCAATCAAGGTGGCTGGTTCTCTAATTACAGCACTGCACATTCTCTGTCACCCGCGTCCAAACATTCAGTGTGATGTGCACTAGTGCTCTTTCCAGTGTTTGCATAGGAAGGAGCTTGATGGGAGAGAGAAAGTCACTCTGAAAAAAATGACTGCTACCGTCATTCTATAGCTGTCCATGGATGTAGAAAAAGAATTCTTAATAATCATTGCAAGGTGCATATTTTCTTAAAGTAATTTCTACAGTCAGTCTCAATTTCAACTCAAGCTCTAAACGAAATGGGTTGGTGCCAGTATTGATCACAGTTCTGAGGCCCAGGCAGACCCACGGTGCCTTTGCAGAAAGAATCTTTGAGGCTAAGCTGCCCTTATTCACCTCCTTCTAACCCTGAAAGCATTATATTGTACTTAAATATTTTATGGTACTCATAACCTACTTGTGTCTTCCCAACAAGTCAGGAAATCAAAATATCCAATTCCCTAGAATGACTATAAGTTCTGATGGGTTCTAAGTAGTGCTGGAGAAATAATTATCAGTGATAAATCAGTGACTTTATCTCATGACATAGTTTCCAATTTTTTTAAAGAATAAAATCCAATGTTGTGACTTGACTCTATGCCCTAAGCATCTGGCACTATCCATCTCCATCCTCTCACTAGGCCACAGCCCCATCACTGGCCTCTGTGTTCCTCCAGCAACTAAAATCGTTGCCAACCCACCCCCTCCATTGTTCTTTTCTCTGGTACCTTTCCCCTGTAGGGTTCACACCTGGTAGTGTCTACATGATTAGCATGCCCAGAGTGTCAACATGCCATCCCCAAATGCTCTATGAATCATTGCTGCTATTCCAAACAGGCATTATCATAACCTGGTGTTACCTTAATTTGCTCATTGCTGCCTCGCTCTCCAGAAGCAACCCATCTATAGCGACTTGCTTGCTCAACCTTCTATATGCAACACTATAACAAAGGCAACCCATTATAGGCACCTATGGAACAGTTACTTGATAAAAGACAGCAATGAATGAACACATACTTCCTGCTTCTTTATTCCAATCTTTGCCCAGGTGCTCTTGTTTAATTTAGAATACTTATTCCACAGGTGCCATAGATTACATCATCATGATGTCTATCTCTACAAAACTCACATGCTTTTGTCCTAATTTCCAGGAGCTGAAATGAGATTCTAGGGGTAGGCACAGAGGTGGTGGTCTATTTGTTCCTTGCACTAGGGAGGCTCAGGTAGAAAAATCATAGATTAGAGGCCAGCTTTTGGCAATGTGGTGAAACCCAAGAGAGATCAAAAGGTCAAAAACAAAGAACAATGTGATAAGCAATTATCAGAATATTTAACAAAGAATTGAAATTATAGGAGGGCCTTGGTATAAGCCTTAATCCTACATGATACATACTCTTATGTGAAAAAGAAATTGGAACCTAGAAACACACATAGCAAAACCATGTGTGGGCTGAGAAAGCAGACGGGGATCTGCCAGTCACATGATATGAATTCTGCAGGCACATTGGGCTTGAGCTTCCAGCCACCATATCTGGTCTTATGTTACGGAAAATAAATAAGTTCCTCACCTGGACTCCATGGCCCCTCACTTGGATGGCAATAGAAGCCTGCTTTGTGCAATTGCTAGCTTGCCTCAGAGATATGGCCAGATGACTAAATGATCTATAAGCAAAAGTGTCACATCACCTTTGCATCATGCAAACACCTCATTCTTTAGTGTGTAACTCAAAAGTTGATCAAGGCTGTTGGTTGAAATGTTCAGAAAGGGAATGAGATGCAATGAGGCCAGAACAAAGGCAGGCCCCTTGCCCATGCCAGCCAACACAGTGACCGCCCCTGCCTTTGACACTGTTACAAATCCCACTTGCCCACTTGCACTGATTTGCCTTGCTTTGCCAGGCAGGCTTAGTCTAGTTGTTTAGTGAACGTTTCTGATGGCAGTTGGGGCCTCTATGCCAGGAGAAATGTACAGACAGACTTGAAAGGAAATCTATTCCAGATGCTTCCTAGAGTTTGACCTGAACTACTCTTGTTCCTATAATATATACCAAGGACTCTCCTCCTGCCTCATTGGAGTCTTTGCTCCCAGAACAGAAAGCCCAGTCATGTGTACCCGATGCCACCCTTTGATTACATCACAAGTTAAAATGTTATAAAGGATGTCCCTTAAAAACCCACCCATTGTTTTACAAGTGATGTTTATGCATTCTGAGTTCCCTGAAATCAAATAAGAAACTATTTTGGGGACTAACTTACTCAACTGCACAGTATAGCCAGACATCACACTAATCAAACAGCAGAGGACAAGCCCAAAGCACTGAAAGCAAGCAAATAAGCAAAAAACCCGTAGAGTACTAATATTACTCAAAAAACAAAACTTTATTTCATGGATTTGGCCCTCCAAAATTCTATAGCACTTTAAAATCTAGAGAGATTGCTTAAAGTTTTGCTTGAACCATTCATTGTCTTTCTTTTTTTCTGACTCAAAACCTTTTATCAGAAAATAAACACACCCAATAAAAAAGAAAAAGAAAAAAAAAAGGAGGGCGGAGCTTAGTGCACTGGAGTATGTGGTTTCCTACACCTCAGACTCTAACAGACACTGTTGTGATCCTCAGCTTTTTATTACTAGGGCAAAATACCCGAGAAAACCACTTAAGAAGAAATATTTATTTTAGCTCACAGTTCAAGAGTTTCCCATCCTTGCTCACTTGGCCTTGTTCCTTTAGGCATGTGGTAGTGTCATAGCGCATCCTGCTGGGGATGTATGGCAGAGGGAAAGCTCATAGCTGCTGGTATGTAAGAGCAATTCGGGACGATCCCAGGATGCCCCCAAGTGTCCACCAGCAATAACCTGAAGACTTCCCAGCAGGCCCTACCTCTTAAAGCCCCCTGCTACCCCCACCAAGAGTACCACAGGCAGGACTAAGTCTGCAGCAATAACCTTTGAGAGCATTGCAGACCCAAAGTATACACTCACCTCCCTTCTGCTGCTGCTACTACTCTATGACCCTTAAAGCCCCCCTTCCTCACTTTCCTTTACAGTTTACTCCTTCTCATGTATCTTCATATACTGTGGCTTAATTTTGCCTGCTTAAAATAATTATTCAAAAAAAAAACCATACACTGTTTGTTCTTTGATGTCTGCTTTCTTTCTCTGAAATCTGAGATTCCAATGCACTGGGGTAGCTGTGATTTTAGTGTGGTATAGTATCCAATTGAATAAACACTCATTGGCTTATTGTTTTCCTATGAATAAACTTAGGGGCGAAGTGGCAGGTTTATTGTCTGTTTCTCTGTCTCTCTGTCTCTCTGTCTCCCTCTGTCTCTCTCTCTCTCTCTGTGTGTGTGTGTATGTGTGTGTAAGAGAGAGATACAAGTATATGCATGCTCCATAGAGTTCAGAGGTCAACTCCAAGTGTCCTCCATTGTTCTACTTTGCTTTTGGGGACAGGGTCTTCCTGCAGCTAGCCCTTTTGGATTAGATGGCTGGCCAGCCAGCACAAGGAATCCTCCTGTCTCTGCCTACCCAGGTCTGGGTTTACAGGTATGTTCCATTACTCTCAATATTCTCACGGATGCTGGGGATCTGAACTAGTGTCCTTATGCTTGTATCGGAAACACTTTATCACTGATCCATCTCCCAAACCTGTCTCTGTGTTTAAAGCAATGCTAGGCTAAAGAGCTAAGGTGAAGGGCAATCTCACCATAAGGGGGATCTTCATTCCAATCTAGCAAGTTCCTGAATCCTGTCACACTTGTCATAGGTGAGGCACAAATTTCTGCAGCCTGCTTCCTGAAATATCCATCACCACTAGATGTCCTAGAGCCCATAGTCTCTTCCATCACACTTTTGGGACACTTCTTTATTCATTCAACAAACACCATCAGATTATTCTGGGTGTCAAGGAACAAGGCCCTATTCTTGGTCTTTGGAGTGTAGAAAATAGTTCAGAATAACTGGGAAGTAGAAAGGGCAAGACAGATTTTTCTGTGGAGATTTCCATGTCAACCATCAGAAAGTAGTAGCTAGCCCTCATTCACTTCATTGCTAGCTTTTTCTAGAAACTCTCATCTTGAAGTTTTTGAGTCTCAAAATCACCTGCCAAAGCAACTTGAGAAGTTCATGTGATGACCTTTGTAACATGTTAATGTTTACAGCTACTTCAAAACTTGTGCTGGAACATTGGGCATAATAGCCTCAGACTGAGCAATCCAAACACCTATGAGCAGATGAATGAGAAAACCAAATGCAAGATAGTCACACAATGGAACATTCTTTAGTAATAAAGGAAGGAATTGACTACTGCTACACCACCAAGATGAAGTTAAAGACGCCATGCTCAGCAATAGATTTTGAAACCAAAATATCAATGCCAGGAATGCTTGTAAGTAGTTAGCTGACAGACACAGAAGCTCCCAAAGTAACATAGGCTATTGCCATTGCTCTTAGTTGTCTGCTGAAACTGGATAGCGAGACCCTATTGCTAAAGACACCACATATTCAGATTAGAGCACACAAAGAAACCAAGATGGTAGCTTCCTCCCTGCCAGCCACATTCACAATATGAAAAAGGTGCTTTGTAGGTTATTATGGAACAAGTCATTAATGCTCACATCACACCCAGCTGTAGACAATGCATGCTATAGTACTGAAGAGCAAGATTGTACCTCTATTGTACCTCTTTGGTACAATAGTGGCATGAATGTTCTAGAGACAACCAACTACTTTCCAACTAGATTTGAGGACCACTGTATGGCAAGGAATATATGCCCAACACTGGATAGCATTGGTCAAAAGACTTTGGTTAGGGTGTTCACAGGCCCTAGGGTATCTATTACAGGTGCTTTGCCAAATGAACATGTCATTAGATTGCCTTCTAAATATTCAACTTTATACTCCTAGACCTATTAGTCATAAAAGACCCTTTTGGCAGTGGATGGTGTCCAAAGTGTGAACACATAACTGGTCAAAGCACTGAGCATAAGTGACTATTGAGTGCTTGGCTCCAAGGAAGATATCTTTGTCACCCTTCCTAAGGCCAAGAGGCATGGTAGACAAGGTGGTGGAGGAGCTGTGAGAACTAAAGAATGGGGAACCCAATGGGGAGCTTGCAGCTTTCTCAATATGACATAACTTTTTCAATAAGAATGCACAGAAGCTGCACACCATGTCTATATAGGGTCTTAAAAAGAGAGGCCGGGGAAGGAAGGAAAAAAGGAAGGAGGAGGAGGAAAGAAGCAAGGAAGGAAAGGTGGGGCATGAGAATAGGAGGGGATGTACTTGGGAAGAAAGGGGTTAGCAGGAGTGGGAGGAGGTGAGAGAGGTTCGAGGTGAGTGCAATCACAGCGCATTATGTACAAGTCTGATGTCAAGTTTTAATTAATTAAATAGATAATTCTCAGTCAAAGAAGCCAGATACAAACAACCTCATGACCCCAACTCTAAATGTCCAGAACAGGCAAGTTCGTCATGAAATTGGACACTAAGAACAACTGCCAGCATCAGTGGGCCTTCGGAGCTGATGGACGTGCTCTAGAACTAGATCATGGTTAGCATCACACAACCCAGTAAATTCACCAAAAAGCACCGAATTCTGTGCTTACAACTAGTGAGCCTTAGGCTACACATAGTGGCTCTCAATAAGCCAAGATCAAAAACATCTGCATGAAGTATTTCCAACTATAATTTTAAATTAATTTGGGAAGGGGGATTTTGAAGTTGTCATAAAATCCAATTGCTTGGATGGACACACACACACACACACACACACACACACACACACACACACACACACATATATATATATATATATATATATATATATATATATATATATCAGGTTGTTTGACACATTCATTGCCTCTTGTATACATTTGATGCTTTATACTGCCTACCATGAGACAACTATTTACCACACCTGAGGGATCTGAAATGTGCAAGTGACTAAGAAGGGGGCCAAGAGCAAGAACTTAGCCGGTCTGACAGGCAGGAAAACAGAGTCACTATCCCGGAGAGGTAGAACCTTTGTCCTGGCATGGAGCCTGTTCCCAGTATCCTGTATTCTTATAATAAAGGCTGGCATGTTCTAAATGCAGATCCCAGCTTTTCAGCCCCCACTCCCCAATGCACCTGTCTCCATATCTTGGGATTCCTCGACCACACCAGCGTTTGGGGGTGGCTTCAGGTGGAGATTTTTGTCAAAGATAAATGGCCAGGCCCAGCAAGCAGCCCTGAGCTGAGGATACCCAGGATGTGGTACCATGAATCAGCCATGTTCCCCCAGGAGAAGCAGTCTGCTTATTACCCTCACCTTGTCATTGATTGCAACATACAGACATCAGGCCTGGGCCCGCAGGCAGCTGAGCAGAGGTTTTCAATTTATTTGTAGCAAGGTGAATCATGGAAGCTGCAGAGTTGATACTGGTCCACTCTGGATGGGGAGCAGGGCGGGGGGGGGGGTTGTGAGCTACCTTTCCCTAGAGCACCTTAAGTGAAGATCAGTGCCACCTGGATGGCTTTGTGATTTCAGCCCAGAAACTTCTCCATACCACTGCACTCACAAAGCCAAGCTGAGGCCCAGCAAATGCTTGTCCAGTAATGAGCAAAGGAATTACAACAGAATGATGCTATTGCACTTAAGGATTTAACTCATTTAGAAACATTTCATGTAGATGTTCTTAAAAGTGCCCTTCTTGCCTTTTTATTGAGACAAATTGATAAATGAGTGAGTCACACTCTACACCACATACTTTACTGCTTACAGAACAATATTTAACAGGTATTGTCTCTTTAGTATGGCCACATTTTATTATGTTTTATACAAATATAACTTTGACAATACTCAGATATGTTACCAAAATCTCGCCTCTTTTTGGCAGTTTGGATAATTTTCTTCATTTATGTTTATCTTCTAATTTGTCTGCACTGTGAACTTATTTATGAACAAGTAAATCATCAAAACTGAAGAATGAAGCTTGGTGCTTTCTCCTGTCAGACTCCCATGGTGCTTAGAGGGCTAGCATGGAGTGAGGTCCCAAGATTTGTCAGTGTCATTCCCTTGGTCTTCAATTGTCTCAAACATGAGAAACACTGAGAGAAGTCAGCATAAACAAAAGTCAGCGTGATGTACTTTGGTATTCCTGGGGGACTGGGTCCAGAATCCCCACTGATAAAAACTTCAGGGATGGTCCTATACCTTACAGAAAACACTGTGAGGTAGCTGTATAACCCCTAGGCACCCCTCCCTCCCTCCCTCCTCCCCTCCCTCCCTTTCTCCCTCCCTCCCTGTCTTCCTCCTTCCATTCCTCTCTTCCTTGTGCTTACAAAATTTGATTGCAGTGCACATTGTATTGAATTGTATTGTTTGTAGGACAATGACAAAGAAAACAAACTTAAAACATGTTGGGTGAGTTGCAATCTTTCCCTAGATATTTTCTGATTGGTTGCCTCCATAGAACCTGTGTATACAGAAAGAGGCCCAAGTGATTTATTTGGAATTTTCCCTTCTCAACCAGATCAAATGGGATAGTATCAGGCCTGTAGTTTTAGTTCCTGAGAGTTTGTGACCATTTCCCTCAATAGGTGTACTGCCATTCTAAGTGTCACCATGTTATATATCACAAACTCTGCCCAGGAGATGAGTGCTTGCCAATCGCCCCCTTTGGATCCTAGAAGTTAGTTTCTCGAGCTGTAATGTTCCCTGCAAGGAGTCTAGGGCCACACACAGCCAGTTTGTTAGACACTTGGCTGCCAGCATCAGTTGGTGCATAAGAGAGAGAGAGAGAGAGAGAGAGAGAGAGAGAGAGAGAGAGAGAGAGAGAGAGAGAGAGAGTGTGGTGTGTTTTGAGGGAGGTTAACACCAGAACCAAAGCCAACCATGCACAGACTTGTAGAGAGTCTGACATGACTCCCTGACACCAAACACTGCTAGCATGATTTCCTACAGTGGCAAACATCTCTCTCTATTTAAATTACAAATATAAATTCATGTTCAAGAGAATAAAAGAGTTAAGCTAGAAATTTTCCAGTAAAACATTACAAACTCAAACCATTGCATCTGATCTGGGTTTAAAGTCATTTAATGATGACAGGATGGAAAACACCAGCAAAGGACTTCTGGGTAAAGGAGGAGTGCTCTCTGGGTGTCACTCTAAGTAGAAGACCTTCCCCTTCCCTTTTTCCTTAAGCCAGAAGGGCTTATGAAAATCAGGGCCTGCAATATGGCTCAGTGAATAAAGGCAATTGCTCCTAAGCCTGTGGTCTTGAGTTTGACTCCTGGGTCTCACATGGTGGAAGGAGAGAGCTGACTACATCCCATGCATATTGTACATTAGCACTTTTAGCCTTTCAGTGACTCCTTTTTCCTTCCTACTTTCTTCTCTACCTCCTTCCCCATGCCTTCCATCTTCTCTTTCCTACCTCTCTCTTTCCCCTCCTCTCTCCCTTCCTCCTTCCTTCCTCCCTCCATTCCTTTCTAAAACGAAGCCTCACAGTGTCCAAATGTAACTCACACTGTCTTTGATCTCGCAATCCATTTGCCTAAGCATCAGAAGTGCTGGGGTTAAAGGTATGCACCAGGATGTCCAACTCAATGATTCTTAAAGCAGCACATATGCCACAAGGAGACTGGGAGAGCATCTGGACCACTGATCCTCAAACTTAAATGGGCACCAGAATTTCTGGGTGGCCACCTAACACACATTCCTGTGTTGCAGAATATTTGTTTAACTACACAAAGATGTGTTACATTGGTTTAATTATGCAAAGATGTGTTGCTGTTTTACCTTGCCTGTCGAAGGCATTTGATGGGTATAATAAAAAGATGAGCAGCCAATACCAAGGGAGTAGGTATAAGTAGAACTTCCTTCCAGGCAGCGAGAATAAGTTGGAAGAGGAATTTAGGCTTGAGGGGAATAAAAGAGAGAGAAAGCAAAGGAGACACCAGGAAGATGCCAGGGACCAGCCAGCTAAATACAGAAGAAGCATGAAAGTAGGACATTGAGGATGAAGGAAAGGTAAAAAGCCCCAAGGCAAAACATAGTTAAGAGAGCTAGTGGGAGAAGGCTATTAAGGGCAAAGCATCCATAATTAATAATAAGTCTGTGTGTCTTTATTTGGGAGCTAGTTGGTGGCCCAAAGAAAATGTCAACTACATTCCTGTTCATTTCCCAGAGTCCAGTGTGGAAGGTTGTGGACATCACTCTGGTTCTGCTTGGCCTCTAGGATGAGTACCTTCAGTCCCTAGAAGTGAAGGCAGAAAGCTCACACCTATGTTATTGCCAGGCCAAAGGCCAGATTAAGTAAGAAGCTCCACCCGAATCCCAAACTTCCCACAAGAAAGATTATTTCTTTCTTAAGAGTTGCTTTGCTTTTAATCAGAATACTCAATGTCTTGGGGTTTTTATTGCTGTGAAGAGACACCACGACTATGGAAATTCTTATAAAGAAGATATTTATTTGGGGAGGCTCCTTATAGTTTCAGAAATTCAGTCCATTAGCATGATGAGAAGCATGGCAGCATGCAGATGGACACAGTACTGGACCTGAGTGTGCTACAATTTGTTAGGCAGGCAACAGGAAGTCCACTGACTGTTACAAGTATGTTTTTCCCAGCCATCCTGTACCCATAGCCATGCCAGCCTCAACTAACACACAGAGACAGAGACTCTGTATTAGTTATAATGCTGTTGGCCTGTTACTAGTGTTTCTTATTGGCTAGCTCTGTCTTAAATATTAATCCATTTCTATTAATCTAAATGTTTCCACGTGGTCTTGGCTTACCAGAGAGAGGGCCCCGGCATTCTGCTTTCTCAGTCCTCCATGTTGAATCTCCTCCCTCCTTCTTCCTCTCTCCTCCTAGTCTCCTAGTCCCGCCTATCTTGCTTTCCTATTGGCCAATAGGAAATGCATGAATAATGCTTTATTCATTAACCAATACGAGAATCATATTTACAGAATGACATCTCCCATCAACTAACTGTCACACTGAGGGAAGCTTGGGCAAAAGAGACCTCAAAGCCTACTCTCACAGTGACATATTTCCTCTAACAAGGCCACACCTCCTAATAGTGCTACTCCTTAATGCAAAAAAAAAAAAAAAAAAAAAAAAAAACCGTGTTCAGTCCAATTTCCAAAGTCCCTATAAGTCTCTAACAGTTTCAAACTTGTTTTGAAGTCCAAAGTCTCTTCTGAGATGTGTGGCACTCTCTTAACTGTAATCCCCATGTAAAAGTCAAAATCAAAAGGCAGATCAAATACTTCGAACACATGATGGCACAGGATGTACAACCATTTCAAAACACAAGGAATGGAGCATAGTAAGGGAATATTGGACAAAAGCAAGACCAAAACCCAGCTAAACAAATTCCAAACTCTGCAGCTCAATGTCAATGTCTAAATGTTCTTCAGATCTCTGTTAAGTCTGTTCAGTTTTGCTGATTACAACACCCTTCTTTCTCTTGGGCTGTTTCCACTCCCTGTTAGCAGCTCTCCTCAGCAGATGACTCTGGCATCTCTAACATCTTGGGGTCTCCAAGGCAATCCAGACTTCACCTTCACAGATTCATGCAATGGCCTCTCTACTAGCCCTCCATTCAGGGACATCCCTGACCATGGCTGGCCTCAGTGGCTTTATTCAATAACTCCTTTTTTTCTCTCATTAACTCTACAACCAGAACCACATGGCTGAAGCTGCCAAGTTCTGATGCTTACTGAGGCTGGAACAGGACCCCTTCATTCAATTACATCTTCATCTCCTTTCTGTTCTCCACTGCCTAAGCTTGGCTGTCCTGAAACTTGGTCTCTTGTATGGGCTGGCCTCAAATTCATAGGTCCTCCAGCCTCTACCTACCCAGTGCTGGGATTAAAGGTGTGCCCCACCACACCAGGCTCTAAGCTATCCTTTAGTTCCTTTTGGAAACTTAGCAGGATGACTGAGGTCACCACTCCCTTTATTCCATTTCTTAATCCATTTATCTCATTGAATACAGAATTTAGCTCTATTCCAGTTCCTTATGCTCTTTCTCTCCTCAAACATTTTCATGTAGTATTTACCCTGCTCATCTTGCTCGTTTTCATTATAAATTTTTATTAGAATTATCACTAAAAACCACAAGACAGAGTCTATACTAGGCTGTCTTGAGATTTTTTTCTGCCAATAGAATTAATTCAATTACATATATACACACATACACATATACACAAATATACATTACACACACACACACATACACACACACACACACACACACACACACACACACACACACACACTACAAGTCATGATCTGCAAGTGAGAGGACAGGAAGTGCTCACAGATGGCCCCAGTGCTCACAGATGATCTCCAGTTCTCACAGATGGCTCCTCCCCAGTGCTCACAGATGGCTCCTTCCCAGTGCTCACAGATGGCTTCTCCCCAGTGCTCACAGATGACTCCCCAGTGCTCACAGATGATTCCCCAGTGCTCACAGATGATCCCCAGTTCTCACAGATGATCCCCAGTTCTCACAGATGGCTCTTCCCCAGTTCTCACAGATGGCTCCTCCCCAGTGCTTACAGATGACTCCCCAGTGCTCACAGATGATCCCTAGTGCTCACAGATGGCTCCTCCCCAGTGTTCACAGATGACTCCTCCCCAGTGCTCACAGGTGATTCCCAATGCTCACAGATGATCTCCAGTGCTCACAGATGATCCTCAGTGCTCACAGATGACTCCCCCAGGCTCATAGACAGAAAAGAACAAGACCCCTCTGCTAACACTCATCTCCGCAGTGCTGGCAGCTATGTGTTCCTTCTTATCTCACTGAATCTTCAGAGAAGTACAGAGCAAACATGGATGTAGTATTAGACCCAAAAATGCAACACATTTCCTGATTAATTATTTCAATCATTGAAATGCTGTATACCATTGTGATTGCTGGCCCACAATATGATTTGAAACAGAAAAGAAAATCTAAAATGTGGCACCACACACAATAAGCATATGTAAACATGGGGATATTCTAAGGAAAGGTCACGTTCCATTTAACACCCATATTAATTTCCAGTTTGATAATTCCAACTCAGGTCTTAATACTGAGGCAGTTGGATGAATGATGTGGGGGAAATTTGTGTGCTATATTTGAAAACTTTATCTGTGAATATCGTATGTATTTCAGGACCAAAAGACAAAGAGATAACCAGAGACAATTCTGTATCCAGGCCTTTGTCTTATATTGGCTATGAATGTCTCACATGAGCACTGGCAAAAGATGTCTAGCTGAAGTGAACTTTTGCTAGAAACCCAGGAAATCTGATAAACGTGCCGGTGAGATGGCTGCAGAAGCTCACCCGCCTGTCTCTACCTTCATTCTTCATGGAAACAGATGAAATCTCTTTGTCAAGAGTCAGAATAAAGGCTCCTCAAGCCCCCTTTGAATGCCCTTAGTGCAGGTAATAAGTGAGAGCCAGGTGAATTGCTACATACTTCCCTTTAAATTCTTGGGCTTCAGTGACAGACCAAGGCTCTCATCTGTCACCAAACTGTTCCAGGCAGACCCATTACTTTAGTACTACAATAAAATGAAGGACATTGGGATAATCTGTCAAGGAAAAGCAGCTGGGAGTCGCATCACGCACCAGAGGCTGTATGCATTTGCCCAGTACATTTAAAAGTCTCTGCCCCTGCTCTTCTCCCCAAAGTCCTTATTCTTCCCAATAAAATAAATTTAAAGTACATAAATGCATATTAAAGATATCTAAGCAAACACTTGCAGCTAAATAATGCTTGTCCAGATGTGCCTACAATTTTTTTATCGTTAGACATGTTTCCCGTTCTCCCAAGTAAATATTTCACTGAAAATGCTCCCCAAGCAGTTGTTATCTAGATATTTTCACAATGGAATATTCTGAGCTCCACATACATAAATGTTATAAATAACGAGGCACCCTCCTGAAGAGACCGCTGACTCTTTTCAGTTTGCAAAGGATTCTATATGGCAAGGGGGCAGAGAGCCAGAGATGCTGACCACACTGGGACCTAGAATCTACATGACAAATCTTTCCCATGAAGTCCCTGGAACCCAAGCCAGAGGGCTCCTTACAGAACTGGTTAGTATGTTTCACTCAAAGACACTGTGCCATGGGAAAGGAAGTCAAATCTGAGGTCACATGGACCCTCTTCATAAAGGCTCTTTCTTTCAGTTTTGTGGCTTTGGATAAATGAATAGAAAGTTTTGGATGAGAGGTGATGGTAATAGCTGCTGTCTGCAAGGATGGTTGCCTAGTAACACCCTGTTTGATAAGTTGATCCAGAAGTTCCATATGGCTATGACCATCCCTCTAAAGAGTTGTCCCCTATCATAAAGACTCAATGTCTATCCCTCAGTGTGGCACTGAGCTCCATTTGGTTGTCATTCTATACTTCTCTGTAGAAGCACTTCCTATACTCAGTATACACAAGGTCCACATGAAAAAAAGGCTTGCAAAACACTGGGTCCATACTCTTACTCACAGAATTTCAGACTCATGACTCGGTGACACCTGGGAATAGGCATTGCTCTAACAAGTTCTAAGGTAGTGTAGACCCATTTCAAGAACTGCTCTGGAATAGGAAACTCTACACCTTTTCTATAAAGCCAAATTTGTCAATATGATAGACTGTGCAGGCTATACACTTCTACTTCAGCCACTCAACTCTGCCACTGTCCCACAAAGAAGCCTTGGAACATATATACCATGTTTCAATAAAACTTTATTGATGGATGCTGAAGCTTGACTAGTGTTCTTTTGATTTTTTTTCTGTTTAAAATGCAAACCGTTCTTGGCTTTTGAGCCACAAGAAGCAATTCTTTCTCCTACATCTCCAAGTGGAATGAGCCAATCAGTGCCTCACACCACATTCCCACCACCACGGCAGAGTCCAGCAACACCGGCCTAGCCGGTCTCGAGAGCTCCTCCTCCTGTCCCCCTTCAGCCAGCCCTTCTCTCAGCTTCACGTCTGCTCTCTTTTTTTTATAGCTTTGCACAAATTTGTCTCTGCGGTGAATTTACAGCAGGCACGGCTTGTCTGAACTATTTAAAGGCGCAGTATTCTCGACTGCCCCGTAAAGCTTCCCCATTCTGTGTGTTTTATTTCTCGGTTTGAGGGCTTTCTATGAAATCAGCAGCTAGGCGGAAGGAAATCATTTGCATACTTGGCCCCATCCACCTGGAATTCCTTCATTTTAGGGATTAGCAGAATGAGTCTAATAAAACATGGAGGCCCTTGTTAATCATTGCCATAAAGCCCCTTCATTACCCATTCCTGGTGCCCGATCTGGGGACACACATCAGGAAATCCACATTGTACAGGTCAGTTATTTCAAATTTTATGGACTGATTCGTAATTTTACATGACACTGTTTGTGCTTTTAATGTTTCTGAAAGTTAAATGACTCTTTCATGTCCATTCCATTTTTAAGAAAGTCACTTTGCCCATTCCATTTTTAAGAAAGTCACTTTTCCGGGATATTACAGAAATGTCCTACAGGTGATAGGCCAAAGGAGTATGAGATGCGTTACAACCCTGGGAGAGCCAGCTGTACTCTCAGAAGCTCAGGCTGTGTTGTTACTTGAGATGAGCTTGGTGCAGTTAGTTGAGGATAGAGTACTTCTGTGCATTTCCTCCAGAACTTTCTGGATGCTTCTCAGAACTTCCTAATCCTTCTCACCGCCTTCTATGCTACAGCACAGAAGAAGTAACATTCCCTGGTCTCCTACACTTAGGGAAATCTGATGAAGGTCATGTCAACCATGCAGCGGTCAAGGGTGCTTTTCCAGAAGTTCCAGGAAACCTCCCATAGCTGAGAGTTAATGTGTTTCCCGTTAGCCCAGGGTTCCACATGCAACTCCTTACAGAGTTTGCAAAACATAGAGGGGTCCTGCAGAAGTTGACATCTCCCCCGATTAGTGCTAAAAATAAAACAGAACTCCTCTGTGAAAATGCCACAGATTGTTCCCCCTCGTCACTCACCCTAAGAACAGTGTGCCCACAGATGCCTGGAGTCAGCAGTTGCAATCCAGATCCTTTGGAAAGTGAGTGCATGCCGGAATGCTGTTTACAGGAAATGAGCAATTTATTTTATTATCCAAACTCTAGACCCTTTTACTATGCCTCCCAAGAAGATGTCTGATTTAGAAAATTGCAGAGGAGAACTTGGGAGATGATGAGGGACACTGAAGAATTTTTACATTCACAAAGGTCATATTGGAGAAAAAAAGGAAACTTTAGAGATAGCTTGATCAAAGACCCATGTTATTAAGTTAAGAGTAAAAGAAAAGACTGAGCTGAAATGATAGCATTCAAGATGATTTCCCTGAAGGTGATCAATGAATGTATACACACATACTGACATACGTAGAGCGTATTTCATAAGACATTAGCCAACGGGAGGAAAAGTGGTCTTTGCATCTTGCCCTTTCTGGTCTATTCACATCTTTTAACTGAGCTCATACAACTTATTATTTAGACCATTCTATTTTATGTGCAAATAAATAGCAAAATTTTATTCACAATTACCTATATTTTAGTCAGTAAATATTTTTTAAAAAGCCAATGCTTTCAATGGCTCTCTTTAAGTTCCTCATTTTCAGAAACAATTATTATATTTATTTATTTATTGGGGGGTATGCGTTCCACAGGGAACATGTAGAAGTCAGAGGACACAACTTGTCGAAATCAGTTCTGTCCTTCTGTCTGTGTGTCCTAGGGATTGACCGACATCATAATCCTTGATGGCAAGCACCATTAGTGACTGAACCATCTTGCCAGCCTACAAGTTCCTCATTTTAAGAGGAGACAAAGACACACTAACTTATACTTATAGGGAATTAAACTTATACTTATAGGGAATTTTAATTAGTAGGCAAGCCATGTTTTTACACATATACTATACATGAAATTGTACCAGGGACACATTTATAGATGTACTAACTTATCAGGGCATCCAAGTTGCTTAGTCAAACTGTGCTGAGGACTGGCTTTGCAATTCAGTGGTCTCCTATCTTCATCCATAGACAGGAACAGCTCCATAAAATGGCGGGGGAAAAGCCAAACACCATAGTAGGCAGTCAGACCTGACTGGGTTGTAAGGAGAATAGGTGGTCTCCATGGCACCCTTGCTGCTTGAGGCCACCCTCCTTCCTTCCTTCCTTTCTTCCTTCTTTCCTTCCTTTCCTTCATTTCTTCCTTCTTTCATTCCTTCATTCACCCTCCCCTCCTTGAGATTTAATTGCACTCTGTAGCCCAATTTAGCCTCAAATTTGTGATAATCCCCCTGGTTCCACCTTCTGAATACCGGGATTACAGCTATAATTCAGCACACCCAGCTTGCCCTAGCACACCTAAAGAGACTGCCTAGGAAAAAGAGGGCTAGTGAGACCTTTGGCCTTCACCCCTCTGAGTGGAACATTGGGAGCTGGAGAGAAGAGGGGTGGTGTGGCTTGTCCTTGATAACCCAGCTACTCAGAGAAGATACTCCCAGAGATGTTCCCTTTACACCGAAGACCACAGGGAGCCCAGCTGGCTAGCTCACCGGCTTTCCTTAGCAATCCATCATGTATAAAAGACTAAGCAGGTTCTTAGAGAAGGAAGCAATAAGAATTGATTCTGGTGGAATGCAAGCATTTTTGCTAATTTCTTCCCCTTAGAATCCGGGGCATAGATGAGCATACTGGAAGTGAAATGATTTAGTAAGGCACACACAGGGACAAGCTGGGACGAGCTCAGCCAGAGGCTGTGGCTGCTTCCTACTGTTTGTAAAACAGAGGAGTGATGGACTGTCACTTAATATAAAACATGAATACAAAGAGCCTAACACATGTGCACATCCCAATACACGCCCATCACTTCTGACTAAGCCTGTATCTGTTTAATGCTAAGGAAAACCTCTAGCTGAGCTGGATATTATTTCCAAGTCTGCTTGAGTCCACAGCCCACATCTGGACTGTCCATATTCACTAGCCTTTCAAACCACTTCACGAATCTGGCAAATGACTTACTTTAAACTCTCCTGGGCAAATCCAGAGATTTTGAAAGTTTGGAATACACTGATTATATTAAGACAAAATAGAAGCATGCTAGAAAGATGGATCATCAATTAAGAGCATGTACTGATTTTACAGAGGATCCTAGTTCTGTTCCCAGCATCCATGCCAGGTGACTTACAGCCATCTGTAACTCCAGGAGATCCTATGCCCTCTTTTGACCCCTGTGGGAACCAGCATACTTTAACACATGCACACACACACACACACACACACACACACACACACACACACACACACACACACTAAATACAAATCCTAACAAAAAAGAGAGGGAAATTTCTTGCAGAAAATGGAGGGGGAGAAAATCAAGGTTCTGAGCCTTATGAGTGCATAAATCGGGTGCTCCCACACTTAGCATACCCTGCACCCTTGGATTTCAGTGAGTGGTTGATACTGGTGTGAAGCACAAACCAAGAATGGCCAGCAGCACTGACTTCAGAGACATGTGGCTTTTAGGGAGTGAAGGAAAAGGAAAGGTCACTGGAAGATTCTACCTAGCACAGCACAGTTCGACAGGAGGTTCCTGGCTTGAGAGAAATAACAAGCAACCAATTGCTAAAGAACTGTGAAACATTCCTGACATGGGGTCTAGCTGGGAATCTTGGGGCTACAGGGACTGGGCTTTAGGGTTATAGCCTGGCTCCCCTGCTAGTATGAGCTCTCTTTGCCTCCTCTCTGTTGAATGAGGTGCCCCAGCCTCCCATTCCTATCCCCCTCAAAGCTGAGCTTTCTTCTTCATGAAGGGCCAAATAACACAGACAATGGTAAAGCACCCCTTTCTCTCTTGGCTTGTTTTGTCAGGCATTTCCTCACAGCACAGAGTGAAGTAACTAACACATGTACCCATCCATCATCAAGGTAAGTAAGACACCGTGGCCAGATCAGTTACAACCTACCTGTAATTATAGACAGTTGTGGCTTTGAAGGTTTGAAATTTTAAGTAACTTTCCCCCTTTTCTCTCACATCCTACCCATTTTAAGTCAAGGAGAAAAATTGATATCTACATCCAGACCCCACCACTCTCCTGATCTCCCTTCTCTAAAGACAAGTCCCAGGCCTGGTTGTTCATATCCCATCAGACAAATGGAGTGCAAATTGAGACAGCAATTCATCCTTCCATTATAAGGCTCCAGGATGGAGACTGGTAGCTACATACATGCCTATTGGATTCTTTACCAAACCCACCCTTGCAACCACAATATACACCTAACCTGAGATGCCAACCTCCCCAGTTATCAGTGACCAAGAGACTGAATTCTCAGTGGGAAAGAGAAAAGTGGCATGTGTCTCTAGTAGAGGTTCACATTCTCCCAGGGTCCTTCTTGTCCCCTACTACATGACTCTTGCCCTCAAAACTCTACCAGATGGAAATCTTCAGGGGATAACTTTGGGTACCAAGTGCCAGAAACATCAGAGAGAATGATGTGTGGGAAGTGGTGTTGGGCTGGGATGGTGATGATGGTCCAGTGATCTTTTAGATAGTCTGCCCTGGCTCAGATAAGGTTGGTGCTCTTATATAGCTCATGGTCATAATAGGGACACTAAAGCTCTACCTGGTAGTTAGAGAACAAAAAAAAATGACAAATTCCATACATTTTGTTGTAGAGCTTTATAAGTTTGGCTTCAAAGATTTGATTATTCTGATTTCTCAGAACAGAGATAACTGTGTTTTACTGAGGGAAAAACGTTCCCAAGTCCCATTGACCAACCTAAGCTCACATTCCAGCTTCCTCTAAGGTGTGAAGCTTTAGTCACTGCTCACATGGAGGGTCACACAGGACCAACTGAGCTCATGTTAGCAGTTTGTATGTGGTAACAATGGAGAAATGCTCCCCCCACCAAAAATAAAAGTGTTGCTTCTGATCCTTCTGATCTACTGGGTACTCAGATGTCTCAAAAAGAATTTACTAAAGTAAGGCAGGGTGGTTCATACCTGTAACGCCAGCACTTGGAAAGCTGAGGCTGGAGGACGGTGACTAGTACAGCCAGACTAGGCTACGTGGTGAGTGAGAACTTTCCTCAAAGAAAAAAAGGAGAAAGGGGGGAAGGGAGGGGAAAGGAAAGGCAGATGGGGAGGAGGGGAAAGGGGGAGAGGCAGGGCACATGGGGAGGGAGAGAGGGAAGGCAGATGGCAAGAGGAGGAGGGGGAGGAGGAGAAGCTTAAGTAGACAGTGTGGACTTGGGGTAGAGGCATAGCCTGAAGCTAATTTCAAATCTAATAGGAGTATCAATCATCTTGGAAATGAGCATGATTTGTTTTTATTAAACTTGGATATTCAGAGTTCTTTCTTATTTCCTTTCTGAATCAAGAAATCAATACTATGCTGTGTTTTAGCCTAAAGAAGAGGTCGTGAACAATTCAATTTTAGTAGCTCAGTCAATCCCATGAGTCTTCTGGCTAGTGGTACCAGGTGGATTAGATTTTGCCAGGCTTTTAGAGCTTGCAGTAGGGACCCCTGACACTTGGTTTCTGTTCTATACATTGTTTCCCAAATGACAACAGAACCTGACCTGATCATAAAAGACAAGTGAGGTGACATGTAATCCAGACATTGCAGTGAGGTAATGTACTAGTCAGAAAACACATACCAGTGAAAGCAAGCCTATTACAGTCTTGGTGTGCTGTGCTTTGGGTACAATTGTAATAAACCTACAGTAGACCCTTAGAGTAGAAGAAAGCGGCTGAAGAGACGGCTCAGTGGTTAAGAGCACTTACAGTTGTCGCAGAAGACTTGGATGTGGCTCCCAGCACCTAGACCAGGTGGCTCTCAACCCCTTTAACTTCAGCTGCAGGGGATGCAATGCACTCTTCTGGCCCTTGAGGGAATCTGAATTGATGTGCACATACCCCCACACAAACATACACATACACATAATTATTAAAACGTCTTTTAAAAAAGAACATGGAGGGAAAGTTTGTCGTTCCTGCAGATGAGGGAGCTTCCTGTGCTCAGAGCAGGGACGTGCCTGTCCTCTTGCTGGTTGTGTCACTGAGTCTATATGGCACCTCACATGTGTCTCTGTGATCACAATGCCAGGATCTTTTCAAAGCTGGCTACTGACAGAAGTGCACATGTGACTTTAGAGTTGAACCCAGTGAAGGGTTCGGGTTAAAGTATTTTCTCTGCGTGAACCTTTTGCCCACCGTGAGGAAGCATATATTCTGTTCTATGAGAAACACAGATCTGAAGTGCAGCTCAAAGTACGGCTTGGGATATCGGTCCCTCGACAGAAATCAAGGGACGCAGACGCAAGCAAACAAACAAAATGCACCAAGCTTTCCAGCTGTCATCCCCGCCGGCAGGTGAGGCAGTCACCTGAGGACACTGTCAGAGATTTCCTTTAGAAGATTTTGATTCAGCATCGCTTGTAGAGGCTTGACTAGTTCTAGCTTTTGTGGGAGCAGCTGAGCGGAGAGAATGCCAGGTGTTGCGGAGTGGCTCTCCTGTGGACCGTGTAGGCCCCTCCCATCAAGTGTCTGTTCTCCAAACAGCGGGGCACAGCTATTTACACGGCTCTTATATGCACCGAAGTATCATCTCCAGAGCTCAGTGCTCAAGCACCTCCTGACTTTAACCCCATCGAGAACCAGAGAGAAAATATCTAGGTAATGTTTCCCTAGTGCTCTCAAAGCAAAATACCAGCCAGGTCCATAAACAGGCATGCCTTCTTGGATTTTAGACGAGTCCAGTACACTTGGGATATATGCAGAGATTACGGATGTGTGGCTTTCTGAATAAAGGAAACCATAGACGCTTTTGTTTTGTTTTGCTTTTAATACTAAAATAATATAATTAAAGGAAAATGCTTGCTCTTTGCCTTCTCCATGTAGGAGACCTGGGATGTATTTCATAACGAGGATAAAACCCACCTAACAAATGTGTGGTCCATGTGCCTGGGGGACACAAATGCCATGTTACAATCCCACAGGAACTGCTTAATTTAGGAATTGATTAAATGCAGTCAGGTAGAGAGTATGGCTGCTTGCTTTCCACACTTGAACACGAGGGATAGAAAACGTCCACAAAGGGGAATTACTCTGTAGATAGGACTAGACATAATATTTGTTAAAGACATACATGGCTCTAAGAGTCAGGCAGCAGTTAAAGCTATGCATGGCCTTTGATGCAGCAATCTCACTTCTGGGAAACTGTCTTAAGGAAACCATTTGAGAAGTACATAAAGCTTTTTGGAGCCCTGTGATTACAGTGCAAAGTCCAGGCAGCACTGCCAGACCGTGGGTGACGTCATCTCAGACTTTCCAGACAAAGGGTGACTCTAGATGCTGTAAAGAAACTTGTCTATGGTTTCAATTGTTTAGATAAGCCATTCACTCTCAAGTATCTACATACAGCCTCAGTGTACATTTAGAAACATTCCTACTTGTATCTAGCCCAAATTGCAGCCCCACATGCTTGGCATGGCAAACCATGCTGCACGGTTTATTTCATCTGCCTGTGAAAGTTATGTGGACACCAGACTCTGTTGCCTACACCTTTGAGGGGTTCTATTAGCCAGCTAAGGTGCAATAAGTACATGGTTCAGTTCAGAAGGTCTGCCATAATAAAGTACCACCAACTAAGCAGCTTAAACAGCAGACCCCTCTTATCCCACAGCTCAGCCTAGAATTCCAGAGTCGAGTCGATAGTTGATTCCTTCTAACAGCTGAGAGGGGAGAACCTAATCCCTGTCTCTCCCCTTGACTTGTTAGTGGGTCTCCCTTCTTCGTGTTGTGTTACACTATATTCATTGTATGAACTGTGCGAATGTCGGTATCTATGTCCAGACATCCCATTACCATAGGAATGCCAATCACACTGGGTTGGGTCCTCCTTAACTCTTTTAACTTGATGAGCTCTGTCTAGACTTTATCTCCAGTAAAGTCTGACTCTGATAATCTGAGTGCTTGGATTTTAACATAGTCCTTGGAGAAAGCATAATTAAACCCATAATGTTGGCTCCAGCTACTCTATCACTGTGGTTCTGAAACTTCCTAACGCAGTGACCCTCTAATAAAGTTCCCAGTGTTGTGGTGATCCCCAACCATAATATTATTTTGCTGAGGCTTCATAACTGTAATTTTGTTACTGTTATGAATTGTAATATAAACATCTGATATGCAGGACCTGACATGTAACCCTGTAGGTGTCATGATCCACAGGTTGAGAATTATTGTTTTGAGGCATCATTTGGGTTCAAAAGTGAGGAGAGGGGATGCACAGAGCAAGGGCTTCCTTTCTCTTCCCCTTGCTCTTTTATCTGTTTCACACAAATTGCACACACATGGCTTCAGAGAGAGATTGTTCTGGAAGAAAAGGAGTGTGGCTCTTTGGAATTCCTCCTTACAGGCAAGAGTTACTTGGCATACAGAAGAGCATCCAATATCAGCCTCCTGGACCAGCAGAAAGGACAGGGGGCAAAAGGCATCACATGCTCAGAATCCAGCTGTGTCACTCACACCAGCTCTAAGTCTCCATTACCAAGGTGGAAACAGCCATCTTGCCTCTTGTCTCCTCTTCCCACTGGGAAAAGTTCCAAGGGTTTCACACTATCACCTACCATTATCCTTCCATCTCACCTTGATGCTCTCTCATCCTTGGCACTGGGGCTTTTCCTTTATGTCTCTGCAAGTCTTTCTTCAGGAGCCCAGCTTCTCTGAGTTTGGCCAGTTGGCATTAGTAACATGACCACATCAGTACTGGTGGGATGCCTTTTAGTGTGGCTCTCTTCTGAGCACTGTGATTACGTTATGGTTTCCACATTTTTCCACCTACACTAAGAGATGAATACTGTGCTCTCACTCAGTGAAAAGTTGAAAAAACAAGCCACAAGCCTTTAAGGAACTCTTATCCATATGAATGCTAAGTGGATGAGTCAAGATTTAAGTCCAATGCACACAACCAAAGTATGTCAAAAGATGGGTAATGAAGATAACTCAGTGGGGAAAATGCTGATGCTGAATCTCATAAAAACCTAGACATGATCCTGTCTATGCCTACAACCTCAATGCTGGGGTTGGGGGCATAGATATGAGGGTAACTATGACTTAGCTGGCTGCTAGCCTAAGCTCAGTGAAAGACCTTGTCTCAAGGAAATAAGGCAGATGGTGATGGGCAAACATGGGCATACACCCTCCCATGCACATCTGTTCACTTACCATGCACACACACATCAACACACACACACACACACACACACACACACACACACTAAATACATACATGCGTACAAACATACACACACTTAAGAGGAAAGGAACACTAAACCAGCTCCAAGTTCCTATGGGTTTTCAATGTTTTTGAAACTTTTTCCATTTGGAAGTCACTATAGCTAGGCAGGATAGCGTATGCAGGATTCACTACAGCTGGGCAGGGTAGCAGATAGAGGGCTCATTATAGCTTGGTAGGTAGCACATGCCTGAAACCCCACAGCTGGAGAAGCAGAAGCAAGGAGATCCCTCAAGTCTGAGCCAGTCTGGACTATATAGCAAGTGCTGGGCCAGGCAAGACTGTAGCTCTGCATAATGAGATGTTTCACTGCACACGAGCACCCAAGGAGGCACAAAGGTGATGGCTCAGGGGCTCCAGCAAAGCTGTCCTTAGCCCTTAGCCCTGTGAAACCCTGTGGAGGGCATTTGCTTTGTTTTGGGAGCTGTGTGGGCTGTCCTTGTCTTCATATACAAAACATAGGCAGCCTGGCCAGCTGTTGGGTGGGAGTGTCCCGGGGTGTAAGGAGCAGATCCCAAGAAACAAGGAGGGCTGTTCCATGAGAGTGTCCCTGCTTGGTTTTGGCCTTAAAGTGAACAAAGCCTGGGCTGACAATACTTCATTTAGTGAATGTTATCAGACTCCATAGCCATCTCCATTAGTGGATGCAGAAGAGGAAATAAGCGTTGTGATATGGGTTTATCAGTTTGCAATGTTCCAATGTCTCTTGTGATGCCAACTTCTAACCATCCAGTCTGTTCCTGAATATGGCTCCCTCCGATGCAATGCACTGAAGGACTGAGCATCTTCAATGGCACCCACTGCCGTCAACTGTTTCTTTTCTTTGAGACACTGAGAGTCTGAGGCTAAGATCCATTTTGTTAATTATTTTACTATCATCCCTTCCTCTTTGCAGTGTGTGGGATTGAAACTGGTAACTTGGCAAGTGCATTTCCATTAAGATGCATACCTGACCCAATGCTAAACCATTTACTAGGAAGCCTGTGCCACTCTCCTGTCCCTGAGATTCTCTGCAGTGGACAAGCAACCTAAGATAGAAGCTAGGATGCCAGGTGAACGGGAGTCTGGGGTAGACATTGCCTTTGGAAGCTGAAAAAGCTCAGGGCATGGATGGAGGTAGGAAGACTCGACCCATGCTTCTTCCCACACTCAGGCACCTTCCTTCTGACAAAGCTTGTGCCACCCCACGACTGAAGTTGGAGAGCTGATTTTCTGCTGTCAGGCATATTCCATCCGGCCATGGTGGAAGCATTTCCTTAAAAAGCAGTTCATGCCAGAGCCCATAAATAAGCTGGCTTTGAAAAAGTTGCCCTTTCAGAAATTGAGAAAAGATAACGCATGCACCAAAACAGTTAGGTAATTAAGCACAAATACCCTTCCTGGTTGTAGTTGCTGCCCAGCCTTGAATGTGTTAGGATTTGAATCTCCCGTGCTTGCTTCATCTTTTAAATTTCCCTCATTGCATCTTTTCTTTGAGCCTGGCCGGCTTTTTGCACCCAGCCTTTTTCTGTCCACACCACTCTCTTTCTCCTTGGACTAGCACAAAATTAAGCACATGCATTAAAGAAATGAACTGGCTAAGCATGTACTAGGGTGGTGAAACACTTCTCAGTGGACACAAGGCTCTACCCCCAGCTCTGCTAAATAATTAACGTAAAATAAATGTCTGTATCAGATAAAAAAAAAATCACAGCTTCGTTTTCCCATCTGCTCAAGGCACAATCTCGTGCCAATTGTCTCCTGCTGCTGTTACTGTCCCTACCAAGCCACCAGTTTCTTTCTCTTTGGTATCCATCCCATGTCCCCATGCCCACTCCTAACCTCCTCCATCTCCTCAGTCTTGCTGTGTCCCCTACTCACACTGCCAGTGTAACCAGAGAGCTACCAGACCCCACTAAAGATCTGACTCCTGCTTCCACTCTGGCTTGACACCCTACCTCTCAGGATGCAGAAAGAGATCATGCATCCAAGGAACTGAGCAGAGAATGTGTAGACAGAGAAGAGATGGAACCATCCCCAAGCAGGCTAGCTGTGGAGAAGGCAAGCAGCTACATAGGATGGGGACTTCGGGTGGCAGGAGAGAGGACGATCAGTGAGACTGGATCCGCTGTCCCTGCCTCCTTCCCATTCTCTTCTTATGAAAATTGGGCCCTGCAGTAATCATATTCATTGTGGCAATTTCCATACACATCCTGGTTTGTAAGATTCCCAGAGGGAGGTAATTAGCACATTCTGTTCTCCATTCTGTGTCCTTTTCTTTCCTTCCTGCTGGAGCTGGAGCCAACATGTCCCATGACTAGGATCTTGTCCCTACTCTCTCCAAGATGTGTAATTGGTGGTCCTGGAGTCTTAACTGTTGCTGCCCTCTCTACTTTAGTAGAGCCCTCCACTATTGCCAGTCTCCTGCGACTGCTACATTGCCAGCTGGAGTTTAAGCAAACAACATGGCCCCTGTCTTTGGTTCACTTCAAAAGGTGAATCACCGGAGCTAATGGGTCAGGGACAGAGAGAAGGAAGTGATAAGGGCTGGTAGACACTAAGCTGAGTAAAACAAGGATCAGACAGCTCATGACAGTGGGCCATAAAAACAAAATCCAGCATTTTCCCAGAATTCCCACCACACACCACCATCACTCCCCCATCCCTAAGAATAAGCAGGAAGAATCTGTCTGGAGGTCAGGACCTGTGAATGTGACTTGGAGCTCTTGGTTATAGAGGCTGAGGTTTATGCTAGAATCTGGCTTGACTGTAAATATATCTATGAACACTGTATAGACTAAATTTACAAAACTTTGAGATGAGCCTTTGGGTTTTTTTTGGTTTTTGTTTGTTTGTTTGTTTGTTTTGTTTGTTTTTTGTTTGTGTTGTTGTTTTAGGTTTTTTTTTTTTTTTTTTTTTTTTTTGCCTTTCAGCTTTTTGAAACTGTAATATGCCCTCCAATTAACGTTGATGTTTGACCTGCACGGGTTCCCCCCACCCTCTTTTCCTCTCGAAAGGCTATTATTGAATCATTTGTGTGTCTTACAGTTAGTGGTGTATAGGACCAAGAAAACAGGGTGAGTACACTGTGTGTGAAATGTGAACACGTTGTGCACAGCTTTGTCTCTGAGGATACCCATTCGTTAGCTCCTCTTTGCTACTAAATGCACAGCTTTGCATCTCTAAGATCCTGGAGAAGACATTGGTTCAGACTCCGGCAGTGTTATCAGGTCCATATTCAATGATTGCTCTAAAGGAAGACAGACCTTTAGACTAACCCAAACAAGAAAATGTTCCCTTTGCCTGGGGCAGGTGGCTCAGTGGTACAGGGCTTGCTTATCCCAACAGATCCATGACCCTGGTTTGATCCTCAGTGTGGGGAGGGCAGTGAAGTAGAAAAGAAAATACTACTATGGTGGCTCTGAGGTCAGTGTCTGCAGAGGCTGAGATGGGACTCTCTGAGCCCCTGAGCTCTTTGTGCTCCTTGAGCTACGACCGACCGTGTTGTCCCTATTATTAGGAACACCTAGAGCAGAGACTCGACACATGTATCCAGGGGACTGCACCCTGGAAGTGAGGCAATGCTCATCTCTCAGACAGGATTTCTTTACAGATTTCTAATTTCACATCCCCGAGTTTTACGCTGCATTTTGTCAGTTTATAAATTTTCACGGCACCGCCTCACAGGGAAGAGGGGGCAGATAATCAAACCTACAGGCATTTTACACACAGACACTGAAAAATAAAGACCATTAGCAAAAAGTATAATTAAATTAAAATGCCAACTCGCCAAAGAAGCTCCACAAATGGGAAATACATCAAACCGTGATAATACAAACGGGCTATTTCTCAAGGTACTAGGATGTCGACGGAATAAACTTGGATCATTTGCTGACTTTTCATGCCCAGGGTATAGCAACAGTTTAAGAGTAAATCGCCACAATCACACACACAACCAGAGAGCATGTGAACAATGTTCTTACCATGATAGTTCCCTGAGTCTGGGAGCCTCAAGCTCTGGGGGATTGGGAGAAAAACAAAATCACATAATGCCCAGTTCTTCTTTTGGGAAAGTTGCCTGGTCCCCAAGCCCAAGAAGAAATTTTTTTATTAGTCATTGGATCTACTTTCTTGGGTCCATTCAGCCTAATTTATTTTGAACGTGTGTTTGCAGTAGGGTTTAACGTAGCTGAATATTGTCTGTAAACAATCTCGTAATGAGGCCACAATTCTTTGTAGAATATTGAAAATGACTTTTGGCATGCAAGTTCGTTTCCTTAATTCCTCTTTTAGTGTGCAAATAACCTTTGAAAACCTGCTTCTAGGTGTTTATGTGTCAGGACAGTATCAAAAATTATTCAATTGCCAAATCACATGTCAACACGTCTACTACAAAGCCCAGCATCATCCCGATTCCCACTACTCTGCTGCCCTCTAGTGGACAGTTCAAAAACCTTGCCTTCTTTTCTTTTTCAGGCAAACCATGTGGTAAGACATTAGGACTTCTATCACGTCACAAAGGTAAGTGGAACATTAGAAGTTGTAAATATAAATAACAAGAAGGCAAGAACCCAGATGAAAACTCTTGGAGTAGTCACTGTGGCACAGTTGTCAACAATTTTCTACGACTTTGCCTAAGAATCAGCTGCAGATTGCCTTTAGGACAAAAGCCAAGACTTTTCCAATGTCCAAACACTACATTGACTAGGAAGTTAGGAGATGGCTGAGACTATTTCCTTTAGAGCTATAAGAATGTCAACACCAGAATGTCAAAGAGAGAGAGAAAGGGATATTTAGGAATCTAACATTTCTTAAATGTGGCAGATGATTTGAAGTGAGAATAAAAATATGCAAAATTTTAGTTGCATTAAAGAAAAATTATTGCATACACAACAGCAGAGCAGGTGTGAAGTAAGATGATGGCATGTGACTGGCATGCAATCTCATCCCTCACATGCTATGAAGACAGCTGATAAGATTTGGATATGGAATGTGGGCCAGTGGGCAGGGTGCTGAGAGGCAATTGGCTCATGGAGCCTCTGACACCTTCGGTGGTGGGGTCTGACTGGAGGGAGTCAATCAGAACCCACCCCTGACCCTTGATGCTTTTGGAGGACAAAAGTGGTGAAAACATCTCTGGTCAGAGAGGGAACAGGGCCAGTGCCCCACAGTCATTAAGTAGCAAAGGAAACCAGATCCACAGCTGTATAATTCGCAGTTCAGTTCTATACCTGATAAGACGAAAGGGGTGCATTTGCTGGTGTGTGTGTGTGTGGTGTGTGTGTGTGTGTGTGTGTGTGTGTGTGTGTGTGTGTGTGTGTGTGTGTGTGTGTGTGTGTGTGTGTGTGTGTGTGTGTGTGTGTGTGTGTGTGTGTGTGTGTGTGTGTGTGTGTGTGTGTGTGTGTGTGTGTGTGTGTGTTGTGTGTGTGTGTGTGTGTGTGTGTGTTGTGTGTGTGTGTGTGTGTGTGTGTGTGTGTGTGTGTGTGTGTGTGTGTGTGGGCGTGTGTGCCATGGCTCATGTACGTACCGAGGTCAGAGGACAAGTTTTGTGAGTCCGTTCTTTCCTGGCAATTCATCCTTAGGTGTAAGCACTTGGCAGCAAAGCACCTTTACCTATTGAGCAACATTGTCAGCCCCCCTCCCTCAGTACAGTGTTAGAATAGGAATGAAATATTATTTTTTGTCATAACAAAAGCTCTGGGATACGTTTTCATAATTATTTGCAATGTCATCATTAAGTGACCCAATAACTGAGAGCCAAATTGTGGACATTCTGAAGCCATTGTTTGTTAGCTAGACTGGACCTCCATGCCTGATCTACTCTGCATGCCATTGCCTGGACATGTATGTGCCCCACAACATGCCATATACAGTGTAGAAGGTACATGCATGCTGCTTCAGAGTTATGGCTGGAAATTGATGGGAACAGTTGGTCGGGACTAGGCCACAGCCACATCTAGATAGAGTGTGGACCAAGAACACAGCAGGACAGTCCTCAGTGAACACGTGGTATCCTTTGCCATAACTGCACCAAACCAAGCAAGGTGGTAAGGTCCACCACACAGAACCGTCTCTCATGCAGCTGCACTGGTAGAAGCTTGGGTGCGGTGCTCCTGAATCCCATGATAAAGGTGATGTCATTAATTAAAACAGTTTTCTATTCCCTGCAGAAAGAAACTGCCTTTATGTTGCACAGATACAAGTCTGGACAGGGTGTGTTGGTCTTGACCAACAAGCGCATAGGTAGGCAGAAAACAGTAGGAGCTATTGCCAAGCAAGAGCTTTGAAAGCCATGGTCCACCAACCTTCCCTTTTCCTGCCAAACAACCCAGCGTGTTCCGGACAAGAGCCTCTTGTTCAGCAGATTCTAAAATGAAGACGCTATAAAGCAAAAACAAAGCCGCTCCAGGATGACTATGTCATACGAGCAGGAAAAACACTTTCACTGTTCAATAAGCTGGAAAGAACTGGGCTTCACTTGTGAACGCTCAGTCCATCTCAAGTGGCCTCTCACCTCCCTGGGAGTCTGAGAGCACCTCCATAAAATTTGCAGAACTTGACAAACCCCAAAGTTGGAAACGGGGGGAGGGGGCACCAAGTCAGTGATGAGGTCTTTACAAGTCCCAGCTTTCTGCCTTCTTGTTGACCACTCGGCAAGCTTGACAACCTGCCAGGTAAAGTAAATACTGGTGGTGGATGTGCACAGGCTCTTTCTCTTTCTGTGTGAGGGACCAAACCTGCTCTACCTCAAGCCTCCTGCAAACTCTTCTCATAGACGTCTGCCATGGTATATTCTAATCAGGGGCTGCTCTGAACCTCACCCTTCTAGGACCGCCCAATGCCTGTGTTTTCCCTCCAGATCTGCTAGATTCCTTATTTCAAGCCAGGGCATGAGCTCCTTTCACTCTGAAAGATTCAGACTGGACTCTGAATATACATGCATATATGTACATATATACATTGATACATATATATGCATATATACACAGATATATATTCATATCTATAACACATACACATACCTATACATACATATGCACAGATATACACATATATGCATATGTACATATATGCATGCATACACATATATAGCTATATACACCTATACATACACACACATATATATACATACAATACACACATACATATACATACGTACACACATATGTACATACATACACACACACACACACATATATATATATATATATATACACACACATATACATGTATACATACACTCACATATATGCTTTTCTGTGTAGATTACTTTTGGCTTAGTGGTTTTGCACCCCTCCTGCAGAGGCTAGAAGTTGCCTTGTTCACAGTAAGGGCTGGAAGCATACCCATTAAGGAAACAAATGAACGTAATGTTTCCCAATTAGTCACAGAATGAATACAAGCAGGGTCTCCTGTCGGGTATATCTTAAAATGTAAGCCTCCTATGGTTTGAGACTACTGTCTGGGGAAGGTGTTTTCCCCCTCTGAAGCAGATTATCTTGCTTGATAACCTGAGACTGAAAAAATTATATTGTTCAGTAGTATACTTATACACAATATTATAAAGTTACTACACTTGAAAAATAAAAGTTACTACGTTTGTTCTTTCAGGCTTAACTTTGACCTTCTAGTCATCTGTTTTAGCATATTTTTTTCCCTAAAAAGAGGAACTCCCTGAACCAGGTAATATACATACACACATGAATTTACTTTTTTTTTTTTTTTTTTTTTAATTTTTGGTCTGTTTAGATCCTCAGTGCCTACAATCTCTGCCTTATCATTATTATTAATACACTACTAAGAACTCTCTTGTAAAATGGCATATGTCATCATACCATGGGTCTTTGGCTCAGCACTGGCCAGATGAGCTCAACTCCCTCAGCTCCCACATCCTTGAAATGAGACAGTGCATGACTTACAGATGTTGCTTCACCCCACTTCAACTAGGGCAAGCAAGAAGGGGTGATGGATGCAGAACTTGGAAGAATGAAAGGCCAGGCCTGAAACACAGCGTTTGAAAGCATGAACCCAAAAGAAGGGTCCCTGAACAGCAGGCCAGACACCCTGATAGTGAGAGGCCCCAGAATTCCATTCCTAAACCAAAGCCACCCTTTGCCCTGCTAGGCCTGTCTTACTTTCTCCTTCTGCAACTCCACCAGGTTTACTTGGTGACTCAGGGAACCTCTCTTAAGCTTCCAGTCTGACACACAAAAGTCCTATGACCTCTATGCTTAACGCCCTCAACAAATGAACCTGCACAAGCAGACCTGTCCCGCCCTGAGTCAGGACTGGAAGCGTTGTCTTTTCACGATAGTTTCTCCTCATTCCGAGGAAGGGAAAAATGAAGTCTCCTGTCAGAAAAATCTGTTTTTCTCCAACAGAGAAAACAACGGAAGATTCCTGCTGCCTCCCGAAGTAGCAGCAAATAGAGTTGACACCTTCTGACTTCTCACAACAGCTGGCTTATGAGGAATGGCCTGGGGGGTGACACAGCAGGGGTGTGCTGGGGCACGCTGGGGTGTCCTGGGGGCCTAAACATCCAGAGAAACCCTTGTTTCTTGTGTTTTCTGGATCAGGGTCACACTGTGTAGAGCTTGGGCCCCAGCACCGTCCTTTGAAGGTGAGGGTGGGGGCAATGTGCCCTCAGAGCTGTGACAGTGCCACTTTCAAAGCTTGCTCTAGAATCTACACCAGTTCTGCCCTGAAGCATCTGTGCCATGACTCAGGCCTTCAGAATTCAGGCACTCAGGTCTGTGTATGGCAAGCTGCTCACACACACAGGAGGCCCGCTCTTGTCTTTGGAAGGCTGGCACCTGCTATCTGCTAGCAAATAGATGTATCAGAGGGAGCAAGCACAGCTTTAATCTTGAATCTGCCACTCATTGATTGCAATAATTTCATGTGGAATTTGGTTAGTCCATAGCACTTAGTTATTTGATGAAACACGGATGTAAGTACTCCTATGGAGGCATTTTGTAGCTGCGCTAATGTGTGCTCATCTAATTTTACTCAACGGAGATTTCCCTTCATAAACTGAGAGGGTCTCCCATCTGAGAAAAGCACATTCCCCAGAAAAGAAGAAAATATGCCCAAAGATGGAAGGATTAGCTTGCACCTGCTGGCCTGGCCTGCAAATTTTGAAAATGTCAGTTCTCATAAATTACAAAGGCCATTAAGTTATAAAATCATAAATCACAAACCTTGACAGTAAGTCTCTAAACATTGTGTATATATACATATATGTACATATATACAAACATATAATTCTGCAGAACTCTACTGTCTTAGCCATTGTTCTACTGATGTAAAGAAACACAAGGTAACTTATAGAAGTAATCATTTCATTAGGCTTTACTTACAGTTTCAGAAGGCAAGTTCATGACCAGCACGATGGGGCACATGGCAGCAGGCAGGCAGGTCGGCAGGCACTGGAGTGTTACCTGAGAGCTTACATCTGCTCCATAAGCAGGGAACAAAAAAAAAAAAAAAAAAAAAAAAAGAAAAAGAAAAGAAAAGAAAGAAAGATTGGGAAACACCTGGGCCTTTGGAACCTCAAATTCCACCCCCAGTGACACACCTCCTCCAACAAGGCCACACCATCTAGTAATGCCACTCACCGGGGACCTAGGCATTCAAATATATGAGTCTATGGGGGAAGGGACATTGTCACCCAAACCACCATACCTAGAAAATTCTAATGGTGAGGTGAGGTAATGGTCTAAAAGTTCTGATGCCATCTCCCCTGCTCGTGAGGTCAAGAGGAACGGCTAAACTCTAAGGTTGAGGTGGTCCCAGGTACTCTGCACCACTTCCGGGGACTTTTTCATCCTCTATCTGAAGAGAACGGGGTGGGACAGGTCTTGTGATACTGATGTCCATTGTCAGTTTGGCTGCATTTGGAATCCCGGAGGAAGTATGGGAAGCTTGACTGTGGTATGTCTGTGTGGTCTTTTCAGAAAGGAATTCTGAAGAGAAGCCCTACCCTCAATGTGGAGAACACCGTCCCCAAGGCTGCAGACCTTGGAAAAATGAAATGGAAAAGAGAAAGGCAGAAAGATGTATTTCGCTTTGCTTTCTGTCTGCCAGGAAGAAGGTATTTTGCCACATGCTCCTATCACCATGGCATCTGGTCCAACACATGGGGCCCTCTAAAACCCCGAGTCACTATAAATCTTCCATTCATTTGTTCTTTGAGATAGGTTGTTCAAAATTATGAAAAAGTGAATAATACAGCATCCAATGCTTCAAGAGAAGGACACTAATGCTCATGATCGCAATGGGTTTGTGCATCAACCAGAAAGATACCAGGGTGCAAGCAAGGCCAGGGTCAAGCAGCCTTCTACAGTGGTCTCCTGAAAACTAGCCAGTGACACGCTGGCTTGGGCAGGGTGATAGAGATGAAGGTTTGAGAAGGCAAAGTAGACTCCTGTGCTGTCTCCTATTCCCTTCCACTTCTGGCCAGAATCTCTTTAGAAATGTGAGGCTCAAGAACAGCTACTAGGACACAGGCGTAAAGGGCATGAATTTCATTCAATGGACAAATGTTTATTGGACTCTCTTTCTCATGTAAGAAATTTGCATGCTAGCATGGGGTTCTCCACCCTCTGCACTGCTGACAGTGGGGTCATGTGTGTTTTTGGAGTGGGGGTTTCCCTGTGCACTGAAGGATACTTAGCAGGCTCCTTGACTTCTAGTATTCTATACAACAACGTGTTCATCATTGTGACAGGATACCTTACAGAAACAACTTAAGGAGGGAGGGTCTATTTGGGTTCATGATTTCAGAGGTTTCATCCCATGGTCTTTTCTCTCTATTGCTTCTGACCCTATGCATGGTGGGATGTACATCCTGGTGGAGTAATGTGAGGAGCCAAGTGGTTGCATGAAGATGAGCTGGTGGCAGAGGGAGGGACCCTTAAGAGGAAACCACTAGTAATTACCCTTCAAAACCATGTCCTCCTCCCCCCAGTGACACAATTCCCCCAATCAGGCCAATGTCCTACTTTTTCACACCTCCAAATAATGCCATTTTATTATGGCACTATCAAGGGACCAATCCACTCACTAGGTAAAACCTTTAGGGTCCATCCACTTCCCAAAAGCTTATGTGCTGACAGCCAAGGTTCCACTCCAGGATCCTGTGTGAGAACAGACCATGTTCAAGCCAGGTGCCTCTAGCAATGTTTGATGGGGTCTTGCAACTCTATTTTTTATATACCATAAGCAAAAAGGTCACCATCATTTCCTGATGGGGAGTGAGTTGCTAACAGTTGAAAAGTATTCTAATGAAAAGACAGAATCTAAACAGATAAAATTTCATAATGAGTTAAATGCAAGTGGGAAGGGAATGAGTGGTTGATTGACAGATGGGCAGCCCGTGTATGTAGCTTTCATCCATGTACTCAACTGAGGACTGAAAACATAGTTAACCATACAATGCTTATACCTATATTCAACATATGGATTCATTTCTTTCGTTATTACTGATCAATATGCTATGTCTTAATCACTTCTCTATTGCTGTGATAAGACAAGTTATAGAAGAAAGAATTTCTTGGGGGCTTATAGCTTCAGAGGATTAGAGTCAAGGATAATGATGGTATGGATCATAGCAGCAGGCAGGAAGACATGGTACTGGGAGGCTCACATCATGATCCACAGTCATGAGGCAGAAAGAGTTAATGGAGAATGGCCTGAGCTTTTGAAACCTCAAATCCCAACCCTAGAAATGCATCTTTAACAAGCCACACCTCTTAATCCTTCTCAAGTAGTTCCAGCAAATGGAGACTAAGTGCTTGTCTTAACTGTCCCATAATAAGATTGCTGGGTCTCTTGCATTCCAGATGCATAAGAATGTATATTTTAAAAATGGAGCAGAGCAGATACTTGAAGGCAAATCCATATGGCTGCTATTCCTCAGTAGTGATTTTGTTTAACTTTGTTGAAAAGGCTCTAGATAATCTGAGACCTCAATAAAAAGTACGGGCTATTTGGCCAGAAAATGCACCGGGACAAAGAAGCATGCTCACCTCACATTACCATGAGGCTAATGCATCCCACTGTATGCCCCACTGAATCCAAGGTCTCAGAAGGAAGAAGCAGGGCACAGGTGACACAGACTTCAGCCTAGCTCCGGACTTCCTATAGGTATAGTTTGTATGAAGGCTTTCAGCTCAGCTGAGGCCAGAATTCTCCATGCATTGCCCATGTCCATCATCTTCAACATAGTCTGCAGCTTTTCTTGTCTCTCTGACAACATCATTTTGGCATCACTAGGGAGAGAAAGCAACGGTGGGTCCCACAGAGAATTTTGGCTGTGGTCTCTGAAAAAGTGTCACGACCAATGAAGGAGTTAGAGGACTGTTCCTCTTGAAACATGTAAGAAGGCCACAGGCCCTGTCAGAAGACACAAGATCCTCGCCTGCCGAATGCCAAGAACATTGGCTCACTACAGCATCTCTGAGTGCAGTGGGAACATGTGATTAGGCCATGGGAAAATCCTAGTGACAAAGTCAACTGCACTTGGCAAAAAGCCAAAGAGTTATTGTTATCCATGTACCATTTCTCTGGGCCTCTGCCAAGGATCTGTATGATGCAGGAGTCACTGAACACAAGCTCCAGGCCCTGTCCCACAAATCAGATCAGGTCCCATGGGCTATGTAGACAAAATGGGGGGCATTTGCTACAAAGAGAGATGGAAAGGGAGGGAGCAAATGTATTCCTGAACTAAGTTCTACCTTTTATATTCATTTTTGTTACCGCCTCAGGGTGAGATATGTACATTTATGTAAGTATGAAGTAAACATATATGTAAACATGTACCGTTGCATGCTACATGATGATGTTTTCATCAAGAACAAACTATATGTGCAGTAGTGGTCCTAGATGGTTATGTCACCTAAAGACTTCACAGGCACTTGATGTGACTATATCCTATGAGTTCACACTAAGATGAACTCATTTAACTGTACACTTCTTAGCTTGTGTCCCCAGCATTAAGTGAGCGTCTCTGTATTTACATGTGGATATATGTAAGAAAAACCCCTTTGTTGGAGGGATTTCAGATATGAGTGGAATTGGTTGTCTTCTCAAAGGAGATAGGGAAATCCAGAGGTACTCTGACCTGGCTCTGGGTCCTCCTTGCAGGGCCCTGTACTGCCCCCTTCCTCTGAGGATACCCTAAGCTAATTATCCCTGAGAAGCTGACATCAGAGTGGTAAGATACGTTCGGTTCAGCTCCTTGAAAGGCCCATCTTAAAAATAAGGAGTAAACTCCTAAAATTATTTTGTATGGCAGGGAGATTCCAGAGGAATTTGTGTCTGGGGCCTCGTTCGCTGTGTGCCCAAACCCAGCAATATCTCTAGGACACAGACCAGTGGGCCATCCTTCACATATGGCACCAGACTTTATAAGTCAGCATTGCTGAGCTAGCTTTGACAATGAGGACTTTATTGGGAGATGCAGAACAACCTTCTGACCCCTGCATGAGGAAGTGTAGCTGTTCATCATGGGTGGCAGCACCAGCTGCTGTCCCTTTGTCTTTTTATTTGGGGACCATTTGGCCTTTTATTGTCAGTTCTCTTCCCAAGTCTATCCCCTCCTCTCTCATGGACTGTCTTTCTTCCTAAGTTTCTCCCCTCTCCCTTCCAGAGTTTCTTCAATTGCTATTTGTGAGCCAACTACCTCTCGCTTCACAGCTCCCAGATCAGGATAGCCAGCTGTGCTGTCCATGCCTTTCATGTTTTGAAAAGAAATGGCCTGACTGGCCCAACTTTGTTCAATCCAATATGCTTTGGCAATACTGAAGGAATAAAGAAAGTTGTTCAGGCCAAAGCCTTTAATCAGGACTGTTGGGATTGTCGTGAAAAAAAGGGACAGCACAAACTGCTCAAATCCTTACTATCTCACAAGTCAGGCATTCAGCAAGCACCCCCATCATCACCCCAGTACAGGAGCTGAATACCTGTTTCAGATAAAATTGAGTTGTTCACTAAACATAAACCAGCAAATGCACTCAGCTTCCACAGAATGTTTCTTCCACTGTTCAGTACCTCACCTGGGAAAGTGTCCCAGGTAGACCAAAGCAGATTCCAGAAAGTGAAAGTGGCCAGAGGGGAGGAAGCTTTGGAAAGCAGGGGCCCATTCAACTGAAGGAAGTGCTAGACAGCAGCAATAGGGTGTCTGTCTTAGTTAGGGTTTCTATTGCTGTAAAAAGACACCATGACCATGGCAAATCTTATAAAGGCAAGCATTTAATTGTGGCTGGCTTACAGTTCAGAGCTTAGTCCATTGTCATCACGATGGCATGCAGGCAGACATGGTGCTAGAGAGGTAGCTGAGGGTTCTACATCTTGATCAGCAGGCATCAGGAAGAATGTGAGCCACACTGGGCCTGGCTTGAGCATCTGAGGCCTACACCAGTGTTATACTTCCTCCAACAAGGCCACACCTACTCAATAAAGACCATATCTCCTATGAGGTCACTATTTATGAGTTTATGGGGTGGGGGGAATCTTCATTCAGACCACCATAGTGTTTAGGAAGAAGCCACCTCTGAACCTCCAACCTGGGCTTTGAGAAACAGGGACTGATCACCAGGGTAGGCACCATCTAACATTCCTGTGTCTCTAAGCCTTGCCTTGCTCTAAGCATTGTGGGAAGAGGCATTACCTCCACGCTCTGACAGCACCCACCTGGAACCTCTCCCTACAAACGCCTTCCTGCCTGTATCAGAGCATACCTGGCGGCATGAGCTCTTGTCATGCTTCTCTACCCCAGATAGCTTCCACACGGCAGAGAGACTGGGCTGAAATACAGCATGGGAGATGTGATAGGATAGGAAACACTCAGCAGCACACCAGATATTAACATTGTGAAACATGAGCCACACTTCTCATTCACTCTGTGACCATCTCATCACTGAAGCTCTACAGCAAAATACAAATATGAAGGACTTGTGTGGCTGACTTTGATCACGGCATGATATAAACTTGTGATAGTGGAATGTAGGCGCCATAGCATATGTGTGCATAGCAGAGTATGCATTCATGTAGAAGTGACATTGTGATATCATTAGGCAACTGTCTGACATTCCTAGGCCCACTCAGGGTTGAAACTTCCAGAATAGCATTTGAGCTACTCCATACACAGTCAACAGTTATCTAAGACTCCCAAATCCTAGATTTTTTATTCCCCTCTTAGCTCTGATATGGCCATGCCATGAAGTGACCATGCCATATCCCTCTGTCAGCATTCTGTTTTGTTTTGTTTTGTTTTTCCCCATTTTCAGGCAGGTATAGAATCAGCTGTGATTCCAAAACCATCCATAACAGAGGCATCACAGAACACCCACTGAAGGGTGAGATCTCATGGGGCACTGAGAAATGCTAAGACAGTACCTCAACAGACACTGCCTGCATCTCTCCATCTCCTAAAGACTGTCATGAGGGAGTTTATTAATTTCAGGAGTCACCTACATAGCAGCCTGTATTCAATACACCTTCCCCAGAGTCAGAGAGCCTTGTGGAGAAAGGGTTACCAAATGCAAACATTGTGATGTCCGGTTACCACCAACCATTGATTTCTCCACTCCTTAGTGGCTTCTCATTGGTCCTCTGGAAAAATAATGGAATAGAGCAAAGAGCTACCTAGCAGTGGAACAACCTCATGTCCACCAAGCCTCCCTGCCACCACAATGTAGTACCGAAATGTAGTAGCTTCATGGTCTTCCTCCAACTCAGATGCACTCTACCCTGACCACTGCCTTCCCCACAGCTATTCACCTTCCCTCACCTTTGTCCCTCATTCCATACTGCTGCTCTTTCAGAAGTCAGATCATTGATGACTCTTTCTTTGGAGCCTTCCCTGACAGCCGGGTCAGACTCCCACTTATGAGTCTAAGATGCTAGTTCCCTTTCTTGACTCTCTTAGTTGGCAGATTGTAGGCAGAAGTTTCTGTCCCACCTAGTCCCATGGTTGTTTAGCTGGTTTTCCAGCTATCAGTCTGGGGGCCATGAGTTCCCCCTTGTTCAGGTTAGCTGTTTCTGTGGGTTTCTCCAGCCTGGTCTTGAACTCTTTGTTCATCACTTCTCCCTCTCTGAAACTGGATTCCAGGAGTTTGGCTCAGTGTTTAGCTGTGGGTGTCTGCTTCTGTTAACTACTGGATGAAGGCTCTAGGATGGTATATAAGGTAGTCATCAATCTCATTATCAGGGAAGGGCATTTAAGGTAGCCTCTCCACTATGGCTTAGATTGTTGGTTGGGGTCATCCTTGTAGATCTCTGGACATTTCTCTAGTGCCACATTTCTTTTTAAAACTAATACTGTTCCCTCTACTATGGTATTTCCTTTCTTGCTTTCATCTATTCATCCCCTGACTCAATCTTCCTGATCCCATGTGTTCTCCTCTCCTACCCTTCTCTTTCTCCTAACTTCCTCTCCACATACTGCCTGGCCCTTCTCCCAATAAGCTCTGGAGATCTTGTCCCTTTCCCCTTCTGTGGGGCACCATGTATGTCTCTCTTAGGATCCTCCTTGTTTCATAGCTTCTCTGGCAGTGTGGATTGTAGGCTGGTAATCCTATGCTCTATGTCTAAAATCCATATCATATATGAGTGAGTACATACCATGTTGGTTTTTTTGTGACTGGGTTACCTCACTCAGGCTGGTTTCTTCCAGTTCCATCCATTTGCCTTCGAATTTCAAGATTCCATTGGGTTTTTTGCTGAGTAGTACTCCGTTGTGTAAATGTACTACATTTTCTTTATCCATTCTTCAGTTGCGGGGCATCTAGGTTGCTTCCAGATTCTGGCTATTACAAATAATGCTGCTATGAACATAGTTGAACAGATGTCTTTGTTGCATAAATGTGCATCTTTTAGGTATATGCCTAAGAGTGGAATTACTGGATCTTGAGGTAGACTGATTCCCATTTTCCTGAGCAACCGCCATGCTGATTTCAAAAGTGGCTGTACAAGTTTGCATTCCCACCAGCAGTGGAGGAGTGTTCTCCTTTCTCCACATCCTCTCTAGCATAAACTAGCAAAGAATATTCTCATTCTCAAACTAAAAACATTTTAAATTATACTTCAGAAAAGCAGAGGTAACTGGGAATCCTATATATGTTTTAAATTAATTATATATTTATTTGTGTGTGTATGTGTGTGTGTGTGTGGAGAGAGAGAGAGAGACAGACAGACAGAGACAGAGACAGAGACAGACAGACAAACAGACAGAGACAGAGACAGACAGACAGAGAGGGGGGGACTTGGAGGCTTGTCATCAGAGGACAGCTTGCAAGGAATTCTTTCCTTCCACCATGAGAACAGAACAGAACCCTGGTGTGGAATTCGGTGACATGGGTCTTTACCAGCATCCTGTATCCTTATTGGCAAATCTAGCTACCCTATTTAGATTAAAATGCAATCATTTACTCACAGTAAAAACCCATCAATATCTCATTAACATGGAAGAGTGAGAGAAACAGATTAAAAGAATGTATTTCTATCACTACAAATCACCAGAGATCATTCTAGAAAACTTCACTTTAAATTTGAACTCAGTTGAAAGGAACTTGGAGTGACAAAGACTGATTAAACAGTTATGGGGAAAATGACTTAAATTTTATAGTACTAATATTTAAGGAGTTGAGATCAATCAATCTTGGGCTGGAAAATTCCCACACAAGTTGCTTTCCTGTTGTGCATCAACATTGAGGGACATATTGCAGGCAGGGGGCTGCATGTGCAAGTGAGATCCTGTATTAATTTTAATACTTTTCGCAGTAAAATTTTGAACTCTTGAGATGGAAATCAGTATCCAAAAAAAGGAAATACAATTTACAATATTTATACAAGGAATAAAGAAGCCCATTTAAAAGAGGTTGGCTCTCAAATATCCTCCCCGAATAAATTGAACTAAAGTCAAAGGTCACCAACAAAAATTAAATTTGGCTGCTTCAATTCAGTGAAAGCTACACATGTGCTTGGGTGGGTAGGCTGGAAAAAAAAAGTGCCTGTCTGGGTGGAACATGAACAGGCTTATGTAAGACACAGATAGGCTCTCCATTACCGCCTGGGCCTGGGGCTGTTAATATTTGATGCACTCCTCATCATCTCTGTTTGTGTAATTTGTCAACGCCCAACAGGTCCTCTGCCAGCTATGCATTAAAACTATTTTCAAAATATGTCATTGTCAGCCCTTGGCACACTCATTACTTATTAAGATAAGAGGCTGGTGAGGCTGGCAGGAGGTGGCTCGCTTACTTAAACACACTTGACTCAACTGCAGGGGAACCAGCAATCCGGAGCAGATGTGCAGGGTCTTAAGGTTTCTATCTCAGTCTGCACTGAGTAGGTAGAGAAACTGAGGCCCAGGGAGGGGAAAGGATTTGACCAAGGTCACACAGGTTTTAGCAGAGCACCTAACAGAACCTGAGTTTCTTAAGCTGCCAGTCCACCCTTCACACATAATGACAGTCACCACTCTCAATGTAATATTCTCCTATGCACATACATTTTTTTAAAGGAGCTCAACTTCCAAGATAGTATCTTTCTGAAGACAATATTTCCTAGGTGCCAAGTCCATGCCCTCATGCTACATGCTGCCTAAAGTGATGTAAGGACTCACAAGAGCGGTTGTTTTTCTAATTTATGTGTGTGTCAGTGTGTATGCACACCCACACTCACACATGCCACAGCACACATGTTGAGGTCAGAAAAGACCTTTCAAGGCTCAGTTCTTGTCTTCCGTCTCATGGAGGCAGTGGCCTGATTGTTTCAGGTGCTGGGTGGCTCATTCTAGCCTAGCTGGCTGACCTTTATCTCAAGATAGGAGAGTAGGGATTGGAGATGTGAGTCAGCTTTTTATGTCAGTCCTTGGGAGTAAATCCAGGTCTCCAGACTTGCATGGCTGGAGTTTTACTCATCAGGACATCTCTCTGCCCAGCATATTTGTTTTTTTAATGCATTTTAAACTATATACCTAGCTTGTTGTGGTGGTTTAAATTGAATCTCTCCCCAGACTTTGATACTTGAACACTTGGTACTCAGTTAATGACACAGTTTGGGGAGGTTTAGTAGGTATGTTCTTGCTGGAGGAAGGATGTCATTGGAGGAAGGCTTTCAGAGTTCAAAGCCTCACACCACTTCCAGTTTGCTTTCTCTGTTTGATGCTTGCTCTTAGGGATGTATCTTTCAGCTCTGCTCTTACCATGATGCCCGATGCTTGTCTCCATGCTTCCCCACCAGGATTTACCCTTATCCCTCCAGAACCATAAGTACAAATAGACTCTCCCTCTGTAAGTCATCCTGGTCATGGTTCTTTCATGGTAACTTCAACAGAAAAGTAACTAAGGCAGTTGTGATTGGGAGAGAGAGAGTATCAAACCTGGAAATTTGGAAATTTTAATGCTTTAATTTAAAACCAATTTCATCAGGCAATAGTGCCACACACCTTTAGTCCCAGCACTCAGGAGGCAAATCTCTGAGTTCTTCAAAGCCATCCTCATCTACAGAGTGAGTTCCAGGACAGCCATGGCAACACAGAGAAACCCTGTCTCTAAAAAATCAAAACAACAACAAAGACTCAAACAACAACAACAACAACAAACCAACTTAAATGTAGTTATTCCTTAACTTGTGTTTCCAATGATTCTTATGTATATGACATTTTATTATTCATACTTATCATAACATTCAAATCTCTCATGACAGCACTGTAAAAATAGATTTAATATTGGCAGAATCAAAACTCAGTAATATTAATTAAAATTAATGAATGTGAGTCTTTGTTTAACATTAAATGTATGTGAAAAAAGTATGTCAATGAGATAAAACTCTATCATGATATAACACCTAAGCAAGTGTTATACTATCAAAACTAGAAAGGATTAGACTATAGATTGGAGTGGTAGGTATTTGGCTTCCCCATCTTAGCCTCTATCTTAACACCCAAGGACCTTGACCCTGAACACTTTCACCCACTGTCTATGACACAGCTTACTCTTAGGAAATACAGAGCAAGACATTCAGACTACTCTGGCTCAATATGTCTACCACCACCATTGTCATGCATGCACACTGGAGGGTCAGGGGCTACTTTAGAAGGAAATTCTAATGGAGGAAACTGCAGACATAATAGGGAGTAGGAAGAAACACTCCAGGCCCAAAAGGTCTAAAGTATAGAAGGCCAAGTTACTCCTGGGTCAGGGCAGTGGCCACAAAGCCATGCACAGAGCTGCAGGTGTTACATCTTGGTCAGGCTGTGACATCCTGTAAAAGCAGCTCCAGCATCCTAATGTTTCCCTCAAAACTAAGAAAAAGAAGGTTGGTTCTTTGCAGACTCTTTCTTCAATAATGGATGCTTTGAAATTATACAAAGTGCAATGTCACTGAACTCCCACCTCCCCTGGTCCAGAACTATACCAACACAACTCAAGCCTACATTGGGTGACCTAGACAGCTTTGAGGAAGGCTACACAAGATAAAGGACCTTGTCTATATGAGTTCTTACCATGCACCACACTGGGAAGCCCAGGAAGCATATAGGACAGTGTTGTCATTGAATGGTAACTGCTGCATTCTTGCTCATGATTCCTTTAATTAGCACACTAATGGTTAGTTAATGAGTGAAGCAAACCAGTTCTCAAGGTTTGTGTAAGGGCCACTCACTCTATCCACACATATTAAATATCTGCTCTTGCTAAGCTAGGGTGTGTTGAAAATGACAAAGACCTTCAGCTTTTGTCTTCTGGCTTGTCGACTGACTCTTCCATGGTACTTTGCAGTTTATCAAACGCCTTCTGATTGATCCCTTCATAGAACTTGTGCCTATAGAACAAATATGACAGTGGACAGCAGAGGTGCTGAATGGCAAATAAATCAAGTTTCAGACCACTCAGCTGGCAAATAGTACAGTCAAGGTGAGGATTCTGGTCTTTGTACCTTAAATCCCATCCTTTCCCTGGACACTAGTATTCTTCCTTTACCCAACTTGTGAACATTTCCTGCACATAGGTTAACATGCACACTATTCCTCCAAGTCTGAGAGAGACCTGAGATCAGCAGATCTAGTGGACCCCTGGTTGTGCAGTCAATGCTCTTTCTGTAGACTGATTTTGTGTAGAGAATATTGAAGTTGGATGATACTCCCTCCCCTGGGACTCACAGTCACTGGGGTTTAGGTGAAGACCATTAAAGTTGACTTTGATCATATTGGTTATAAAACCTAAGCAAACATCCTTCATACTGAGCTTGGCTGTGCTCACCCATCCACAGGTCTTAATTCTTAGGATTTCTTCCTCTAGAAACAAAGATCAACCACTATGATAATATGATCTTTGCAGTTAGCTGACTCCAAATCCAAGTGGTAGCATTATCAAAACCAAAGTGTTTCACTGTGGCACAACCCCTTATTGCAGTGGTTCTCAACCTTCCTACTGCTGTGGTCCTTTAATGCAGTTCCTATTGTTGTGGTGATCCCCAACCATAAAATTATTTTTATTGCTACTCCATAACTAATTTTGCTACTGTTATGTATCATAATGTAAATATCTGATATGCAGGATATTTGAAATGTGACCACTGTGAAAAGATTGTTCAACCTCAAAGTGCTCACAACCCACAGGTTGAGAACCACTGCTTTACTGGGTATGGCCAGGAGAGAACCATTTGGGAAGCATTTGAACAGAGAAAAAAAATCTTTAATGAGATGAGGTCTGTTCATTCCTCAAAAAGGTCAGTTGGTATGAACTGCTGGAGTTTATCCCATGTTAAACCACTCTTAAGGTGTGCATGGCATCAGAACAATTTATTTTCAGGGTCTCCAAAAAGTTCATTTGATTTAAAAAAAAAATATTCTATGAGTTTCAAGAACTTCTTTGAAATATGCATGGTTTTTGCTTTCAAAAGTTTCAGTCAACCATCATCCAAGGTATATTAAATGAAAACTTCAAAAATAAATGTAACTTTTAGATAGCATTGTGTTACAGCATATTGTATTTTATAATTATTCTGGTTTATTATTGTGGGTTGGGGGAATCACAGTTTTGCATGAGAGCCCAGTGCCATGCTGTTTCAGGTGTCCACTGGATTGGATCAGCTGTAGGTAAGGGAACACCATCACAGTGGCTCCTTCATGAAGACCCCTAACAACCAGCAGAAAAGAGACATATGATGACTGTGCAAGTGAGTTTCCTCAGTAGTGAAGAGGCACTGTCTCCTCCAGTCATGATTCTCCCAACTCAGAAGCTCTCTATGGACCTTGAGCCTAGGTGAATTGTTTCTGGTTATTGTCAAACCTCTGCTACCAGGACAAGACACACACACAAGGTCATTGCTCACAGTGCAGTGGTCCCTTCCCTTCCTGGTTGAGTTGAAAGAATGTGGGTCCTTGCTTGGCTGCTGTCTTCTCACACCAAACACTGCTTGCAACATCATTGGAGAGGTGGCACAGCCCATGTGCCCCCACCAACACTGGCTTCCAGCAGGTCTCTCTGATCTTGATTAACAGCTACCACCAATGTTAGTCTTCCCTACGTATTCAGAAAGTCTGCTGAGGCTGCTGTTCTGACCTTGTAAGCTTTCCCGTTCTCAGTTTTGTAGGTAGAGAGCAGAACAACACACTTTCATCCTCGAGTATTCCTGGGAACTTTACAGATCACCATTGTGAGCAATGTGAGTCTTCCACCAAGGCCTCGCAGAGGCTATGACATGTGCATCAGCTGAGTTTGTAGGTGGAGGAAGAAGAGATATTTGTATCCATGATTCTGGTTTGAATTTCAGGGTCTGTACCTTGGAAGGGCCTTCTTGTTGGCAGACTCCTAAAGGGGTGCAAGAGACAGAAAGAGGAGGAGTTTGGGGTGGTATACGTCATATTCAGATCATGGTAGAAGTTTCTATGCCTAGAGCAAGGACAATGAGAAGTCACTTCATCACAAGGTATGGCCAATTCTTTTCTGAGGCGCTGAGTATGGCCTGTGAGGGCATATCTTTCCCACACCCTTCTGGGGCAAAGGAGGACACAGAAGGACTCTGAGCTTAACAATGGTCAACTGAAACCCTGATGGAGCCAAGTGTCAGCAGTCCTGAAACTTGGCGGGAAACTTGGTGAGGGGCCAACCCTAGGTGTGAGGGTTGGAGGCTGCCTCCCTAAGTAGATGTGGACCCAGGGAATCACTTCAGTTGTAGTGTAGATAGACAATCTTTTGTGGCTAAGCTCAGCTAAGCTCAGAAGCTTTGGTGGAGACAAGGTAGCTTCTTCTGTTTGGTGTGAGGGCCAACCGATAGCATGGTGCTGGTACACTCCATAGGATCTTATGCAATCCAGTGATTCCAAAGAACACACACATAGCAGGAGTAATCTATTTTTTTTTTTCATGGTGAAAAGAGGCTGTTGACTGAATCTACATGGAGGCCTTAGCAAAGAGAAGATGGGAAAATTCACTGAAGGAAAGGATTCTGGATTGAGCCCAGGTGAATCCTGATTCCTCATGTGTACTGCCAGGCTAGGCCTAGGCCAGAGGTACTTAGGATGCTTCTATCATGACACTCAAGGCAAAGAGTCTCTGGAAGGCAGTGTTCTTCCCCATCTAAAAGGGGCATGTCACATTGAGAAATTAGTAGAGGTGAAGGCTAACCTCTGAGCCTCTCCTGTATCCAGAATACTTCCTGACCCAGGTAAAGAAGGTCTGAGAGTGGCTGAGAGATGGAGGAAACCCGCTGTTCTGAAAGCCGTGATTCCCAAAGGTTAGAGGCTTAGAGGATGTGTTCTTCCATGACTGGGGTTAGGTTGGGCTCTACCTAACTGATTAGGAAAGGACATTAGCTGAATAGCCCAGGTGACTAATGATACCCTGAGGTTGGGCAACACTGAATTCAGAATAAACCCAAGTGAGCTCATTCATGATGGTGATCGAGATGCCAGGAGTAGACTCTGCCCTTGAGCACGGTGGACTAACTGCACTTTAGTGACATCCTATGGAGAAAGAGATGGCCTTTCATCTTGTAGGAACCCCCAAAGTCAGGTGAGAGATGATGCAGGGGGAAGATAAGAAAGTAAGCAATGATATCAGTAATTGTAGACTAAAGTCATGGAGAAGGACAGAGCATTTTTGTTGCAGGGGGAGGGGATAGTGTTAATTATTAAGCCCATATGGAGCGCTACATAAAGTACCTTATATTATTTCAATCATGAAATTTTCACAGTATACCAAGCCTTGTTTCATAGATAGGAAGACAGGTCAGGGTATTTGTAGTGGGATATTCACTTTGTTTCCTTCTGTGGCACTGACCACGCCCATTGGGGGGTGGAGCCAGGGGCGGAAGTGACCAGTGGAACTAGGTCTGAAGAGGAACGGGGAACTCTTATCTTGCTGGAGGGACACAGAGAGGAAAGCATCCGGTGGAACTTGCTGGTGTTCATCTGTTTATCCTGATCCTTATTAAACCACAATAGGTATTTAACTAATTTTCCCCATGGTCAGAATACAGTCTCACTTCTTAAATATTGTTTTTGTATAAGTTCACTCTTGCCTTTTTTGTTTGTAGTTTTTATAAAACCAACAAAATGGGCTGCTCCCATCTTTAGAGTGTCTTGTTCACAAGCCTGTATATTTAGAATCTAGTTTAATGAGACAATGTGTATAAAAGATTAGGAAGAAGGGAGGGAGAGTGAGAGAGAACATAGAAAAGGTTGGCATCTTAGAGAGAGAGAGAGAGAGAGAATAATTATAAATATTACTTCGAATCCAATAATATGGTTGCGTGTTTTTGAAGGACATTTCCATGGAAGAGTGGATTCACCTTGTTGTCAGCACAGGTTCTACAGGACTTGAGGCATGAGCAGTATAGTGAGATACAGAGCAGCACCGAACACAGTCAGAATGGGACTCAGCCCAGTTATTTCATTCTGGGAGGGTCATGCTGCCTCTATAAGCTAGTGATTATCTGTACAACTCCTTTACAGTTCACAATCTCAGGGCCAGTTAGAGAATCAGCCAAAATATACTGAGAAGCAGATTCTCTGCACTGTCACTGAGACACGGCAAACATCCTATCCATAAGTATGAAAAATTTATAAACCTCTTTTCCATCTTCTTCTTCATCACCTCTCCTGAAAGAGCAGTTGCCTACCTCTTGTGTCCTTCTCCTTCCAAAATCCCAACTCCCCTTTTTCCCTCCCCCCATTTCTATTTCCATCCTTCCCTCCATCACATACTCTCTCCTTATGTTCAAAACACATTCTCTACTAAGACAACCTAACTTGGTTCATTTCTAACCTTCTTTGCTTTGCCCACAATGGGAACATCCCAAGAAGTGAATGAAAGGATTGGGTACTAGGGAAGCTAAGACAGACTCCCAGAGGCAGGGCAGCAATGGAGGCAGGACACTTGGCTGCATTTTGAAGTTCCCCATATGCACAAATGCTGCATTTGGTTCTGGTGGCAGTTGGGCGAGAGGACTTGGCCATACACTACTTCTAGAAGAGTGGTTATTATTTCTCTCTCCTCCCTGGTATAAGTCTAAGAGCATGTGGTTATACCGAGGATGGACAAGTTAACCAGGAAGTTTATCCTCACAGCACACCAACACAGGAGAGAGCACTCAGTGGGGAGCAGTCAGATTGGGGGCTGAACTGCAGACTCACATAAGTGAAAAGGATTCAGAGCCTTTCAGAGGAAGAACAGATTCTTCAGAGACAAATGTTTACCAGGAGAACGTAGGAAAGTTTACAATGATGCTCACTGACCCACTTGAGTGGTGTCTCCATAAACTTTCTCTCACATCCTCCCCCAAGACATGGGTTTTGGATCCCATTTGTATGTTCTTCCAGAAGCACATCCTCCAAATAGGAAATTTGTGACAGCTGTGTTTCCTAGATGTGATGGTTGCTTTTGGTTCTCAAACATCTTTAATTTAATATAATCCTATGTCAGCTCATCAAGAACCAGGAGAAAAGCTATGTTAATGGTATTAAAAGAAATGTTAGCTTTGTGACAGCACAAGGATACAGAGAATACCAAAATCATGATGCTGATTATCAGGGTACCACACGAGGAAGGTGGGTTGGCTGTTTCCCCTGGTTGTTTGTCATCATCACGACCACCATGGCCACTGCCACTGCCACTGCCACCACCACCACCACCACCACCACCACTGCCGCCACCACCACTATCCATCACCCTCATCTAGTAATCTCAGTTTATAGTCTCAAATTGCCCTCAGACCAACTCGACTGCATTAAAGCTTCCTGATTGTATTTGTTATTTCCTGTCTGAGCCAGCTGCTGCAAAGATCAAATGCTTGATCTTGGTTGTTACAGGGTAGGTTAATCACAGAAGAGATCCAAGATTCCGATCAGATTCTCTATTGATTGGTTTGATCCAGCTCTTGTGGAGACCAGTGGTTGTTTAGATGAGTCACTGATCGGGAAAAGGGATGGATTAGATCAAACTACAGATCTGATCTATCACTGATTAGGTTAGGCCTAATGCAATCTAAACTACCAGCTGGATTATGTAACAGCTGGGGTTCACACTTAATTAGCCAACCATAACTCTTGATCTAGACTCTGATTGGCTCAACTGCTGATAAATACAGATAGTTTCTGATTGAACTGGAGCCAGTGACTATCTCGGTCACTGAAGGATGGTGGTTGGATGCCTAGTTCCTAGGATAAGACCTGGACCTTAAGCTCCATGGTCCTTCCCAGGTGCATCTAAGCTCACACATTTCTCTATACGCATTGCCACCATCAGCTAAGAGCAGGAGGCATCTCCTAGTTTTGTGGTGGCTGACACTGAGATCTCTTTCACACCAGAAGGGAATTCTGCATAAACTCATGAATATGAAAGAAGGAAAGAGATGTTGTTCTTGGGTCTAGAGTGAAATGCTTCAGAAGAATGGAGAGAAGGATGCATGGAATCTAAGATAACACTGAGACCTAGTCAGCATCTTAACAGCACATTTCCCATCACATTCTCCATGTCCACGAGGGAACACTTTGGATTTGGCAAGCATCAGTTTGCATGAATCTCTGTCATTAACAGAGTATTCTGTGTCCTTTATTCTGGTAAATTCTGTTCCCTTTGATGTCAAAGCTGAGATTGTCACAATGGGGCTTGCCTCTTTGTTCCATAATGTCCTCCTGCCATTACCAAGAGGAAAAAAAACCCAAAATTGTCTACTCTGGTACTAACTTCTGACTGTATAGGGAGCGTCCCTCCAGTGAGGTGGCCTTTGGAGTGTCATGACTGCAACAAGAATGCCCACATCCAATGGAACATTTCAGAAAGCTTCTATCCTCCAAACCCAAGCTTTTTATGATGCCTCAACCTGTTGAAAAGTTTCAAAAAAAATAACAAGGGCAAATGATTTGGACTATGGAATGGACATGAGCAACAAAGTGATGCTATACGACAAGCCCAGATTACATCGTTAAATAAATCCTGCTTCAAGATGAAGTGACTGATCTCTCTAACTCATGCTCCCAACATAGGCCTTCATTAAATGAGTCTCTATAAAATGATAGATTGGATGCCTAGGATTGCAGACCAAATGCGCTGCCCACTGGTTATGAGATAAACAGTTTGCCTCCCCTGTTTGTCCTCTAGGTTTCACAGCCCCTCATTTTTAGCAGCATCTGGCAAGCTCTCTTATGAGCTTAAGAGGAGTAATTTCAATAAACAAGTAAATACTGTCCCATCTTTCCAGGCTGTTTTCCTAGAATCTGGATTCATTGATTGGCACTCACGCTTCAGTGGGAGGTGCTAAGTCTTGTAATCCCCCTGTAATCGGCAATATGAAATTGAAGAAAAATAGCCGGGCAGCAGCAGAGTCAGTTTAGGACAGGTCATTATAAAATTCCATTATCACCGCTACAAGTTGGACTATTTGTCATCACAGAAGAGATGACAAGCTCAGAAATACTACATCTGTTATTATCAGATGATAAATGATATTCCATTAGAACTGCCATACATCACAGGCAAAGCTGCGAGGAAGATATCAAACCTATCAGGACTTGACTTATAATTTAATTTTCAAAAGCTGTCAACTAAAATTCCAAAGGCTAAGCATTTTCATTTTTAAAGTTCATCTTATTTATTTTCCTCATCTGTTAGTCTAATTTTGGTGATATGGCAAAAATAACTGATTATGTGCAATGTATAATTCTCTTCTTTTGATTGGGTAATATATCAGGTGTCACTTATGTATTAAAAATTAAGTGACAGATAATAAAACAAGAGAGTCCCATAAAGACACCTTTTTTGATTTACTCAGATGTTAAAATAAAACAGTAATGGACAGGTCAATATTTGTTAAAGATACACACATTGCACAAAAGCCTGTGTCCCCATTAATAGGAACTCTTTCATGATCTGTGTGTGGGGTGCTTCTCATCTGTGTTTATAAAGTCCTTATGCTGGTAAACAACTATATTTTGTTTCATTCCATGGGATCATAGTCACAAGCTTCCTTCTCCTGTTTGCCTTGCCATCATGGTCCTCAATGGCGTTAAGTGTCAGATGCTGGTTCAGACAGGCACAACTCCACCTCTTTCTCTTGATACAAACATGAAAGCAAATTCGTTCAATTTTGAGGATTCCTTGTCCCCCATAGACGTTCAGACATATTTAAAAGTGTTTATGGGTCTCCAGATAGTAATTCTGTATATAGAACAGGCAAATTTAAGAGTGAGGGACATCTATGAGGTCATTTTACAGACTCAGAGAAAGGGAGGAATATGTCCAAAGTCACATGGTGAAAACAATATAAGAAGAAGCCATGATTATCTGTACCTTATTCTAATTTCTTTGATAGAATGACAGGAACCCATGCCAATTGTGTCAGATGAGAAATATGACTGTTTCTATATCTGAGGGTCGGCTCATAGTTGATACTTCTTAAAGATGAACAGAGTCAACACAGGCATGGACAGATGAGTGGACAGAATGGAGTAGTTCACTAGACCTCAAACTCTTTATCTGAAGATCTGCTTTGTGTAATTTAACACTCGGAGCACAAATGAATCCCACTCTGTGGAAATGAAAGATGAAAGATGCATTCCATAATTCTGATGACTGTGCCTGCTACTTCTCAGGACCTGAGAGCATCGTTGGGCACCTTAAACAGCAGTGTGATCTCTGCCCAGCAACATGGGAGAGAAGAGTAAGAATGTCAATTCACCAGAAACCAAACCAATTCAATCCAGACATCCCCTCCTTCTCTTCCTCTTCCCCTCCTCCCTCCCCGTCCCTCTCGTCTTTTTCCTACTCTTTTCCCCCTCCCCTTCCTACTACTCACAGTGAAACTTTCATAGAATTTGCCACTTTAACCTCCTTTAAGAATTCAGAGACATGGGGATGGAGAGAGAGCTCAGTGGTTAAAAGCACTTGCTGTTCTTGAAGAGGACCTGGGTTCATTTCACACTCACATAGAAGCTCAAAACTATCCTCATCCCTAGTTCCAAGGACTCTAGTGCCTTCTCTGCCTTTTGAGGCTGACATGGTGCACACACATACATGTAGTCAAAACACCCACACACATAAAATAAAGATATTTTTTTAAATGCAGTTATCATTATTTCTAAGTGTCGTGTAATAATCACCTTAATTTTCCAACACCTCAAATAGAAATTCTGTACTGACTGAGCATTAAATCTTATTCCAACCTCAGTGCTCAGGCCTCCTAATCTACTTCCAGTCTTTATGACTTGCCTATTTTAATTATTTCAGGAAGGTGGGGTCATTTAATAGCATTTGTGAATGGAACTTCTTTGTATCTATGAAATCAGATGTAGTTACATATATATTTTATTTCAAATACATGAAGCAAAATGTGAATTTATAATAAAAATCAAGCCTCCTACTAACTTGCATTCCCCTCCCTTTCCTGTGTTAACACTGTTCATGTGTAAAGCATGGTACCATGTGGAGAGGTTAGATTTTCCAGGTATGAACAGCTAACTTATGAAATGGCTTATAGAATAAGCTCTGGAATGATACCAGGGAGTTGTGTGGCCACCCCAAACCTCAGTGCCTACAATGTGAGACACTCTGGCAGCAAATCTCACATAACAGGCGTGTGAATACAGCAAAGGGCTACAGTGCTGGTAGATACATCTTGTATGGGTTTTTTTTTTTTTTGTATTTAAAAGAAGCCAATGTGATCACATCATCAAATTATGTCATTCTGTACAGCTTGCTTTTGAAGATCCTTCATCAGTGAAGCTCACATTTCTACCTCATTCTGTCTTAACTGTTGTATCCAAGTGAAGGATAATCATTTGTTTACAATTATATCCTTCTCTCAGTTCCTTATTCTGCCTGTTTTGAAATGATCTCAAGGATAGTCCCGCTTCCTTCCCAGAAAATACTTCTTCACCCTCTAGAAAGTTCCACATTTCAACAACCATTTGCTGCACCATATACCAGTCTTTAACAGGATCCATTCAACTCTGATAGCTCATCTTTTTTTCTGATATTTAGTCTCTAAAGTGACAAAACAGATGGATGGAAGATATCTAATAAGTGGGGAGTTGAAACATGTATTGATTGAAAGATGCTAAGTAGGGAAATGCTTGGATGGGGACCCCTCAAAGATATATTCCAAAGAGATACAGGAGACCACATTCTTCACTCAGTTCACTTCCAGTTTGAAGGGCGAAGCTAAGAATCAAGATCTATTTTCCTTTTAAATGAGTTTTTTATCTAGAAGAAACACATGCACACAGAAGCACAGACAAAAATCAAATACACCTTAGGACCATCTGTTCTCTTCTCCATCCTGGTGTGGAAGGAAGGAAGGAAGGAAGGAAGGAAGGAAGGAAGGAAGGAAGGAAGGAAGGAAGGAAAGAAGGAAGGGAGGGAGAAGGAAGGATCCTTATTAAGAGGGAAACCCAGGACTGAAGAGAGGGTTCAGTCCATTCAGTTCTTAAAGGTGAAGCCCACAATCAAAAGGAGAGAAGCCAAGCTGTGGTTTTCTAACACCCCAGGTAAGAAGCCATTCATGGTGAAGCAGGCATAGAATAATAGCCTCCAGGGTACCCAAGAGACTCATCTGCCAAGAAGTCTTGACAGTTGTGGTAGTATGAAAAAGAATTGCCCCATATGCATGTATATTTAATGGTTAATCAACAAAGAGTAGAGCTGTTTGAAAGGATTAGGAGGAGGTGGTGCAGCCTTGTTGGAAGAGGTATGGCTTTGTTTGAGGAAGTAACAACTAGAGGTGAGGTTTAAGAGTTCAAATAGCCCACAACTGCCACAACACACTCTCTCTCTCCCTCCATGCTGAGGATAAGGATGTAGCTCTTGGCTATTGCTCTAACACCATGCTCCCCACCATGATGATAATGGACTAAGCCTCTGAAACTGTAAGCCAGCCTACAGTTAAATGATTTCTTTTACAAGAATTGCCTTGGTCATGTATCTCTTCACAGCAATAGAATAGTGACTCAGAAAACAGTTAAGATTGAGTTCCTACCCTGATGTCCCATGGCAGCTGTGAACACAGCCCCATGAGTAGAGTGCAAGTAGGAGGGCCTCGAGTTTGAATTTTCACACACCAGATCAAGTTGGGCATGGTAGCACCAGTTTGTGTAATCACAGTGCTACTATGGTGAGATGGAAATTAGAGACAAGAGAATCTCCAGAAGCTGCTGGGTCAGCCAGCCTGCGGTGTAGAGCAGCCAACAACAAGAGAAACAATGTTTCAAACAAAGTGGATGGTGAGGGTTGACTGAAGTTGTCTTCTAACTTCCATATGTGTGATGTATGAACAAGCATTAATATACACAATTATACCCTGTGTATGTACACACACACACACACACACAAGCACATGACAATAAAATCCAACTATTCATTTACCTTTCTAATGTTAGATATTGAATTAAATGTTACTATATGAACTCAAGGCTCTGACCAAAAATCCAGATGCAACGAGTATCATTCTAAAATTTCAAGCTTCATCCATTTCCAATTACTCCAGTGAACATTATACATGCCTATAATCATTTTCACACATAGATACATACATCCGTATGTCCATATATAGTGTCATTTTCTTTCTAAAGTCTAAAGCAATATTTTCCACATGTGGTTGGGCTCATTTATAAGGGAAGAGGTTTGGAAGGTGATACAAGACTACTGCTGAAGAAACCACAAACGGTATGGTGTGTGTGTGTGTGTGTGTGTGTGTGTGTGTGTGTTTCTAATGTGCATCGTTTTCAGTATTAGTCAATCCCTCTTCATCTAATAGCCTGTGGCTTTTTGAATAACAATGGCATCCTTAGGCTCATATATTGGATGCTTAGTCACCAGGGAGTAGCATTCTTTGAAAGAATTAGAAGCATTAGGAGGTGTGGTCTTGTTGGAAGAAATGTGTTACTAAGGTTGGGCTTTGAGGTTTCAAAAGCTCATGCCAAGTCCAGAGTCTCTCTCTCTTTGCCTAAAGATTGAGATGTAGCTCTTAGCTACTGCTTCAGGGCCTGCTGCCTCCACACCACCATAGTCTCTGTCATGACAATGGACTGAACCTCTGAAACTGTAAGCAGGGCCCCAATTAAATGCTTTCTCTTTTAATGGCTGCCTTGTTCTTGGTTTCTGTTCATAGCACTGGAACAGTGTCTAAGACACCTCCATTCACAGGCCATCTCCATACCTGGCATGTCCCATACTACTATTGGGATCTTTACTGATTCATTCATCATTCATGAGAGTCTCCATTGCAGCCTTTAGTATACACAGTAGCTGACATGATTCCATCAAACATAAGGAAAGTGAGTTTCCATCCCTTCCACTCCACCCCATGTAATCATCCATCACTCTATACTGCAATAACACCAGTGTGCTGTGGAAGTTTCATTATGCTCAATGTACCTCCTCCACTATCTGTTCATTTTGATTATAAAAGTCTTACCCCTCAAACACCATTTTGGTGTCTAAAAGTAGTAAACGCATTATTATGAAGATGCTATGCAATAACCTATTATGTAAGACTGATGGTTAAAACCTGTCAAAAAATGTGACACCTCTTCTCAGAAGCCAACAAATAGAAAAAAAAACCACTACACTTGTTCTTTAAGTTAATGCAAACTTGTGTTATGATGTTCCAAGATCATGAAGCTGGGATAGGATAAGAAGATATAAAAAGATTAAATAACTTTCTGTGGGCCAGTCACTGCTAGACAGACTACTGCCTCAGAATCGCGGAATCAGTTGTGAGACCTGCATTCTAAGAACTCAAGTAGCCACACTGACTGACAAAGAACAGCGAGGGCAAACAAACTTCCTCAGACCATGAGAGAGATATGAGGTGAGGCCCAGTACAGATCAAATGTAACAGTTTGTCATAGGAGTTGCCTCTAACCATAGCTCTAAGGGAAGGACAATGTCAGTGGATGAACTTTATCCACACACACACACACGAGAGAGAGAGAGAGAGAGAGAGAGAGAGAGAGAGAGAGAGAGAGAGAGAGAGAGAGAGAGAGAGAGAGATGAAAAGGTAACTGAGGGTCAAACCATGAAGAACTGGATTAACTATCTCTCACATTCATAAACACCTCACTACGAGGGACATTTAGACAGAGGATGGTTGCTTATGCCCCACACTTTTAAGCATGTGTCAACATAGAAGAAAGATGGAAGCCCACAATGATGTTTTTATGGCCTAAACTTGTTCCAGGCCCCCTAACAAAGGCAAATGTGTTAAATATGTCCACAATGGCTCTGCTCTCCCAGGGAGGGAATATATCACAGAAGCTCCCAGTCTGGTAACCTTTATCGAACAGACATCCCAAGATTCAGTTCCAGCTCTGACATCCTTCAGAAACTGTGCCACCCTCTCCTTTTGCCAGACTGTAACAAGTCCTTATAATCATGTCCTCAAGGAAACTGATTTGCATCTCTGAGACATGGCTTGCAACTGTACCAGCCGAGGACATGAAATCAGATGGCCTGACCTCCTCATGGGCTGACACTCTGTAAATTTAGAGAATCATCACTTAAAGCTAGAAGAGTGCTTAGGAGTCCATCTCTTTAGCCAAAATGGTTTGAGTTGGGAAAATCTCCATCAAAAAATGTACTTCCACAAACCATTCTTGGTTAACAACATCAGAGCAAGCATAGATTCATATTTTGGTAGAAAGCAAGGATTCCAAGAAGTTAAACATGTTCGGAGAAACTTTAGAATAGAAAGAAGGTAAGGGCTAGCTGTAGCATGTCTGTTTTCCGCCAGCCAGCCCGCTGCCAGTCTGGTCCCACAGCCCCGCCAGCCCCCAATAACACACTGAGACTCTGTATTTGATACAATCCCATGGGCCAGTGACTATCATTGTTTATGGGCTAGCTCTGTTTTAATGATTAACCCATTTCTACTTATCTAAGTATTTCCACATGGCTCATCTTACAGGGCGTGACAGGCTGGCATCTTGTTTTCTCTAGGCTCTACATGCTGACTCCTCCTTACTACTTCCTCTTTCCTCCTCCTAGTCTCCTAGCTCCCCCTATCTTGTTTCCTATTGGCCACAGTGCTTTATTTATTAACCAGTATGAGAAACATATTTACAGAATAACATCTCCCATCAGCTAGCCTGGGCTAAAGAGTTGAGCCAGCCATGAGTAACAGGATAAGGTAGGACATTCCACAGCCAGTCTTCAAAGGCTCTGAGTTCTTCAAAGACACTCCCCCCACACACACACACACAAAGTGAATAGGGACATCCCCATGGCTTTTGCTGGCCACATCTTCACAATTGCAGATAGACCATGTCTTTAACAACCATGTCTTCCTTGACTGAGTTCTGTCATCTGGAATCACCATTGCTTATTTTCAAGGCTAACTATTTTCCTAGGCTTCTTTTCCCCAGTTGGGTTAATTACTGGATGTGTTGTTAAAGGGAAATCTGAGATGTGAAGGTGTAGATGATATTGATGTTGCATTGAACTCTTTGGGTTGGCTAATCTGTTCTACCTTAACAAGGAAATTCCACAATCACATGACAACTAAGCACCCAACTTTCTGATTTGATCCAGGCCACAGAAAGAGTAGGGGCTCATATACAAATGTCTGCCCTCCTCAGGATTCCACCCAGGACCTGTCTGGGAACTGACACAAAGAAATTTCTATAACATATACAGGCATTTTGTAGGTCATGTTGGGCCTGAAGTCAGGGCCAACTAGGAATGTCAATATTAACACAAGTCCATGAATAATGCTCCCAATGAATTAAAGGAGATACCAAAAAGTATCTCATAGCTTTGTGGCCCTTTTGGTTCCCTTGGGTTTTCTGAAGTGTTTCCAATGGTCTGGGACTCACTTATCTCCATCAAGGATTTGCCAAGGACATACTCTCACTTAGCACATGACTTGATGTCTTCATGGTGCTGCCATGAATCCTCCTCAAACTAAGTCCCTAGCACCCAGTCTATAAGGAGCTACTTTTAGATGGATAGCAGCTCCATGTACTCATTCAACCTGCGTTCACTACTACTGTGGTGGTTGTGGCCCACATGGAGTGGCAAAATTAGGAGGTGTGGCCTTGTTGGAGGAAGTGTGTCACTGAGGGTGGACTTTGAAGTTTCAAGTCCTCAAAGTCTCTCTTTCTGTTGTTTAACAATTCAGACTTAGAACTCTCAGCTTCTTCTCCAGGACCATGTCTGCTTATGTGCCACCATACTTCCCACCATGATGGCAACAGACTAAACTTAGGACCAGTAAGCCATCCCCAATTAAATGCCTCCCTTTATAAGAGTTGCGGTTCTCATGGTGCCTCTTCACCAGAATAGAAGCACTAGCTAAAACAACCATCTTGGTCTTTCTGGAAACAGCTTCCTGACTAGGTCTCCCTCCATGGGACTTACATGAGAAAATAGCCACAGGACCCTCATGGAAGTTGCTGTGAAAAGCATAGCCCTGGGCTCCATGTTCAACCCTCCCACACCATCCCATGCATTCATCTCTGTCTTCTTTTTCAAATTTGATTTTAAATATTTACAGCATCATACATCTTCCCCACCAGATATTACTAATGAACTGTTATTGTCTGCAAAACCTACCAGATGAGTGATGGCCAACTTAAAAAGTGCATCAATGTTTTATTCGTAAAATAGAAGCTGGAAGCAGAAAGTGATTATGCGTTTTTAGGCCTTTCATCTTTATTATTATTGATCTCTTAGTAGAAGGGAGGCACTCTGGCAATTAGAAAAATCAAACAGAACTGAAGAATCCACATGGCACTAGCAAAAATACATAAATATGCACATGTTTACCCAGGTCTAATCAGTAATAGGGAAAATGTCAAGAAATTGTGCTATTTCAACCTGGAAAGTTGAAATGAAAAGTGAATCATCAAGTTCTCATTCTGAGAGCAGATGGTTCACTGGTGGAGAAGCAACTCCATTGACTTGACAGCCCCTCCACAAATTCCTCTCATTCATTGTGGAGAAACATCAGATGCCCTAGTGGACATCAACATTAGCATCCTGGCGCTGACTTGTTTCACATCACATCTTCCCTGACTTCTTCTCTTATCACTTGTTCAGGACTCTGAGCCCCAGACAGAAGCTCCCATTCTGACTCTGGCATGCAGGACACATAACTAATGGCAATGGGATTCCAGTCCCCACACCAATTACAGTGTAAAGCTCAGGGGGCTTTCTTGGCTGTGTGACCTGTTGCATACCAACTACTGTCTCTGTACCTCAGTGTCTTTTTTTTTTTTAAGCTGAAAACAGAATGCCTAACCTGATGCAGACAATACACTTTATTGAACCTGGTACCTTACAATTCATCAGTGCTGGTGTCTATTGATTGCACAGCAGAGTACATACAGACCCCCTCTCTGTGACAGGAGGATGTGCATGTTTATTTAATTGCTTGTTTTCTGCTGGTGATTGAGCATGGCATTCCACCACTGGGCTATTCCCCCAGTCCAGAGACCTCATCTCTAAATGTTTGGTCTTTACCCAGTGAACATCCTGATTTTTAATATCCCAGACTGAGATCAGGAAATTTAAGTGAATTAGGGTCCTACCTGTGAATGTCAAGTTCTTACCCCAATAATTTTCTTCTAAGGTGAATGAGAGTGACTTAGATGTCACATCCATCACCCAGCCTCCTTAGAGTGGAGGCCACAGCTTCTGCAGACTCTCCTAGACTGCAACTGAGAGGGTGGAGACTAATGTGAAACCAAAACAGAGAGAGAATACCAGACTTGGAGTTGGGTACTGGACTCCTCCCACACCCACCATCAGGGCTCTTCAGGATGCTACAGCCCAAAGTCCTTAAGAGTGGAGCTGACATCATCACCAAGCCCTAGCCTGGAAACTTGGCATTACCTACCCCACTGTCACAGCTTAGAAAATGGCTTATGCTTCCTGGGTGTCAGTTTTCTTGTCTTTGCAAACAGAATGCTTTAAGATAATTTTTTTGAGCCTGGTGATCCAAGTGTCTGGTGAGTGTTCTAGGCAGAGCCAGATTCATAGAGAGCCCTCAGAACATGCTGGTGGTTATCACTTCTCTGATCTTGGTCTTTTTCCTTTTATAGCATGATTCATCCTTGCTCTGGTTCCCAGGCCTGAGACAAAAGCCTTTCAGAGGGTGAACTCATATTTCACTCTCAGCATTGCTGTTTTGCACCAGATTCTGGAAGCATCTGGAAGACTATGCTTCAACTTCCTATTGTCCAAACACAGCAAAGGAACAACACACATGTTATTTGCTTTGCCTTTGTCCTTACTACAGTTTTTGCTCATGTCCCAGAAATTGATCATTGTTGCTATTGTCCCGGGTGATGACAGCTCTTTATGCTTCTGTTCTACTATCATTTTTCTGACTCGTTTATGTTAATGATGTGTAGAGGTGTGTATCTGCTTGTGGGCATGTGAGTGCTCTCAGCACCCAGTAGAGGATTAGATCTCCGGGAGCTGGAGTTACGGGTAGTTGTGAGCCTCCCAGTGTGGGTACTGGGAACTGAACTTGGGTCCTCTGGAAGAGCAGGAAATACTCCAAGCTGCTGAGCCATCTTTCTAGTTTTTTCTGTCATTTTCTTAAACAAGGGATCCAGCTTTTCTTGGAGAAAAGATTCCTCAGGTAGGTTAGGTACAACAAGGTAAAAACTGAGGTCTCCTAGGAGATAGACTGCCCTCTACCAGGATATAAGGAGGAGCATCAGGTAGGAGATGGGGGCTGTGTCCTTCAATCTGTTAAGTTGCTTACAAAGAGGCTCAGTGATCAGCTATGGCATGGTGAGTAGCAGAACGATACAAAGGTGTTCCCTGAGGGATGGGGACTAACACAGACTGTACTGGTTACTTTGTTTCTGAGGCTTTCTTTCTTTTCTTTTCTTTCTTTCTTTTTTTCTTTTTCTTTTCTTTTCTTTGTTTGTTTGTTTGTTTGTTTTTGTTACTTTGTTTCTGTGGCCAAAACAGGTGACATAAACAGTTTAACGGATCTCATGGATTGGGGCTGGGGGGGGTGGGTTAGAGGGGGGTACCCCCTGTGCTTGGGCAGAACATTGTGTGGTAAAAGATTGTGTGGCAGAAGATTGTGTGGTAAAATGGAGCTGCTTGATTTATAATAATTAGGAAGCAGAAAGAGACAAAAAGGAGCAGGAGATAGACTCCAAAGACCCATCCTCGGTAATTTAATTCTTCCAGAGTTAGGCTCTGTCTCCTGAAGCATTACCAATTATTCAACTCATGAAACAGAGGGAGGTGCCCTTAAACCATGGCACAGACCTGAAAAGAGACCCTGAACCTACCTCAGCCTTGCGGCCGATCGGGCAGAGGTGAGGTGTCTGCTGTATGTTTTAGGCAACTGAAGAGCTTCCCAATTTCCTTCATCCATTCTAGGCCTAGCTGAGGTGTCTCTGCAAACCAAAGACATCACATACCGCCATGTCCTCGAAGCTAGTGTTTGTCTATTGATGAAATTAACAAGTGGACAGGAAAATGGAAGGGGGTGAATGGGGTCTCAGTCTACTAGCCAATGAAAATGAAGAGTATATGTCTGGAGCCTGCACCCTCTGACAATCGTCCCAGATTACTACTCGTACACCAGGTTTCCCACCACGAACTCTGCTGTGCTTGGTTTCACAGTTTCAAGGGAGCTCCAGTAGTCAGGCTAGGTTGCTGTTGCATGGTCTGCAAACACCCAGGTGCTCAGAATCAGAGATAAAAGCATATGCCAGAGGGAGGGACAAAGGGCACAGGATGAGCTGAAGACTAAGAGTGTCCAGCCTCAAGCCATAACTGACAGTCCTCTGGTGACATGTCCCTATTTTCACAGTAAGTATTCAACTGTAGTAGATTTCCAGACATCAGATCAGGTAACAGGGAAGTCTAGTCACATCAACATGGAAAACTGGAATAAAAATGGGCCTTTTAAGAACAGAACATCCAGATGAGAAAGTCTGTAGTAGGCTTCTAGCCTCCTGGGATTCCCTTTTCCAGACATGTCCCCAGATGCCCCAGGACACACTCCCCCTCCAACTCCCATGATTCCCATCAGGCTTTGGTTGAATAAATTCCCATTTGTATTGGAGGAAGCTGGACTGCCGGCAGCACAACTCTTCTTGTTCATCTGGTAATTATAGGATGTCTCTTGTGAGCTGGCTGTCTTCTCCTTGAGAGAAAGAATGGTCTCATCCTCAGAAGCATTTCCTCCCACACTAAGTCTATACAATTCTACCCTCCACAAGCATTAGACAAACTTTATCTCTCCTCCTCCTTCCCAAGGAGTTTGGGAAACCAAACTTTCTCTATAGTCCTGGGCACAAAAGGAACTATCAATGTGGTGGCTGGTATGTTTTCTCCTCTGTGGGGTACATCACATCTCTGGAAGATGAACGTATGGCTCCTGCCACTCAACCTGCAGCTCTCCTAGCAAACCCTAATGAACCAGCCACCCTGGAAAATAGATTTAAAATTTCCCAACACCCTTCTGGTTTGTTTGTTTGTTTGTTTGCTTGCTTGCTTGCTTGTTTGTTTTTTTGCTCAGCACAGGAAATATGTTTAATTGTTGTTGTCTTTACACTGATAAACAAAAACCAACATGTTCATTATTTTCATAGAGCCTACAGTCCTATATGGAAAATGGATATTAACAAACACTCAAAGATCAAATTGCAAAGATGGGTCTCTGATTGCAAATCTTCAAGGAAATCTTAACTGGGTAGCAGTGTTCATACAGTTAACCGAGTCGCTTGTTCCCAGGATGTCAGCTTCTGCAGCTGCTTCTATTCCAAACACCAACTCACTGTTAATTTAAACTGTGCGTAACCGTGGAGACTTCAGCACCTTTGGCACTCTTTGTAACCCAGAAAAGCTAATTTCAGAACAGAGAGGGGGCAAGAAGACATGCTGAGCTCTCGGGCCTCGGCTCTTCACATAAGTAAGTTCCCATTGGCCTGTTGGTAGGAATCCTCACAGGTGCTGTTTTTTTACCCCTTTGCTTAATGAACTATGAAGGGGATGACTCTGAGATATGAAAACCACATGCCACTTCTTGGCAAGGATGACACAGGAGCTGATTCGCGGTGTCAAGCTTGACCTGGAGCGATAGTTTACTGCTCATGTTGAAGGAATCACATGAATCAGGCCTGGATTGGTGAAGACAACTCTACTGTTGACATGCCTGAGAAAGATTCATGTGAGTGTGCTCTGTACGACTCAGGTTTACCTCAGGAAATAGTTCCTTAGCACCTCTCCTGGCACCATGGAGGAGTTGGCTGCTTGAAGTGCTGTGAATGGCACTAACTCTGGGCGACAGTATGCTTCTGGTAGCAGAAGGCTTAGGTAAGAACCTGGCTTTCCAGAATTTACTAGCTACATGCATCTGGAAAGGGTATGTTCCTTCTGTTCTCCCCCTCTAATATGTGCCCATGAAAGCGCCTAGTGAAAGGGCTTTTAGAAGTACGACGATAGACTCTGAACTGTAAGCAGGCCCCCAACTAGACAATTTCTTTTCTAAGAGTTGCCTTGGTCATGGTGTCTCTTCAGTGATAGAATGCTTACTAAGATAGTAGTTGTTCCAGCGGTGGACAGGCACCCTTAAGGCTTGTGAAGGGAGGCAACACGCACAGTACCCAGTCCTGATTGTGAGAGGGTGCCATGGCTGTGCCTCCATGCCTCCTGGACATGGGCATGAATTTGTGAGTTCTCTAGCCAATGAGCTTGTGCCATGCTTGGGTTGGAGCCTCAAAAGCCTTTAGCACTGTTTATTGTGCTTTTTTTTTCCTGCCATCCCCAGTCTACCATTGCTGATATATCCTGGATACATAGACTGAAAAATAGCTGAGACTCTGCTTCTAAACCTCTGAGGTGTGTGTGTGTGTGTGTGTGTGTGTGTGTGTGTGTGTGTGTGTGTGTGTGTGTGGGGGGGGTTGTTTATTGTTCCAGTTTGATCTGACTGAGAGAAAAGGTCAGTTTCTGTGACACTGATAAAGAGGAGAATGGGATGAGGCCAGGAAATATTAAGAAGCAGTTAGTTAAGAACTTTTGCAGGCCAAATTAAGGAATATTGTTGTCAAAGTAACAGCAAAGGAATGTGAATGAAGAATCTCTGGAAATAATAAAAAGGGCCAGATTGTGGAGAAAGGAAGGGAAAGAGGATGAATGATCAGGGAGCCAGACTAGAGAGAGCAGCTGAGAGCCTTAGGGATAGACTCATCAAGAGATCATAATCAGGGCCAGGGCATGGTTCAATGGTTAGGAGTGTCTGTTGCCCTTCCATGGAACCTGGGCTCAGGTCCTAGCATCCACATGCTGACTTACCATCATCCCTAACTCCAGTTCAAGAGGAGTTAAGTGCATTCGGTGCATTCTTTTGGCCTCTGCAGGCACAGCAAACAGAGTAAGCATTCAGGCAAAATATTTATACATATAATATAAAACAAATCTTTAAAAATTTGTTTTAAGAATATCACAATCATTTTGACCTGGTAGTAGTGACATATGGAAGCCCCTTCATTGGGAAGTTAGAAATGACAAGACTTTACCGTTGGGCTGGCCATGGGGATTGAAGCAGGAGGAGGTAACCTTTAGTTGGCTGACATGTCCACATGGAGCTGTGATGATGTCACTGACTGGGGTCAGCCATGCTCTGATTCAGATGAGTGTTCTCCTAAAGACCTGCATGTGAAAGGCTTGCTCTCTAATCCTGGGTGCTATTGTGAAGAGTTGAAGGCCAGTGAATGGATATTAGACCACTAGGCTATGTTTTGGAGGCAGTTTGGGGACACTGATCATAGTTCCACCATCACATGTCATCAGTGAGATGTTGCTGCCTTTCTACAGGCATAAAAAACAACTTAGTCAACACCCCAGGGCAGAAACCTCAGAAAATGAAATTTCCTTTTTATGCTTGATTATTCTAGGCATTTTATTTTGTCACAATAAAAAAAATATGGAAAGTTGACTGCCACAAGTGATAAAACTCCAAATTAGAGTTTCAATTAGAAAAAAATGTCTAATTTCAAGTAAGCTTTAGCAAAATTTTTATACTAACATTAACTCCTTACTATCACCAACAGCATTTAACTTTAAATGATGGAGCAGCTGTACACCTTTTAAAAATTCACGCACTTTACCATGCAAGTAACAAATGACTTTGCTTCCTGGAAAGAATTACCCGCCACAGACCAACCTAGGAAGAATCACCTAGAAAATGTATCTCCCATGTCAATGTTGCCAGTAGAGTTTCCTCCCCACAATGCATTATGATACATTCATCACATTTACCATTGAGAAAGAAAATAAGACAATAAAATCAGCCTCTTGAATTGGCTTTGTGGGGAGCAGAATAGCTGAAGTTCATAGTGAAGGGTGTGTTTGAAGCCCATATTTCCATTGACCCCATGAGTGATGCTGAACAAACTGATATTCTTTTATTCCTGAATTCTTTCAGCTGTACAGCCATGGTATTTACACAAGTATCTCCACATTACCCATAAGGAAAGACTATGTGGATTGTGTAGATGGTTGGAGATAGAGTAGGTCTTAATTAAATGCTCCTTTTGAGAGGGTTCATGGAATAGAAACATTGATAGGGTTTACTGCAGAGATTTGAAACATAGTTCAGATTATCCACTTCTCTTTAGTCCATCCATCCATCCATCCATCCATCCATCCATCCATCCATCCATTTATCAATCCAAGTGTTCTAAATACAGGGAACAGGAGCTAACTGGGAGTAGAGATTCTGTATCATTTCCTCTGTGGAAAGGGTCCAAGGTGGGTTATATACTCCAGAACACTAAGTGAAAGCTCATGCTTCCGAATTCTCGGTGCTCAGAGTCATTGAGGAGGGAAAGAATAAGGAAGACAGAGAAACAGTACTGGTGTGGAGGTTGGCTCTTCCCAGATGTCCCAACAGGCCATGCAAGGAAGATTGCATTTCTCCCCATCCTCTATTAAAGTAAGCCTGCTCACTCTTTTACCAGTGGTCCATGGTACTCCCTAAAAAGTTCTACTGGCCAGTTAATAAGTCCTATCATTTGTAGAACTACTGACCACAAATCATATTTCCAGATACCTGTGAAAAGTAGGATATCATATGAAAATAACATGGATTTCTTCTGGTAAACAATCACATAAAATTATTTTTGTTCTTCATGAGCATTCATACTTGAAGGCTATAGGTGAAAGGTATCATTTTTTTTTTTTTTTTTGCATTCTAGATAACCCCCCTCCCTCGCCATTCCTACCAGTTTCCATCCTTATAGCCTCCCTAGAGATTAGGACCTAAACTGGGTGGATGCAATCTTCCCATACTAGGACAAGGTGGTTCACAGAGTATCTCTGTGTCTATCATTTAGGAGCACTTATTGCAGGTATCACACAGTGCCAAGCGCTGTAGGAGTCATTTTAATGTAACAGCTTTAATGAGATGGATGTCACATGCCTGCGATTTTTAAAGTGTGTAATTTGGTAGATTTAGTGTATTCAGAGAATCATGTGTCTGTCACAATTTCAGAATATTTCATTATCCAAAATGAAACCTTGTGCCTATTAGAAGTTACTTTCTCCATATTCCTCCTAGCTCTAGGCATCCACTAGTGTATAGATTTGTCCTTATTCTGAACAGATCATATACATGGAATTATGTACTATTTATGGTCTTTTGTGACAACTTCTTTCACTTAGCATGGTATTGTCAAGGCAAAGACATCTTGAAGCATGTCGCTATCTCATTTATTTGAGTACTACACATTTTGTCCATCCATTTAACAGCTGATGGTCCAGGATCTGACTATTGTGTTCTTTTGTAGTGTCATGTTTCCTTGATTTTTCAAGTCTTAAGTTGTTAGCATCCTGTGTGAAAAAGTGGTTCCTCCTACTGAGCAGTGCTGGGAGAAGCACCATTACTAGAAAAGTCCAGCTAGTGGTTCTGAGGCTCTTGTGGGCCTTCTGCATGGAAACACATGATCTACAGCTGTTAAATTTGTGTGCTTTCTCTTGATCCTGCAAAGCCAGGTCAAGCATTAAAGTACCTCTAGCTGCCTATCCAGAGTTGTGTCCTGAAATGCTCTTTGTGTACCTCCTCCAAGCTCCAGGCAAGCTGGCTCTCTCTCTCTCTCTCTCTCTCTCTCTCTCTCTCTCTCTCTCTCTCTCTCTCTCTCTCTCTCTCTCTCTCTGTGTGTGTGTATGTGTGTGTGCATGCTCACCAACCATTGGCAAAAGCTTGCTTGCTCTTTTTTTGTTTGTTTGTTTTTTGTCCACAGGAAAATGTGCAAGGAGCCAACCACACAGGGCAGCATGTATAAGCACATCCATCTTGGGAAGCTCCTGTGGGTCAGTCATAGGCAGGCTTGCATTAAACAGTGAGCAGGATTCACAGCATTCTGCTGAGTTTCAATCTCAGCTTTCCATGAGCCTCTATTTCTCTCCCCCCATTCCATATTTTTTCATGCCTCCTTTTTCATGCTGACCACCTCAGTATTATCTCTGGAGTGGAACACAGGAGGCTTTGGGGCAATGTCCTTGTGGCTGTGGAAGTCAAGTGTTTCCTTGCCAGGTTATTACTTTCTGCCATGGGAAAATGAGGCCCATGTGCTCTTTCTTGGCACTCAACTGGAGGGTGGGGGTGTACATAAACTGTCCCCCCTACACTCTGCCCACAGCCCTCGATGTGTCTGTTGCTGCATTCTTGGCTCTGGTGGTACACTGGGAATTGACTCAATTTTCACATGAGTGCTCTTTCCTTGGGCAGTTGTTAAAAGCCATGCTTCTCTACAGAGATGATGCTAAAACCTCCTATTTTGACATCTCACTGGATATTTTTTTTACTGGTGGTAGTCAGTTTTATCCTTACAGCAATCCTGTGAGATGAGTATCCTCACTGTTCTTAAACTGACCAGAAGGAAGATCTGTCCTAGGACCAGTATCCAGAAAGAAGGGGTCTTGGAACTAGGATATTATTCTTGTATTAACACAAATCTCTGCATTATGGAATTCAGTAATAACCTCCATTATACACATTTATCCAATGGCCAGACCCAGCACCATTGTTTTATAATATTGAGATAGGAGAGTTCATCCTTCCAATTTCTCAAGGTGCTTATTGTTTCAGAGCTACCCAAATGTTGAAGGCCTGTGAAATGTCTAAGAATGGCTCCTGGCAGGGGACTAACATCTCCTAAGAGCATCACCTCCCCTTTGCCAACCTCAGAGTTAGCACTTGACTGCATTTAGCTGTTCAATACCAAGAAAAATAAAAGCCAAGAGCATTTGGCTGTGGGAAGCTTTCCCCACAGGTAGATAACTAACCCCCAGGTTAATAACACACGCACAAATCTGTAAGCTAACTCTTTCAAGGACTTCTTTTCCTGATTTACTATTTGAAAAAAAAATCAAAATATTGTAAACTTTCAAAGGTTGCTTTCTGATGACAAGCAAGCAGATTAATGGATTGGTTTTTCTCCTGGTTGTGTTGGTTTGGTGTAGATCTAAGGGATATTTTACATCCCTGAGAAATTCCAAGTTGCCCTCCAAGCTCTTATCTGACATGTAACCAATTTTTGCGTCTAGCTGGGCTTATCCAGGATATAACTACAGATTGTTCATTGTCAGAGAAAAGATTTTTGCCCTGAGAATCGTATATGTGTATCTCTCGGAGGATGCTCAGGGAGAGATGATCAATGAGAGAGGGCTGTGTGCTCATTCACAAATGTCAGCACAGCCCTTCTTTCCAGCTGACTGCTGGGTTTTTCAGAAAGTTAAAAGGAAGAAGAATTACAAGTTCTCATCAGGCTCGGAGTGGGCTTAAGCAAAGGTCATAAAAACATAGTGGTGCATTGTTGATACTAAACTTCACAAGTTTTGTGGCACACTGTTTCCATTCCTGGAGTATTGTAAACGACCAGTCCATGCCTCACATTTCATTCAACAAAATGTGAGAATGCCATTGCTTTCATCATTGAATCCCAATTACCCATTGTCATTGCATTTGCTTGTCAGATCAGCCTCTATTATACCCAAGAGATAACAAGGCTCTGGAAAAATCATGCTTGCTTAAGGTGAATGGGGGGAGAGAAATGTTCCAGACATTGGCCAGTTTCCAAGTGGATGCTCACCTGGAAGGTGAGATAGGCACAGAGTCCAGAGACACAAGACACTGGATGTGTTAGAGGTTAAAGGATATAAGCCCTTAACCATTCTGATTAGTGTAATTCATTCACTTTTCTTTTTAGATAAAAATTGGAAGTTCTTGCCAGAGGTGAGCCAGCCATCTGGTTCTGATTTGTCCTGGGGAAGGTCAGAGTGAGGAAGGTTCAAAGCTTCCCCAGGGCAAGTCCATGGTACCTTCCTCCCTCGAGTTAGGCAGACCCACTTAAGACCACACACTCATTTTCTAGAGTGGAGCTTAGGAGTGAGCCCATTACGGGACTCTTCTTAGACCATCAAACTCTGAAACGTCAAGGACCAGCTCTTTTGTTTCTCAGTATCACTGCATCTCCACCGCACCTGGTGCATAACAGAGGCTCAAAAATATTTGTTCAATTTAAGTAACTGAGCGTAGAGAACGCACACAGATCTGAACTTCTGGACCAGGTATCATGAGACTGACACTACCTGCTTTATCATCTTGTTTGCAGAGTAATAGGGCATTTACATTTGGGTTCTGGAAGAATCTAGAAGCATAAGCACACAACAAATTCCAGGTACTTAGGAAACCAAGCATTTCTTCCCTAAAGGAGCTTTGCCTAGTGTCTTTTACCCAGAATTCCTCTGGCATCATATATAACAAGACCTTTCAACTGCACAGCCTGAGAAATTTCATCATGAAATTAACCAAATATTGTATTCAAACCTGAAATATCCCCCACAGCACTTAGATGCCCACTTAATGGTGCTATTTTGGTAGGCTGTGGAAACTTTAGGAGGTAGGGCCTGACTGGTAGAAACAAATGTCAATAGGGATGAGCCATTGGAAGCTATAGCCTGTGTTAAGCCCCTACCCCCCCCCCCCCTGCTTCTTGGTCTACCATGATGAAAGAAAGCTCGAGCACAGGCTCCTGCCCCGGTTCTGCTGCAGATTCCCCACTGTTATTAAATGAGACGCTGTTATGAAATGAGAGCCAAAACAAATCTTTTATAGCAATATGAAAGTAACCAACACACCAAGATATACAAACACCACATCTCTGTCTCCGTGGGAATGTGAAGATAGCTCAGCCAAAGTGGCTCTTTCCACTGTCCCCAGGGAAGCTTACAGGTATTGGTTGGGAGAAAGTAGGTATAAGGTATGGGTGCCTTAGAGGGTCATGAGAGGGACCATATGGTCCCCGCATTTCCTAACCATGCAGACATCTTCTCTTCTCCCAGTGCTCTACATTGGCCTCCCTTTTGCCTTTGATTCAAGGTGCCTGTCATTTGGGTGGCTTTCAGGCTATTTCTGAAACACAATGACATTAGGGGCTTTTTTTTTCTGTTTCTTCCATGACAATGGAGCATGACCATGGGAATGTGTTTCAGGCCCCTCTGCTAGTGACCTGAACCCATCTCTCTGTTTCTTTGCTGACATGAGCCCAGACAAGCCTGTAGAGGATCAGACTCAAGATTCATCCCAGCCTCTTAGCTGTTCCTTGTTTCTCCTGGTCTCGGAAGTCATGACCCTGTAGACAGAAAACCCTCGGAAGGATTCGCTTGCTCTGCTATCACTCACTTCCTTCCACAATAGCTCCCTTTGAGGGTAGAAAAAACCAGGTCCCTTGAATTAAGTGGGTGATGGGAGAGGGATTAGAAGGAAAGAAAGGTAGAGATGTTTTGTGAAGACGGTGAGGTTTTTTTTTTGTCATTGTTTTTGTTATGCTCCATTAAAAAATGATTTATTAATTTATTTCATGTATGTAAGTGTTCTATATGCATGTATACCTTTAGGCTAGAAGAGGGCATCAGATCCTATTATAGATGGGAGTTGAACTCAGGGTCTCTGGAAGAGCAGCTGGTGCTCTTAACCACTGAGTTATTTCTCCGGTCCCACTCTGGTCTTTTATAATATAATTTTGCTGCTGCTCCAGCCAGAAGTGGAGCCTTCCTCCTCCCCTTTCATGTGGGCTGATGCTGTGTCTCACTCTGACCATCCAAATTTGGTGGTGTTAGCATTGTGAGACTCTGGAGGTAAGCCCTTCGAGTTTTGGTAGCATTTGCTTCCATCCTCTTACAATAAGGTAACATATCCCAAAGGCACCCAGAGCAGCCTCTCTAAAGAGGAGAAAGTAAGTATAGAGGGAAACTTAGAGATCAGGGCCAATTCCCAGGCATGGACTGTGGCCATCTTAGACTTGAGTGCTGTGGAATATCAAATCACTACAGACACATTACCCCAGTCAAATGCAGGAAAATAAATCTCACCTCTGACTCATCCCAACTGGTGATTCACAGACTGACATGTAGGTAAAGTTATAATTGTTTTAGGCCATTACACTGTGGAACAATTTGTTAGACCTTGGAATCCAGCAAAGATGAACAATGTCTCGGTGTGTTACCATTACTTTACAAATAAATTTTAATCTGTAGTGATTCCAACATCTCCCAAATCTGTATTTCAGACTATTTTTCAGGAAAGTTTACTAAATTTAAATTAAGGGGTTCTCTAAGAACACCAGGGGTTTTTTTGGGATGTTGGGATGGCAAGGTTGGTTTCTGCTTAATAGAGTGTGTCCCTGGAGAAATTCGAAGAATGGGGATCAACTCAAAAAGAACTCACTGGCCATGACCTTGGTCCTGAGATTCAGAACAAACCCTACTCCTGAAAAAATATTTGAAGTGTAGTTGGTGAGAAAACGATAGAAGGACACATTTGAGTAAATTTTTCTTCAAAGTCAGATTTACTTCCTCTCCCTGACTGCTGTATGTGTGTCCTGTCACGAAACCTTGTGTGTGAGAGCCCATGGCTGCCTATGAACAATCTCTCCTATTTCTTTTGTGTGTTTGGGAAGCTCTCACAGAAAGCTATCAGCACAAAACACTTATGATACATTCATTGAAAAAGCCCCAAGAATTTATTTTCTGTGTGACTTCTATTGATCGTGACAGCTCTTATGTGATCTGTTTGTTAGGTCTGGGCTTGCCTGGTGATATTGATCAAGTAGATTCCTTTGTGAAAAGCTACATTGATTAGTTTCCTGACAAGCTCTTAAGGCCACTTGCAAAGCTGTCACTGGTGATATTTGCCATCAGAAGATTGGGGCTCGCCCATAATGTCTCTCTGAAAGCAGACTGAATAGAAGACAGATGAGTGTGGACTACATGCTCTGTGCTAGGTAAACACCCGGTGATCCATCTCATGGCTGCTTTTTCCAAGGGGAGAAGATTAATATCCCTGTGGTGAACACTATTCTCTGCCCTCAGCGTCTGCACTAGAAAATCCCACTCAGACACACAAGGTTCATTTCAGCAGTCTTGTCTGAATGTGTCATTGCAGAACCATTCTCCTCTGCTCCTCCCCAGAATGCAACTGCCCCAAATCCCAGTAAACAGGACTCAAAATCTGGATGGCACATAATAAATATGCACTGTCATGAAAAATTTAATGTGAACGAGAGGGGAGTTAGGACAATGGGCCCCAGTGCTTTCTGACAAAAGAATACCAACACACAAGGACAAAGGACACATGGTGGTTCCCATTTGCTTTACAACTAAAATTAATTAATAGCTCATGCATCTGAAAGGGAACAAGACGGCCAGTTCAAATGCTGCTTCTTACAGGGTCTCTAGCAAGGGTGTGCAGAGGGAGGGGCGACAGTGCTGGCACCAGAGGCTAACAGTGGTATGTGTTTTAGAATCCGTTCCCCTCAGTGGAATTCAGAAGAGTTTTAAAAGTGATTATGGTGCAGTGGGACCGGTTGTGTGTCTGTGTGTGAAATCCCACAGAGAAGAAGTGCTAGGCTATGTGGGACAGAAATTGACCAGGCTTGTCCCTTCTGTCCATTTGGTAAGATGTTTGATTCAAAGCAAGTTCCTTTAACTTTGTGCTAGCTCGCATTGTGCTCATCTAGTAACAATGAGGGGGCCGTTCACTAGTGCTATGACCCTGGAGGAGCTGGATGGCCCTGCTGGACCTCAGCTTCGAGCATGTTAGAGAACACTGGACAACTGGCTGCCTGCAGATGATAGACTAATGGTGACATCTGACAGCAGATTTGTGTTCTTTAAAGAAGACAATGTTCCTGTCATTTAGGCAATGTCTCTGCCCCTTAAAAAGTGAGCCACTGTGTGTGTGTGTGTGTGTGTGTGTGTGTGTGTGTGTGTGTGTGTGTGTGTGTTGTGCACAATGAGAGGAACATCACATTGAACATCCAAGTTAAAATTGAAAAATACTCTGAAAATGCGTTACTTGGTCTGTTCCCCAGTGAACAGTGAGACAACAAAGACAACCCCAGAGAGGCTGACTTCCTGGTTTGTTTTGTCTGGGGCTTGTCACTTGTAAGGACAGGAGAACACAGGGATAGTTACTCTCTGACCAACAGACCAGAAGTTTGAAGATTCTTCCTGGGGGCAGGGGCAGGAAGGCTGTGGACTGTTCCTATCCCTGGCTACCCTGCACTCTGCATGAGACAGAAAGACCACCTCACCACCACACCACCTCACCCAGGAATCTTTTCATGGGAAGATCATGGATTATTTTCCTTCCAAGAGAAAGGTACAGAGAGAGCATTTTGAATTTGTAAAGTAGGATGTGTATGCTTTTGCAGCAAGATCCATTACTTAAGCCTCCCAAGGTCCAGATTGAGATGTTCTCAGGAGACACTACTGTTGGTATCCCAGAGTGAGAAGCTGAAGCTGAGGACCTTTTCAAGATCACACAGATGGTGTGAGACCAGGAGGCTCAACACAGACCCTGACTCCATTATTTACTATTAAAATTTTTTAATTTTAGCAAGAGCTCAGTGTGCTGGTTAACTTTTGTTTGGTTGGTTTTTTTGTTTGTTTGTTTGTTTGTTTTTTTCTTAACTTAATACAAGCTAGACACATCTGGGTAGAGGGAAACTCAATTAATTGCCTCCGTTAGATTAGGTAGAGGGTTTTTTTCTTGATTACTGATTGATGTGGTAGGGCCCAGCCCACTCTGGGTGATGCCAGCCCCTGGGCAGGTAAGCCTGCAAGAAAGCAGGTTCAGAAAGCCACGGGGTGCAAGGCAGTAAACACCTTTCTTTCAGGGTTTCTGTTTAGTTCCTGCCCCTTGTGAGCTCCTAACCTGGTTTCCTTTGGAGCTGGACTGAAAAGTGTCAGTCAAAATAAACTCTTACCACTCCAACTTGCTTTCTGTCCTGGTGTTTATTACAGCAACAGAGCATAAACAAAAACACTCATGTTCAAGAAAGATCAGAAATGAAATAAATTAAGCTTTGTCATGAAGTTGTTTGGTTGGCACAATTGAACCTGTTTGTGGGTTGACAGATGAGTGACCAGACGAGTGGGCCCAAGTCAGACTTCATCTCCAGTGAAAACAAGGCAAAGCCACTGTGACCAAAATGAACAGCTTTCAAAGTGTCCTGTTACCAGCTCTCACCAAAAGTCAGCATCATCCCTGGGCAGGATGCTTCTCCACACATCTGCACAGCTCTCCAAGGTCTCAGGACAAAGATTGTTCCAGTTGCTGAATTTTTTAAGTTAGGGAGGTGGTGGTGGTAGTGGTGGTGGTGGTGGTGGTGGTGGTGGTGGTGGTGGTGGTGTGTGTGTGTGTGTGTGTGTGAGTGTGTGTGTGTGTGAGTGTGTGTGTGTGTGAGTGTGTGTGTGTGTGTGTGTGTGTGTGTGTGTGTGTGTGTGTGTGTGTTCATACACGTGTGCATGAAGGACAGAGGTCAACCTTGGGTGTCTTCCTCAGCCACTCTCTAGCTTCTTTGCCAGGGTCCAGCCTCAGCTCAGGTTCTGGTCCTCAGACATGGAATGGGTGTTGGTGCAAGGAAGAAATTTGACCACCAGGTGGATTGCACTCACATGATCCCAAATAGCTTGAGCCGTTTTTATTTATACCTTAAGAGTTTTTGTTTTGTTTTGTTTCCTACCAGGTTTACACGAACAGTTTTTTGTTGACTCCTATTTTTGACTTTTAAGAAATAACATCATATTTTAAGAAATATATAGTAACCATTATAAAAGCCCCATTATTTCCCTTTACGTTTCCCCCATCACACTTTACCATCCCCTACATAACCTTGTTCTAGACACAGAGTTCAGCATTTTTCCAGGCTTAGCTAAATATTGAGCCAGACACATCCTGTTCCTGCAGCACTTGTGTCAGCTAGCAGCTACTTGGGTTACAAAGTTCTAGAGTTATAGACATGGGTACAATGCTTTAAGGACAACAATATTCGAACCCAGACAAATCTTTCATGTCTGAAAGATATGCTTTTGCACAGTTCCCTTTTCTATAAGAGAGTCCCATGTCTCAGTCTTCTATAAGAGGCAGACTTAGATAAGGCATTCTTTTCCCGTCCCGCTATACCATACTTCTACCATCAATATAAGTGTCTATGTACGGTACAGATGGATCTATCCACCCCATATTTTACATTGCGTTCATTTTTTCCTCTTGGAGCATACTAGAGCCTATCATTGATTCTATATGCTTGGTGTTCAGGGAACTTAATCTCAATGGCTGGCACTTTGTGTATTCCTGAGACCTTTCTCTATTCTGTATATGTATGCCCTATCCTCCTTTCTAGAACTGTAGGACATGGTTAATGCTCCAACTGTTGTTTTCTCACATACTTAACTGTCTCTACTGAGTCAGAAAAATTCCCATGATTAGAAGTTGTAGATAGTAATTCCATGCAAGGAATTTGAGAAACATTAGCCCTCTCCTTATTCTAAGGGGGAATCATTGGAGAAAGAACAAAATTTCCAGGGAGAAGTACAGCTGGCGCATGTGTGACTGACAAAGTAAAGCTAAAAACTGCTCAAAGAATAGACAATACAATAAGAGATGGAAAGTCCTGCAAGCTGCATGAATTCAGCAAAGTTCTATGAAGTCCTGGGGTATATTGGTCCTTGCCCAGTGAGAGACTATCTTCTAGGGCCTTTGCCTCACGGAGATCCATCTGACAGGCATTCCTGTGTTGATCTGAGAATAGGTTGCACAGATCCCTGAACTTTTTTTTAGACCGAGTCTCTCACTGATACTGGAGCTCATCTATTCAGGCCAGTGAGCCCTAGAGATCATACTGCCTCTATCACTTGAGTCCCGCCTTATAAGTACAGTCTACTGAGCCTGTCTGGAGCCTCTATGAGTGTTGAGGATCTGAACTCAGAGCTCTGCTCGTGCAGTATTTCTCCAGCCTAAACATCTCCCTGGTTTCTTCTTGTACTTTTAGATATTCCTTTCTCACATGTAATCTTCATTACTTTACAAAGTTGACATGTCTGCCTTAAACTCAACAAAATATGAACGAGTGAAAAGAACTTGTTAGTCATCTCCCATGTGCTACATAAATAAGTTCTATACCAGCCCATGTTTCTACTCACTTGGTATCTCTCATGCAACAATACATTGTTGGCCATCCTCTTGACAATAAATGGATATTTAATTCATGTACTCTGTGGAGCATTGAATATTACAGATGGTATCATAGCAAGCTTTGTTCAATCTTTCCCTTATTGATGAGGTCAACATATATGTGCTTTTGTTTTGTTTTTGCCATGAAAACTTACATGTCTTTCTTTAAAACTCCAGGGACTACAACTATATAAGATAGATTCCTTGTAGAAGGATCTCCTGAAACAAAATACTGTGTGTTTTTTTAATTGAAAAGACAATGTCACTTATGAAAGTAAAATCCATGAGAATTTTATTTAAGTATGTATTAATTATATACTTTTATTATCTATAATTATACTAATTATATATGTATATATAACATTACATATATTATTTTGAGATAAGGAGGATATTGTTGTCCTGCATCCTCCAGCTTATTAGACTGCTCAGGCTGTCCTTGAACTCACAGTGGTCTGCCAGCCTCAGCTTGAATAATAAAAGACATGTGTCATCATGCTTAGCTTAAAGATTTAAATCTTAAACATAAAATAAGAAAATCTCGGTTACACAGAAGAGCCTGGAACAGCTACTCCAAGTCTTCTACTGTAAACCTTGGTTGGTGAATCTAGATCAAAACCAGAGGGAAAGTCTACCTTTAAACTCAGCTTAAGTTCCACTCATAGGTAAATTCAATTACAGAGGGAGAGACAGAGAAAGGAGAGGGGGAGTAAGAAGAGGAGAGATAGAGAAGGAGAAAAGGGAGGGGACCCAAACAGGTGGCCTTCTATTCTAATTAGCGACCAGTTGGACACCTGGCTCAGTGAAGCACCATTGCCCAGGTCCCTGGGCCTCAGTCTTGACAAGCCACCCGTTTTCTTCTCAGCCAGGCTTTAGTCCCATGAACCGGCAACAGAGCTCTAGTGTGCTGATCAAGACTGCTCTCAAGGAGGGTTGTGGCTGGAGCAAAAGTTAATGGCATGATTTTGGTTATCTACAAGGGCTTTACTAGTCTGTTTGAACACCTCAAAGAGAGGGAGAAGCCTAACTTTTCTAGTTTCCAAAGGAAACTCTATAAGAGCAGGATGGAAAAGACAAAACCTGACAGGGCAAATAAACACACATGGGAAGACTGGAAATAACTGCTATTTCTTTGACTTTTTATTTCAGTGCTGGGTGTGGGACCCAGCCCCTTGCACACGGTAGGCAAGCTTTCCTCCACTGAGCTGCATCTCACCCCAAGAGCAGAAGGGCTTGATCAGAAAAACATTTGTTAGGGATTTGCCCGGGGTGGCTTCCTGATCTCCCTCAGGTGACGGAGAACACCCACCCCCATGCATCAGGCTTTAGAGTCTAACTCTGCCTGGACAGGGGAGGCTAGGAGGCCTGGGAAGAAATGCTAGCTCTGGTCTCCAGTGACTAGGCCTTTCCCCTGGGAGACTCCCATTTGACCAGAATGTGAAGTGCCACTTAAAAATTGAATTAAAAATGAAATCACATCCCAATCTTAAACCCTTAAACCTCTCGATCAATCGTGGGTTTACAAAGCATCTAAAGAAAGGAAATTTTTGACCAAATGATCAAAGCAGCACTCAGAATGGGGCTGCTGATTGAATATTGACCTCAGCAGGTACTATAATTGCATCTTATTGGCAGATCATTACGAGTTTATCTTAGTGATAGAAAGCACAGATTGAAATCAGAGGCACTTACTTCTCTGGGTCAAGAGAATAACTAGCAAGCAAAACCACTCTGGCCTGTCAACACATGGTGGAGATGGGGCTCAGGGTGGGGGTGGGGCCTGGCTGGAAAGTGTCCTGTTGGCTTAGCACCTCCCTGTGCCTGTGGATGACAGCATCCCCATGATGGGAGTCCTCACACTCTTCAAAACATACCTCAGTCATTCCTCCCTTGCAAGCCTTGCCACTTCGTCTTCCCTTCTGTCAGAGAGAGCACAGTTAGGAGCTCTGCTGCAGGCCATTCCATTTTGTCTTTGCTTTCTTCTCCGCCCTGACCCAGCGAATGAGGTGCTGCCAATTTCCCATTCTAGAAGGGGGAGACGTGCATCTTCATTATAAATAACCAAAAGTCAAAATGAAATTAATAGTTGAACATAATGCCATTATTTGTGAGGCCAAGGGAAGATGATCTAGAATTCCAGGCCAGCCTGGAGTACATGGTGAGACTGACTAAAAGGAAAAATTAAAAAAAAGATAAAAGTAGACATATGAAGTCCAGAAACATGTAATAACCTGACAGGGGATTGCACATTTGACTTTGTGTAATACTTCTTATGGGCATTGGTGTTCTTTTCCCAGTAAAGGATCTCACAGAGAATATTTCAGGCTTACAACTTAGGTGGTCTCTGTCATAACTAATTCTGCTGTTAGCAATAGCAGTAGGCATAGACAATAAGCAAATGAATGATCAATAAAATTTTCTGTGAACTATAAGTTGACAGGCAAATTTGGCTGATGGTCACAGTTTACCACTGCTGTGCATTCAGCTTCCCTGAGGTTCTGCAACACACCTAGGGATTGATACAGCAAGCTCCTAATAAGTGCATTTGTGTTTGGAACCCATGTAGGCGGCAAACAGTAGGAATCACCTTCTACCCTTCTCAAAAATATACCTCCTTCCTGGATGGTTGTTTAGCCACAGCTCAAATCCCTGAAAACTCATTCTTCACAGGCTAGCTGTCCTAGTTAAAAGGCAGGCAGGACCTGATGATATTCTTACTATTATAGTTATGTTTGTTTCCATAAGGGAACATCTCTTTTAATTTTCTAAATATTGACACCTAGACACTCTACTCTGTTCTCTTCATCAAAAACAAAACAAAACAAAAAACAAAAAACAGAAGCAAGTAAACAAAAAAAAAAAAAAAACCATGAAATTTTGCTTTCTCCTGAGTAGTACTTACTGAGTACTAAGTGTACTCAGACTTAGTGAGCTCAGCAATTTCAAATCAGTCTCTCACCCAGCTGGAAGCATCAATAACACTCACTTTATTTGTGTTGTGCCTATGAAAGGTATCAGTGAAATAGGCATACACAGCGCCCAATATGGATATGAGCCCAGGATGTGTTTCCTCTTGTTCAGTTAGCAAGAGAATAGTCACAGAGATCATGTGTCTAGAATGCCCACAGGAGATGAAGTTCCATGGGATGGTTGATCTCCTTCCATCTCTCCTTCCTTCAACACAAATATGCCCTCAACAGTTATAGTGATATATTATTTATAATTTATTGAAGCTTGCCTGAGGATTCAGAAAGCAAAGTCAGCCACAAGCCATAGAAGCAGGACACACACCTTTAATCTCAGCAGCCAGAAGCTAGGAGGTGGTGGTACATACCTTTCATCCTGGGACTCAGGATTAAGAGGTAGACAGATCTCTGTTAGTTCAAGGCCACCCAGGGATACATTAGAGTGAATCAGTCTAAAGAGAATTAGAGCTCATACCCTTAATCCCAGGACTCATGAGAGGTATTTAAGAAAGAAACAGGCTCTCAGTTGGAAGCATTCATTCTCCAGTCAAGATGAGGAGAGATTAGTCTGAGGCCAGGTGGCAGCTTGTGGAGATAGGATCAGCCCAATCCACTTGAGGTAAAGGTAAGAAGGTAGGGGCTGGCTGCTTTGCTTTTCTGATATTCAGCTTGAAGTTTGAACCTGAATATCAGTCTCTGGGTCATTTATTAATTCATGCTACAAACAGTTATTTGCAAACACCAATATTGTGTTGGTTCTAAGCAAGAAGAAAATGCATGTGTCACAGAATTCCTGCCCTTAGACACCTTAAAAGCTACGTGAGAGACAAGATACAAGGTCACAAGTTGTGGAAAACTGTGTGTGGCCTCTGGTCCCGTATCAGCCCGAGCATGTCTTACTAAGAATGCTTAATGGAATTCCCCGAGAAACCATTAGAAATGTTACTGGTGCAAAGATCAAACTATAAATCTGTTTTCATTCTGGTTGAGTGTAAAAAGGTAATTATGATGACTTGCATTGACATGTTATGGAATCTTCTAAAACACCATGATATATAACTTTCATCTATCTTGCTCCCATGAAGTAGACTTTGCAAGCAAAACTATCCTTATCTCATGGAGCAGAGGACTGAGATCCAGTATGAGAAGCACTTTGCCCGTGGTCACACAATGAGAGGATGGGCAGTTTCCTTATTCCTGGCTCTTTGGTTTTACTATTACACAAGCAATGTATGTCTGTCATTTGTAAGTGTAACTAGGGTTCTGGTAATAAAATAGACCTCTCTCAAGCAGGCAGGAGAAAAAGATGCAATGTGTACAAGAGGAACCACTTAGAGCATGAATGTCAAAGTCCATCTAGGTTCCAAAGGGTTTTGTTAATTCTCAGTAATCCAGCTTCCATCTGTCTCTGGGTACAGCAGTCTTGTTCCTCTCTGTTCTCTATCCACGAGCTATTCATCTTACAAATAACTGAGGCCGGCTACTAACCACTGTCCCTGTGTCTACAAGCTCTGCTCATCTAAAGCCTCCTCCTACAGACCTCTGCCTCTCCTAGCTCAGTTGCTGGCAGAAACAAGCTTTGTGAAATCGTTCATGATTAGAGAGTGGGTATGAGGATCATCCTAGGCGGCTTTCCAGAGGATGGAGCAGGCTTTGGAAAACACCCTCCTCTTTGTATATTTATTGTTCAAAGTAAGCCAAATACCCCAAGGGACATGCTTATGATGATAGAAATGCCTGACACACCAAGAAAGGCTGAACGGAGTCCTTCTAGTGGAGTGGCACCAAATATCCACTCAGTGTAAGTTTAACCACACACATCATGAAGGGGAACAGAGAAAGAAAGAATTTATAGATTTCAGCCTGGCAGCCAGCACTCTACTTAAAAAAGACTGAGTGAGAATGGGACAGGCACACGGGGTTCCGCCACCACCTCTTTGCATTACAAAGTAAGCATCAGAATGAAACACTATTTAACTCTAAAAAATGAAACCATGAAATTTGCAGAAAAATGATGGCTTTATAAGTTGTAATATTGAGGTCCAATCTTAGGAAGAGAAAAAGCATGTTCTCCTTCATATGTGGATTCTAGCCTACAAAGTATGCATGTTTATAAATGAAAAGCTGAAATATGGGAGCAATATAATATTTAGAAAGGAGACCAAGGAAGGCTAACCTCAATTGATGAGGAAGGCTTGTGAGATGCAGGCAGAAGGACTCAGGTTGTGAAAGTGGATTGAAATGTGTGTGTGTGTGTGTGTGTGTGTGTGTGTGTGTAGTGATTAAATGCATTAATTGGCAGTGCGTGTAACACCCTGAGCAAATCTTTACGACTACAGAGTGGCCTTTCTAACTGCACAGAAGTTCACTGTGATGCACTTTGGGATAAGCTGTCACTCACTTGGCCCACCATCTCTGAAAGCCCATTTAGGTTCTCTGGACTTACCAGTTCAAGTGCAATTTTGCCAGGGATTCTTGAATCGTTTGCGGACTATAAGCAGCCTTGTGCCACACAGCAGCAACAATGCCCCTTCCTAGAACCTCCTTCTAAATGTTTAAAAGTCAGAATTGCTGCATTGCCCTTGAGAAAGCTGCAGAAGCCAGCCCTCCAGTGCTGAGGGCTCCAGGGTAAATAAGTTAAAATACTCAGAGTAAGTATTTACTAGTTATTTTTCTGAAATTCAAAGCTAACTGGGTATCTTATCTTTAGCTGATAACCTTGCATGGGCAGTTGCTGTGCCCTATCTCTGTCAGTCCATAGCTTTCCCCCATATCTCATCACTGATAAGATAGCAGAGAGGCTTGAGTTACAGGAACAGAAGATGAGCCCTCAGTCCTTCAGGGTACAATAAGCAGTGTATCCTCCTGCTCTGCAGGGGATATGATTCCCCTTAGGCAGCACAGGACAGATGAGCTGGTGACACCAAGAAACTGAGAGCACCGTGTGGACCTGGCACTGGTGGCCCACACCCTTAACCCCAGCACTTGGGAGACAGAGGCAGGAGGATCTCTGTGAGCTTGAGGCAAGCCTGGTCTACAGAGTGAGCACCGAGAAACACTCCAAAGATACACAGACAAACTCTGTCTTGAAAAACAAACAAACAAACAAACAAATAAAAAAAAGAGTGTCATGTGGCCTGGCACAGCTTCTCCTTGAGCTTGGATGTTATGGCACCCATCATTATGATGCATTGAAATTTTGCCTTGTGAAGGGCTATGCTCAAACAGCACGACAAGCTCTTCATTCTCACTTAGATGCTGTTATCCAAAAGATAGACAATAGCAAGCGTTGCAGGGATATGGAGAACAGAAACATCTGTACATCACTGGTGGGTAATGCAAAACACTCACTACTGTGGAAAATAGCTTGTCAATTCCTCCCCCAAAAAACCTAGAAGCACTGAAAGATCAGAAGTTCTGTTTCTACGTTTGTATGTAAGGAACTGAAAGCAAGAATTAAAACATAGAGATGAACACAGTTGCTAAGATTAATATTCACACGGAAAAGGCTCCAACCATAGAAAAACATCATTTCGCGAAAAGCCTGTTTTTCCGGAAGAAGGCTGGAGGTGGCAGCAGAGAGCAGGAACAGCGGATGTGCCAGCAAGGTTACATTTGGTAATCTTCGGGAGAGGGGCTTGTAATTCTTGCTGTAAGCTCCAGGAGACACTCTCAGTTCTTCTGATACGGAGAGCTGGGTGCTAAATGTGTCTCCTAAATCCCCAGGTTGTTGTATTACTTCAAAATACCAAGTCATTTACTTTTGTGACTTAAATGAAGGTAAAAAATGGAAAGTTTGGGAAGGTTCTAATTCTAAGTGGGTTTTTATTTATTTATTATTCTATGTTTTTTTTTCTTTATGTCTTCTGGGCTCTAAAACATTAGTACATGATAACAGCATAATATTAAATACTAATCTTTGTGTGAATAAAATAACAATAATTTTATCACAGACAACTTCAATGCAATATGAAAGGTAGGGAGGGTAAGTAAATTCTACCAATTTCAAATTATCTGATGAAAGCAATTCCAGTGGAGAACTGAATTGTTTTGAGTTGGTACTGTTTTCCAGTTGAATTATTTGTCATCTTCTGAACTCAGAAAATCTCTTCTGCCATGCTAATGACTGTAAAAACATCTGAAACACCAGGCTACACTCCTTTCCTAGACAACTTTAGAAAAAAAATTAAAAAACAAAACAAACAAAAACTCTCATGTATCACATCCTGACTTCAGTTTCTCTTCCCTCCACACCCCACAGCCTACCCCCATTTTCCATCACCCCTCTACATCCCCCAGACCTACACACCCTCCAACTCCTCTCAGAAAAGAGCAGTCCTCCCAGGGACCAAACACAGCATACCATGCTACAATAAGACTAGGCATACACCTTCATATCAAGACTGTACTAGGCAACCCAGTAGGAGGGGAAGGGTCCCATAAATATACAAAAGAGTCAGCAGCCACCCCTGCCCACTGTTAGGAACTCCACAAGAACACTAAGCATGTATGCAACATAAGAATAGCACATAAACCCAGAGGTCCTAGTCAGACCCCTACAAGCTCCGTGATCTCTGGAAGCCCCCATGAATCCTAGTCAGGTGATTTGTGGGCCTTGTTCTCCCTGACCCCTCTGGTTCCTCCAATCCTTCCTCCCCATCCTCTGCAGGACTCCCAAATCTCCATCTAATGTTTGGCTGAGGGTCTGCATCTGCTCCTATCAGTTGCTGGATGAAGCCACTCTGGTTTCATTGATGAGGATTCTGCTAGGCTCCAGTCCCAGAACACTCTGCAGCAGATAGGACAAGCTATAGGCCAAAGATATTGTTGCTGGGTTGGTGCCCAATCCCTCTACTTAAGGCCTTGCCTGATTACGGAAGATGGTGGGTTCAGGCACTGTGTCCTCCATTACTAGGAGTCTTTGCTAGGTTTATTCTCACAGATTTAAGTTTTCTATGCACTAGATTTCCACCTTGCCCAGAAATGCTCCCCAATTCCAGTCACTTTTCTCAGTATTCCTCTTCCTCCATCATCCTGTTCCCAACCTCACCCTCCCCAGGACACCAGTGAAATCTATTACCCTGTTCTATTTTCCCTTTCCAGGGAGATTCTTGCAACCATCCTTAGTCCCTCCTTGTTACCTAGCTTCTCTGGGTCTGTGAACCATAGCATAGTTATCTTTTATTTTACAGCTAATAAGAAATTACGAGTGAGTACATACCGTGTTTGTCTTTCTGGGTTTGGATTACCTCACTGAAGATATTTTTTTCAAGTTCCATCTACTTGCCTGCAAATTTCGTGATGTCATTGTGTTTAACAGCTGTTTGAATTAAAGTCCTACGTTAGTTATTTTAACAGAAGAAACACAGCCTTCCATTAACAACCCAGTATTCTCAGCTCTCATCACTTTCTTATAACTTGCAAAGCAGTTAACACATTTTAAAACAAAACCCATTTTAATATGCTAGAAGAAGACTGACACATAAATATGCTAATTTTAAAGAATTCTCTCTTGTATACTAGGTGAGTTATTAAGGTGCTGTACGTGTTGAACTCAGGTTAGCATTTATAGAATTTGATAGCAGCATTAGTATTCTAGATTGAAATCTCATGACTAGCTCTTTGCAATTTATGATCTGATGCTATGTAATATGAAAACTAATGAGAAGTAAGGTTTGTTTAATCCTAACATATACACACATTGTTTGAGTCTCAAAACCAGCTGTGAACATATTTATCATCATGTCCCCTTTATAGTAGAGAAGAGTTCAGCTGAGGGAAACTCTTTCCTCGATTGCCCATATCTATTAACCACAATGTACAAACACTATGACATAATAATCACACTTCTAGTATGTTTTTCCTGCATATCTATTTGCAAATATATAAAATTATTAATGCACAAGAGCATTCACTTCATCATTGTTAGCAAAAAAATAGTATTGTCAACAGCATTGTGTCCTGTGGTTAAATTATGGGCAGTTAAATTAAAAAAAATACTACATAGCTGTAATAAATAAAAATAATAAATGGACTGCTATATGCATATAGAGAAAAGTCTTCAAGATTAATGTTTAAGTGATGAAGTTAGATGCAGTATGATGTATGCAAAATGTCATCCTTTGTGTAAACTATGAATGTCTGACTTTTGTCTTGAATTTCATAAGATAAATCTAAAATACACATAAGACATCAAGGACAGTGATTACCTGTGAGTGATTTGTTGGTGGATGGCCATGAAGCACACAGAAACAGAGAAAAATGAAGAGAAGGGTATTTCCCTGTTTAGAATCCTGTAATTGAATTTGCTGGGGCTTGACTTGCATAGAGTTGTGTGAAGGAGGAAAGAGAAGGGGTGGTTTGAGTGCAAATCGACAGGCAGGGGAAGCAGGCAGAAACCTGCAGAATCACACAACCAATGGAAGCCCCCCACACACACACCAGAAGCCTGTCCTTCTGTCTGGCTTTCAAGTTCTTCCCAGTCCTGACTATAAGCCTGCACAATTATCCCATGGCAGAACTATGAAAGAACAGACAGCCTGAAAACCATTTTCCCACGGTGGCACAGATGATAAGGCTGCAGACACTGCTTCTCTTTTATTACATCACAGCCCAAAGAAGGGGTTCTGCAGCTGAACCCTATAGGTCCTGGGGACCTGACTTTGTGAGAAAGTCAATTTTATTTTTCTATAGTCTATTGTTTTAATTAGTTATGAAATAATCAGTTCATTTCTAAGAGGATCATTCACTTTAGCTGGTGAGACGAATTACCGAAAGCCCAGTGTCAATACCAGCACAGCTTTATTATTTGTAGAATCCAAGGTAAGAATATATCTTTAAGGAGACTCCAAAGAAGAAACTGTTGTCCACCCATTTCCTTTCCTAGTTTGCCTGTTGCTGGAGTTTTCTTGTCCCACCAGGTCCCCTGCCCTACTCAACCCCAAATAAACACAGATGCTATGTTAGTTGTAAAACTATTAGCCAATGTCTAGGGCTTCCTATTGGCTAATTACATCTTAATTATTAACCCATTTCTATAATTCTATGTATTTCCACGTGGTCTTGGCTTACCAGTGAATGCCAGTACCTGTTACTCCTTTTATGGCTACATGGTGTCCCTTTTCTGCACCTCTCTGCCTACCGTCCCCAGGTTTTTCTTGGTCTCCTAGTTCCACCTATCTTCCTGCCTGTATTGGACAAACAGTATTTTATTCCTCATGCAATAAGAGAAACGTATACAGGAGGACATCCCCCATCATTTGCTTGAATCTCTTTCATCTGCAAGCCAGCAAGTTCACATCAAGTCACCAGATCATTCTCAGGTCACATTGGCCTATTCACATCTTCTATTTTCTTTCTTTAAAAAATTAAGTATGTTTTTAATTAATAAAGAATTATGTCACTTTCCTCCCTGCTTCCGTCACTCAAGTCCCTTCTGACTACATTCCCTTGAAACCCACCCATGTCCCACAATTCTCAAGTTGATAGTCTGTGTTTCTTATATATATATATATATATATATATATATATATATATATATATATATATTATGTGTGTGTGTGTGTGTTTCATATATATATATATATATGTGTGTGTGTGTGTGTTTCATATATATGTGTATAATGCACAGATTATATACATATATATGTGTATATATATATATATTTATAAAACACACATTTGTATATCACACACACACACATAACACATCCTGAGCAGGGGCTATTTTGGTTATTTGTGTGTATTTAGTTTTGAGACTAACCACTCTGAATTGGCCAATCAATAATGGGCCTCATCCCTAGGAGAGGCTAATTCTTCTTCTACCAGCAGAGATTAGCTCCCTATAGTTCTTTGTCTAGGAATAGGACCCAAAGCTGCTAGCTCTGAGTGGTGTTTGGAATAGAAGATGGCTGTTCAACAGGTCCAGGCTGCTGTGCATGCTGCTCTACCATTTGACCATATGACCCAGCAGTCTCGATGGTACTTGTGAAGTCAATGGCAGGTAGGGATGATGTTTGGAGCCTTCAGCAGGCCCATATAGGTGAGTCACTGAAGAAATCTCTGAGATTTTGGAGCAAGACTCTGCCATAATCTATAGAGAACTATTCTTCTTTTGAGAGACAGCTCTGTGCCTGCTTGCCCCTATTCTTGTTGGCAAGTTCATTCCTTCACTAGCATTAATTCTTTGGAATTCCAGCATATACTAAAGAATGGCATAGACATCCAGCCTCATGGACTAAACACTACTGCATTCTTGACCTTTCTATTAGTAGACATCCATTGTTGGACTACCTGGACCACAGCCTGTAAGCCATTCTAATAAACCCCAGAGAAAGAGGTGTGTGTGTGTGTGTGTGTGTGTGTGTGTGTGTGTCGCGCGCGTGCGTGTGTGTGTCTGTGTGCAGGTATGGAGGCCAGTGGTTCATGTTGGGTATCTTCCATGGTGGCCTTCCATCTTAATTTTTGAGACTGGGTCTCTCACTGAACCTGGAACTCAGGTTGGACCTGAGGTTGGTCCAGTGGCTGGACCCTGGGCTTGTGGGGCACACTGTCTTTGCCTCCTATTATTGGGGTTATAGGTATGGGACCTCAGGTCCAGCTTTCTTATGGGTGTTGAGGCTGAACTCAAGTCCTCAAGCCCATGTGGCACTGTATCCACTGAGCCATCACTCCAGCTCTCCTTCATACATTTTTAAGGGACCTGTGACCACACTGAGGCCTTCCAGATAATCTGGGTAACAGCCTTATTGAAAATCAGCTGGTCAACAACTTCACCACCATCTGCAACCTCAATTCCTCTTCTCCACATGAGGTGACATATGCACAGACTTTCATAACTATGATCAGGGTATCCTGAGGCATTAATCTGCTTATCACAGTGCTCTATGCAATTCGAAGCATGTCTGTGTTGAATGATGCGTTCTGTAAAGTGTTATTATCCTGAGTCGCTGATGGGTAATACATAAAATAAACTAAGCGTTCTCTTGTCAAATAACTTTGAAGAACTGGTTTAGACCAAACCCAGGTTTCTTTCCTGTAGAATTTCAAAATGTCTTCGATGTTAGCATGGGTGTTGAATTGCCAAAGGCAAACTTCCTGAGCAGATGTGACTCAATGCTCTTCTGACTGTCTCTCAACACTGCTCCATCTTAGAACTTGGAGAACAATGACTTTTTTTTTTTTTTTTTTTTTGGTAATTTGAAGTTTTATTATTTTAACACATAGCTGCATTTCCTTTGTGAAGATGGTTTTTGTTTTGTTTGTTTGTTTGTTTGTTTGTTGAATCTGTTTATTTCTGGCTTATTGTTTCCAATTATGATTTTTATTTATTTCTATTTTTTAAAAAGAATTTAAGAGTTTTTCCATTTTCTAACACTATTTGAGCAATGGAGGTATTAGCTGCCCTCAAGCATTTAAAAACTTCATAAAACCATTCAGCCCTGGTATAGTTTTTTAAAAATTAGTTATATTTTATTATATATTTGAAAATAATAGGCTTCATTTATAGTGCATTTTTATGTATACAGAGAAGCTAAGGAGAAAGAGTAGAGTTCTTTTCAGCCCCCACTTCTTGCTTCAGCCCAGACAGGTCCCCAGATGTTCAAACCTTGCATCACCATAGTATTTCTGTTAGCATGGCCAAATCTTGCATCACTGTGGTGTTTTTGTTGGCATTGGTGAGCCACTGGTGACCTATTGTTATCAACTGTGTTCGATTGTTCATATTAGCATGTGGCCCTGAGCAGCATATTTGATAGATTTGACAAATGCATGATAACACATAAACACCACTGCAATTTGTATGAAATAGTTTCACTGCCAGCATCCCAACTTTATCTGGACAACCCTTCTTATCTCTCTACCTTCAGCTCCACTACCAGAAAATTACCAATGTTTCATTGACCTTTCTAAAACTGTCTATAGTTGAGTCCACACAATACTCAACCTTCATGGACTTTCTGTCATGTGGACACATGTAAAATGGCTCTTGCATGTCTTTCCATGCTTCGGGACCCCTTTGTTTCCATTCTTAAGCAATAACATAGCATTCCATGGGCTTGGTGCATTTGCTTCATGATCCCCATAGTGAAGGGTATCTCTGTTGCTTCATGTTTTGATAGTTACCATTATGTCTGTATAAAGATTGTAAGTATACATTTTATGTGATCATATGTTTTGATTCATTTAAAAACTACCAAGATCAGATGCAGATCACTGTACTTTCTTTAGTAAGAAACTGCTCATGTGCTCAACTTCCAGAGCACTTGTGTTGAGTTGCATCTCTGCCCAGAATGAAGTGTAGTTCCTGATGCTCCACCTTCTTTCAGCAGTGTTTGGTACTGTTTTTATTTGGCATCAGCATATAATCTTTGGTGAAGTGTTGGATCTGATCTTTTGCCAATTTACTTTGTGTGTGTGTGTGTGTGTGTGTGTGTGTGTGTGTGTGTGTGTGTGTGTGTGTTGGCAAGGTTTCTCTGCATAGCCCTGGCTGTCTTGGAACTCACTCTGTATACCAGAGTCACCTCAGACTCAGAGATCTGTTGTCCTCTTTCTCCCAAGTGCTGGAATTAAAGGCATGAACCACCACTGCCTGACTCTTACCCATTTCTTAATTGAGATGTTCTGCTTTTGTTGAATTTTAAGAGACTCTTTTATATCTGAGGTAACATTTCTCCCATTATTTATTTTTTCCATTATTTCAACAGTGTCTTTTGCAGAGCAGTTTTTAATTTTAATGAAGTCCAACTTACCAAACTTTCTTATTTTATAGGTCATAATGTGCTTGTCAAATCTAAAGACTCAGAGCCAAACTCAGTGTCATCTATACTTATCCTGTGTTTCCTTCTCAGTGTGTATGTGTGTTGGTGGGGGATACATATGGAGACCAACATTTAATTTCCCTCTGTCACTTTCCTCCTTATTGTTTGAGGCAGGGTCTCTTGCCAAACCTAGAGACAAGGACACTTAAAGAATTGAAGTTTACCAAGTAAGCCAAACAGATTAGCCAGCAAGAATGCAGATCCTTCATTATCTGCTCCCAAGTGCTGGAATGCAAACATGTGTCACCATGGCTGGCTTTTTATGTGGGTGCTGGGGATCTGAACTCAGGTCCTCATGTTCGCACGAGAAATACTTTACCCATGGAAACGTCTCTTTTTACCTCCCTGAGAGTTTTAGACTTTAGGATTAGGTCTAGAATATTTTATACTACTGTTTTTGCTGAAAAGTCTTTGTCTAAATTCTTTTCTTTACACCAAATATCCAGGTTTTTTTTTTTTTTTTAAATCACCAGTCATTAAAACAGTTTTGCCTCTGTTGGATTGCCTTTTGCTTTGACAAGAGGTCAGCTGACTGTACTTCTGCTGGTCTTTTCTGAGAACTTGTCTCTTGTTTCAACACTATCCCAGTCTTCTTTACTGTAGTTTCATGGGAAAACTTGGGCTGGGTAGTGTCAACCCTCACGTTTTGTTGTTCTTCAATGCTGTGTACTTTTCTATGTGTCTTTTGCCCTTGCTTACAAATGTTAGGATCTATTATTACCCACAAAATAACACAGTGATATTTTCAAATAAATAAATAAACCTTAGGGGGAAAATGGCATCTTGACATATTGTTTCCCCTACTCCATACACTGTATTTTCATTTATTTTTGACTTCTCTGTTTTCCATCAACACAGTTTATAATTTTTCTTTGCATGGATTCTGAATATACTGTGTCATATGTGTGCCTGTTTAGGTTCTGGGTGCTGCTGTAAAGGGTGTTCAGTTTCTAATTTCAACTTTCCAGTGTTCATTGCTACTGTATGTCATAGCAATTGGCTTTAGTATACAGATTAGCTTTTTATCATTATAACCAAATTGCCTGACACAGGCAACAAGATGAAAAGACAGATTCTGCTCCCAATTTCAGGGGGTATCTATCTGTCACATTGGGAGGCAGGTTAGAACACAAGAGTTCATGCCACAATGGCCAGAAGAGAGAAGGAAGGTGATACCAGGATCCCTCTCTCTCTTCTCCCTTTTTCTCTTGTTTGGGCCCAGCCAGGGAGATGGTGCTGCCCACATTGGAAGAACCATCTTTCCCAGTTAAGCAATCTTCTCCTTAACCTTTGTAGTAGTTTGAATGTAATTGTCCCCATAAACTCATAGAAAGTAGCACTAATAGGGGGTATGGCTTTGTTGGAATGGGTGTGGCCTTGTTAGAGGAAGTGTGTCACTGTGGACATGGGCTTTGAGGTCTCCTTTGCTCAAGCTTCACTTGGTGTAGCACTCAGTCTACTTCCTGTTGCCTATGGATCAAGATGTAGCAGATCCTTCTCCAGTACCATGTCTGCCTGCATGCCACCATGCATCCTGACATAACGATAATGGATTAAACCTTCAAAATGTAAGCTGCCATGCCACCCCAATTAAATGTTTTTCTTCATAAGAGTTACTGTGATCATTGTGTCTCATCATAGCAACAGAAACACTAACTAAGACAATCTTTAAAGACACACCTGGAAGTGTGCCTCTACCTCCTAGGTGGTTCCAAGTTGAAGTTGACATTAAAAAATACTCACCACACCTTGTATCCTGAAATCTTTGTTTGGTTGGAATATGTACACAAGTGCAAACAAACATAGTTACACAAACAGCTAAGAAATTGCATGTACTTGTGCTATTTACTAAAAGTATTTTTCCTGTACTATTAGTTTTTACATTCTTTGAGAGCTGATATTGTTATCTTTTTGGTGTAATTTCTTTTATTTTGTTGTGTCAAAACAGTTCTTGGTAATTTTATGTTGTTATTTTTTAATTAAAGTTTTTTTGTGTTTCCCCTCCTCCAACTCCTCCTAGGTCCTCCCCACCCTACACAACTCCACATTCTTTATATTGAGGAAAAATAAACAAAAACATACCCAAAAACCTACAACAATCTCTAACACAAATCAAAACAAACAATAACACAAAAAAGGCCAAAACAACTCAAACGTCCACAAAAATACCATGGAGTTCATTTTCTATTAGCCATCTAGTTCTGAACCCGTGCCTTTGCTTGAGTGTGGTTTACGTACATAGAGAGACTCCATTGGAGAAAACTTTTTGCTAGTGGGTATCAATTGCAGGTATCTTCTTGGTTAGAAGTGGGAGCCCATGTGTACTTTGCCCTTTCATGCTGGGACCCGTCTAGCTTGAGTCTGTGCATGTCTTGTGCATGCTTCTACAGTCTCTGTGAGTTCATACGCTCATTGTGCATGGAAGACACTATTGCCTTGGTGTCATCTATTACTTTTGGCTCCAAAAAAAAAAATCTTTCTGCCTCCTCTTCTACATATACTTCTGAGCCTTGAGAAGAGAGGCCTGATGGACAAATCTCATTTAGGAGAGAATGTTCCAAAATATCTCAATCTCTGTAAGTTGTCCAGTTGTGGATCCTTTTTGTTAATTTCCTTTTATTGCAAGAAGATGCTTCTCTGCTGTGGAATGAGTGAGACACTGATCTAAGGATATAGCAGAATGCCAGTAGAAGTCATTTTATTGTTATGTTCCTTTATCAGGATAGTATTAGGTTTCCCCCTAGGCTCACATTCTATCTTCTCATGTTCTTGGCCACGTTAGCAGTTTCAGGTATAGTTTCCATCTCATGGAGTAGGCCTTACTTCCAAAAGTCATTAGTTACTCCCATAACATTTGTGCCATGACTGTACCAGTATATCTTGTTGTAGGTTATAATGTTTGTAGCTGGGTAATAATGATGATTACCTTTCTTTGATATTGTTCAGGGTAACTCACAGGACTATAAATGCTAGTCAGTAGGGGTGAATCTTCTAGTGAGTCACCAGCTCAAGTTCTCCATGTTCAATGAGATATGCAGTTATTATTGCAAAATATTTGATTACACTTTGGAAATATATGTTAACGTGATTAGTTTAATAAAAATATAAATGGCTAATAGCTAGGCAGGAGGTATAGCTGGGACTTCTGGATGGATAGAGCTCTGGGAAGAAAAAAGGCAGGGTCGCCAGCCAGATGCAGAGGAAGCAAGGCATGCAGGAGGAGAGGTGAAAGCTGCAAGTCATGTAGCAGCTCATAGATTAATAGATATGGGCTAATTTGAGTTATAAGAGAAAGTGGGACAAACCTAAGCTATAGGTTTGACTTTCATAATTGATAGTAAGTCTTAGCTGGGGGCTGGCAGTCCAAACAAGACTGCTATTTATTATCATCAGCAAAGGGGCCTTAGCATTAGGTTGTAGAGAACAATCAATAGCCTTGGCTTTTTATTTCCATGGGACCCCTTGGCTAATGACTCAAGGAGATGTAACCCAATCCTGGCACTGGAGGTTTTACTTGGTGGTGTAAGTTGTGTAGCTGGGACATTGTATCACCTATTATTTAATAACTCCATTTAGATTGCTTTTATATATTTATATATTTTAGAAATTTTCTACAATAAGTGGTTTCCATATGACATCTCAAAATACCTTCTATTCTAGCTGTAGTTGTACCATACATCCCCCTTCTTTACCCTTCTCTCTCATTTTTTTCTCTATTTAATACTCCTAGTTTTCCCTTTGTCTCTCCATAACACTATATTCTATTTCCCCACCTTGGAAGATAATCTCCCCATCCCACCCACACCCCCTAGTCCCTCCATTTAGTCCTAAATTCTGTGATTATTCAGATTGTAGCACACATATCAAAATCTTCAAACCTAATACTCACGTGTAATAGAATATATGCAATATTGTCATGTCACTCAGGATGATTTTTCTAACCCTATCCATTACCTGCAAATTTCATAATTTCAGTTTTCTTAACAACTGAATAATATTCTGTTGTGAAAATGTATTGTGTTTCATTATTCATTAATCCGTTGTTGGACAACTAGGTTATTTGCAGTTTCTGGTGATTGTAAATAGAACAGCAACGAACATGTTGAGTCCTTTGGGCTCATGTCCAAGAGTAGTAAAGGTAGACCTACTCTCAGCTTCCTGAGGAACTTCCACACAGATTTTCACAGTGGCTGTACAAGTCTGCACTCCCACCAACAATGGATGGGTGTTCCCATTGCTCCACATCCTCATCAGCACATGTCACTACTTGTGTTATTGATCTTGGCCATTCTGACTGGGGTAAGATTAGAGGCAGGGTCCCTAGGGAATGGAGGTAAAGAGGGAGGAGGAGCTTCTGCTGGCATGCTGCAACAAAATGATGAATAAGTCTGGAGAGACTGGAATGAAAGAACTAGAGAGAGTCTTGGCCAATACCAAGAAGCTGCTAATAATTCTAGAACTTCTGGTGTTGATTCTTTGGGTTTTTACATAGGCATTCATTTTATCTCTGGACAAAGACTGTTTCTCTTTCTTGTCTGTATGCACTTTACTTCTTTTCCAAACCCTATTGTTTTAGCTGGGACTTCTAGGAAAGGCTGACATCCTTATCTTGCTCCCGGTATTAGAAAAAAGTCTTCAAATTCTCACCACAAATGATGAGAACAACTTTCTACAGATTTCCAGTGAGTTGAGAAAGTTCTCATGTATCCCTAGTTTGCCCAGTTTTTATGATTAATGAGTGTTAGATTTTTGCCATCTGACTTTACTTCATCCATTGATAGTTAACAGGGAATTTGGGGTTCCTTTTCATGTGTTCCTAGTCTCATTGATAAGAGAATTTACAAATGAATTCCAAAAGAAGCTCGAGGATTGTTTTATTAGACTTTGAGAGATAAATAATAGAACAGACAAGCTGTAAATCTAAGCAGTTACTGAGAGAAAGAGGGGGGAAAGGAAGACATAAAGCTACACCCTTTTGAGTTAGAGTCCAAGAAAGCTGGCATGCTCAGCAATGGAGGGCAGCAAGCAGCTGTGTGGTGAGGGGGTTGGGGGCTCAGAGGATAAGCAAGAAATCCCAAAGACTTAGGGAAAGAATTTTAGGCTTTTCACTATTCTCTAAAACAAATAGAAAGGAGAGAAAGGAAAAGTTACATTTTGTTTTAAGTTTAGTTAGAACTCAGAAATGGACTTGATTGCCTGGTGGAAATTCCATAAGCAACTGAATGGAGGGAGGGTTTTCTGAGAAGCACATTATTCCATTATGGGGATAGTTTTCCTTCCGACTTCCTTAGCACATCTTCAAGTGAATCTACTTTCACCTGAAAAGGTACGGGCCAGAAGATTGACAGGCCCAACTGGACTAACTCTTTAGGGAGGAGACAGCAGTGTAGGATGCACTTATCTTTGGAACAGATCTGAATATCATATCTCCATCTCAAGCTAGAATCCATGTCTCCATCACTACTGGGTTTGATATAACCCAGTAGTTTTTGCACCCATGTTCACAAGATGTATTTATATTTCATTTTTTGTTTCCCCCTTTATTGTGATTTAATAAGAATCAGGATAAACAATTAGGCCGAACAGAAGTTTATTAAGGGAGAAATAACTCACAACATAGGCAGATGCACGCGGCGGGTTCCAGCAGATCCTGAGCCTTCCAGCGTCCACCACCCAAAAGGGGCGGCCCGACCCTCTCCCAACCTTTTCTCTCCGCTCCCATCCGGCCCTGTCTCCACCCCAATGGGCATGGCCTAAGCCACAGGTGCAGACAAGGTGAATATCTCGCTACAATTCCCCTTTTAGTCTAAAGAAAAGATTTGGGTTTGATACAAAAATATACAAAACAGTGAATAACAAGTGTGCTCTAAGAAAAGGAAAATTGAGAACAAAACGACCTACATATCTAGTCCTAGGATGAAGACATAACGCAGTTTACAATAGAGTTATCCTAAGCTAGAAAGCTTAAGCCTAGTACCTAATCTATCTAACTATGAAGAGAGAATAATAGTTGTGATGGTTTAATCTACAACCTCATCAAGACCTGAGAAGGAAAATAGCAATACTAGGGTAGACAGGAAGTGTGGATGGGCAACTTCCAAAAGATGCCTCAAAGACAGAAACAGCAAGCTACCTGGACAGTCACCCAAGGTCTCAGAGCAATGTTGGTACAGCCAGTTTTGGCTAAAGCCAAGAGTACCTGACAGATCACAACAAAAGCAGGGAGGAAGAAAGGCTGTCTTACCCTGACTTGGCAAGGTTCAGCAGTCTTCTGTTTGTCTCCTGATGGGAGATGTTATTCTGTATATATGTTTCGCATACTGGTTAATAAAGCCCTGTGGCCAATAGGAAACGAGATAGGTGGGGCTAGGAGACCAGGAGGAGGAAAGAGGAAGTAGGAGGGAGGAGTCAAGATGTAGCCCGGGAAGGAGCAGGACGCCTGCCGCGCGGCTCCCCGATAAGACGACCACGTGGAAATACTTAGAAAAGTAGAAATGGGTTAATAATTAAGACAGAGCTAGCCCATAAACAGTAATGGTAATTGGCTAACAGGATTGTATCAAATACAGAGTCTCTGAGTGTTATTTGGGGCTGGCGCGCGGCCGTGGGCCCACGTGGCGGCAGAACCAGCGGCAGCCGGCGGGGAAACCTGCCGTAACACCCCTTGGGATATCTTTGTTTAGTTTTACATTAGGGTAGTATTAGGCCTACAACATTCCTTTTGTTTCTGTGTTCCAAGCATGCAGACTGGGAACCAACCATACTGTCTGAACCAACCTGGACCCTTCCTAGGCGATTAATAATTGATTCTGTTTGCTGAGTTGACAGTAGGCTTTAGTCAGAGAATCTGTTTCTCCTTGGGCGAGCTTTAGGAGGTTGTGTCATTCAATGAATTGATTAAATATCTTATCAGATTTTCACAGTTAGTCATAATCCTATTTACATCTTTTAACCATTTACATAGAACAGATATTTGTTTTGGCTGAGCCAATTTTAGTGATCACTGTTTTCAGTAATTTATCTTCTTGATCTAGATTTTGAAACTTATTGGCATGAAGTACAAAGTATTTCTTCTACTTCTAATTTCTTAACAACTATGGTTGCGTCATCTGTTTCCCCCCCCCCACACACACACTTATTGCTTGCCTTATTCTTGTGTCTTTTTTCCCTCAACATTTAGGGAAGAGAAATAATTGCAATGCTCTGAAGTTGTGTTTTGCTTATTAATTGTATTTGATTTGCTAGTTCATTAATTCAGCTTTGTAGTCATTATCTTACATTTTTATTTGGATTATTTTAGAATAATCTTGAGTTTATTAAATTAATCTTAAATGTATTTCTTTTTTCAAATTAGCCTACCAGGCTGGGAAAATGACTCCCTGGGTAAAACATTCATTTCACATATATGAGGACCAGGGTTTAATCCCCAGGATCCATGCACCTATAATCTTCATTCATGCAGTAAGATGTAAGATGGAGACTGGAGAATCCCCAGAAGCCCATGGGCAAGCTGGACCATAGCATTCAGCACCAAACAAGAAATCCAGTTTCAAACAAGGTGAAATTCAACATCTTGAGGGTGTCCTCTGATCTTCCTTCCCATGTGTGCCTAGGTAAGCACATAAACTCATGGACAGGGACACACACACACACACACACACACACACACACACACACACACAAAGAGGGAGGTCGAAACAGGCTATAATAATTTGGCATTTTGAAAGTATGTTTTAGTTGGTCTTTCTCTCCTTTCTTCTTCCACGTCAAGGTCCCCTGTTCTTGTAGCTTTCTGCCACCCATATCCTTTTACTTTAATGTCACATATGTTGTTTTCCCTCTCTGTCTATCTCTTATTACCTTCCTTGGTTGTTTATTAACCACATAGCCACACATAGGCTAGACACCTTACTAAATAATTTGTGGGTCTCAGACTCTCCGAGGTCTCTATATTTTAGAATTCATTAAGTTTTCTTTGTAACTTATAAGTCTCAACAAAAGTTTCAGTCAAAAGAAAGCATTATCTACTATAGATCATAAAAATTTATTAAAAGAGTTAATTAAAAGCTTAATTTGTGTTCTCTTTATTTTAACTACCCTTAGACATCTAATGTTCTTCATGTTCTAGACGCTCCTTTAAATGAGTCTTTCATGCAAAGCTTAAGTCCAGAGCACCCAAGCATGAGGCCAAGTATATCACAGCAGGGGAGACCATGCATATTAACATGTTCTACACAACCACACTGCTGAGACAAGGCAAATTTTCTGGGGCAGGGTTTGAACTTTACTCAATGTAAAATGAAAGTCAGGAAAGGAATCGTGTTTTCCCCTGATCTTCTAAGGTGACATTCTGATGGGGAATGTCCTTCTATATGTTGTGAATAAATGATTATATTATTGATTGAATGAATAATGAATAAAATTGTTTTGGCCAATGGACAGGCAGGATTTAGCTAGGTGGGAAATCCAAACAAGGATAGAGAAAGGTAGCAGGCAAAGTCAAGGAGACTCCATGTAGCTACAGAGGAAGCAAGAGACCTGGGCACCACTGGTAAGCCAAGACCACATGGAGATACATAGATTAATATAAATGGGTTAATAATTAAGAAAGAGCTAGCCAATAAAAAGCCTGAGCCATCAGCCAAACAGTTTATAATTAATATAGGCCTCTGTGTGTTTATTTGGGACAAAACAGTAGTGGGACCAGGTGGGACAGAAACTGCCATCTACAACATTCTTATAGGTGACAATGATGCCATCCCATTGAAGGTCAACAGACAGTGCACTGCTAGTCTGTCACCTGAAGTCATTCCTCAGGATACATCCCATCACCCTCCTGACATTCCTACCATCCTCCCTGACCTGTTCCAAGGCCCAGGTCAGTTCAGGACCCTTGTAAGCACACTGTGACAGATGACTCTGACTTCCATCTCTGACCACTCATTACTGGTTCTCCAGGAACCTCTATTTCTGAAGCATTACACAGACATCAGCATTTCCTTCAACCCCTCTTACAGAATGAAGACTAACTATTATAGACTCTTGAACTGCTCAACAGTATGGCCAGCCTTCCTTTTTGCCTTTCTCTCTGAATCTTTCTATTAGCCTTCATGTCTTTCCAGGTTGACAAACCATGAACTATATACCTGGATTTTTGTTCCCCATCATTAAATACGTTTGAGATGAGAATCATTGATTTCCTAAGTTGGAAACCTGGAATAACACTGTTCCCAAATGCACCCAAAGGCATGGTTCACTGGTAGTGTGTGCTACTTGGGGCACTGTGAAGCATTTTGCTTCTTTTTAAAATGTAGGCTATGGATTTCTGTGAGATAGACTCTGCATATGTCACTGAGCACTTAACATACAAAAGTAGAGACACTCATAGAGGGAAGCCTGAATTCATAGCTCACTTAACTCAAAGCTACATGATTACATGATACTCTCTTTTACTTTTTGATTGAGTATCAAGAGATTCCTTGCAGCCTGGACCAATAACTGACACAGAAGTTGCATTGTGTGAATAAATTAGTGGTGGTTGAATGAATGAGAAATATGGAAATATATCTTGAAATTATAGAAACTATAAAATACCATGTAGATATTCTGTTTTCCATAAAAATCACTATTTTAAAGTTGCTTTTATGATGAAGAGACATACGTTCATCATTTAACTCTGTGCCCTATGATAACATACGCAAGATAAAACACTGATTACTTTGTCATCAATTGTGTTCCTAGAATGCCAAGCAAAATGTCTTTGGTAGATCATGTGAACATCTTGACTCATGGGCAAATACTAAGGAGACATTATATTGAAAGTAGCCTTCTATCCATGTATAGTTCCAAAAAACATTAAAGAAGTTCCAGACCAAAGTCTTCAGCTTTTGTAGGCACACAGTGTTTTCAGACATTTAGCTTTGTGTCCTTGTGGACTCCTTCTGGTCTGGACCAATCTCAAACCACACACAAGCAGCAGATGTCAGTGTTGTGCAACTTTCAGGCTGAGTGCTCAAGATGCAAGCCATCTTTGTTGCTTGGAGACAGAATCGACAGTGATTTTATGTACACAAATGTAACACTCTTAGATCCTGAGTAAACCTTAGATGTAACACACACACACACACACACACACACACACACACACACACACACACACACACACACGGCCATACTTGAAGAATTTTGTATCCTCTTCTAAAGATGTAACTGTGAACCAGGGGCTAGACTGGAAGAGCCAAGAATAAAGAGTAGATCTTGTCAAATACTTGTGACCCAGACAGAAGACATGGTTACATCTAGACAGCACTGGGGTGACTCCTTTGCTACATCTGTTTTGTTTAAAGAAAGTAAGTCTAAATTAGCTTTGGCTAAAGAATGGACAGTGTTCCTACTTCATTGTGGTTCTGATAATATCTAAGTAGGCTATGACACTTGCAGTGTGTAATCTCATATGAGCCTAGATACGCTAGGCCCTGCCTGCTCTGGTGTAGCCACTGGCTTCCATCCAGCACTTGCAGATGCAAACCATTGTGGACCTTATTTACTAGTAATCAGAGTGGACGCTACATATGAGTAATTTATTTGAAATGTATTGCATAAAAGAGAAGTGATTATAGGCAACAATGGAGAGAGACAAATGAGTTCAGTTTCTTCTGGAATATGTAATCAAAGGGGGAAAATTTGGGCTATTTTACCTTCTTCCACAAGATGGAGCAATCGGAATGAGCTGAACTACAAAAGAGATGGCTTTAGTGGTTGTCTTTCTGTGTCAGCCTGATTCTGTCAGAGAAGAAGAAGAAGAAAAAAAAAACATGAAACGGATTTGAACTTGCTTATAGAACTGTCCAGCATTTCCTGAAAGTATTCGCCT